>OX123195.2:60143640-61343640 GCA_944739405.2 Euclidia mi
GGCCGCTTTTTTGTAGCCATCCGAACTTGGTCGGGTTATGTAGGTTATTGATGCTTCGTCAGTATTATAATTGTTTTTCTTTAATTACTGAATTTAATGACATGAAATTTTGCATGTGAATAGTTGAATGAATACACTAATTATTGGCATACATTTTACCATGCAACTCCTGTAGAACGTCGTGATATTTGACTGCTTTGTAAACAGTGATCTATTCATGGTAAATTTTCCTATAACTCTTTAATTACTAACGGAACATCATTGATACTTGGCAACATGTTGCAGACACTTACAAGGTTTGTATAAACGTGAAAATCTAGACCCCAAAGTGTATACTTTAAGAACTAAGACCTAATAAGCGTATTTTACGTTTATATTTTTATCTTTTAAGCCCTACGATTTTTTCTAAATCTGTTTTTTAAACAAATATAAACAAATTCAAAACAACGTATGTAAAAATCTACAGCCCTCTATGTAAGCGCTTTATATGAAAACTAGCTAATGGCTAAACGTTCGCGTAGCGGAAACTTGAATTTCTCCGAAGTTTATGTATGCACCAATTTTATTCATACATACACAATTACACACAAATACACACTAATTTTTGGACACATCTCTTTTCTTCTAAAGTCAATGGATTAATAAAAGTTCCGCCAGGACAACGTTCGCCCAGCGGAATCAGTTTTTGGTGAATTTCTCAACGATGGCTGCATGCACAATTTTTTTTTTTACCATACACAATTATACGACGTCATACACTAAATATCTGCATAATTAAAATCTTTAAATTCAACAACATTCCGCTGCGCGAACGCACACCTCGACAGATTCGTAGATTGGTCAGATTCTTGGACTCGACCTTAGAGTATCCATAAGCAGACTCGACGGATTCGCTATACGGCAGAAGTACTGTTGTAAATAAAATAGCGAGTGGAATCAAAAAAGGCACGCACCAGAAACTTTTAAAAGCACGGAATAAAAATATACATTTGTTACCAAGGACACGACGTGACGACATGATTTATTTGACATTCCCAACGATACCACTATTAGTGTTGAATATTGTTCTGGTAGGTAATATTTATGATCTATTTTGCTAATAAACATAGGAATCTCCTTTAGCTATTATGTGCCACTAGTTTTACCACGGGGATAGGTACCTAAAATGAAATTGTGTAAGACAAATGAACGTCTACAAAACAAATAACTATAAAATGATCAACCATCGATATGGCTTACAAAAAACAGGTGCATGCGATTTTCGACCTTATTGACAATTCATGAGAGACATTTTTTTTTAATTTTCTTGCTTTCTGACATTGTTACTTTATTTTACATTGATTAGTAAAATTATAAATTCTAAGTTACGTGAATAAGATCGAAAATCGCATGCAACTGTTTCTTGTAATCCCTATCGATGGCTGATCACTTTCTGATAGCTATTGGTTTTATACACGCTATTATACAATTTCACAACTAGTGAGTTCACGAGGATCGGGCTAGGAGATCCTGGTGGACAACATGCAAACATGTTAAGTATTTCGTTGCCAACATTGACAATATTTATTTCAAGATCGAAATATTCGCGAAACTTTTGCTCGAGCAATTCAACAAATGCGATAAACTTATCATAATTAAAAAACCCAATTGTACATTACAATCGTTAAAATCTTTATAATTAATTAATTATTTCATCTAGTATTATACATACACACGGTACAATAAACAACCATTATTAGTAATAAAACACCACGTTTTTACATTAAAATATTAAAACTTGCAACGTACGTAACAAACAACGTGCGTTGTAATAACCCTGAGATTGTCAACTGCCTGAGCCTACGTAAACCGGGTTTTCCAGTCTCGCCGCGTACACGACAAGCGGCCAGTGGTCACGCACACATGAGCCGCGTGCTTGTAGTAGTGCAACCGATTCGCGCTGTTGTATGAAGCTGTGTCTCTGTTCCGTTTATCTACTCATGTGGTAATAGGTCACTACAGATGTCATTTTACAAGAAATGCCGGGATGCTTTGCTATGATGACAATCAAAGTAAATTATCTATAAGTACAAAAGACTCCGTTTTCATACATTTTCTCACATATGGCTTAGTAGAGGTTTGAATAAGCATTATTCTGATGTATATTATTTTTATTTGTGTTTCTTTTTCAATGATTAAAGATGTTTAATTTTCTTATAAATGATTCTGTACAAGTTTTTAAATAAATTTATTTTTATTTTTCAATGTTTAATTTTCTTATAAATGATTCTGTAGAAGTTTTTAAATAAATTTATTTTATTTTTTCAATTATTTGATAGTTGATTTTGTAATATTTTAATTTTGTAGTTTCTGCAAGCTGTGATGAATAAACATTATAATTAGTGAAATATACAAGATTTTATTTCATAAAAATAATTTTGGCGGATTAGATGCTGCCAATATTTAATAACAGTTAGTTTCCAGTCAGAGGTATTCTCGCATCAAATCGAGAATATGGTCACCCTACTAGAACATTGTATGAGCTAACACATTTTGTGAAATTTCACTCCTTGAAAACTGTTTTGTGGGTAAAACGATATGTCGATCTAATGGGGTTAATGTGTCGAATAAATGGATGTTCCCACCAAAATCCTAGCAATGATAGATACCTAATGAGATATCAGCGTACAAGGTAACGTTACGATTGCGCGGCCTCGGATGTATAGTTTTTACTGATTTTGTCTGTTTTACTAAACTTTAGGAGTATTTATTGCTTTTGTTAGTTTTGACAAATTAAAGACTTTCTTGTGGTAACAGTTTTACTATGTAAAGTCGAAGTTTTACAGAAATAATCGGCCGTAAAGAAACAGTAAGTGGAGGATTGCGCGGTCATAACTTCCAAAGTGAATATTTCGTAAAATATTGGTCTGGTGCTCACAATTCTTGTTTCGACAATTTTGACGAAAAGAGTTAGATCTCTAACTTAAGTACCTAGTTGCTGAGATCTCCATGGCCGCGCAATTCTCCACGTTACGATCGCGCAGCCAACTTAAAACCCTTATAACTTCTTTTTTTTACTTCGACAATTTTTTGATTTGTTCCCTTCGATTTCGACAATTTTCGACATTTTTTTGGCGAATTCTTTTTTTGTTTGAATAACTTGGCGGAGCAATTGTAACGCACACGTTAATTGGAGGTCAGTGGGGGCAAATAGTTTGAGGTCATCCATAAAAAGGAGGTGAGAAATAACTTGATCTCTAGTCTGCAACCGATAGCCTAGCCCTGAACTTTCGAGCAAAGTGCTCAGCGGGTTCAGTGCTAGGCAAAACCATAGTGGACTCAAACTGTCGCCTTGGAAAATACCCCGCTTGATCTTTATAGGTTCGCCATACCCGCAAGGCTGTCGACATCCTGGATAGCGAAGCACCGTACTCCACTGCCCCATACATGCCTTCAAGAGGGCGCATAGGTTGCATCAACTTTGTACAGCTCCAGCACCCTCAAGAGCCACATATGTGGCACAGAGTCATAGGCCTTCTCATAGTCTATCCAGCATGTCGCCAGATTCTTTCGACTACGGCGAACCTGTTGGCTTATGGTCATGTCGATAAGGAGTAGCTCTTTAGTACCACGGGCCCCGCTTCTACATCCATTTTGAGATACAGATAAGATGTTATTTCTAAATATGTGTGCTTCCAATTTTGTTCTCAAAATGGATGTAAAAACTTTATACAGCGTTGGTAGGCAAGTTATTGGCCTATAGTTCGTAGGCTCCGTGGTACTACCAGCCTTAAAGAGCAGACGAGTTACGCCGGTTGTCTTAAAAATTGGCTGCGATCCTGAATCCAGAGATGACTGAAATTGAGAAGCCAAACGAGCATGTGCACTGCGTAGCCATTTTAACCAGAAATTGTGCAGTCCGTTCGGTCTTGACGATTTCCAGTTGGCTAACTGACGGACTGCACTATAAACATCTGTGGTATCAATGGCTACGGGCTCCATGTGAGGTATTGCCTCGCATGATCGTTTAACATCTCTAATCCAGTCATCTTCTGTATGGCTGATGGGAGTCGACCATATGTTGCGCCAAAATTCAATCGTATTCGCATCATCTGGCCGACGTCCATCATCCACACGTGGGTCAGGTCGTCCCAATTTCTATAAACCAACTTCTCATCTCTTTGGAATGCGCGATTTTGGGAGTATCGAGCTACCCTTTTCCTGTATCGTATAATGATGCAGTATTTGGGTGCAAAATATTAAAAAATAACATTCACTGTCCTAATCTGCTTAACATCTTTAAATTCCGAGCCTCCGCAAGGGTCCCACGCAGCTCAATCACTCCACTCTGCCCTCCTCTTCGACGGCGAAAACAGTTGTTTTAGGAAGCAACTCGCCATATGCCAGAATTTGTAGGACCATAAACAGCTGCAGCGATAAAATTGATATACACCATGATTCAATCGCGACACTCAAATCGAAGAATATGGCCTTCTTGTAAAATGGCTTGTACTGTAGTTGGTCTAATGTTGTTGTTCGTAGGTTCATTGCTTCACATTGTTATTATTTATTGTCTATCTACTATAACTTGCATTTCTGTTTCATTATATGTATTACCATATATATATTTCGCAAAACTATGTTTGTATAGTCTCAATGCACATCTATAATATCAGCGTGTAACTGCATGCTTAGGTTAGCTTAATTAACACTTATATTTTACTCATGCGGTGCGGTGATCACCTGTAAGAGATTGTTACACTCGCACTGTTACTAATATTGTTATTGTAAAACTTATTTTTGTGTAAACAATTATTGGTTATCTAAACTCTAATAATAGTTGCTCCTTGTACTCTAACGATAGACGGAGCATTCCCTATAAATATCATAGAGCATAGATATTAACATAGAGGCGCATTTCTTATGGGCGCTCTGTAGACAAACTTTCTGTGACCCATATTGGCGCTTGGCGGCTGGTAGTCGCGCTGTGAGCTGTCTCTACGAGTGCAAGGGAGATGAAAGTTTCTCCTGTGTATCTTAACTAATGATGTTCGAATGCGCTATTTATCAATCGCATGCTATGAACTATATGGAAATGTTTTTAGCATGTTATTTTATATGCTGTAATATATAGCATACTATCGTGCGAAGCGGCAACACCCTTCGTGTGACCGCTAGTTTTAGCACGTGTACGATTTAGCGCGCTGTCGCGCCATATTCGAACGTTGATCCATATTTGAACGTTGGTTAAATATAGGTTCCCTATCCATTTGCATAAAATTTTAAGACCTAACTTATAATAACTTAGCATAATTTTGTTTGGCATAATTATATTTTCGCATAATATAATTACGCATAACAGCTAACACATAATTTTTAAGCATAATTTCTCCAACCATAATAATGATTAAGCATAATATTCTAAAGCATAAATTTATTAAGCATAAAGTTCTAAAGCATAACTTTTTTAAGTATAATGTCATAAAGCATAAATTTATTTACGTTTTTTTTTAAATCAAACACAAAACACAACTTTTTAGAACGTAAAATAACTCGCGTACTTATATGCCTCCTACTTAAATCGCGCAAGCCGTCGAACCGCTGAAATGCGCACGCTACGCAAGTTCACGTCTGGCTGCTGGCGTTAGCCCGCGAAGACTGAATAACTGATCGCAAATATCGCAGTTCGCATTTCGCAACGCTGCGAACGTATGAAGTGCGATGCGCCGTCACGTCGGCGCGATGTTTGATTCTATATGCTATGTACTTAGCATGCTAAATTTGTAGCACGAACGATAGCCGAATGAACTTGCTATTAGTTGCCAAATAAAATTATCGTACTGTGCTATTGTGCTACATGCTATATTAACCACCATTAATCTTAACGAGAGCAAAAGAGATGGAGAACGATGCCAGTGCCGCCAACTACCAACAACACTGACGACAGTCGCCAACTCGCCACTTGGAATGGGCACACGAAATCCTTAAGAAATGCGCTTCTATATGTAAATCTGTATTCATTGTAAATATTTTGTTCAAATTGACTAACGTATGTCGTCTAATCGTACTAGCGCAACACGCAGGCGCAAGCAGCGCTAATGACTAACAGTGTCCAGTTATTATTATAGCCAATCAACAACAACCAGTCCTGGCATCTTACCAATGAGTAGCCAATTGTAAAGGCGAAGGCATTTGGGAGAGAAATGATACTACTGGCTGCTCGAATAATACTCTCTATATTTTACATCAATTACACACTACAGTTTATTCAATTCTGTAACAGAGGTAAAAAACATACAAATTTATAACCCTATAATTGTAAATATAGCTCTCACTCCCTTTCGTTTATCATGCTACGTTCTTAGATAATTTCAGATTAAGTAAAATTTAATTTGAAAACTTATTTAAAACACGACCTTCGATATCGAGGCTCAGGTGGAAGGGGATGGGTTGTCACCGGTGTGCAGTCGCATGTACCTGTTTAAATTATGTTTTTGGCTAAAACATTTCATACATACATCACACTTGTATGACTTGTCACCGATGTGCACACGCATGTGTGTTCGTTTAAAACTTAAATTATTGTTTTGGCAAAAACCTTGCATACATACATCACATTTTTATGGCTTGTCACCGGTGTGCAGTCGCATGTGCTGATTTAAATTACTTTTTTGGCGAAAACATTTCATACATACATTACACTTGTATGGCTTTTCACCGGTGTGAAGTCGCATGTGATTGTTTAAATGACCTTTTTCACGAAAAGATTTCATACATACATCACACTTGTATGGCTTGTCACCGGTGTGCAATCGCGTGTGCTTATTTAAATCATATTTTTGGGCAAAACATTTCATACATACATCACACTTATAGGGCTTATCACCGGTGTGCAATCGCATGTGCTTGTTTAAAACACATTTTTGGGTAAAACATTTCTTACATACATCACACTTGTAGGGCTTGCCAACGGTGTGCAATCGCATGTGCTTGTTTAAAACACCTTTTTGGGTAAAACATTTCATACATACATCACACTTGTATGGCCTTTCACCGGTGTGAAGTCGCATGTGCTTGTTTAAAACACCTTTTTCGGTAAAACATTTCATACATACATCACACTTGTATGGCTTTTCACCGGTGTGCAGTCGCATGTGCCTGTTTAAATTATGTTTTTGGCTAAAACATTTCATACATACATCACACATGTATGGCTTGTCATCGGTGTGCAGTCGCATGTGCTGATTTAAATTACCTTTGTGGGGAAAACATTTCATACATACATCACACTTGTACGGCTTTTCACCGGTGTGAAGTCGCATGTGAGTGTTTAAATGACCTTTTTCGCCAAAAGATTTCATACATACATCACACTTGTACAGCCTGTTCCCAGAGTGCATGGCAATAAAGCTTGTCTCACGCTTTGACCTTTTGTCTGATACGTCACCACTACATAACTTCTCCTTAGAGTGTTTACGTAGATGCTGAATTGAATATATATGAGGTAAACGTTTAGAGCACACATTACATTTAAATGATTTTTCAGGTAAATGTTTGCGAATGTGTGTTATTAAGAGAGTTTTGTCGCTAAAGCAATTGTCACACGTCTCACATATATATGACTGTACATTACTACAGGAGCTATTATTAACACTTTCGTCTCTATGTATATTGTACTTGACGACGTCAACGCCGTCATCGGTGTGTCGCGTTGAAGTAGTATCTGCGGGATGTTGTATCTCTCTGTCAAATCCACAACTTCTAGGAGAACCTATAAAAACGTAATCAAAAATTATATAGTGAACTCAAATTCACGTGAATTATAAATAAACAAAAGTAAATCTTGAACCTACAAACATGAGAAACTGTGTCAATGCGCTAAGCCTACTTAAGTCTTAGAGCCGGCGCACATATGACAAAGTGTAGCGGAGAGCATTTTCAGCTGTCGAACTATTATAGACATTGTTCTTATGTAAATAATTTCCAAAATTAATTCTATCAATCAATCAGCCTATTGCAGTTCTTCCAACATGCGCCTCAATAGCCGGTCCTCTGCCTTCCACATCCGGTCCGCCCAGTCACCTTTTTCAGCCAGCCGGACCACCTAGTCGGAGGGCGTCCCACACTTCGTTTGCCAAAACGTGATCTCTACCCAAGACACGTCTGTTCCATCGGACGTCGGTTCTTCTGTGGTCATGGCCTACCCATTGCCACTTCAGCCTGTTTATACACGCAGATTTTTATTGGTTTAGGAAAAAAATACCTCATGTCCGAAACAAAATTCATCTAGCACCTAAAACAAAAAGGTTATAAAAGTCAGTAACTGTTCGAAAGTAGTAACGCTCGATTCTTTACGAGTCGTGTTCGAGCGTCGTGCGGTCATGACCTCGCCGCGCGCGCCGCACTGTGGGCTGAAATCAGCGTTTCATAGACATTCAAAATTTTTTTTTAAAGTGACATTTTTTTCACATGGAATGCTGGAGGAATCTAATTACATGCCTTAAAATATACTCTTTATGAAATGGGTACGTAAACGGAAGTTTGAGAATTTTTTCTTTAAAAATTTGTATGGAGACAACATAAAAAAATACGATAACTCTGCTATCGCACAATTGGCCCTAATTCCCTTCTAGGGGATTAATCCTTGAATTATTTATGATTTTTTGACATACTCGGTATCACGGCCTCAGGTGCGCTTTTTTTTTTTTTAAATGAGCATTTTTTTTTATATGAGGCAATTTCTTTGGACCAACATATATGAATATGATCCAAATATCCGGGTCATATTCATATATATTATGTTAAGCCAAATTGGTCCAAAGAAATTGCCTCATATAAAAAAAATGCTCATTTAAAAAAAAAAAGCGCACCTGAGGCCGTGATACCGAGTATGTCAAAAAATCATAAATAATTCAAGGATTAATCCCCTAGAAGGGAATTAGGGAGAATTGTGCGATAGCAGAGTTATCGTATTTTTTTATGTTGTCTCCATACAAATTTTTAAAGAAAAAATTCTCAAACTTCCGTTTACGTACCCATTTCATAAAGAGTATATTATTAGGCATGTAATTAGATTCCTCCAGCATTCCAAGTGAAAAAAATGTCACTTTAAAAAAAAAATTTGAATGTCTATGAAACGCTGATTTCAGCCCACAGTGCGCCGCCGTCAGCTGTTACCTACAGCGGTTGTAGGTAGTTAGTGCGGTCTGATAGTGATACGTAATTTACTTAGAAAAACACGATTTAGGTAATTACGATGCCAACAATTTTAAACACATATTTATCTTCTTTTGATCTCTTTTTAAAAAGCCCACCCGAACCCTAGTGCTAAATCCTGCGTCACGAGGGACATTATAAACCTACCACTAACGTACACAAGAGTCAAAACAAAAATGTATGAATCACACAGTGTTGTGTCAAACATCGCTTAAACTCCTACGCCAACCATGTAGTGTATTAATAAATATAATTAGAACAATTAACGTATGTAACTAAATAGCTATACCTATTCAATAATTCCTCCGTACATTACTCGGACTTAGAATCAAAAATCGTCGAAATAAGCTCTGGGTTCACGAAATCATAATGAACTTGTAGAAGTTAAAAGATAAACTAAGAATTATTAGTTACGTTATTAGTTATAGGTATAGTTTTCACCAAACTTCTTGTGCTCTCTGAAGTTGAACCATGCAGTTGTTTGTGCAGGTACAGTCAAACAGAAAATCTTTAAAATAATATATATTTCAATATACATATTATTTTTGTAACCATGACAAATAAATTAATTTTTAGTTTATTGTGACAACAAAGTAATGAACCAAATGTGAACCAAGGTCTAATATTTAGGCAAAAAGATATTGAAAACTGTAAACATAATTATATTATCTACGTACTATTTCAATATACATATTATTTTAGTAACCTTGACAAATTAATTAATTTTTAGTTTATTGTGACACCAAAGTAATGAACCAAATGTGAATCAAGGTCTAATATTTAGGCAAAATGATGATGAAAACTGTAAACATAATTATATTATCTAGGTACGTACCTACATTCATCCCCATTTTCCTTATCGATTCACGGTAGAGGTGAGGAATATTCTTTGTGGCTGACAAACAGTTAAACAAAATAGTAAGTGAATGACTGCCTCGTTGGTCTCGCGGCATAAATGTGCGCGTGGGATTGGGAGGTTTCGGGTTCGATTCCCGGGTCGGGCAACGTGTTATTGGATTTTTCCGTTAGGATAATCTCAGTAGCGGCACGGAGTCTAGTAATGTGCCCGGTACGGCAATAGGCTTGCCCCCTATTACGTGGGACCTAATAATTCATGGCGAAATGTGGGTGTAATATTACACCTCTGCCTACCCCTTCAGGGGATACAGGCGTGAGATATAAAATAAAAAGTAAGTGAATATCACAGACATATAAGAGTATATAGGTAAGTATAAAATAATAATCAACAAATGTAACTAAAACAACAACAAGCGAATAAAAACGCAACATATTATATCAAATAGAAAATTCAAAGATGCGTGGCGCGTTTCTTACGGAAGATTCGAACACAAATTCAAAGGACCATGAGCAAAAATGTATGAGGCCTGGGCTCAGCTACCAACAGAATTAAGATCACTTTGAATATACTTGTAAACCAATAAATATACAGATATAAACTTATTTTTGCGAAGAATCCATGGGGTTATTCTGCTATAAATATTTTTCTCCTACCATAAATAAATTATTAATCCTGCAAAGTAATGCTGTTATGGCATTGTAGCTTTTGTTGTTTGACATCTTTAACTAGTTTTAATTCCAGGTGCAAAGAATACATACAAAAAAAACAGCTGCTAACTGTAAAAAATATTATGTATAATATATATAATAATAATATATATAATATTATGTATAATATATCGTTTAGATGACCTGCCGGTGGATTAAATTGTATGTGGCGAGAAGATACACGAAAACTCGTGATGTGGCGGATCGATAAAAATGTATATCCGCGGATACGGATCGGAATAAGGATTTTAGGTGTCAAGATCCACGGATACGAATACGGATCTTTATTTTATTACTGAATCGATGTCGGTGCGCGCGACTTTGAAACGACAGTTGACGTCACGCACGCCCACCGGAACAAAAGACAGCTCATGTTTCGACTTGTATTGAAATTATATTAAAAATACTCTGTATGGAATTTAATAGTTCATTAATTCTATCTAACCACCTATAGAATTCTATCCTATCAATTGAAAATTAATAAGGCGAAAGATCCGTAAAAGAGCCGCGAGAAAAGTACCGGATTCGGATCTTTCTTCTTCCTCGGATATCCGCAGATACGAATATCCAGAACATCACTAACGAAAACACACAGCTAACACCATGAGGATCACGAATCGACTGACTGAGAGCAGTCAGCAGTGAGAGCAGACGGGCGCCCGAGCAGGCGTCCGAGAGGTGTGAGAGGGATGGAGAGTGTTGTAAATCACACGGGCGCAAGCGCATCTATCGTTGACCATTATTAAAGTATGAATATATTGTTACTTTAACAGTTTTATGACTAACAATTGTATTTTTCTACAAAATCTATTTAAGTGCATATCTTTTTTCTGCAATGGAATTGAAGTTGGTGCCGCTAGTAACAATTGTAGTACGAACAAAATCCTTTACAATGGCATATGCCATAACTCTGTTGGACACTGAGCCCAATTTGACTCATGGTCCTTTCAAATGCAATAAAACATATTATCCGAATGCAACCAACCATAGCCGAATGCGTCACGCTACGAATCGTGAAGTCTCCTCCGGCTACCCGCCCCCATCCCGCTGACACCTTATTTTAGATAGTAATCTAAAATAAGGTGTCAGCGGGATGGGGGCGGGTAGCCTATAGCTGCGCAGTAGCGCAGCTATAGGAAGCAACTTCAGAGGGAACTAGAAAGGAGAATGCCGGAACCTGTACCAAGTGTTTTAATAGACGATTGTATGACAAGGGAGCAAAATAGTATTTTTACGGCGAGGGCGCTACTTTGAATCACGAGCGAAGCGAAGGATTCTAGAATAAAATCCCGTGCGTAGCGAGGGATTCTAACGTAGAATCCTGAGCCCAGCAAGTGATTCAAAGTACGTTGCCCGAGGGAAAAATAATTTGCTCTCGAGTCATATACTCTACTTTTCATCCCCTTTCTATGAGAAAATAAATAATTTTCTGTTCGTGGGTAATAATTTTTGTACGTCATTGTTAGCTTCTGTAGTTATTGTTTCAGGAGTTAAAGCATTCGCTTTCATAACTCGACGCAGAACTAATTATTTTTGCAAAATTCAATAAAGTGTATACCAACTGATTACGAGTACAGAGACATAATTCCCGGCGCGCGCTTTATTTTTGTTAGCGCGGGTCACGCTCGTGCAGCCAATACCGTAATACGTACCAGCTAGTTATTCATACAATTTGGATTCTGGCGGGAACCTTATAAAAGCGCGGATAAGAACATTTTTCAATTTTAATTTCTTACAAAATATTCGGTGGTTTTTGCTTAAAAGTTGATCCAAAACAATAGTGATAGGAGTGCAAACCTTTTGAAATGATCAGAAATGAGGTGGGCGGGGATAACCCGCCCACCTCACATAAACGTCCTCGGCCTCAGGAAGGAGACGGCGGGACAGAGAAGGACTGTGGTAATGACGGCGGCGGTGAGCATTATGATTATACACCTTACATCAAACCAAATTATAAAAGACTCTATCCCGAAAATGCGACTTGTATAGATTTTAAAGTATTAATCGAAGCAACAAACTATAAAGATAGAATAGGCAATAAGAGCCCTATAATATACCTCAATCACATTTTCCAGTGATATAAAAGGGGTGACAGCTATACAAAGGATAAACTCCAATAAAATAGCAATAATATTTAAACAATATAATACGGCCAATAATTTTATTAATAACAGCGCTTTTCTCAACATACATGGCTTGAAAGCATTTATTCCGGCTGCACAAATAGAAAAAACAGGCATATTCAGATATGTACCGGCAAACATTTCGAACAAAGAACTATACACAAAACTATCATCAATTTATGAAATAATAGCTATAAGAAGATTCACAAAGAAGGTAGGACAAGAGCGAGTACCACTACAAAAAGTTAGCATTACTTTTCTATCGAATATTCTTCCAGACAATGTACAATATGATTTGTTTTCATACCGAGTTTTTGAATATACAATGTGTTCTATAACCCCCTGTCCGATCCCGAAAGGACATATTACTGACTTATCAGGCATTGCAGGAAAAATAAAAAAATATCTAGGTCATCATAAAACATTAGAATTAATTTCCTTAGCTCAGTGCTAACGAAAAACATTACCCCGAAATTGGGGAAAATTCTGTAAACTAACAACACTCCCCTCAATAGCGGAATCCTTTATGATTCTTAAGGCCCATCCACACGGCACAATTTTACCACTGATCAAATTTTCAATCGAATTGGCTTTGCCCGTCTACACGGCACAATCAAATCACTGAATTTCATTCCGTCCACCAGATTGGTTAAAATCTGGTTGTCCGCCCACCCGATGAACTTGAGTTGGACGACTGGCGTCTATACGTCACGATTTAATCAAGTGATTTAGTCAAGTTGGACGTAAAATCGTGTCGTGTGGACAGGCCTTTAAATTTATTAAAATAATTTCAGCTTTCGCCGCTTACCGTGTCAAAGGGCATTCGCCCTTTTAAAATAGTGCAATTTTTCCGTCAAGCGAGCCGCCGGTACACAAAGGCACCGCTCTAGTGATGTTGTATTTAATTTTAACATGACATGTTACAAACTAGAATGATAGCCTGCTAGGCTACTAGGCCAATGATAGCCTAGTGGCGATATCAACGGACTGCCGTGCAGAGGGTATCGGGTTCAAATCCACGGCGCACATCAATAATAATACTGTCTAGAGTTGCCGTAGGCAGGCAAGAAATTGTTCAGAGTGCGCAGTGGAAGTTGTAATACATCTACCTGACGACGACAAGACAAGGATCTAGACACAATGCACTGCGTTGCACAGTGAATTACAACTATCAATATTAATTTACTTACCAAATCTTCACTGATGCTCCTGATGATGTTCTTGAGTGGACCTATAAGATTAACTCATAATTTTGGCCAAAATAACAAGCAAATCGTTATAAATACCACTACTCGAGGCCCAGATCAGAGTTTTCTTCAACGAAGTCGTCGGGCACCAACCACGTGCACGTTGACGGATTCGCACAGTTTTACAATGTTCAATATGTTACAAATGTTCAATAGTTCACAAGTTTGACTTTTATCACAGTGTACCGTTCACTCAGATTTTTAGTTTTACAACCAAATACAAGATAAAAACGCGCTCACAAAACGGATTCTTCCAGAGCGAACCAAAGGCTAGGTTTTTTTCGCTGACCGCGGGAAACGACAAAGAACGAATGGATTGACAGTTCATAGTGTGACCATAGTCAGAAATTTTCAATAGACTAAACAAATGTAACTAAATCGATATAATCGATTTGACTTCTCACAAATAATGTTTCTATTTCAAACATCCACCCGCCCCGGACCGGCCTACCGGTCCGCTAATCAGTTGGTAGACGTGATAACGTTGTAACCGCTCTCCTCAGAATCGAACCGTCCACCAAGACCTCAGCAAATCGGGGAACTCCATCAGCCCCAGTTACCAAACGAAGAATGCGCCTCCTGCGCCATCTGAGTGGCGGAAGGTTAGCCTCCTTGATCAATTGAGGTCACCAATCTTGGGTGGATCGGTCTTGTCGGTCCACTTAACGCGTTGCTGGAGTATGTGCAAATATTCCAAATTCCAGCGTTTCCAAAAGCTCTGAGTAATCTGGCGTACCAATTCAAAACGCGAGAGACGACCAGGTCTCGTATCAATATAGGGGTACTCAGGCAAGGCGACAAGTGGGCGACCAATCAAAAAATGGCCCGGCGTAAGGGCCTCCAAATCATTCGGATCTGAGGAGATCGGGCACAATGGCCTAGAGTTCAAAACGGCCTCAATCTTACAAAACACAGTTGCGAGTTCCTCAAAGGTAAGGACAGATTCACCGATTGTCCTGCTCTAGTGTGTTTTGGCCGATTTTACAGCGGCCTCAAAAATACCACCCCAGTGTGGACAATTTGGTGGGGAAAACAACCAATTTATCCCACGTCGGGCAATCCTATTGCATATATCAGCCTTGTTGGTTTCAAGGAAATTAACAACATCATTCCAATAATTATAGGTGCCCTTGAAGTTAGTACCGCAGTCAGAACGGATCAAGGAAGGCAGCCCTCTGCGGGATACAAATCTGTCAAATGTGGCTACAGACGCCTCGGTCGTAAGCGAGGAGACCAGTTCTAAGTGTACAGCCTTTGTGGAATGACAAACAAAAACACACAAGTAGGCCTTAACAGTCTTGCTGTTTCGAAGTGTCGACGTTTTCACCAAAAAGGGACCAGCGAAGTCGGTGCCAACACCATAAAACCTGCTCTCAGTTACGCGATCTGCCGGTAAGTCTCCCATCAAGGGCTGCATGGTAGAAGCCAAAAAGTATACAAATACTACGTAAGAAGAGGCGGATATGCCATAGATCATGCGAGACTTTCAGCTTTGTATGAAACGTGCAGGGAAAACTCGTACCAACATAAAGATACTAATTGACATCTTTTTTATGTTGTCAGCATTGTCATATTCGTCAGTATAGGGATGTACCCTCTAGTGATTAACGAAATATCGATATCGATAATATTCGATAAGAAATAATTATAATTACATATGTTTCTACTAGAATTATACTTTTCCAACACAAATAAAAGATGTATATAATATTTATGTGTTTATTCAAACAAATTAGCCTATTCTATAAATCTATTCTAGATTAGCAAAGAAAAATACGCAGAACTAAAAGATATATGTATGTACATGTATTGGAAAGGTTTTCGACATGTCTTCTGTAATAGGATTTAAAGAAATGTCTATAGATATAAGGCACAGCTGTTTTTCTGACTTGAGTTCCGTTTTTTAAGTCTTTCAGCTTAAAATGCTTGCCACACACATAGTTCAACTGATGTAATTTTTCAATAGGCACATAAATCAAGTCTTGGTTTCCAGTTGCAGCTACCCATTTTTACATCTAAAAAGAAAAAAGAATAGAATTTTTAGTCCTTGTGCCAATTTCTCATAACGGATTATCGATAACTGACAGGCAGCACTATTGTTTACCTACAAAGTACTAGGATATGAAACTTTAGAATATTTCCTTATTTTTTATGTTTCATTGAAATATATCACATTATATAACATTATAAATATTCATTGATCTTTATATAGGGACATTTTGCCATAAATACCTACCCTTTTTTCATTGCTTGACCGGCACGTTGTTGTATGCCATATTTTGCACGTTATTTTGCTTGTTTTCATTGCGCTCCTTTCAATGCTAATCAAATAAATATAGTAACACTAACACTAGAAGTGTAAAATCACATTTATTTGGTATACACAAAGCACTTTTACATTATGTTTTTTACGTTATATAAACAAACTATATAACGCGGCAAAGTTAAATCTGGTTAATAATGTGACAGTTGCGACATTTGACACTATTGACAGCAAAGGCGCTGATGTACGTATAACCCGTCTAACTTTGAAAGAATACTGTTCCAAGGGTACATAGTGAAGGATGTTTCATACATATAATAGTAGCCATTAAAAAGATAGCACGTTTCATACATTCGGTTTTTTCTTAGGAACTTGCGCCAGACTGGTAGAAGCCTTGAGCTTATAGCAAGGGATGCAGCGAAAGACTACACTCCGAATAATTCTTCGGGCAGACAAGATCCAAAACTCGCGTTGCAAAATGGCCAAGAGCGCATTACAACCAGCATGAGAATTTTTAAGTTGACGGTGAGTTACCAACATCCTCCTTTCAAAGGAGAGGCCTAGTCCAGCAGTGGACTATTAAAGGCTGATGATGAGTTACCAACAAGCGTACAAAATGACCGTCCTTGAGTAACAAAAGGGGGTGACGTGCCCCGTAAGGGAGGTTGGCGTTCTTGAGTCGCCCTCCAACGCACAAGAGACCCGTATCGTCCAAAAAGGGGTTCAATTTAGATACAGCTCCCGACAATTTCGATTTCCCTGACTTAAGGATAGCAATCTCCTTCTCAAAATGCGCCAATTGCACAGAACGAACCCAGAAGGTGAGGGATTCCTGTCGTTCCTGTGGTGAGAAAAATGGTGTCAGTCGTTTCTGTTGTGGGTGCCTGAAGTTAAAAACAAAACGCTTTATCCAAGCAGTAACACCTAACAACTTGTCAAGGGAGCTGTAGCGATTCAACAAGAAATCGGGGTCGAAGGCGCATTCTACCTTCTCAAGAGCGAGTGTTCTTGACCCGGCAAATTGGAAGTATTCAAAACTGGCGTTCGAGGCCAATCAATTTCTGGTCGACTCAACCATTCCGGACCCCACCACAGCGAATGACCTATCAAACTAGGCGTCAAGCATCCGCGCGAGGCACAATCAGCGGGGTTGAGCTCACCTGGCACGTGTCTCCAAACAAGCTTGACTTCAGATTTTTGGATTTGGGAGACGCGATTAGCGACAAATACCTCCAAGGTGTGGACAGAAGCCTTCAACCAACAGAGAACAATTTGGCTGTCTGTCCAGGCATAGGTCCCATTAATACAAATGCTTTTACCCAAAGTACTAGACACGTGGTTCAATAAGCGTACAAGTAGTGCTGCTCCCGAGAGCTCCAATATCGGAATGGTCAGAAATGTCCGAAGGGGTGCAACCTTGCTCTTCGCCATGATCAGGGAAACTCTCACTTGACCTGAGGCACTGACTGTGCGCAAGTAGGTACACCACGGCCGCGTGACCACGTTCCGAGGCATCACAAAACCCGTGAAGGGTGGCCTTGTACTTCCCAGGAGGAAGGGTGGGACGAGGCAAGGAGATCTCGTTGACGGCAGGAAGTGAGGATACAAAAGAGGTCCATTCCTCAACAAGAGTGCCGTGTAGAGGTTCGTCCCAGGTCAATCCTGCTGTCCAAAGCTTCTGCAAGAAGCATTTTGCCCAAAATATAACTGGACAGATCCAACCGTTCGGATCAAAGGTTCTGGCGACAGTAGACAACACGAGACGTTTAGTTCAAGAACAAGGCAATTTCAGGTCAACGTTATACGTAAAGATGTCTTGGACTGGTCTGTACTGGACGCCGAGAACAGCCATCATGGCGGGGTTGTCAACAATCTCAAATAGATGTGAATCCTGCTGATGATCCTCTGGCAAGCCTTCCAAAAGCGCTGGTGAGTTGGAAATCCATTTGCGCAACTCATAACCAGCGGCCATTCATATCAATTCGGCCCGCAGGAGGATCGCCTCATCCGCTGTGGAGGCGCCCGAGCAAATGTCATCGACGTAAATATCGTTTTTCAAGATGGCGGAGGCTCGGGGGAAACGTAAGCCTTCGCGGTCTGCGAGCTCCCAAAGAGAACGTATTGCCAAGTAGGGGCTTGACCTTAACCCGTACGTATTAGTATTGAGCTCGTAGACGACCATGGGATCACGAGGATGCTCTCTCCAAAAGACCAGCTGGAAGCGACGGTCATCAGGGTGGATAATCGTCTGCCTGAACATCATTTTTATGTCGGCCACAAAGACAATCTGATGTCGTCGGAAGCTGGTGATGACGTCACAAAGGTCCTTGACCAACTTGGGACCAGAATGCAAGCACTGGTTCAAGGATACGCCTGTTGAAGTCTGCGCAGAACCATCAAACACTGTGCGCAGCTTGCCAGTCGATGGCTTCAATACCGCATGATGCGGGAGAAAGTAGTGCTCCACCGAACGCCAATCCAAATTTGACACGGACATGTGTCCCATCTGTTCATATTCTCTCGTGAACTCAATCTAATTCTGTCTGAGCTCCCGATCACGACCCATGCGACGCTCCATAGCCAACAATCTCTTTTCGGCTAAAGGTCGTGACTCACCAAGCGGAGGCCGAACAGACAGAAAGGGTAGCCTCGTAATAATCCGACCAGAACGGAGTCGACCAGTGTTGTTCTGGAAGAACAGCTCGCACACATGTTCTGGATTCAAACGGGCAGCTTGAGGAGGCTCTTCTACTTCCCCAAACCTCTGAACCGCATCAGAGAGAGTAGAGCCTACAACCAACAAATTATCAAGTTCAGGTGCAGGGGGGTCCCTAGGTACAGGTCCCATCAAAGCAAATCCAAATATTGTCGGGATGGCAGTCAAACCATTTGGCACCAAGACCCGTTTCCCACCACTCAAAATTCCACCGAGGACATCAGAGCCAATTAAAAAATCGATTTGTCCCGGTGTGTCAAATTTGGGGTCTGCCAGTTCCAATCCCGATGTCAAATTCACCACAGCAGCAGGTAGCTGTTTCTGTGGATGCATACCCAAAATATTCTTCAGCACAATAGCCGAGGTTTTAATCCTCGGGTGTGCAGATTCAACAGGGCCAAACAAAACCTTTAACTTGCCCATCAACATTAGAGGCTACGTTACCTATGCCCCGTATACAATTTGGAAAAGAGCCCATATTTAATTTAACCTGCCCTACCAAATAAGTGAAAACAATGCAACCTTGTGAACCTGTGTCCAATATAGCACGGACAACAACAGAGGTCCCCGTGGGTCCCCAGAGCCAAACAGCAACCGTTGGTAGGATAACGCTCTCAATGGGGGAGGTTGGCGTTATAGGGCAGGGGTCAATGACCTATTGTTGCCTGGGCGGCGACCGTTGGCCAGGACCAAGCAAATCAAAATGGGGGTGCGGCTTGAAATCCTCAAAGGCGCGATGACTCGATCCGCGCGCCATCTGTGGGGGGTCATAATGACGCACCCGCCCAAAACGAGGTGGGCGCGAGTCAAGGCGGGGACGCTCCGCCAAAAGAGGGGAATACCTGGGGCAGCAGTCATGGTGCTGGTGACGCTGAACAGCACGTTCAGGTGCGCGAGAGAGAGGAGGCGTGCGCACGCTACGGTTCTCCAAGCGGGGTGAGCGGCGATCAATTAAGCGAGGCGACTCTCGGCTACGCGCCGGTGAGCCTCGGCTGCCACCTTAAAAACACCCGCCTGTGCGCGGCGTCGACTGGTTGGACAAGCGGCCTACCTCTCTGGCATTCATGCAGAGAATGAGAGAATGTCCAAATGCTGTCCTCCACAGTAAGGGCAGGGGCGAGAGTTTAGGCAGTCTCGCTGGTAGTGGGACCCCAAGCAAGAGAAGCAAAGGCGGCGGGCATTCGCGATGCGCCTACGAGAGGCGACATGTAGGTCTAAAAATGCCCTACAACAGGCCGTTCTGTGCCCCGTGACCTTGCAGTAAGAGCACTCCACTGGGCTCTGCGTGACTGCAAAGCGAGGAGGGCGCCGGTCAACATTGGCTCGGGTGTGAACGCGAGCCTGCTCCTTGACCTTGGGCGGCTGCGTCTTAGCCGGCGTGTCACCACCGGAATTGTCCAAGACCCGGCACTCATCCTCGAGGAACTTCTCCAAGTCGGAGAAGGCGGGCAGATGGATCGCGCTATCCCCACCAAAGCGCTGCTCAAAACGCGACCTCAGGTCGGCAGGCAGCTTTTTAAGTACAATGTGCACCAATAGATAGGACCATTGATCCACGGGCAGGTCAAGGCACTTAAGTGCGTTGACTGCCACCAAAAGAAAGAAGAAGAAAGAAAAGAAAGAAAGAAAAATGCTTTTATTGTGACACACACGCCGCACAGTCACAATAATTACAGTTTTACATAATCTAAAATGAAAATAAACAATTTTATAAAAGTTCTTATGCTAATAAGTACAAATTGGCAAAGCAATAATATAACGTGTAACAGATACGTAACTGTCAAGCTACATTAACATGTCATGAACGTCATGATTTTTTCTACGTGGCACCACGTGCTTTGCCACGTATACTAATTAATACTAATTAAATATACAAAACATAACAACAAAAGTAATGAGAGCTATACGTCGTCGTGTGTCACAATTGCGGCTGGCAATCAGCAAACACTGGGAAGGTCACGTCACGACGGACCATCTCAGTACTGATCTTCCTTGCCATCCACCTATGCCAGTGCCAGAGCCATACAAGCACTGCACTGTAATTTTAAACAATCTTAAAATCCTAATTATGCAACTGTTTAAGCTTACTATCTAAAAACTATAAACAAGGTATGAAAAACATATACATGCACAACCGCCTTACAAAAATCAGGTGAGTATCCAACATAATAAAACCAACAAACAACATAATTTATTACCATAATATACTAATAAGTAATTGTTAATTTAGATCCTACACCGATGCTGGAATTGAACTGCTAGCATTTTGTACTCAGAATATATGCAGGCTCATAGGAAGATACTGCCAGGAGCGCTGGAAGCTAGTAGACTATAACTTTGAAGGTACCTAAGTTGGCATTTTGTTGTAGCTTTTGCTGTAATAGCAAATACCCTATTAATTTATTTTTAAATGATATTTTTGTTTTCAGGTCCCTTAAGGGTGGAGGCAGATCATTCCATATTTTAGCTGCTGCAAATTTAAAATTTCCACAGTATGCCATTGTAGAATGTTTGGATTGAGATAGAGGTCTGGATGCGGGTCTTATGGAATATAAGTAGTGACTTTGTCGCCAATCCAGCTTCTCATACAAGTAGGTAGGCTTTTGATTTGCTATCACACCAAAGAGCAAGCTGGCCAGGTGTAATTTCCGTCTTGACTCCATTTTCAATACATTATTTTCATTTAAGTATAGCGGGTTCAAAAGTTGGGTGCGCAACCCAAAGACCCGGGTGAGCGTCGGCAAAGCCAAAATCTGCTCGATGTGCGTGTCTGCGAGGCCACGCTTATTGTGGTACCTACGGGTAATCAAGTCCCGAGCCGTCTGGTATGCCTCGTCAGACACGGGCAGATGCTGGATGAAGCCTTTGGCCTCTCCATCCAGAACCGACATCCAATATGCCAATTTTGTGCCGGCCGAAGGTCAGCCCTGTCATTGACCAGGCTGTCAAACAAATTAACGAAGCCCAAGGTAGCTTCCTAGGCAGCCATCGAAATGCGGGAGGGGAGGTCTAAGGTAGGAAGCCTACTCACCAGCCCCGGTGCTGTCCTAGGAAGCTCCTGCTTCAAGCCGGGGTGCCCGTCCCTCTCGGCAACTAGTTGTCTCGCACTATTGGAGACAGCATCATACAGGTCTAAGACCTGGGCATAGTCTTCGCTGACCTTATTTCGCTGGTCAGCAGTGAATTCATTAACTGACACTTCGAGACAGCAAGCGCTGAAAGTGCGGAATTGCTGTTCCACACTTGCCAGGCGATTATCGATCCGCTCATACTTTTGTAGCAAGGCCTGCTGGCGATCTGGTCGGTTCACCAAGGCACTGGCTGAGGCAAACCAGCGCAAATCTGATGCAATAGCACCAGCAGCCGCACGCAAGTCCTTGATAGCTGACATAATCAAGTTTCAAAAGAGCTCGGACAAGCGTTAAATAATATTAACAATCAAAACTTAATATTTGTTAATTCCTTGAATCCAACAAAGCATTAGCCTGTTTACTGCTGGTACAAGCAAGTGACATGTTTTTACTGCCCAACAAAATTATATAACAAGCTCAAAATCTGCTTGTTTCAATATATTGACATAGGGACAAAGTTATCAAAAAGGTTTATAACTTACAGCAATTAAAAGTTGAATATTCAAATAAATTAACTAATTACTTGCAACAGACAGACTGGCTGTGTTATTTGAGATATACAATAGTAATTGTATGTGTTACCTAACAATTTTATCAATATATTATAACAACAAGGTTTGTCAAGGTTGGTTGTTATGTTTCAAACTGAATATAATAATATGCAATAAACTAAATTTACTAAATTTATTGATACATACAGCTGTTATGTATCCAAACAAACTGACTTATTAATGCTAACAACAACAAGTTATTGCTAAATTCCACAATACAAGTCAAACAATTACTGATTGAGGTTATGTATGACATGTGTTTCAAGTTATGCAGGTCAACCAATACAAATAAATATGATGTATTTTAAACAACACTAACCTGGGAACACCACAACACTGTTAACAATGAATATATAGCTCAGATACAAGCTTATACAATACCAATCTGAGTTTAGATACAATCAACGGCTAAGTTTCAACTACGCTCTGCTATCAAAAACTATGTCTAGAGTTACCGCAGGCAGGCAGGAAATTGTTCAGAGTGCGCAGTGGAAGTTGCAATACATCCTGCCTGACTACGACAAGACAAGGATCTAGACACAATGCACTGCGTTGCACAGTGAATTACAACTAATAAATAAGGTTTACTTACCAAGGATCTCCTGGTGTTCCTGATGATGTTCTTGAGTGGACCTATAAGATTAAACTCATAATTTTGGCCAAAATAACAAACAAATCGAATAAATACCACAGGGTCCAGTTCGGCGTCCTTCAACAGCGAAGTCGTCGGGCACCAAGCACGTGCATCGGATTCACACAAGTTTTAAAAAATTCAAGGCGTTCAGTATAATGCCAACACGCAAAATTACAAATTTTCAATACTGCGTGGGCGAGAAAATTTTATAACAGGAACTGACCATGAACCAAAGTGAATGAATGACAGTTTAGTGTGACCATAGTCAAATTTTACAATATACCAATATACTAAACTAAACGTTACTAAATCGATATAATCGACTTGACCTATCACAAATAATATTTCTATTTCAAACATATATATATATATATAAACTTAAATATTCCATGAATGAAAACTGCTAATAGGTTATAAGTGAGTAGGTACTGCTACTGATAAGCTTCCGACAATCCACGATACAGCTGACGAACCTTGAACTTGAACGTTTCTCGAGTGGTGGCCATCCTAATTCCAAAGAAGGATAGATTGGATATGAAAGGAAGAATGAACTAGGTTAGAAGTGTGAGATGGACAAAGAAGAAGAAGGTTATTAGACGATCGCAAGTTTTTAACATGGTTGTTTATCATGTTTCGCTTTTTTGTAGCCATCCGAACTTGGTCGGGTTATGTAGGTTTTCGATGCTTCGTCAGTATTATAATTGTTTTTCTTTAATTACTGAATTTAATGACATGAAATTTTGCATGTGAATAGTTGAATGAATACACTAATTATTGGCATACATTTTACCATGCAATTCCTTTAGAACGCCGTGATATTTGACTGCTTTGTAAACAGTGATCTATTCATGGTAAATTGTCCTATAACTCTTTAATTACTAACGGAACATCATTGATACTTGGCAAGATGTTGCAGACACTTACAAGGTTTGTATAAACGTGAAAATCTAGACCCCAAAGTGCATACTTTAAGAACTAAGACCTAATAAGCGTATTTTACGTTTATATTTTTATCTTTTAAGCCCTACAATTTGTTCTAAATCTGTTTTTTAAACAAATATAAACAAATTCAAAACAACGTATGTAAAAATCTACAGCTCTCTACGTAAGCGCTTTATATGAAAACTAGCTAATGGCCAAACGTTCGCGTAGCGGAAACTTGAATTTCTCCGAAGTTTATGCATGCACTAATTTTATTCATACATACACAATTACACACAAATACACACTAATTTTTGGACACATCTCTTTTCTTCTAAAGTCAATGGATTAAAAAAAGTTCCGCCAGGACAACGTTCGCCAAGCGGAATCAGTTTTTGCTGAATTTCTCCACAATGGCTGCGTGCACAATTTTTTTTTTACCATACACAATTATACGACGTCATACACTAAATATCTGCATAATTAAAATCTTTAAATTCAACAACATTCCGCTGCGCGAACGCACACGTTTTTACACATTGGGAATGGAAGTGTTAGTAGTAGATAATGATGACTATAGATAGTGACCAGCAGTGGTTTGGTACTTAAATAAATGATAATGTCATACCTATGTGATACTTTGAAGTATTAGTACCTACAATAAGATCTTCCTGATCTCATTTTAATATTGCCATACCTACCTGACAGTAACGGTTATGTTAACCTCTTGTATGCCGGAATACCAGACACAATTAAAAAGCTATTGTGTCTCGCGTAGATCTGCGTTCCGGCATACAAGGGGTTAATGATGACTAGATAGAGACCAGGCTTTATATAATGTTCCTAATTTATCAATATATTCTACCTACATTTTATGGAGTCTTGTAAAGAATTTAAGTAGGTACATAATTCAATTAAATAATGTCTGAATTATGATGAAAAGTGTTTTTAAATTAACTGCATAGTATAGAAGATCTTAGTATAAAAGAATATGATGTAATGAGTGGTGTGTTTATAAATATTTACTTATCTCTCTTACAGATACAAAATTCAAGCAAACGGGCAACTTCTTTATGAGTTTTGTGACCGCTCATATCCATATGTTTGAGACATACATATTTGTGAAGGATTCTGCAAAGCCAGTATGAAGAAAGTTGCTTTGCTAGTAGATGCAAAAGTATAGATTTATGATAGTTAGTATATGAGAATAGTGTTCAATTTTTGTGTCTATAATTGGAACCAACAACTCTAAATAAATTCATGTACAGAAATTATTTATCTTTAATAAAACAACATTGTTAATAATAACACATAATTATGAGTTTTATTTTTCTTCTTGATACAGTTACAACACATGAAACACAAATAATATTTTAATTGTAATAGGAATGTATCTATGATCTAACTCAATCTTCAATATTTTATGTTTTGGTTATGCCAATTCTTCTTCGAATATAAACACCTTTAGTAGTTAACTCGCTATCTTTAATTATAGTATTTACTCCTGTCGATATAATCACTTTTCTTTGAGGTGTGAACTTGCTGTATCATTTCCTTTGGAATTTGTTATCCATAAAGCATTTTCCATTGATATCTTCGTTTTGGCTCTAAGAGAAACATACGAGCTACTCGGTATTTAACAATTCAACGCAGTGCATTGAGATTATTGAGAAATATAACAAACTAGGACTTTGTTTACAAAAATGTAGTTTTGAACTTTTGACAGTTCTTACGTCAAAACATGATTTGACTTTGACAGCTAAACAGAACAAATATTATTGAGTTGAATGGTTAAATTCATTGTTTTTTTGCTATTTACGAACTTTAATACAACTTTAGAGTGCTTATAACACTAGTAATGAATATTTAAAAAATATAAAAATGAAATCTGGCATGAAAAATAATCAAATTTAATGGTATTTTTCAAAAATCATTTCTTCTAATGTTTTTTTTTATCTATGGCAATACAACAATATCATTCTGCCACCATTCAATTACGAGACCACTGATCGATCACTTAACTATCATTATGAAATACCAGACTACGAACTTTTGTCAAAATGACAATGGGATCGTGTTGGAATGACGAATGTGTTTAAAATAGCAGACTTGAGGCCCAGTATGAGTGTTTAGAAATAAATGACAAATTAGTGGGTTATTCCTCTTGCCCCCTGCTCTTCGGCCGCACGGGGGGCCAATGAGAATTTTTTTCCTGTTGTCCCCCAGCGGGGACAATGGGAAAGATTTTTCCTTTTGTCCCCCAGAGATTCAGCCCCGCTGAGGGCTACTGGGATTTAAACACCTTTTTTAATCTTCGCTTCACTGAACATTGAAATCCCGCTCATAGTAATAACGAGCCACCTCTTTTATTAATTATGTCAAAAGCGTTAGCACCAGAGCTACAACTTGGTGCGCTTTCCGCCATGACGCGGTATGTACTACTGATAACATGCACCCTTTACCTTTTTGTGTCACGGGAAGGGGTAAACAATATATTACTACCTGCTCGAGACATTTAAGATGCAGGAAATACAGTTTAAAGGCGCTATTGAATAATTATGAGTCTCATGACAACATAAAAAATAAATGATTTAACAAACGTCAAATACCGATATCAAGACGGTATTTAAAATAATATTTTATTGGGGGCCGACAAGAAATTATGATTCCGTTTGGCCCCATTAAATTGTAGTGGGGGACAACAGTACGAAAATTCCTTTTGACCCCCAGTGGGGCCGAAGAGCTGGGGGACAAGAGGAATAAACCGTTTTTCATCATGACCAAGCTAGACCTCACACATCTTTAGCCACTCAGCAAAAATTAAGAGGGTTTGGTTGGGAGGTGTTAATGCATCTCCGCCGTATAGTCCTGACCTTGCACTTTCAGATTTCCACCTGTTTCGGTCTCTTTAGAATTCTTTAGGCAGTGTCAGGATAATATCACGAGTGGACTGCCAAAACCACCTGTCGCGGTATTTTGATCAGAAGTCCCTAAAGGTCATTGGGCATATCTGACCCGCTTTGCGAACAGTGGCGGACATTAACCAAAATAGTTTTAAACAAAGGGGAATAATATGACCTTTCATTGCATATAATTGTTTGATTAAAAATCGTCTGAGAAAAATGTACAGAATCCTTTAAAAAATAAAACAAACGGTATCAAAGGTTTTTATTTCATCTTATAAAGGCATAAAAATAATATCGATATGAGCTAATGTTTAAAGATATGTTATACGCTATCTCTTTCGCACATTGAACAGGTTTTTTTCGCACATTTAATAGCTGCGCCCATATCGCTAGCATTGTTTATTATCTGTCTTGGGCCATACACCAGGAAGCAACTGGCGCATCCGCTGCCTTTTTAAATGATCCTATGATTGCTTTGGATCAAATTGAATAAAAAATGTTTTAATGAATTAGCATTTTATTTTTCTTACCTATATCAATTAATAAGCGGACGCCCGCGACTTTGTCGGACTTTGTCATTCAGTGATCCCGCAGGATATCGGGATAAAAAGTAGCCTATAACCTTTCTCATGAATGTGGCTATCACATACAAAAATATTTTTCAAATCGGATCACTAGTTTCAGAGATAAAGAGTATGGATATATTCATAGATAACACTTGAATTTTTTGAGTTTCCCGTAGCTCACATTAATGCGACTAATGCCATAGTAAATGAGAGCCATAGATGAATACACCCTGCTATATTTCGTTTGTGTCCGCCATGGGTATGGTTTCCATACTAAGGTGCCCATTTACCCACAGACTATAGGATACATTTACCTTTTGTAGCGCTCATAGCGAGACTTAGCTTGTCGTTCGTAACAGATCGGCAAAGTTAAGCAATGCTTGCACAGGTCGCCACTTGGATGGGTGCCCTCGTGTGGCATTTACATCTGAGCGTTACCGTGCTTCGGAGGGCACGTAAAGCTGTCGGTCCCGGTTCTTGTCTTAGGATAAGAGTCGTTAGGCCATGTCGGAGGCCTTCGGGCGGTCTGAAAAACTCCGACACTAGAGTTGGCCACACACTCATACGAAAAACAAACAAACAAATTTACCTTTCTATAGCAATGGGATCATGTCCCTACCTAAAAGATGGCAAAAACTTATCGAACAAAATGGTACCTAAGTACATACTTTAGTTAAATGGAAATAAACAATATTAAAAATGTTTTTAACTTAAAAAATGCGAAGAAACTTTTTCTCAACCTATTGTTTGCTTCAGACAACTTTTTCTCTAATATACTTTGAGAAAAGAATATAATATGGAGTGGACAAATAATACATATGGATACTTTACATTATAGAAATATATATGAAATCGACATAAAGCCACCAAACATAGTGTTGTCTCGTTTTTACTTAGCGATATCTCTGTTAGAAAAAAGAGAAAGCCATAGGTTACTGAATACACTGATCATAGTGATATTTATCAGAAATGTCAATCGTGTCAGTGTCGCCATACTGTTTGCCAAGTGTTTTTGGTGCATCTGCTCTCAAATCGTTGTGCATCGAACATAATAATTCTGATTTTGTGTATAAATACCAGATGAATCAGTGCTTCAGGCTTTCCTAGAGATCGTAAAATCATGCCTAAGTGTTGATTTGAACTGTGCAGTGCAAGATAAAGCTATAATCAACACAAATGTACTCTTCACAAGTAAGTAACAAGTCATGATTTATATTGTTGAATAGGATTAGTATTTGTACAAAATATTGTTACAAGAGGTTCTTTTTATAGTTAATTTAACAGGTTTTAGCTTCGTTATGGCCTAAATGTTGTTATTTTCGTAGTTTGGAATTTTCCATATTTACGTATTAGAGGTTAGTAGTGATGTTACCGCTAATGTCTATATGGGTTATCGATATATCCATAATGTATAGATACTTCCACAAACGATAACATTGTTAAAATATCTCGTGTCTGTAAATGGAAATAAATGAAACATTGCACCAATTTTGTCTGTACCTAGTAAAGGAAAAGCGATATTTGACAAACTTACTTAGCCCTGATTACATAAAACCCAAAACCGCTGCATCCTGCTCTATGTTGAGGAAAATAAGCAGTTAAAATAATTATATTATGTTTTTTGCCAACAGATAACATGAACAGCAACTGTATGCGAGAATTCCTAGCAATGAAACGTTGAAGAAAATAATTTTATTTATAAACAAGAGGACGCCCGCTGCTACACCTGCACATTTTTTTGACTGTTTCTGTCCGATCCCGTGGGAATTTCAGAAAGTCCTTAGTGCACTCCTGCGATCCCCAAAGAACATACATGCCAAATTTCAGCTTCCTGCACCTTATAATTTTGGCTGTAGCTTATCTGTCAGGCAATCAGTAACGCAAGGATTTTATATATTATACACATAAAAAACAAATAAATAACATGTATTAATCAATTATGATTTTTCTTACCCCCTTATGATATTTCAGTGTAGCTGTGTGTTTCATTACGGTATGTATGGTGCAAATCCGAAATCGCCGACATAAGGCCGGCGCGCACTGACGTCGCGGCATGGCAAAGGATTTTATTACTGATCAAGTCATTTTCATTCTTATTTCAATGAGTTTAGAATTCATATTACTTTATTTCGATACAATCGTACCGCAGCCCGCCGTGGCATGCCTCGGGGCGCGTCGCGGCACGTCGCGGCATCGGCGCCATACTTGGACGCCGCGGCATGCCATGGCGTCTTGCAGTGTGCCACGACGTAATCAGTAGGTAAATAAGTTCATGAATTCACCTTTAGTAAATCTTGTTCTCATAAATAATGTATCCAGAATTGTTTTCTCTTCGACATATCAGTTTGTATTTGACGTTCTTCATCTTCAGCAAGAAGTGCTATTGATACTAAATTCCAGTCCATTGGACGCCTCGGTATGACGCGGCATGCTGCGACGTGCCGAAGCGTCCTTCGGGCTAACGAAACATGCCGTTCCGCGCCGTGCCATGCCATGCCGTCAGTCGGCGCCAGCCATTAGCTATCCGGATAACCAAGCTGAAGTGGTAGTAGGCAGGGGACATAGCTCGAAGAAGCGATGGCCGTTGGGGCAGAAAGGTTCTGGAATGGCGGCCACGTACCGGACGACGCAGCAGAGCCCCCCGCAAGGTGGACTGACGATCTAGTCAAGATCGCGGGAGGCGGTTGGATGCGGGCGGTTCAAGACCGGTCTGTGTGGAGAACCTTGGGGGAGGCCTATGTCCAGCAGTGGACGTCGTTTGGCTGATATGAGGATGATGATGTATGGTGCCATTTATGTCCGGTACTTTCATTCACAGCGACACAGTATCGATATTGGCTACCAGAGAATATTTTGTTATATGATACAAGGGACGTTTTTCGCTTTACCATGTTCGCACGCATTTGCATTATGGAATAAACTAATTTGGCAAAAGATCTAAAGTAACTTACTACAAATATCAATTTACATATTTTTTCTAAATCTACAGTAATGTATTATTTACCTCTAACCGGCTCAATGTCGATATCGATTATATTCTGGAGTCATTTTATTTTACACATATTTTTTAGGTATGCGCGCTAATTTCGTAGGTACGTCCAATCCATGTTATTCACAGATCTGTCGTTTATTACTAGAAAAAGTAAGAACCCTTCAAAAACTTAAAAAAAAAAAATGTTTTCTTTTTCATCTTTTAGCAAGACAAATCGCATTTGCTAGTACGTTAGCTTTAATAATTTCGACTTCTTACTGAACCGAGACAAGTGATTTTAGCGCTGGTATGAACGCTCTCATCGCAAGCTTTTAAAAGTGCTTACGCCAGAGTTCAACGCAATCGTTTTTAAATCCTCGTGCGAATGATGTCTAAAGGTGCTATACTTTGTCGATAACAAAAAACTTGTCGATATATGCTTTGAGTTGCCTAATATGCGCCCAACCCTAATGAACGCCATTTTATTTGCATACGTTTCGTAGGTATGCACGCTAACTTCGTAGGTACGTCCAATCCATGTTATTCACACATCTATGCTAATATATTACCAGGCCTCCATACGTCACTGGAACGCTCAATGTCAAATTGTTCTTAGACCCGTACCACAGAATAAAGAGAGTACTTACGTACAGAAGATTCACTTGTCAAACCAATTTAATGAAATTGCGACTCTTGCTACTAAGCAACAAAGTGCAATTCAGCTCGCATAAGCACTCAGTGCCTAATGCGATATTTACCTAACCGTTCCCGTTCTTTTCTAACACATAACGCTGTCGCTGTCTGGCGCGGAGTGGCGCGCTAGGGTTGTTGACTTGCCGCTGCAACTATAATATTTATTCATCGTCTATCTACCTACTTGACCAAGTACCTAATAATAAATAATTATCCTATAAGTATCCTATCCCACTATTTGAGCTCGTCGAACAAAAACCACAAAAAATCTGGTCGTTAACATTTTTACTATACTGATTCTTAGTTATATCCTAAACGCGTGGACCGATTTACATGATAAAATGGTTTTTGACCTAGATCTTTAAATTGACACCATAATCGTTGAGATATCGCAACAAACAAATATCTAATTTTGAAGTTGCTCTCGTAAAATAAATAAAATCAAATTTTCAAGTCGCTTTCGACACACAGTTAATAGAGCAATACTTTGCATTAGACTTGTGATGATACATTTTTGTTGTTAAAGGCGTTTATATACCTAATTGAACAGTGTATGAACACGGCGCGTGAGAATACGGAGCGGTCGCACTCGTTGCGTGACGTCTAATGTGAGCGGCGCGCGGCAACCCACTAATCCAATCCAACCATGTCGACATGGTCGGCCGAGGTACTTGCAAGTTTGTGCCTAAAATGCGAAGGCGAAGTGCGCCCGGCCTGCCCGTACGCGCGTGTTAATTTTGGTGATATTTCGTGCACGGGTTCACGGAATCAGCTGTACGCAGAGGTAACATTTGTAAATGAGGGAATAATAAAAGATGTTTTTTGCGCAACGATTAGATATATTGTGCCTAATAAAATACAGGTTACATTGGTTATATACTAAGGTCTTAACTCTACACTACACCTCCCTTCGCAGAATAAAAAAACATACAAAAAAATTTTTGTTATTTTTTCTTACATTTTATGGAGATGTACTTAGTTAGGTTTAAAAATGAATACAAAATAAAAAAATAACAAACGTTTGGTATTATACATGTGAATATTATAATTGAGTTATAAGTCATACATATTTCAATAAAACTAAACAAGACAAGTCATTATTGATGATAAAGACATCGTTTATCAAAACAAAGTATCATCCGAGGTGGTCTTGCAATTTGATGCATCACCATAAAAGTCGTTGTTATGCAGCTAGGTAGCATCAATGCGTATCTTGACGATTGTTAACTACTAAGACAAAGTTCGATTGTTATGAAATTCAAGTCTATAATTAGATAAGTTACGTCATGTTCGGAATATATTTTTATAGTCACATAAAAAATCATAGTTACTTCATACACATTCCATGTCATTTACTTATACTTAGGTATAAACAATTATTTGATTGTTCATTTCACTCATTTATTAATATTTATTTTATCATTAATCTTTATTTTCATCTTCATATTTTAACATTTCATAGCATTATGCCATTCAAAATTATAAAATTATTTCATACTTGTTAATTACAATTAACATTTCCATTTAACCTAAATCTCTCGACATCCCGGTTCGCGGACAATGACGATCAAGAATAGGGTTTTTATTACATCGTTACTTAAGTCATATTTCGTCCTTGATAAAATATTTATTCCAAATCTATCATACATTTAAAATAATTTGATTATTAAATGCTCCACTATTCAAGCACGTGAGAACGTTAATCATCAAATATTTTTATAGTCGTTAATAATTGTAATGCAGCTTTCAACTACATTTTCTTTGTATACTTACACATTACATTTTAGATTTATATTTAAGATACGTTTTACTATGTATCTATAAAGAAAAATAAAACGTTCATATTGCCTCTTAGGTGGGCGATCCCTGAATTTCATACGAATTTCCATTTTGATTAAAAAATAACAAATAAAATTTAATACAAACTATATTAAAAAGGCTTAATAACTTGAAAAAAGAAGAGTATATATCAGCTAAAAACATAAACTACATAATACTAATTGTTATTGTCTCTTCAACACATATTAACATCTCATTAGTCCGATACACTTTCGTTTTACGAAGTACACTCGCGCACATTTTTATTACTGATACCACATACACTATATATTTTAGTCTCTATCACTTTTTCATACACTCACTTGGAATTGAAGTGTCCAGAAAGTCCAGTTCCAGTCCTCCAGAAATGAAGTCCTCATCTTTAATACTCCAAATCACCCATTGTAGTCAAGGACATTGTCTTCAATTTTATCGATAAATAATAATGATCCTCTCGAATGCCTTAACATCATATCTTTTCAGTAAATTCCTCCAACCAACGGCAGACGCTCACAAATCAAATATTTGTTATAGAAATGCATGGCGAATACTTTGGATGTTCTTCTTAATAAAAAATATAATTAGCCAATCAGTTCATGTACTGTCCATTGTAATGTAATTTCACTAGAATGCGCTTACGTCAGACCGACTCCAGTTACGGGCAGGGTCGCCATGTAAAGGACGGAATAAAAGATGTTGTTTGAACATTTAAGATAGGAATATTATTGTTTTCTTATTTATTTTGCAACATTTTGGCCTGGCCGAGGTTAGGGTTTCAATATATGGTCAAATTCCAATTTCGGCCAAGCGGCCGATAAAAGGAATTTAAATCAATCACTGCCTAACTTCGACTCATTTAAAAATCTACCCAGCTACGGCCGACAAAAGGAACAATAACTTATACCAATTTCCGGCCAGGGTAGCCGATTTAAAAAGTTTGTGAACTTAAGACCGGCCAAATATGTGTATTTCAACAAAATCTGCAGAGTGAAGCTTTTTCATCAGTTTTAAATCGTCAATGATATACTAATAATTGTCGTAATCTACATACTTTACTTATATTTGACTATTTTTAGGTGCAAAATATGCTCAAACCATGCCAGCCCCTAAATCAGAACTTTCTAAAAATGACAAGGAATCCTTACGTAAGAAACGTGTTATTTTTAAATGAAATTGTCCACATTTACATAATAAAAAGTTTATATTTTAAGAGACACGTTTTCATATAGTTACTCGCTAGCCGGTTCACAGAGTAGAGAGAAGCAAAACATACAGATTAATAATGGCTGTCATTATCTATGACTGTAGTCTAGGTAGAAGGCGCCAAATTTAAATTATATAATATTACAACACCTCCTAAATTAAAGCCTTCTCTAGACATATTAGTATTACATAATTATCTTATAGAAACAAGGATAACAATAAAATCAATAACTAAACCTTTTTGACTCTATCTTCTTTCTCTTAGCGTTATCCCAGTTTCAATCTGGGGTCCGCTTACTAGTCTAAACAGATTTGGCTGAATATTAGCTTTTCCACAGAGTGACTGCCTGTCTGACCTCCGCAACCCGAAGGGATAGCGATATTCCATGGTTTGACTAGTGTCAGTTTATTTTAGAAGGTACTGACGCCCTGTAACGACTGTCAAAGATCTTCATGACAACCGAGACCGACGGCTTAATGTGCTCTCCGAGGCATGGGGCAAGCGATAATTAACAATTCAATACGCACATAACTCCGAAAAGTCATTGGTGCGTGCCGTGGATTCGAACCCGATACCCTCTGCATGGCAGTCTGTTGGTATATCCACTAGGCTATCGCTGCCCTTTTTGACTCTATCATAAGAATTAATTCCAATTTTATCTCTTAAGTTACAAAATTTTACTTTACACAGAGGTTTAGTAAGAATATCTGCATATTGTTGATCACTACACACATAGTTTAAGCTAATAGTTTTATCATAATATTTTTCCTTAATAAAGTGAAACTTAATGTATGTTATGTGTATGTTTACATCGTTTGTGAAAATTTAAGTTATTAATTACACTAATAGAACTCTGATTGTCTAAATTTAAACACACTGACTGCTGGTTAAATGCACTAGAATCACATAATAGTCGTTTGATCCATATGGCCTCTTTAGTAGCAGCACAGGCTGCCATAAACTCTGCTTCAGTAGTTGAGAGGGCAATTGTCTGTTATCTCTGAGAGGCCCAAGTTACTGCTCCTCCATTTTTTTGAAAAACATATCCGGTAACTGACCGTCTGGTGGAAGAGTCATTAGCAAAATCTGCATCACAGTAACCTATTAGAACATTGGACTCAGATAACTGTGTGTATTTCAAACCATAATTTTGAGTTTCTTTCAGATACTTGAAAATTTTCTTGACAGCGTTTTAATGTGTTTTATTATAAGAATTCAAGAATCGACTCACCAGGCTTACAGCAAATGAGATATCAGGGCGGCTTACTACAGCAACTAGCAAGGTGCATTAATGATCCAATGGCTTCTCTATATGGAATATTCTTTTCTGCTTCACCTTCGCCCTTTTCCAATTTTGTGTGTGGATCAACTGGAATGCTGATTAGCATTGGAGGCTAAGCCTTCAGGGACTGCCATATACAAGTCTTCTTCGAGCTCTCCATACAGAAAAGCTGTTTTAATGTCTAATTGTATAATTTCTAATTATTAGTAGTTAACTCAATGGGTAGTAACACATAGTCTCTCTTGACAGTAGACTCTAAAAATATTGCATCTCTGCTCTTGATTGCAGTTCTTGAGTTGGGTAATATGAATCTGTACCCCTTACTGGTTTCACAGTAGCCTACAAAAATCATTTTTTGTGATTTTGAATCTAATTTCTTTCTCTTCACCTCAGGTAGGTGGGCCATTGCCTCACATCCAAATATTCGCATGTGACTAACTTTAGGTTTATGTCCTGTCCACATCTCTTCAGGTGTTTTGTAACATAGTGACTTAGTCGGAGAGCGGTTTATGATGTAAGCAGCCATGAGAATTGCTTCAGCCCAATACACTTTAGGTAAGTTGGCATTTAACATCATACATTTTGCTCTTTCTATCAATGTCCTGTTCATGCGTTCAGCTGTCCCATTTTGTTCTGGTGTGTAGGGCGTGGTAGTTTGATGTATTATTCCGGCATCTTTGAGAAAGTTTGAAAAGTTTGTGTTCACATATTCAAGTCCATTATCAGATCTGAGAATTTTGATTCTACGGCTTAACTGATTCTCTACCAACCTCTTAAATTCCTTGAATTTTTCTAAGTCTTCTGATTTGTTATGTATCACAAAAACAAATATCTTCTTCGAGTAGTTATCTAAGAATATCACAAAGTATCTGCCTTTTCCTAAAGATTGGGTTTCCATCGGTCCGCAGACATCTGAGTGTATCAACTCGAGCAGGTCTTTACTCTTAATCCCTTGACTCTTAAATGTAAGGCGAGTTTGTTTTCCTTCTTGACATGTTATACACTTCACTTTGTCTTTAACTTGGCAAAGCTTTAAGTCTGCAGTATTATCTGCCAATTACTTCAATGTTTGAAAGTTCAGATGACCCATTCTTTGGTGCCATAAGTAAGTGTCTTGCTCAATAACATCTGATATGCATGCATAGCCTCCGGGCATGTTAAGGCGATACATATTATTTATCAAGCTTGCTGTTGCCACTATGACATTCTTTTTGTTAAGAATAACACAGCCAGTCTTATTAAACTTCACTTGACCACCACTCTTAATGATTTGACTGACTGACAACAGGTTTGTTGCCAGCTCAGGCAGGCCTCCTTCACTCGGCCGTACCTACAGCGATAAGTGCCTACACTTTCGCGCGGCTTCCAAGCCCGCGTCCGACGCGTCGCGCAAGAGTTGTCGACTTGAAAATTTGATTTTATTTATTTTACGAGAGCAACTTGAAAATTAGATTTTTTGTTTGTTGAGATATCCCAACGATTATGGTGTCAAATTAAAGATCTAGTTCAAAAACCATTTTATCTGTTTGAATCATGTAAATCGGTCCACGCGTTTAGGAAATAACTAAGAATTAGTATAGTGAAAATGTAAACGACCAGATTTTTTGTGGTTTTTGTTCTACGAGCTCAAATAGTTGGATAGGATACTTATAGGATGATTATTTATTATTAGGTACGTGGTCAAGTAGGTCGATAGACGATGAATAAATATTATAGTAGCAGCGGTAAGTCGACAACCCTAGCGCGACAGCTAGCGCGTCACTCCGCGCCAGACAGCGACAGCGTTATATGTTAGAAAAGAGCGGGTACGGTTAGGTGAATATCGCATTAGGCTGTAGCGGCCAGCTACATAACAACCGCACAGCGCCATCTACCCAATGACGATGGAACCACTACGACACGATCGCATCTATCGAAGACGAGGCACCAAATTTGAAAATCCTGAACCGCGCTATCGACTTTCGCGCGCTACGACGCATATATACTGCCAAAGTATGTCCGTCGGCCTGCAGGCCACCAAGCACGACCACCCAGCTTGGTTAGAAGCTCCTCCCTCTAGTTGGAGGAACACCACACCTTTATCCTACACATTGGTAACCCCGACGTGATCTGAAGCAACCTTCACCGGTCAGATTACCAGTAGCCTCCCGACGTGATCTGAAGCAACCCTCATCGGTCAGATTACCAGCAGCTCCCGACGTGATCTGAACAAGCCTTCACCGGTCAGATCCAGCAACAGCATCGTCATCTCCACCTCGCCTCCCTCCGTACTTCACCTGATGGTCAGCAATCAAGTCGCCGCCAGCCAGCATCTTCGGCCAGGGTCCAACCGTAGGCCATGCAGACTTGCATGCCTGGTCCTCCCTGCAGCCTCTCCAGCGCCACGGCACACATCACTGCACACACGGTCCTTGTAAGCAGCGCACATCGCTCCCGTCCACGCAGCAGTGCCACTACGCAACCGCTTCGCAGCACTACGCAGTCACTACGCAGCCACGACGCAGCCACTACGCAGCAACTCCCCGACTCACTGTGGGACACTCACTGCTCATCGCTCACTGCTCATCGCCTACTGCTCATCACCGACTGCACATCACCTTCGCAACCTCTCCCCGACTCACCGCGGGACTTGCGAAGCACAGTCGACAAGCGACTACAGACTCTCCACTGGCACGCTCCTCAGAAGCCTCGACAACTGACCCCATCAGCTTCAAGAACGACCCCCGGTCTTGGGGGAGAGTGATGTAGCGGCCAGCTACATAACAACCGCACAGTGCCATCTACCTAATGACGATGGAACCACTACGACACGATCGCATCTATCGAAGACGACGCGCCAAATTTGAAAATTCTGAACCGCACTATCGACTTTCGCGCGCTACGACGCATATATACAACTGCCAAAGTATGTCCGTCGGCCTGCAGGCCACCAAGCACGACCACCCAGCTTGGTTAGAGGCTCCTCCCTCTAGTTGGAGGAACACCACACCTTTATCCTCCACAAGGCACTGAGTGCTTATGCGAGCTGAATTGCACTTTGTTGCTTAGTAGCAAGAGTCGCAATTTCAATGAATTGGTTTGAGAAGTGGTGCTTCTGTACGTAAGTACTGTTTATTCTGTGGCTCAGGCACATAAAGCACATTAGTAAATAGTATTTCATTCTGTTGGCAACTTTCATCATGTTTTTTTTTATTAAAAAAAAAACCTGTCAAATTGACTTCACGCTGCCTGACGGTAAGCTGACAGTGAAGTTTTGTATTTTATTGGGAAGGCCACCATCCCCAATTGCTGGTTAAGCAATGTGACATGACGGCCCTCACTTTGACGACCTTGAGAAATGCTTTTTCACGCCCCGCTTAACCTTTCGTATGCTTAAGAGCAGATCTGCACGAGACACAATAGATTTATAATTATGTCTGGTAGCCCAGCATACGAGAAGTTAAAGGACCCAGGATCAAGGGAGGAAGGAAACACGTGAGCTGGCAGTGAGTTCCACATCTTTATGGTACGGCAAAGATAAGATGTACCGAACCTTTTCGTACGTATCTGATCTACCGTATAAGAGTGGCACCTTAACCCAACACGTGTTGTTCGGGGTAGGAAAGGAGAGGGTGGGATGAGTTGAAAGAGTTCTTCTGAACACTCACCGTGATACAATCGGTAAAAGACAGCCATTGAGGCTACGTGCCTGCGTAATTGCAGAGATTCAAGGATCTTAGTAGCCTCAAGGTCACCTATGATACGGACAGCACGCCGCTGCAACCTATCAAGGGCATCTTGCAGGTACTGAGCGGAGCCGTTTCAGAGATGAGAGCAGTATTCCACGCAGCGAACCTGAGTCTTGTATAATAGACACAGCTGCTCCGGCCTGAAAAACCTCCTCACTCTGTTTAGGACTCCGAGTTTTCGAGATGCCGATTTAATGACACCCTCAATGTAGTTTCTCTGGTTGAGATTGTGGCGTATGTCCATACCAAGTATATTTAGACTGTCCTGTATCGGTAGTGTAGTGTCGAGATGCTGTTCAAAACCTGGTCAAGCTCAGCGACAGGTTTTCGCATATTTTCCTCAATATCAGCCTGCTTGGCCGCAGGATGGCCGAGATACCGCCCATGCACGGTACTGTCATCTGCATAGCAATGTATGCTCACAAAAGTGAGCATATCATTGATATGCAAAAGTGTGGGCGATAAGACGGATCCCTGGGGCACACCACCATTTACCTGCATAAACTTTGAATTTAGACCTTCGCAAATAACTCGAACACGTCGTTCATGCAGGAAGCTAGCAACCCAATTGCAAAATCGAGGTGGCAAGCCGTAAGCCGGAAGCTTGGAAAGAAGCGCACGATGCCAGACTCTATCGAAGGCTTTGGAGATGTCGAGGCTGATAGCCAACGACTCCCCGTGCCTGTCCATAGCCTCACCCCAAAGGTGAGTGACATACGCTAGAAGGTCGCCCGTTGATCGTTTCGGTCTGAAGCCATATTGTCGATCATTGATAAGAGAGCGATCTTCTAGGTAGCGAACGAGTTGGGTGTTGATAATCCGTTCGATTACCTTGCAGAGAATAGGGGTGATAGTTAGCTGGATCAGAACGATCCCCCTCTTTGGGACTCGGATGTACGTTCGCCTCCTTCCAAGCCTGCGGCACAACGCCAGAGGAGTAAGACAGGCGATACAGGCGTGTAAGCGTTGGAGAAAACTCGGCTGCATATTTCTTAAGAACAACCGCTGGGATACCGTCGGGACCACTGGCTTTCCGGACATCGAGAGACCGCAGTATCGCGCGAACATCGCATTGCCTGATGCAAACATCAGGCATGGAGTGGCCGCAGTGGTTTATAGATGGCGGCTGCGAACCACAGTCATCGATTCGAGGAGTTGGCCGCAAAGAGATTGACAAGCAAGTCAGCTTTCTCTTGCGGCCCATGAGCCAGTGATCCATCAGAGCATTGCAACGGTGGCAGCGAAGACTGGCAGAAATTGGATTGTACGGCTTTGGCCAGCCGCCAATATCCACGGCTTCCCGTGGGGTGCGACAGAAGTTCTTGGCCAAACCGTGAAACGCGCTATGCATCCGCTCTGATGTATGCCCTCTTGCAGACCTTAGTGGCTCTGTTATAGGCCGCTTTGATGTGATGGACACTCGGATCGCGACGAGACCGAGCCATGATCCAAGCACGGTACGCCGACTGTTTTTGTTTAACAGCATCGGCGCACTCGCGATCGAACCAGGGCCGGAGTCTGCTGTTGCTGGTGACAAAAGTGGATGGAATTCAATATTCCATACCTAACAGAATTTCCCCAACAACAGCAGACGCACTCTCCGAAGGATCCCTCTCACCAAAGCAACGCTGAGACCACGGAATGGACGCGTAATAACTGCGCAGGCCATCCCAATCTGCTGACGAGTAGTGCCATAAGCGTCGCTTTACGTCCAAATGTTGTGAAGGCGCAGCGGTTGGCACTGAAGTGCAGACCAAACAGTGGTCGGAGGATCCCAATGGGGCTTGAACCGACACACTGTACTGGTCTGGATGGCTCGTCAGCAGAAGGTCCAGCAAAGAGGGCGCTTGACCCTGAATATCTGGTATCCTGGTGGGCTGGAGTACCAGCTGGGTCAGGTCATGCGTGAGAGCGAAAGCGTGAGCAGCCCTTCCCGCGTGGTCTGTTTTGGGAGAGCCCAACCAGGTCTCATGGTGGGCATTAAAATCTCCCAAAAAGACCAATTCAGCGGTCGGAAACTGTTCCTGTGCATCATCTGCCGCCTGACTCCGGTAATCAAAAAGTCGAGTTGTCTCGGCATCTCCTCTATGGGAACGGTATAGACATACGTAAATCCGGGCTAATGAACCCAGATTTACGTGTATCCACAGGACGGAAAAGGAGGGGTCCTCTAGGCAGCGTAAACGACGACAGCAATTATCCACCCTGACGAACAAGCATACTCCGGCTTTTGCGTAGAAGTTCTCTTCAAGGGCATAGCCGGGATATTGCAGATAAGTCGTGTCGGCAGGGCGGCTTATTTGAGTCTCCGTCAGAAAAAGCATGGCCGGCCTTGCCGTCTCGAGATGGTGGTGGACGGCGTTGAGGTTTGAATGGAGTCCGCGGATGTTGGCGAACTCCACCTCAAGTAGCGTGTGGGTGGGAAAGGTCGACGCCGCTGTGTGACCATTACCAATGCTTGCTGCCATAATGGAGTGGAAGAAGAAAGGAGGGGCGTGAAAAGAGGTGGCAATCACCGCAGCAGTGCGTGACAAAGCGTGGAGTATTGTTTCGTCATTGGACTGTGCGGAATAGCAATGGCCGATCCGCCGGACGGAAGGGTCCCTGTACCCTCCCGGAAGTGGTCCACCGGCACGACGAGCCACTCCGAGATTATGCGGGGCCTGGTGGGGCAGCCAGCGGCACCACCGTTTCTACGGGTCTCCCTGGCCGACGGGTCGACCCCCACTACCCACAGAATGACTCCACTAATACTTCACTGGTCCAACGTATGCTGCGGTAACCGCCCCCTCACTTAAACCTTCACACTCTCTCTGCCATCCCCAAAGGAAAGGAAGAGAGAATGGGAAGGAGGGACTGGGCCTCCGGCGCTCTCACTCACCAAGCGAAACGCAGCAGAAAAGTACTGCTACTTTACGTTGATCTTCTGTGAGAGGGTAGTACCGCCCCGGTCGATCCGACCCATTCGTGCCTTGATCAGCATGGCCCTACTACCTAAAGGAAACGATACGTACACAAACTTATATTTCCAGAGCATTGTACCAGTAATGATTTATTATTTGCAACTTTTATTGTTTTTATATTCGGATTTGTTTCTCCTAGAAACAATTTATTGTGTTTGGTCATATGTGCCGAAGCGCCAGAATCAATAATTCACGGGTCAACATGAAATTTGACTTTGATTGCAAAGCATTAAATTTCGGTAGTTTAGGTCGTAATAAGACGGAAAAAAAATATATGGCATGAAAAACTTTGCTTTTGTTAATAATAATTGTTAATTTTTAAAAATCTCGGATTTTAATTTTTGATTGAAAATAAAACTATTGAAATAAAAATGTTAATTATTAAGTTTTACTATCAAATTAGCTTACAGAAAAGTGGAAAATAACTTAAAAGTGCACACTTTTACTTTTTCTTTTATGTTCATAGCTACTTTCTCTCAATAAACCCCAAATATAGTCGCCCATCATGTTTTCATTGTATTGGCCTTGATAGCGTTGTTCAAAATTCATGATGTCCTGATGGAAACGTTCTCCTTGCTCTTCGGAATAGGCTCCCATATTGTTTTTAAATTTATCCAAATGAGCATGCAGCATATGTACTTTTAATGACATCCTGCAGCCCATGGCCTTAAAATTTGTAAGCATATCCTCAACCAACTTTTCGTAGTTTTTAGCTTTATTATTTTACTAAAAATCCAGAAACTACTGCTTTAAAACTGTTCCAACTTGCTTTTTGAGTACGATTCAGCAACGTTGGAAATTTTTCATCGGCGAAAATCTGTCTTATTTGCGGACCAACAAAAACCCCAGCTTTAACCTTTGCTTCCGATAACTTCGGAAAATTTTTTTTTAAGTATCCAAAAGCTTCTGAAGTTTCATCCAGTTTTTTAACAAATTGTTTCATCAACCCTAACTTAATGTGCAAAGGCGGCATTAACACTTTTTCCGCTTCAACAATCGGCTCAAATTTGACGTTCTGTTTTCCGACACACAATTCTGTTCTTACAGGCCATGACCGTTGAATATAGTGTTTAGAATCCGCTCTGCTATCCCACAAGCACAAATAACACGGATACTTTGTATATCCACCCTGTAGCCCCATTAAAAATCCCACCATTTTAAAATCTCCAATCAGCTCCCAGTTATACTCACGATACTTTACAGATTCAAGCAAAATTTTGACACTTTCATAATTTTCTTTAAGATGTACTGAGTGAGCAATTGGAAGAGACGGAAATTTATTTCCGTTGTGCAATAGAACTGCTTTTAAACTTTTTGTAGAGCTGTCAATGAATAAACGCCATTCGCTAGGGACACAGGGTATGCCAATTGCTTCAAACATACCTTTAATGTCATTACAAAAACAAAGTCCATCTTCCTTCGTGAAAAACGTTGCAAACATTTCATGCCTAGTCCGCTGATCCGTGATCTTAACATCATCAAGCAAATTCCACTGTTTTAACCGAGAGCCTAGAAGCTCTGCTTTATTTTTTGGCAAATTTAAATCTCTAATTAGATCGTTAAAATCTTCTGAAGTAATGAGATAGTGTTTTGGTTGTTCAGGTGTAGGCAAAAACTCCTTATCGGAATTACTTTTATAAGAACTAAAAGATGAGCTACTTTTCTGCGATAATTTTTTTGGTGGCTCAGGTACTGGTCGTGTCAGGTCGTGAGCAATTGGAGCAGAAGAAGATTCGAGGTCAGGATATTCAATAGGTTTTGCATTTTTACCTCTACGTCTTTTACTCGGATTCACCATACAAAAGTAGCAGTCAGTAATATGGTCTTTTGGTTCTCGCCAAATCCTTGGTATTGCAAATTTCATAGACCTTTTCTCACCTCGATACCAACCTAAAAATATAAAAATAAAAATTAATATGTCTATTATTTTGGATTCATCGCTTAATTAAATAAAAATTGCTTACCTTCCAAACACCTTTTACAATAACTACAAGCAACATGTGGAGCCCATGGCTTATCTTGATTCCGTACAGGACAGTCAAAATATGCTTCATAGGCTTCACAGAGAACGTGAGATGTCTTTAGTTCACATTTCACGTCTCGAACTTTAATAAATTGACCACATATAAAACAAAATGCATCAGCATCGTATTTGCACTTTCGTGACGACATTTTAAGTTATTCTGGGCTTGTAAATAACACCTGATGGTTGTTTATCACTCGGGTGCCATCTAGCGGCACAGTGTAAACGTTAATACCCCACTCTCACCGCGCGGTCTTTTTAAAAATATTAAAATCAATTAAAATTTATGAAAAAATTGAAAAATGAGTATTATTATTATAACTATTACAAAAGCAAACTTTACATCGAAAAAAGGTATTTTCTTTTCGTTTTTGTGCATAATTAACTGGAAAATAATAGTATAAACTTTAGGACAAAGAACGAAAATTTTTTTGATAATCGGAGCATTCAGTTGACACTGTAAATACAGCTGCATATGAACTGTTGTTCTGTTTATTTGTCTTAGTGCTGTTTTTTTTACACTCAGGGCTTTTATGACCATATTTGTGGCATGTATAGCAGCGGGAGCCTCTTGAAACACTTTTGTTTTTATTGTGAAATTTCTGACTCGTAACAAAGGCAGACGAGTTGTTCTCACCAGTTTCTTTCACTTCTTGAAGAATTTTGGATTTCACGGAGTCAGAACTGATCTGCATGCCTGAACTCTCAATGGTCATTATCATTGGTTTGTGATGTTCAGTGTACCAAGCCACTCATCATTGACTTGAAATCCAATGTTTCTTGTGAGCTGTAGAAATTATTTTACTTACATATTCTTCTACATTTGAACATCTGGCTAGCGTAGTGTTGCATAAGTCACGCAGCAGACCGACCCGGCATGTTAGTCCAGAGTCATCAAAGGCACGAGATAAACTGATCCAGACTTCTCCTGCATTATTTGATTCTTGAATATGTATATACTTCACGGGATCAACGAGAAGAATGATTTTCGATCTCGCCTTAGTATCACGCTTTTTGTCAATTGCAAAGGCAGACGAGTTGTTCTCACCAGTTTCTTTCACTTCTTGAAGAATTTTGGATTTCACGGAGTCAGAACTGATCTGCATGCCTGAACTCTCAATGGCCATTATCATTGGTTTGTGATGTTCAGTGTACCAAGCCACTCATCATTGACTTGAAATCCAATGTTTCTTGTGAGCTGTAGAAATTATTTTACTTACATATTCTTCTACATTTGAACATCTGGCTAGCGTAGTGTTGCATAAGTCACGCAGCAGACCGACCCGGCATGTTAGTCCAGAGTCATCAAAGGCACAAGATAAACTGATCCAGACTTCTCCTGCATTATTTGATTCTTGAATATGTATATACTTCACGGGATCAACGAGAAGAATGATTTTCGATCTCGCCTTAGTATCACGCTTTTTGTCAATTGCACTGGTATCTCTGGGGTTCACTCCTCATGTTCCAAATATGTTTTTACGGCAAATCACCACGTTGCGTAGTTTTCCCGGCCCAATAATTTTTCAATTAATGCCAATGGATTGTTTGATGATGACATCGTTGTATTTGCGTAAAATTTGTAGTGAAAATTTACCACGTTGCGCGTGATAGGTTATGACTTTGATCGGCACTTTTATAACACTGATATTACTAATTTTGTGCACTGATCGGACTTTCTGGGCCCATAATCTGTTATTTTTAAATGAAATTGTCGACATTTACTTAATAAAAAGTTTATATTTTAAGAGACACGTTTTCATATAGTTACTCGCTAGCCGGTTCATAGAGTAGAGAGAAGCAAAACATACAGATTAATAATGGCTGAATAAATTATATAATATTACAACAAAACGGATCAATCGTGACAAAAATAAAATTAAAAGCCGGGTATTTAAAAATAGCAAGGACTACTCTTCAAGATTGACTACATGGAAGGATTGACGAAGAAAGCATTAGAATCGGGAGAGAAACAGTTCTCAATGAAAATGATGAGGATGTTTTAGTCCGATGGCTAATACAACTAGCCAAGTGTGGCTTTCCTAGAAAACGGAGTGATTTGATCAATACCGTTGCTAATATAGTTAAAGAAGATGGTAGACCAAACTCTTTTAAAGATGGACGTCCTGGAAGTAAGTGGTAAAACTTATTTATGAGGAGACACCCAATCCTTAGCGAATGAACCACTGAAGTTATAAGTCAAGCTAGAGCAATAGTTTCCGAAGAATAGATTAAGATTTATCTGCATCCTACCCTCTGAGATATGTATGCCGATATAAGGCTGTAAAATGGACAAATTTGTGGCATTCAATGTCGAGATAAGGAATATTGGTGACTTCTGGATATAAAGCGTTATAGAAACAAATATAGGAAGGAAGTATACAAACGAAGATTAAATAAAGGATAATTGATTATTGCGTAACCTAAAAATATCATAAAAGGTCATAAACTCCTAAGCATATCGAAACTACATTAAGCTAAATACTACGCGCTTTTTGTTTACTGAATATTTAACGTTGCGGTTACGTTTTCTAAAAGATGCTACACTTTTTTTGTATTAACACATTTATCCGAATTTCACTCGTCACTTAGATATTCACTTTTAACATACTAGGGATCATAGATTGTAGCCGAGAGTCGATATAGGTGAACCGCTATCCGGTCGCCCATGTAATCCTGTATATTTTCTGGTATATCCAGCGTGGCAACGCCGGTACAACGGCAGAATATAGTATAAAACACAGATTCCCAGCACCAGCACCACTATAGCTAGCAGTATAGTGATTGTAGAGACATGGAATTTTACCTCCTCTAGATGCAAGTCATTGGAACCCCCAACTGCGTTTTGCACCACTAAGGTCCCCTCTTTAGTTTGCTTGCCATTCATTGTTTAGTTCAAAATTGTAGTATTATTGCACAGTGAAACGAACACGACGTATCACAATAGCGAGCGTAATAATTAATAATAATTTAAACATCTTTAAACTTGTTCACAAAGTCCGACTGTTTGAAGCACGAGCTTTATATGGCACAGAGGTGTCGGTAACGCAAGTAACAAGATATTGAGCGCGCGCGAACGCCCGTAGGCAGAATCACATGCAAAGGCGAAGGTATTTGGGAGAGAAATTATACCACTGGCTGCTCGAATAATACTCTCTATATTTTAGGATGACGCATGATTAAATAAACATGATTATTACATGCACAGGCATAACATACGTATGTAAAGGATAGAAATCAAACACGTGTTATAGGTTCAAATGATTGAGCTATATTGTCTAAACTTACAGACTAATATTACAATATACAAGGAGGTTAGGCTAGCTACACACTACACGTACATTACATCAATTATATACTACAGTTTATTCAATGCTGTAACAGAGGAAAAAAACATACAAATAAATAACCATGTAATTGTAAATATAGCTCCCTCTCCCCTTCGCTTACCATGCTATGTTCTTGGATTATTTTAGATTACGTTCTTAATAATTAATTTGAAAACTTATTTTATACACGCAGATTTTTTATTGGTTTAGGAAAAGAAACCTCATGTCCGAAACAAAATCCTCTATCCATATTCAAAATCAAAATTCACCTAGCACCTAAAACAAAAAAGTTATAAAAGTCAGTAACTGCTGGAAATACGTAGTAACACACGGTTGTTTATGAGTAGGTAGTGTTCGAGCGCCGCGCGGTCATCAGTGTCATGACCTCGCCGCGCTCGCCGGGCGCCGCCGTCAGCTGTTGTTTACCTACAGCGGTTGTATGTTGTAGGTAGTTAGTGCGGACCATCGATCGATATATAATACTACCAGATATCGTGTCCGCGCCAAAAAACCGTCTCGGCAGATAACGGCTCGCTTGACAGCGCGATAAAGCCAACGTCAATACGTTTTACAATGCTGCAATGCCTGATACAAAGTTGCAAAAATAATGCTCGAAAATGCAATTTAACGGATAGAGTATCTTACTTTCGGTAAATAAATAAAAAATAAATTATAATTTAAGCTTAGAATTAACAAATTATATCATACTAGCTTTCGCCCGCGGCTTCGCCCGCATGAAATTTAAATAAAGAGTAGCCTTTGTACTTCCCCAGGTTTCAGACTATCCATATCAAATTTCATCACAAAACGGATCTGCACATTAGCCGTGTAGCATACATAAACAGATAATACTTAAAATTAAGGAATGACTACGTTAGTGGTAGTATGAAAGTGGCGCCCATTGATGAAAGGTAAAAAGGAGTCGACTGGCCTGGTATGGACATGTTATGCGGAGAGATGATATGTATGTAGTTAAAACAGTGATGAATATGCATGTAGAAGGACGAAAAGAGAGAGGACGGCCAAGGAAAAGATGGATGGACTGTGTAAGGTTGTATATGAAAAAGAAAGGGGTAAACGATCGGATGACTGGTGACAAAGAAGTATTGAAGCGAAGGACATACTGCGCCGACCCCAAATAAATTGGGACCAGGGCAAGACAATTATGAGTCGTCAAACTTCAGGTAAAGATTAGTATGTAAGTATATTATTAAAGTTATTGAAGAGCTTATACACCTACTGATGAGAATAGCAGCAAAAATAAAAACTGAAAACATTACCACAAAGTACATAATCAGACCGCCCCCTCCGCCCCGCTGCGCTTAAGCGCGCCAACTCATAGTAAGCGCTTTTAATAACGCTGCACATAGGTCAATTATATCGTGATAACTTTTAAACAATTTACACAAACTACTTACTGTAAAAGACAACGTTCATCTACATTAAATACTGAAGACAATAAATTTATCAATTTTGAAAACAATTTGATAACTACTCTAGAATGAGCATTGTAAATATGTATCAAATTTAACTATTTTTACGTACCACTTTTTAGTGTATATTGGCTTCAACATAAAAGGTAGGTATATGCTGCCGCGGACTTTTATTTAGAACTTTTTAAGATAAACAATATCACCGTACATTATCTTCATGTAACTTCAACGGTTTAGGCAACGCACGCGAAGATAAGTTTCATAGCTCAGGATTTTTACTGACTTAATTGATAATTTTCCTTATATTATGGCAAAATTACACAAAATCTTTATAAATTGTAGCCTATGTGTTATTCTGATGTATAAACTATATTACTGTAAAGTTTCATCCAAATCCGTTCTGCAGTTTTTGCGTGAAAGAGTAACAAACATCCATACATACATCTTCACAAACTTTCGCATTTATAATATTAGTAGGACTAGTAGACGCCCGCAGCTACGCCTGCACATTTTACCCGCTATGCCCGATTCCGAGGGAATTTCGGGAAATCCCTTCTTAGTGCACACCTACGGTCCCCAAGGAACATACATGCCAAATTTCAACTTCCTTCGTGTAACAGTTGAGGCTGTAGCTTGTCTGTCAGTCAGTCCGAAACGCAAGGATTTTATATATACAGATTTAGAACGAAATTAATTATTTAATCCGCCATAAAATTTTTTTTGAAGCACATCAAAAAATCTTGACAAGCCACAGATAACAGTGATAACACATACACAAACCAGAACAGTAGATGCATGGAGTCGATTTTTTTGTGATATTTTTTTAATAATTTGTTACCAGAACATCAAAATTGGTTGTTTAAAATTGGTTAAGGCTATTTGAATTATTTGTTGTTTTTTTAACCACTTACGACACCATCTAGTCCCAAGCTAAGCATAAGCTGGTACTGTGAATAGTAGACATTGGATAGACATATATAGCTACTTCTTTTTTTTAATACCTGCATATTATGCATAGAGACACCCAGACCAAAACAAATATTCATGTTCAAGCACACAAATATTTTCGACTGTACATTTTTGGGTTTATTACCTCAGAACTTTCAACTGGTTGTACGGATTTCCATTATTATTTTTAAATTTGAAAGCTTAGTGCTTTCCGTTTGGTATCAATTTAATTCTGTCCAATTTGAAGGTGGTTAAGTTTTTGTTAAAAATAATTATGTTTATGTAATTAAGTTACTATAATGTGTGTTTTGTTTACCTATTAAAGGTGTGCATTCAGAACCTACGTAATTGTAATAGGCCCAATGTGCTTATTAAATGTGTTGGTGAACCTAAATAAATAAATAGAACTGTCATTGTACCATGAAGGTTGAAGATGATTATAAAGATATGGAATTAAGGTGTATTTTTATTTGTCACATCCTGCGATATCTAGCTTGTTGAGCCGTCGACAATAAATACATTTGAAAACAGGCGTACTTACATTTTTGTGTGTAGTGCATTAAAAGTAAATAAACATTATACTCAAAAAGTAAGGCTAATCTATAACTACTATTATATAACGATGCCGCGGCGACCAGATAGTTAATTTATGAGTAATGTTTACTAAGAAACATGGATGGCCGAAACTTAAAAGTAAAGAACCAGTAAACTTTAAAGTTCATTCATATTTTAAATTATTTTAGTGTTCTGCGCGAGTCCATACATGTCATAGTTCATACCATGTAGTAAAATTCGAATTTGAAATTCGAAAAAATAAGAAAATAAACGAAAATGAAGTTTTTTGTCACGTCTGGTCGTAAGTATTGGATAACATTTTTATGATTTGTGACTTTATTACTCTGTTTCATGGTTGTAATTTGGTTGAAATAAAAACTGTTTTAAAACATTTGTCTCTGTTTGGTAGGAATCAAATGTCACGGACAGATTTTAGCTAAGATTTTACTTTTTTTATGGTATAAGGCGTCAAACGAGCAGAAGGATTGCCTGATGGTAAGCAATTACCGCCGCCCATGGACACAAGCAACACCACAGGAGTCACAAGTGCGTTGCCGCCCCTTTAGGTTGGGAAAAGGGATAGTGCAACGAGACTGTCAATATTTTTATTTACACTGCGAATATTAATGTGCAAGAGGTTAATGTTGTAATCCGATGTGTTTATATATTTTGGGCAGTCTTGTGGATCACATGAGAAAGAGTGTTCAAGATTAAGGCCCACTTGCGTAACGTTTGGTTTAAGTCACTCCTTAATTTAAATTTGTGGAACAGAATTAAGAGGCCGTTCCCGTTTTTTAAGCCATTTTGGCGATTAACACGCGCGGAGATACGTGATTGTGACTCAGATATATCAACAAATTAAGAAATTAACGATGATACTATTAGATCACTTCGTTTACTATTGTATGACTGTAGTATAAATAAGTGTTTGATTACCTACAACAGAAAAATCAAGTTTCCGCAAAGCATTTTTTGAAGAAATCATTTTATGAGCATTACGCGATGGTCCATGACATCGAAAATAATGTGAGTAATTAACTTTTAAATGCATCTACGACATAACAAGATCCTGTCCCTTGGTATGATCGTGCCAGAATGTTAGGTTTCATTCAGAAATAAACCAAAAAATTTTACGTAAAATGTCATTAAATTGTCAGTTTACGTCTAAATGGATTATTTTTTATCACATAAAATACACTAAGAAATAAAAAAACAAATAGTATCTAATAAGATTTGATATAATACCTTGCTAGGAAAATAAAATCAGCTTCTGAATGTGATTACAAATATTTTAAATTAATTTTTAAACGAAGCCAGAAATCGTTATATAAATCCTGTACGCGTCTATGGAATTTTAGACCGCGCTGAGCGCTCATCGAGGTAGGACGTGTGCCGTTTGCCGTTGTCACTGCGTCTGTGTGCGTGCCTTGTAAACACCACTGTATTTATAGCGCGACAAACCCTTCTTGATGTGAGTTATTATTGTTGAATATGTATAATAAAATAATGGTAACGAAATCGATGCTCTTATAAAATAAATACCGCAAAATTTAAAAATACTATATTCACTTAGGTCACGAGGTGACTCTTATGAATGTCAGAAGTTGTATCTAAATATATATATATATATAAAACTCAAAGGTGACTGACTGACATAGTTATCTATCATCGCCCAAACCACTGGAGGGATCGGACTGAAATTTGGCATGCAGGTAGATGTTATGACGTAGGCATCCGCTAAGAAAGGGTTTTGATAAATTCTACCGCCAAGGGGATAAAATAGGGGATGAAAGTTTGTATGAAACTTTGTCAATTTTAAACTGATCGGGCTGAGACTTTGCATGCATATAGCTACTATGACGTAGGCATCCCCTAAAGGATTTTGATACATTCCACCCCTAAGGGGATAAAATAGGGGATGAAAGTTTGTATTAATTTTCATAGATTTTCGACTCATTGAACTGAAATTAAAGATTGGAGCTACTATGATGAAGACGTCCGCTTAAATATGATTTTGATAAATTCAACCCCCATGGGGATATACTAAGGGATGATGGAGGATGTAAATGTATTAGTTTGAACTATCAGTAGTTACTGGAACGAATAAATAAAGACGAACAAAATAATTTTAGTTATAAATGTTGATAATATAATAATAATAATATTCTACCACATACACACATCACCATCTAGTCCCAAGCTAAGCAGAGCTTGTGTTATGGGTACTAGGTAATGGATAAACATACATATATACTTTTTTTTTGTAAATACATACATATTATACATAGAAACACCCAGACCAAGACAAACATCCATGTTCATGCACACAAATGTTTGACTTGAGCGGGAATCGAACCCGCGACCTTCGGCGTAGCAGTCGCTTACACTCCCGCTGCGCCAACCGGTCGTCAAATAGTCAAAAAATTGTGCAGTTACGTCATTTTTTTAATCGAGGTGTTATGATTTTTTGCGGATTAATGACCCTCTCCAGTTATTATTTAACGTTCATCGTCAGGTAGGTTAGTTGTACCACAGTATAAAGACATATGGATTATTTGACTGTGGTTGTACGCAGTTGGTTGGATGTTGTTGGTCGTCAAATCGTTTTGGTTGCTGTATAGCACATACCATACCTAAATATTTCTAGCGGATTATATTTGACGATTCTGGTTCTTTTCTTTTAATGAATAGGATTGCATTGGATTGCATTTGCTTTGTTGCGGTTAAGTAGTTTTGGTTATAGACTCAGCTTTGTATTTGGTATTTATTTTGTTTTCGTTTAGTTTGAGCGTAGGTTTTGTCGGTTAGACTTTTTTAAAATGGCTAAAGAAAATCTGAACGTTGAGAAATTGAAGAATGTACTGTCGTCCCTATTGTTGGTGACGGTGCATGTTTGTTTCGTGCTCTCTCTTATTTAATGTACGGAACACAAGATAGAGCGATGGTGCGTTCAGACATTGTTACATATGTGGTTAATGACTGGAGCAAGTTTTCAATTACGACCCACGACAGGCTATTCACCCAATGACTTGATAGTTTTAGCGCCTTATGGCAGATTAGTTAAGAATATTGTGTAATCACCAAGCCGAAGTCTACTGGTTGTGTACATGACTGCAAAGTCATACTTACCAAGAATGATACCTGGGAAACGAATATTTTTAAGTTTTCACATTTTCTACACCGTAATTAAAAGCGCGTGCGTGCTATACTCGAAATAACTACTTATCCATGGGGTCATAGGGCGTCTAAAGAACATATTGGTGGAGTAAATGCATCGATTTTGTACCTAATTAGAAAAATTCCATACTAACTTTGAGTCTCAATATCTCCTGAACCAGTAATTTCCCAGGTATGGTGCCGAAGTAAAAATGTTCGTAGTGATTGGTACAACATGGGATTTCAGTTTTCGGTAAGGGTTTTTTTTACATACTGTATACAACGTTACTTATTTGTATACTTAGTGTAAACCTCTTAGGAATATATAGCACAGACAGCCGAAATCGCGGCAAAAAGCAGCTGTTCCATTCATTTTGTCAATGTCAAAGTTCAATTTTGTATGGAACAGCTGATTTCCTTTGCAACATTTTTATAAAGTTTTTTTAAAGGTAGTAGAGCCTTGCTGATTTCAGCATGAATGGGCCGACTCGACCGGGGAAGTACTACCCTCTCACAGAAAATCGACGTAAAGTGACAGTACCTAAACTGTTGCGTTTCGTTTGGTGAGTGAGAGTGCCGGAGGCCCTATCCCCTATTCCTTCTCCCTCATCCCTCTCCTCATCCTATCCCTTTTCCCAACCCCAAGGGGCGGCAACGCACTTGTGACTCCTATGGTGTTGCCTGTGTCCATGGGCGGCGGTACTTGCTTACCATCATGCAATCCGTCTGCTCGTTTGCCGCCTAGTAACATAAAAAAAAAAAGTTCCAGCTAAAATTGTGTTTTTAATAATGACTCAATCACCGTCTAAGAGGTTTGTACTATAAGGTTTGATTATTAAATACTTCCTGCCAGAAAAAATTGAAATGTTGGTACGTAGGTATATGATTCTTGTGTTATAAACATCGATCACTAGTTATAAATGGTGACAGCATGGTATTGAAAACAACATGTGACAAAACATTAAGACGTTACTTTTTAGGGTTCCGTACCTAAAAGATAAAAATCGGAACCCTATTACTAAGCCTCCGCTGTCTGTCTGTCTGTCTGTCACCAGGCTGTATCTCATTAACCGTGATAGCTAGAAAGCACAATCACAAATTATGTATTTTGGTTTCCGCTATAACAACCAATACTAAAAATAAAAATAATTAAAATATTAAGGGGGGTCCCATACAAAAAACGTGTTTTTTTCGTATTTTTTGCCCAAAATTACTAACTGTAACAGGTAGACGCACACAGAGCACTCACAGAATATGTAGTTGTAAATTACCTTTCAAAATAAATAGTTAAATTTAAAAAAATAAATAATAAAGGGGGCCTCCCATACAACAAACGTAATTTTTAAGCAATTTGTTACTCGATCTTAATAAACAGGTAGAAACTTAAAAAGTATTTAAGTACCTATACATACAACAAACGTGATTTTCTTTTATAAATGTTGGTATGGAACCCTTCGTGCGCAAGTCCGACTCGCACTTGCCCAATTTTTCCTATTTATTTTAGCAAACAGTACATAGCGGCGATGATGGCTATCAGTTGATTTGTAATAGTACAATAAATGAGGAGATAGATACCCCAGAAAAATTTCGACTACTTTTTCAGCTCAAGTAACATCTCATTTATATTGTATACTAGCTGACCCAGCAAACTCCGTATCGCCTTTTTAAGAGTTTTTATTTAATTCCCTTTTTTCCAAGCCCCTTTTCCAAAGTAACCATTGACTTAGGCGCTTAATCTCTTATCATTCCAGGGTCTATAAATGATGCAAAAACAAACATAGATTTTCATATAATATTGAATTCACCATTCCTTTAAATATCGGAGACGATACCCATATCGACTTAAAAAAAAATCCCGTCCGCCATCTTTGATTTCCTATCCGCCATCTTTGATCACGAAATAGATGTTGTATTTGGATTCACCATCCCTTAAATCATCAGAGACGATACCCATATTGTTTTTTTAAATTTTTCCCATCCGCCTTCTTGAATCACGAAATAGATGTTGTATTTGGATTCTCCATCCCTTCAAACATCGCAGACGATACCCATATTGATTTTAAAAAAAAAACCCATCCGCCACCTTTGATCACGAAATAGATGGTGTTTTTGAATTCCCCATTCCAAAAAATATCGGAGACGATACCCATATCGACTTTAAAAAAATCCCGTCCGCCATCTTTGATCACGTAATAGATGTTGTATTTAGATTCACCATCCCTTAAAACATCGGAGACGATAACCTTATTGATTTTTTTAAACTTTCTTATCCGCCATCTTTGATTTCTCATCTGCCATCTTTGATCACGAAATAGATGTCGGATTTGGATTCCCCATCCCTTTAAATATCGACGACGATACCCATATAGACTTTAAAAAAAAATCCCATCCGCCATCTTTGATCACGAAATAGATGTTGTATTTGGATTCACCATCCCTTAGATCATCAGAGACGATACCCATATTGTTTTTTTTAAATTTTCCCATCCGCCATCTTTGATTGCCCATCCGCCATCTTTGATCACGAAATAGATGTTGTATTTCGATTCTCCACCCCTTAAAATATCGAAGGCGATACCCATATTGATATTTAAAATTTTCTCATCCGCCATCTTTGATTTCCCGTCCGCCATCTTGGATCACTGAATAAATTTCATATTATTAATCAGCGTCCCGAAAATCTCGAAAACGATACCCGTATAGATTGTATTCTATTCGTTTAGCCTTTTTTTGCCTTTGACCCAACCCTCCCTTCTAGTTTGACCATTTTATTATTTTTGTCTGGCCCCTAAAAGTTGTGGCTTAATTTTATATAGCCTATAGCCTTTCGGAATAATTGGGCTTTCATAGGCAATAACAATTTTTTAAATCCGACTGCTAGTTCCTGAGATTAGCCGACATTATGTTTTAGCCTTTTTAGCCTTTTGCCCGGCCTCAAAGAGTCGAAGCGTTATGTTATATGGCCTATAGCCTTCCGGAATCATCCGGGCTATCGTATACAAAAAGAATTTTTCAGATCCGACCGGTAGTTCCTGAGATTAGCGCGTTCAAACAAACAAACAAACAAACTCTTCCGCTTTATTATATTAGTATAGATAGATTAATATTTTCAACCGACTTCAAAACGGAGGCGGTTCACCATTCAGTTGTATTATTTCTTCATATTTTTTTATGTTTGTTACCTCACTAATGCATCAGTTATGGACCGATTTGGATTTATTTTTATTTCATAGGATATAATGATATTACTTCCAGCTTGGTCTCATAGAAAGTTTTCCGAAATCGGTTCTGTATTTTGGATTTTATAACAGAATAACTAGAATTAGTATTTATTGTAATCTAAGTAGGTAAATGAGATTGCATGTTTCTACGACTGTTTGAAGTCAGCATTTTAACAACAACAATGGAATCTACCTGGAATTATTACATTCAAACATCAAAATACGTTAGCCAAAATAATTCTGTATTACGATCATAAAATGTATTGGTCAAAGTATCAATTTGTTTTGTCTCCGTGAGTTCACTGCAAGGTAGATTTTGTTGGGCTACACAGACGCACACATTGACACCTCGATCGCGTTGCCCGCGCGCTTGGCGTAAAATACCTATTCACGCAGTCCGTGAATTTTGGAACGGCCTCTTAACAGCATAAAATAATTTAAGTTAAAAGTATTTAGCATCCTCTTGCACAACGACAACAACGCTTAGATTTAGTTAAACATTTTATGAGGTCGGTAAAGTAGTTTCTACGTTTTGTTTATTGGCATGAAGCCTTTTTGTTACGATTTCAGGTGCACCCCACACCGATGTGTTTTCTAAATATCTCAATTTCTTTAATATCCACGAATTCGCGCGTCGGAGTATTTTAGTTTGGTGTCAACCGCTGGCGTTACGTCAATACCGTGACGAGGGACCGCGTTGTGTGGTCGCCTGTATAAGTGCTGTGCCAGTACCCCAGTGTAGTAAAATCGTAAGATTATTGATTTATTACGATTGATGCATTTATATGTAATGAGTTATTAAATTTGATTATTTATTAAAACAATAGTCTTATATGAATTAAATACAGATATTTTTAGATATTATGAAGGTAAAATTCAATGAAGTTTATTTATTTTGTTTCGGATGGCTGTCAGAGGTTTGAATTACGAAGAAATAAGCTCTATTCTAGACCACAAATCTAGCGAGGAAGAAATAGAAGTTGGGACCAGTTGTAATTCCTGGGTTCTTTACAAGTGTTCAAGATCAAATAATAAGCCAAATATAAAGTTTCAGCAGACAGTTTTGAAATTAGGTTTGGAACTGATACATGAACATTTGGAGGACCGTCACCGGATGCCAACTTAGTCCATTGCAGTGATCCTCAAAAAGGGACCAAAACCTACAAGCGCTGTTGCTCAAACTACATTTAACTTTGAGTAATAAGGCTGATTTCTGATCTTAAGTACCGATTATGTTTAATAAAACGTATTTTCATGAATTGTTTTTTTTTATTTTAAGGATTACAGTCATTTTAGTATGGGGTGTTCCAGCACCCAGTGTAGGAATAACATGTGCGCCAAATAGTGTAGGATTCTAGGGTTAACAATAACACAAGTAGGTACATTGTTATCAGTTATATCATCATCATCATCATGTCAGCCTAGGGACGTCCACTGCTGGACATAGTCCTCCCTTTGCCTCCCCCTGCTGCGTCGTCCGGTCCAGTTATATAATTATTGATAATTTTCGTCGCTAATGACAAGATGCCATCATCAGTGTGACAGTTCTTAAATGAAATTAGCCACTAAACAGCCGATTTTCGGTAATTAATTTGGACAGTTCTTAAATCATATTACTAGACAAATTTTTCGTTGTGCAAGACGCTAGTGGTGTTTAATATTTTTTTCTCGTTAAATACATCTTAATTCAATTTAAGAATCGTTGTGCAAGTGGGCCTGAGATTACCTAGTTCTTCGTAAATGTTAGTTATGGAGGCCATTTTTGTTTAAGGTAACCAACAAAAGGTGTCTCTCACTTGTTATGTGTATTAGGTTTATTACACGAACAGAAATTGTTCGATTGCTGTGTTTAACGTTCAAAAATATCAAAAAGGATACAAGTGTAATTTTGTGTGTGTTTATGTAGTTTAGTAGGTGTATTGAATGAATGATGATTATAAGATACAAAAAAACTAAAAATATCAAAAGGCTAGTAATAGGGAAAAAATGCATCCATAAGAGATAAGTTACACATAGTCATATTGTCATGTTGTTTTCACCGAGATCTTGTAAAGATTTTTCAGAATGTATTAGTATCTGCTTTTCGCCTTCTTTCTTGCGTAAATAAATGCTACCGTTACTTATCCAGCAAAAGGTGTACTGTTTATTTTTGGCAAATTCTCAAGAGTTTTTTCGAACTTGGGGTCAGTTGTTCCGCAACATATACGGCCTGCCGTTTACCTGAAAAACCGATCAATTCCGTATTCAATTTTTCATCTCTGGTTTTCTTCTTATTGTACTCACGAATAGCAGATAACACTTTTTGTTTCGTTTCTACTGCTGTAAACTCTGCTCCAATAGGTCGTGAGGACGATGGTGTAGATTACCCGGGGAGGCGATAAACATCACGTAGCCCTGCTTCAGGAATTCTCACTCCAACTAGACTAGTTATATTGTCTATATATACGTACTGTTCTTTGCGCTCCTTCTTCAAAATTTCAACCTCCTGCTTTAGCTCCTCAAATTTTTGATTCATGAAAGTTAAGAATCGCTCGATTTCTGCATTAGTTTTACAAATAGCATTGTTTGATGCCTGTATTTTATTATTTTGCGACTTATTCTCGCTCACATCCGCGACTAATTTCGCCATCAACCTAGTTTGTTCCTCTATACATTTTGACATTCTTGTCTCGTGCTCTTGGTTCCAGTCAGCCAACAGATCGTTAAGTTCCTGTGCGTTGGAGCCACTTTGAAGAGATCGGGATAGCCTCAGGTTTCTATTTGTTATATTTTCAGTAACTGCAGGCTCCGTATTTATGTCTTGCTCACACTGGCTCTGACTCACTGGCTTTCTTTTCGATTTGGTTGAGGAGCGTTGAGCTTCCGCCATAGTTGATAGGTCTACTTTCATTTCTATATCGTACGTTTTCCCGAAGGAGTGATATATTTTTAATTCGTCGTATCAATCTCTTTTAAATGTCCGTGGGCAAAAAGCCTTGTATTCAAAACTATAGTTATGACTAGTGTCACTGTCAAATGTGTGAGACAATGTCAGATCGTATTTTGCACTCAATTGAATTTTATGGTTTTATATTGTTATTACAGTTTAATATTCTCTACTAACAATGTCACAGGTTTTCACCGAACTGAACTTCACATCCACGGCACTTTTACACTATTTAGACATACTAAATCACACAATGTTGATTTTCCTAACAGATCGCAATCATGATGCGATTCCCACCCGACAGATCAACAACTAAACAACCCGACAGATTAATGTCTTACAAAATCAAGCTCCTACAACAACGATGTTGCGCCTATTTTGTTGTTATTTTCCACAGAGCATAAATCAGTCAGATGTTTTACTATAATTTTATGAATATATTTCAGACCTCAAAATTGAGTTTCCCAATGACAGATTTTTATTAATCGGTGATTTCAACATAACATTTGCAAAATGGGTACGTAACCATAACTCGTTTGACAATAGATTGCGTCTCGAAAATCCACATGGAAATGCTTTGACATCTCATATATTTGCGTTTTTGTGCTTTATGATACAATTCTTCACCTTAGTCTTGAATGTATACCTAGTCTTGGCCATCCTGATTTCAAGAGGGAGGGCATTCCAAAGAAGGATAGATTGGACAGTGAAAGAAGAGTGAAGAAAATTGGAGTTGTGAGAAGGGACCGTAAGAAGAAGGTTGTTAGCAGAACGGAGGTTTCGTTCATGGTTAGTGCACAAAAGTTGAAAATAGGGGGCTAAATACTGCGGAGAGGTGGGGGATGTAAGGATGGTATAAAGGGTAGGTAGGTGAGAGCACGCAATCTACGGCGATGACGAATAGGAAGCCACTTTAGTTGGGAGCGATAAGTAGACACATGGTCATACTTGCGAAGATTGAAAATGAATCGAATGCAGTTATTAAGAAGACGGTCAAGTTCATTAAGGAGATCTGCATTCAGGTCAAAGTAACATACATCGCCATAGTCGATCAGTGGGAAAATTAAAGTTTGCACAAGCATTGTCTTGGTCTCGGATGGTAAAAGTTCCTTAGGCGGTAGAGGGCACGCAGAGAACCAGTGACCTTCTGACTCACCTGGGTTATCTGAGCTTGCCAATTCAGCGCGTTATCTAAATGTAGCCCGAGGTTTTTGACTGTAGGGTACTGACTGATGGTGGTCCCATTAAATGTTATGTCAGGCAGAGATGAGAAGTAAGTTTAATGATTGGTCACAATATAATCATGTTAGCAATATGAATAATAGGCAACTAGATTTGGTAATATCAGATTCAGAATGTTCAGTGCAGCGTGTAGAACCATTGTCTTTGCCTGAGGACGGACACCACCCTTCTTTGTCTATTGATATAAATATAAGTTATACGTCAGGTCTCTGTTCAGCTCCCCGAATAGTACGACGTTATTATACAGCTGATTATAACCAGATAAATGACGAACTCTCAAAAGTTAACTGGAAAACTCACCTTGATCCCAATAATGTTGAGCTCGCTGTCGATAATTTTTATGGAATAATTAATGACGTTATTCATAGATTAGTGCCTCGTAAAATATTCAACAATAATAATAGATACCCAATTTGGTTTAACAAAGATTTAATAAAATTAGTAAATAAGAAATCAAAATTACATAGAAAATGGAAAATCTATGGCAGATAGAGTGATTACTATAGTTATTCGATCATGCGTCGTGATGTCAAAACGCGTGAAGCTTTGTGTTATGAAAAGTTTATTGAGAACACCGAGAGCAACATTAAATTCAATCCTAAGTATTTCTGGTCATTTATAAAATCAAAAAGGACAAACACCGATATTCCTGACACTTTGTACTTAGGTGATACTCATGCATCTGATGGTCAACAGATAGCCGATTTATTCAATTCATTCTTTGAATCTGTGTTTGAGCCTCCGTCAAATTATAAAACACCAAATGATGCTGCAAGTAGTGGTTGTATCATAAGTTCAGTATACATTGATAGGTCTGTTGTTGAAAAGTATCTGAAAAACCTTGACGACAACAAGGGAACTGGTCCTGACGGTATTCATCCGATTTTTCTAAAGCGTTGTTGTGAAGTTTTAGCTGAGCCTCTCGCTCTGCTTTTTAATGTTTCATTAAAAAGTGGTGTTATGCCTAGAATATGGAAACAATCAAGTGTTACTCCGATCTTTAAAAATGGCGACAAGCATAATATTGCTAATTACCGTGGTATATGCAAACTTTCTGTTATACCTAAACTTTTTGAAAAGATAGTTTACGATTCGTTATTTCCGGCGATGAGGCCGCTGATAATACCAAGTCAGCATGGTTTTATAAGTGGTAGATCGACAGAAACTAATCTCTGTGAGTTTCTAGAATCCTCGATAGAGGCAATTGATATAGGTTATCAGGTGGATACCATGTATACCGATTTTCCAAGGCTTTTGATAAAATACCACATAGTCTGTTAATAAAGAAATTGGAAAATGTCGGTATACACGGTGACCGCCTGAGATGGTTGACCTCCTATTTGCGGGATAGATAGGCTGTAGCTATGAAAGGGTATACTTCAAGCTTTGTCCCTGTGACATCTGGTGTGCCCCAGGGCTCCCACCTCGGTCTTCTCCTTTTTAATATTTTCATCAACGAAATCGTACGCTGCTTTAGTTATTCCAAGGCATTACTGTACGCCGATGACACAAAAATATTTACTTTTATTAAGACCGTTGAAGATTGTTATCTATTTCAAAAGGAATTGAATCGTTTTTGTAAATTTTGCTTAGCTAATTATCTTAAATTAAACATCAATAAATGTCACATAATAACTTTTACACGGAAAAAAGTCCAATACATTTTGATTATAAACTTAATGATACTCTGATTGACAGAGAGACCGAGGTGAGGGATCTGGGAGTGTACAGTCAGCATCAAAAGTCGATGACCACATTCAGATTTTCAAAATCAATGAACATTATATCACCCATAAATCGCTCAACAAGAAGGGCGCCAGTATTGAATGAACATCATTAAAGTTCAAAACTAACTGAACACTACTTGTCAAAGGTCACTTAACGCCATTTTGTCAAAAATTGCTGATCGTTATAATATCCGAAAACATTTAGAATCATCAGTTTGAATTTATACCATCGACGTAATTATAGATTTTTTAGTTCAATTGAATTGTAACCTTATTCGTAAAACAGTAAGACTTATTTTCAAAAATCACGCAGATTCCGTTCAAATTCATACCGTCCACTTAGTTTATGATTTTTATAGTTACGATTGAATTAGAACCCAATCCGAGGGTACGAAATTTACACGGTGATGATAGGCTAGTCGACGGGAACAATTTTCATACATTGCCTTAATGCGCACTCTATCAATCGCTTCTATCCGATAAGGGTGCTTTTAGAAAATCTATGGAAATAGGGTTGTTTCCAACTAGTCAAATCAAGCACTTTTAATTAAATGTCAAAAACGACCTTTGTCAAGGGTTTTGTATGAAATATGATGTAGTGACGCCATAGTGTTTTGCTGTCAAATAGAATACTTATTATCAATAAATTGACGATAAAAAAATGTTAAATAAAGTTTTAACATTAATTAATGAATTAAACTACTATTATTTTGACATGTTTCATTAGATAAAAATACTTGTATAATTTTTTTCACATGCAGAAAACTTCCGTGACGATCGCGTGCAAAACTCGTGGTTTGTTTGAAAACAAACTCTTGGCAGACCCCACAGATTTAAGACTCAGATGGAGCGTATTCGTCCGACTAAGTGAGGCACGTTGACGGCTATGTGTGCGTGACATTTGGCGACTGGCACTGTACGAACACGCGCGCCTATGTGTGTGTAAAGTTGCCAGATTATGAATAATCTCCCACTACCTTGTATATAGTTTTTGCAAACGGATATAAAAATATTACATATTTTATATTCGTTTGCGGTTTTGAAGAATTTACCATGGATTTAATTAATGCTTTTAATATGTAATGCTGTTATGAAAATGATTCAAATAAAAGAAACCATTAATGTATGCTTTTATAAATACATTTCTTAAATGTAGGTACTGAGTAAAGTTTTAACTAATTTTATTCGTAAATTGAGAAATAAATAGATTATGTTTTGTGATTAATACCCTCGATCCAGAAGAAATACTTATATAATACCAACTACATATATTTACGAATACCAATCATGGGGTTCAGATCTTAGATCGGCGAATATGTTGTTTATTTTTTGTTTAGATATATATATTCTCAGTATAGTATCTGGAAATGTTTGGTTAATTACAATAGGCTTGCGTCCGAAATATTAATTAGCTATAAACATTTTGTCATGCACACAATAAATTATGAATATTATGATTCTTAAATCAAAACAATAAAAAATTGCAATTAAAAATTAATAATGGCTGCAATCAATGATTTCTGTTTCTGTACTTAATGTACACACGGCGCCAAGTAAAGCTAAACAGTTGCAGTACGATTTTGATACTTATTCCCTACGCCATAAGAACGGTACAAAGGTCAAAGTGTACAAAGCTTGACGAGGAGCCATGTGTACACGAATATTTGGATCGTTTGGGAATCGAACTCAAAACAATGTATATACTAATGGAAATTCTATTACTATATTTTATAAGAAGAAAGATAATCTACAATATAATTTTACATTACGTTAATGTATTTTTCATTAACATGACCATCATTATTACATAATCAATTGACAAGTGCATTTTCCCTAATTCAGGGAGAACGGCGTCGACGTAAACTGGCAACACTTACATATTTTCTGCAGAAATACGAATTATATCGAAATAATATTATAAAACAGTCAAATAATCCATAGTTATCTGTAAAAATATATTACCATCTTCCCGTTTTTGCCTTTGGAAACAAATTTTACAATGTTTAAAAACGCAAGACGTCATTTTATGAATTTAAAAGCATGATTGATCGTGGCGTGTGAACTGTGCGATGCTTCGCAGCGCACTGAGCCGAGTTTGTATTCGCTTTTCAATTTTGTATTTGCTTTAGTGGCCTCACGCAAGTGTTCCGCGCGCTCTGTCTGCCTTTTGTTCTGTAGTCTTAGGCAGACCCCATATACAGGGTGTAAAAAGACCCTTAACGAAAACTGAAACCCCATATAGTACCAATTATTACGATCATTTTTTACTTCGGCACCATACCTGGGAAATTACTGGTTCAGGAGATATTGAGGCTCAAAGACACGATTTTTTTTTCGAATTATTCCAAAATCGTGTTTAGAATGATAAATGTACACTTTCTGCCAAATAAATATAAACAAAATTTTCAATATTTCCCTAAAATAAACGGCTTTAAAGTTCCCGACGCGTAGTGTATACGTACCAGCAATCAGCTGCGAGGTTATTCGCCTCGGCCGCGCGACCACGTGATCATAAACTGCCGCCACCGCGGCGCACGGTGTAGGTAGATACGGCCGGCGTAGGTACGATGTCTGCAAACGCACGCTATACATTGCTGGTAATAAAAGTTGTAAATTTTTTTAAGCTTAATTTTTTTTTTTGTTTCCCAGGTTTTATTTTCGCGTAGTATGACTTGGCATGATGTGCAAAACGAGTAGACTTCGGCTTGGTGATGGGTCTTGTGACACCCTGTATACATATAAGACTCATTTTCAAAATTCACACAAATTCTGTTTTAATTCAATTCTTTGTAAAACTGTTTACCCTTGAATGTAAAATAATATTTCTACTTAATTATCACTTTGTATCGAATGTAGACCATTGCGGTTGCAATTATTTATCATCTATAAAATATTGTATTAGCTTAAAATAGTATTATATAAAATTATTTACTTCATAATACTTTAATAATAAGATAATTAATCACATTAGTTTATCAAATGTAACGACCTCCTTTATTTAGTTCTCGGACGTCACTGGCCGTACTGGCCGAATGACTGGTGACGTGGTGTTATGCTTTTTTTACCATAACTTTGTTTAGCGACTTTTGAAAAGTCATGGTCACCTACTAATGCCCTTTTATGATAATCATTCAATTCTGACGCTTGTCATGTTGAGCAATTTAGGTGTATTATGGTGTACAGCGATATTGAAAATCTAAATGTGGTCATCAACTTTTGATGCTGACTGTACCTTGATAGCGGGCTAGACTTTGCTTTTCATATTGACAAAATCTCAGCCAAAGCGTATAAAATGTTGGGTTTAATTTTTCGACAGTGTAAGGATTTTAAAGATAAAACAACGTATATTATGTACGCTACGCTACGTATATAACTCATTAGTTAGAAGCCACTTGGAATATGCATCCACCGTATGGAATCCACAGTATGTTACGTATATAGAACAAATTGAAAAAAATCAATATCGTTTTTTGAAAAGGCTACAGTATAGATTTAATAACGTTTACATACCAACACAAACACTAAGGCTTAGGCGTGAGCACAAGGATCAAGTATTATTGTTTTAAATTATAAATAACTTAATCGATTCTCCTTTCCTTCTAAGTCGCATATTATTTAAATGTCCTAGGTCCAGTAGTCGCACCAAAGCTGTATTTACCGTGCCTTCTTGCAGAACAAATTATTCAAGAAATAGATTTTTGGTAAGGTCTTGCAACACGCATAACGCTCGATATGCTCATATTGATATATTCAACAGTAAGCTTACCGGTTTTAATACTTTCTGCTTTTTGATGTCTGCGATGGCTGAGATAAATTTATTATTATCTCAGCCATCGAAGCCATTGCTTAGATAGATAAGTACCTATATTAGTTTTTAAAACTCAGTATGCTCAAATGTAGTGTGTACTAGAATAATTTACTGCGTCTATACCTAACTTTGTACAAAATTGTTCCTTTTCTATAGTCTTCGCTATGTAATTTTTATCGTTGGAGACTGTTTTGGCTAAAGTGCTATGTAAACACTCTTTTATATGTGTATTATTAAAGATGTTTGTTTCCTTGAAATAAATAAATAAACTACGAACTTTCGTACCAATAATTTATTATTTTTGTTACGATTTTTATAGCTTAGATTTCAAATTTTATTAGCTGGTTAGATTCTGTTAACGATAAGTAATAAGATGGCTTTCGCTCCAAAACCAATTAAAAATCAGCGTGTATACACGACCTTCGATATCGAGGATCAGGAGAAAGGGGATGGGTTGTCACCGGTGTGCAGCCGCATGTGCCTGTTTAAATTATATTTTTGGCTAAAACATTTCATACATACATCACACTTGTATGGGTTGTCACCGGTGTGCAGTCGCATGTGCCTGTTTAAATTATGTTTTTGGCTAAAGCATTTCATACATACATCACACTTGTATGGCTTGTCACCGGTGTGCACACGCATGTGTTCGTTTAAATTATATTTTTGGCGAAAACCTTGCATACATACATCACATTTGTATGGCTTGTCACCGGTGTGCAGTCGCATGTGCTTGTTTAAATTACCTTTTTGGCGAAAACATTTCATACATACATCACACTTGTATGGCTTTTCACCGGTGTGAAGTCGCATGTGAATGTTTAAATAAGCTTTTTCGCCAAAAGATTTCATACATACATCACACTTGTATGGCTTGTCACCGGAGTGCACACCCATGTCAGTCATTAAATGTTGTTCACAGTTAAAACGTTTCTTACATACATCATAGTTGTATAACTTGTCACCAGTATGCAGTCGCATGTGCTTGTTTAAACTACCCTTTTCGCCAAAACCTTTCATACATATATCACACTTGTATGGTTTGTCACTGCTGTGCACTTGCATGTGTCTTTTTAAATTTTGCATTTGCCTGAAATGTTTCATACACACAGCACACTTGTATGGCTTGTCACCGGTGTGCACACGAAAATGTGTAATTAAATTAATTTTCTGCGTAAAACATTTCATACATACATCACACTTGTATAGCTTGTTCCCAGAGTGCATGGCAATAAAGCTTGTCTCACGCTTTGACCTTTTGTCTGATACGTCACCACTACATAACTTCTCCTTAGAGTGTTTACGTAGATGCTGAATTGAATAATTATATATGAGGTAAACGTTTAGAGCACACATTAGATTTAAATGATTTTTCAGCTGAATGTTTGCGAATGTGTGTTATTAATAGAGTTTGGTCGCTAAAGCAATTGTCACACGCCTCACATTTATATGACTGTACATTACTACGTGAACTACTATTAACACTATCGTCTGTATTGTACTTGACGACGTCATCGCCGTCATCGGTTTGTCGCGTTGAAGTAGTATCTGCGGGATGTTGTATCTCTCTGTCAAATCCACAAGTTCTTGGAGAACCTATAAAAACGTAATCAAAAATTATATAGTGAACTCAAATTCACGTGAATTATAAATAGACAAAAGTGAATCTTTAACCTACAAACATGAGAATCTGTGTCAATGCGTTAAGCCTATTTAAGTCTTAGAGCCGGCGCACATATGACAAAGTGCAGCGGAGAGCATTGTGCCGCTGTCAAACTATTATAGACATTGTTCTTATTTAAATAATTTCCAAAATCAATTCTATCAATCAATCAGCCTATTGCAGTCCTTCCAACATGCGCCTCAATAGCCGGTCTTCTGCCTTCCGCATCCGATCCGCCCAGCCACCTTTTTCAGGCAGCCGGACCACCTAGTCGGGGGGCGTCCCACACTTCGTTTGCCGAAACGTGATCTCCACCCAAGACACGACTGCTCCATCGAACGTCGGTTATTCTGCGGACATTGCCTGCCCATTGCCACTTCAGCCTGGGCCTCAAGTCTGCTATTTTAAACACATTCGTCATTCCAACACGATCCCATTGTCATTTTGACAAAAGTTCGTAGTCTGGTAATTCATTATGATAGTTCAGTGATCGATCAGTGGAATCGTAATTGAATGGTGGCAGAATGGCATTGTTGTATTGCCATAGATAAAAAAACCATTAGAAGAAATGATTTTTGAAAAACTACCATGAAATTTGATTATTTTTCATGCCAGATTTCATTTATATATTTTTTAAATATTCATTACTAGTGTTATAAGCACTCTAAAGTTGTATTAAAGTTTGTAAATAGCAAAAAAACAATGAATTTAACTATTCAACTCAATAATATTTGTTCTGTTTAGCTGTCAAAGTCAAATAATGTTTTGAAGTAAGAACTGTCAAAAGTTCAAAACTCATACCTTTTTGTAAATAAAGTCCTAGTTTGTTATATTTCTCAATAATCTCAATGCACTGCGTTGAATTGTTTAGTACCGAGTAGCTCGTATGTTTCTCTTAGAGCCAAAACGAAGATATCAATGGAAAATGCTCTATGGATAACAAATTCCAAAGGAAATGATACAGCAATGTTATGCAGTTCACACCTCAAAGAAAAGTGATTATATCGACAGGAGTAAATACTATAATTAAAGATAGCGAGTTAACTACTAAAGGTGTTTATATTCGAAGAAGAATTGGCATAACCAAAACATAAAATATTGAAGATTGAGTTAGATCATAGATACATTCCTATTACAATTAAAATATTATTTGTGTTTCATGTGTTGTAACTGTATCAAGAAGGAAAATAAAACTCATAATTATGTGTTATTATTAACAATGTTGTTTTATTAAAGATAAGTAATTTCTGTACATGAATTTATTAAGAATTATTGGTTCCAATTATGGACACAAAAATTGAACACTATTCTCATATACTAACTATCACAAATCTTCACTTTTGCATCTACTAGCAAAGCAACTTTCTTCATACTGGCTTTGCAGAATCCTCACATATATGTATGTCTCAAACAGATGAATATGAGCGGTCACAAAACTCATAAAGAAGTTGCCCGTTTGCTTGAATTTTGTATCTGTAAGAGAGATAAGTAAATATTTATAAACACACCACTCATTACATCATATTCTTTTATACTAAGATCTTCTATACTATGCAATTAATTTAAAAACACTTTTCATAATTCAGACATTATTTAATTGAATTATGTAGGTACTTAAATTCTTTACAGGACTCCATAAAATGTAGGTAGAATATATTGATAAATTAGGAACATTATATAAAGCATCATTAACATAACTGTTCCTGTCATTTAGGTATGGCAATATTAAAAAGAGATCAGGAAGATCTTATTGTACTAATACTTCAAACTATCACATAGGTATGACATTATCATTTATTTAAGTACCAAACCACTGCTGGTCATTATCTATAGTCATATAATTATCTACTACTAACACTTCCATTCCCAATGTGTAAAAATATTACTCTTTCTTTTTAGCTCCGTCACTCAGATGAACTAAGTTCATCTGAGCTCTGCCATAGTTGGGTTAAAAGCACAGCTACAATGTTTGAAAATATTATTTAATTTCCTGTTTCTTATGTTTGGAATATGAGTATTTAGCTTTGATGTTCTTGTATATTTCGGAAGGCAGAATGTACATGTATAATTTGATGTTCAAGTAGACACTTGAACATCAAATTTGGAAAACCACAAACTGAACTAGGCGAACTATGATATTCCTTTCCATTTAATACATTGATGGTATATTTTATATAATGCCTCTGTAACTTCTTTAGTGGGCTGTGACACAGTAATTGGCGAAATGTCATGGAGGGCACCCTGTCCAATCAAGGTCTGGTAAGATCCTGATGCGTAAAATGAGTGCTACCAGAATCAGCAATAAAAATATAACATTCATTAATAAATTTCTTCTTTATAGGAATAGAATAATAAATCAATATTAACTTCAGTTTTCTCACCTTTATTTCTGCCGATACGCTATCGTTTTGACGCGGTCTGGCCTTAAGGGGAATGAGTTTTTGAAATAACTCCCTTACTGAATCCTTTCCTCTGTAAGATGAAACGTTTTTACAAATTTCGCCTCGGGAATATCCGTAAAAGGGTTTGTAGTCATCCTCGATAAGCGCCTGGCTTGTTAGTTAGCTCGAGAATATTAGTTCGCAGTTAATACATTATCTCTTTTTTGTAGTACATTAAACTTTTTGATTGTCTATCACTATGTTTCACAAGCAAACACTAGACAAAAGCAATGATTGCACGATGGCGTTACGATGGTAGGTCACTGATCAAAAGAACTGTCAAAATATTACCAGACTACCGCATACGTCAGTCATCGATTTGTCATTGTGTACGAGACTACCAATCTATGCCATGTCTTTCAATGGAGTGTCAGTGGTTGACCATCGGAAAATCATAATGGCACCATTGTAACAGTAGACTACCAAACTTGTCAAAATCAACAATTATGAAGTCAGTGATTGACCATTTTGGCACTATTGTAATAACAGACTTGACGCCCTGTTTATACACGCAGATTTTTTATTGGTTTAGGAAAAAAAATACCTCATGTCCGAAATATCCTCTATTCATATTCAAAATCAAAATTCACCTAGCACTTAGAACAAAAAATGTCATAAAAGTCAGCAACTGTTGAAAATACGTAGTAACGCTAGATTCTTTAGGAGTTGTGTTCGAGCGCCGTGCGGTCATGACCTCGCCGCGCCAAACGATTTTAGATTTTTGATTTTAACAATGGAAAAGTTTAGTACTTGCGTATTTCTAACGTACTTATAATAATATTATTATAATCACAGTAGGTATTCAATAATGAATAAACCAAATCATTTACTTTTGCTGTCTGCTGCCTACATCACAACCAATTTACAACTTTCACACATTGTTTTTTAGTTTCACTTATGTGTTAACATACGTAATACATACGACCCATAATACTCGACTTATTTACTCTACGTATATTACACGGACACAAAGTGATAGGACAAAACGTGACATACAACTATCTCGCTGACCTAATTTCTTAAGACTGAAGTTCAAGGCTGCGGTCTGCCGGCCCAAGCCAAATTAACCCGAACATAGTCGAACGTGATTGGACACGAGTGACGCATTGCGCCCGCGTCAAGCCACCGCTATCTCATGTGAGGCGCGCGCGCACGGGAGCGCGGATATCGCAGTTCAATGACCAATCCCTAGTACCTATGTGTGTATATGATGTTAGCGTGCGGAAACGATGATACTTCGTGCTGTCGAACTGTAAAATTATTTATTTTCTTATGTAGTCCCTCCGCGACGACAATCGTTGCAAGCCGGTAGAAACGTAGGAGAATAACAGAGATATTTATGCCTTGAAATAAATAAATTATCGCGACTAAGACCCGCTAAATAATATTGTATGATGTATACAAATCGCGAAAGTTTAAAATCGATTATACAGTGTGTTTCATAAACCCCCGTCCGATCTCGAAAGGACATATTACTGACTTATCAGGCATACCAGGAAAAATAATTAAAAAAATCTAGGTCATCATAAAACATCAGAATAAATTTCCTTAGCTCAGTGCTAACGAGAAACATTACCCCGAAATTGGCGAAAATTCTGTAAACTAACAACACTCCCCTCAATAGCGAAATCCTTTATGAATCTTAAGGCCCATCCACACGGCACAATTTTACCACTGATCAAATTTTCAATGGAATTGGCTTTGCCCGTCTACACGACACAATCAAATGACTGAATTTCATTCCGTCCACCCAATTGGTTAAAATCTGGTGGTCCGCACACCCGATGAACTTGAATTGGACGACTGGCGTCTACACGTCACGATTTAATCAAGTGATTTAGTCAAGTTGGACGTAAAACTATGTCGTGTGGATAAGCCTTTAAATTTATTAAAAATTGTCGGCTTTCGCCGCTTACCGTGTCAAAGGGCATGCCGCCTTTTTAAAATAGTGCAATTTTACCGTCAAGCGAGCCGCCGCCGTACACAAAGGGACCGCTCTAGTGATGTTTGCGATCAACAGATAATATCGATTTATTTAATTTTAACGTGACATGTTACAAACTAGAATGATAGCCTGCTAAGCTACTAGGCCAATGATAGCCTAGTGATGATACCAACGGACTGCTGTGCAGAGGGTATCGGGTTCGAATCCACGGCGCGCATCAATAATAATACATACATAATAAGATAATAAGACTTTTCCAAGTTACGTGCGTAATAAATAGTTAATATCCCTGTGTCTCGGAGAGCACGTTAAACCGTCTGACCGACAGTCATGAAGATCTTTGACAGTCGTCACGCGGAGTCAGTACCCTTAAATAAACTGATTCTAGTCTAAACCATGGAATGTTTTTATTTATTAACAGCAAATAAAAACATAAATTTACACAAAGCTGACGTTTTAGGGGTTTAGCTACCGATATTCTATCAGGTAAACAATAACATAAAATATCGATAGAAACAGTACTCCAGTGAATACCATTTGTTACATCTCTAATTATTTACCTATTTGATTTACGAATTAACTATTTGCCTACTTGAACACTCAGTCTTTCGTTAGCTTTCCTTTTGTTTAGACTGCCGCGTGAAATAGTAGAATCGTTAGGTATGTCATATTCAAACCCTGAATACTTTAACATGTTGATGTGCTTAGGTAGGAGTGAATGCAATTATGTAGGTGCTCGTAGGGAGTACGAGGAGCGGTATGCCAGACCACGGGGTCTACCCGTGGTCTGGCATACCGTCGGACTGGTCCGTCGGAGCGCGCGTTTCAACGGCTTCACCACCGGGTGTACAACACGGGCAGTGCTCGCGATGATTCGAATCGCAATCATGGTGGCAGACCACAAAGTAGCGACGGTGTAGTGGAACAGGTCTTACAATTATTCGCTGAGGATCCCACGCAGAGTACCAGGAGTGCGGCACGTGAACTGGGCACCAGTAACGCGCGAGTGTGGAGGATATTGAAAGAAGACGGACAGCATCCTTTCCACTACCAACGTGTTCACTCACTTATGCCGTCGGACTATGCCCACAGAAGACAATACTGCAACTGGCTACTTGGCAAAGTACAAGAGGATGCTACGTTCTTGGAGCGCGTGTTATTTACCGACGAATGTTCATTTGTGCGGACGGGTGTTTTCAACTGTCACAATGAACACGTCTGCGCTGTTGAAAATCCACACGCTATGAAAGAAAGCCATTTTCAACATCGTTGGCGCATCAATGTGTGGGCGGGAATCCTCGGCGACCGTATTATTGGTCCGCATTTTTTAAATGAAACCATGAACGGTACCAATTATTTAAGATTTTTGAGGGAAGTTCTAAGTGACGAGTTAGATTCGTTGCCGTTAAGCTTCCACCGCATCTTGTGGTTCCAGCACGACGATGCCCCACCTCATTTTTTTACGAGCTGTGCGTGAGTATCTTGACGCAGTTCCCTGGCAAATGGATTGGACGAAGCGGGTCTATCTCGTGGCCACCAAGATCACCGGACCTAACGCCTTTAGACTTTTACTTGTGGGGACACGTTAAACAAATAGTGTACCAAAAACCGTGTGACACTGAAGAAGAAATGCGTGCGCGTATCGTTTCTGCTTTTCGAAGTTTAAACCCAGGAGTGTTAAGAAGTTTGCGTTCGGATATGGTGCAAAGGTGCCGTAAGTGTCTGGACGTGGGCGGCGGACATGTGGAGAATGACCGTCGCAACTTACAGCAAGTTGATATTTTTATCAATTAAGGTAGGTACCTAGTTACGTAAGATTAAACCAATTAAGGTAGTTATTAATGTAAGTACCGTAGTCATAGCACGACGATTTTCTCTTAGATGGGTGACCGCGTGTGACATTACATGAAAGCGCTTCCGGGCTTCCGACGGCCCGTAAAGCCGCATCCAAGAATCGTTAGGCCATGTCGTAGGTATTCGAGCAGTTTGAAAACAGCGACACCAGAGTTGGCCACGCACTCGCACGAAAGAAACAGAAAACCTTAATACTGTACTTTGTTTTACGGAGTTTTACCTAAACCGTCGAAGCAAAAGATCAGCTGTTGCATCAAGTGCATAAAATCTGTTTATACCTAAAATAATACTTGGCACGTGTAAAGGACGATGACGCGCGGCGGCGGCTTTTGTCCAAGGAGGCGGTCGGTTGGCCTATGCACTCAAAGGCGCCGCTTTTGCCGTCAAATTTTTATGAACTTTAGGTAGATACCTAGCTAATACGATTTATGAGTCTTTAGTGTTGCCATGGGTAATCTGATATGATATTATTTAAAATTAATTAAATTTACATGGGAAAAGTTTATGTTGAATTTCCGTGAAATAATGACAAATATCTCATCATTTTACCCTACTCTACAACCCCTTCATTGATCGGACGGGGGGATATGAAACACCCTGTATACTAGCTCGATAATCTTAAGCGATATGTTATTCCAATATTACGGTGGTATCGTCAACAAATGCTTTTTGCTAACGAGTGCCAGGGGTGTCGTTTTGGGGGTGTCGTCAACAAGGAACCGCCGTATTCTCTAAAACTGACCATAAATCATAATCCAGCGGATTAAGATCAGGACTAGACGACGGCCAGTCTTCAGCTCTGATGACGTCCGAAACGTTCGCTTCCAACCAAGACTGCGTGGACCGAGCTTTATGACCCGGTGCCGAGTCTTGCTGGAAAGACCATAATTGGTTATTGAACAAGGTATTATATAGATATTCAGGGGCTTAATTAGGGCGGAAGTAGGTCTAACTCACATTTTTATTTATCAATGACTTAGACATACTTCTACTCTCTGCATCTGCGTCCGATGCAGAGTTTGGCGAATGGTCATAGGTGTAGCGCAGGTCGTGCAGATCCCTAAGACAAGGCTGGTGGACTATCCTTCCCGAGGTTGCCGCCCGTTGTTGGTCTGGTTCCATAAGAAACAGACGTAACCAAAACCTCCAGCCGCCACACACACACAGCGTGCAGACACACACAAAAACACGCGACACATTCACCTATATCCACACACATATACACGCACAGTAACACACACACACACACCTACACACTCTTACATGGACGCACACACACACGCACCTAAACACCACTTCAAACACTCACACACATACACAAACACATACTCAACACAGACTCATACCAAAACAGACATTATGGAAGTGAAACAAAACAGTAGCGTACCCCAGGAGGGTACCAGCGTCCGTGACGCTGGAGAATCCCTCCCTGCACCATCGTGTGCAGGCTGCCCCACGTATTCTGGGGGGGGCAATGTTTCACGCTCTCAAGACAGCTTAAATCTGCACGACCTGGCCAACGCCATGCCTCGTGCAATTTATACCTCATCCACTTCCTGGAACATCGCTCTGCGTCGAGCTAACTCACGCCAAAAGGCGGACGTTGACTCCGCGTCGACTGCGAATCCAGGTAGTCGCAGACGAGACGGTAAACGCTACCGCCGTTACAAACGCTCACGTGAGCAAACAACACAGTCGGGTGATAGCGCATCGAACAATTCGGCTAGCGCTCTCCCGATTGCGACCACGACGGCTGGTAAAAACAACCAGCGCGGCGACCAAACCTCGACCAGTGGAGCGGACGGTCCGCCCCGGACGACGCAGCTAGACAGTTGTGTTGCGCCGCTGACGGCAAAGAGCGCGACTGCAGTAACAGTCAGCGCACTCCCGCCTGCGCACGGCGCACCAACTGCGGCTGCTCCCGGGGCGCCCCGTCGCGCTCCTCCGGTGGGGATTGGTAACGCTGCGCAGCCTTCGTGTGGAAACAAGGAGCCGCACCGCAAACGCGGCCCAAAAAGACGCGGTCCGGCGCCACCAGGACGGCCCACTCCGACACCAAACACGAAGAGGGATCGTCCTGAAGACTCCACACCACCCAGCGCCGGGTCGAAACGGGCGAAAACAGACGCCACACCGAAGAGCGGTAGGAGCTACGCAGAGGCGACAAACTCGCACCTGATGGTAGCCATCGCTACTACCCCTGCCACGGACCTGACGGTGGAACAGGCGAAGCAGCTCGAACGCTCAATTGAGACTGCCTTCGCCACACCGCCGAATAACGGGCCGGCACTCGCACCTTCCTTTAGGGGCAAACCTCTTGCAGTGGAGGGTGTCCTGAAGCTATGGTGCGAGAATAAAGACTCTTTAACGTGGCTCAAAACCACCGTAGCCGAAACAAGATCGCCGATTGAGGGAACAAGGCTGGTCGTCATCAGGCAGTCAGACATGACGAAGCGCGTACGCGCAGCGCTATGGCTGCCGGAGACTATCACACTGGAGCTACCCAAGATCCACCATCTCCTGATTGCCCAAAACCCCTGGTACGCCGTACAAACGTGGCAATTGTACGGTGCATCAGTGCAGGAGCACGGAGTCTACCTCACCTTGGGCATCCCGGAACCCGAGATCCCCAAGATCACGGAACGCGGCCGTCGGGTTTCCTTCTTCGCTGGCAGCGTGTACGTAATGTTCCATGCTTCCAGCGGGGTGGAGAGCTCGGCGGCTGTAGGGCCCGTGGAAACGCCGAATCAAGGTAAGAACACAGTGGGACGAGCTGTACCAGCCATCCCAAGCACCTCGGGCATAGTCCGTATTACACCGCGCCCGCAGCGACTACACACCCACCGCTGCGATGGACGCAAAAGACGAGCATGACTCGTCTGACGGGGAGTCTATGGACAGCAATGTTCTCGACTCTTCATCAGACTAGAGTCATACAAACTAACCTCCAGCATAAGCAAATTGCAACGGCTACTCTACGCAGGCTGCTGGAGGTTAATCAGCAGACAATAGCCCTAATCCAGGAGCCGTGGATTAGAGGCGACAAAATATGTGGTTTAAACAACATCGGAGGTAAGCTACTGCACAACTGCTCGGTCATTAAACCGAGAACATGCATATACATTCCCCGAACAATATCAGCACTGCTGCTAACCAACTTCTGTTCTAGAGACCTCTCTGCCGTAGGACTCCAAACAGGGCCCAATAAACAGATGTTAGTACTAGCTTCGGTCTACATGCCTGGCGATGAGGACATCCCATCTAAAGAGCTGGCCGAGCTGGTGCAGCACTGTGAGGACCACGGCTGGCAGGTAATCATCTCGGCGGACGCGAACGCGCACCATCCGCTGTGGGAAAGCCCCAATGCTAACAGACGAGGTGAGATCTTGACTGAATATATCTTTTCAACAAATTTGCAGACCACAGACGAATCTGCTATGACATACGTGTGCAAGAGAACGTCCCACAACCTAGGCGCAACCCTCGCAAAACAAACATCGCGAAATACAAGTTGCTTCTCGCATCACAGGTTGACAGGTCCTATTTCAAGGACATGTCAACCAGCACTGACAACATAGAGCATAACACCAACTTACTAACAGAATGTATACAAACAAGTTACCAGCAAGCCTGTGCACCCACACTCCCAAAGTCGTCTAGTAAAACCCAGTGGTGGGGAAGAGAACTAGAGGGACTCAGGCAAAACCTGAGGAAACTCTTTAACAGGGCTAAAAACACGAGAATGGAAGCAGACTGGCTCAAATACAAAGAAACCCAGTCACACTACAAGAAACGCATAAGATTCCGCAGAGGCGAGTCCTGGCGGCGTTTCTGCAGCGGCATTAACACCACGAATGAAGCAGCCAGGGTGAAAAAGATCTTGTCTCAGGACAGCAACAAAACCCTTGGCGCCATTAAAAAGCAACATGGAACCTACGCAACTACGGACGCTGAAATTAGCCAAGTGTTAATTGAAACTCACTTACCAGGTTGTGAAGTAACCAATGACCGTCTGTGGGACGAGTCAGACTACAGACCACCGACCCAAACAGACTGGCTGGTAGCCGAAAATGTGGTCACCACAGACCGGCTGAAATGGGCAATCAACAGCTTCCAGGCATTCAAATCCGCAGGCCTAGATGAAATCATACCAGCATTCCTACAATGGGGATGCGCAACGATTGTGCCGCACCTGCTCGACATCTACAGGGCCTCAATAGCACATAGATACATAACTTGCAGGTGGAGGGAAGTTAAAGTCATATTCCTCCCAAAACCTGGCAAAACTGACTACTCACAAGCGAAAGCATATAGACCAATCAGCTTGACCTCCTTCTAACTGAAAACGCTGGAGAGACTTACGGACCGACACCTCCATGAGGGCGCATTACTGCGCAAGCCATTACACCCACATCAACACGCCTATAGAAGTGGCAGGTCAACTGAATCGGCGCTGCATTCCGTTGTGGGAACCCTTGAAACAGCGCTTACCAACAAGTTAATGACACTGGGGGCCTTCATCGACATAGAAGGTGCCTTCGACAAAACTAAGTACAACAGTATCAGCCGGGCCCTCGAAAAGTTCAGAGTTGAGCTAACCCTTAGTGGCTGGATTGATCAACTGCTGAAACAGAGGGCAATACAATTCACGGTAAACTCCACCACGAGGGGCATAGTTGCAAAAGGCTGTCCTCAGGGAGGTGTACTCTCACCCCTGTTGTGGAACATTGTGGTGGACGATCTGTTACGGAACTTAAACGACAGACGATTCTACACGGTCGGCTATGCAGACGACATTACCATCCTGATCAAAGGTGACTCAGAAGACACGATCCGCAACCGGATGCAAGCAGCCATCAGGATCATGGAGGAATGGTGCAACCAACATGAACTGACGGTTAACCCCAACAAAACGGAGCTAGTACTTTTCACCAACAAAAGGAAAACCCATATGTGCAAAACACCAAAACTCTTTGGAACGGAGCTTACCCTATCGAATGAAGTCAAGTACTTGGGCGTAACACTTGACCATAAGCTAAACTGGGGTAAGCACATCAGCACTAAAACGACAAAAGCATGCACAATCTACTGGCAATGTCGGAGAATCATAGGTAAGAAATGGGGTCTCAAACCATCTATCACCCTGTGGATCTACACTGCCATTATACGCCCCATGCTTACATATGGTGCAGTAGTGTGGTGGCCACGCACACAACTAAGCACAATCACAAAAAAGCTACAGAGCCTTCAACGCCGAGCCTGCTTGGCCACAACAGGCTGCATGAAGACCATCCCAACAGCCGCCTTGGAGATACTACTGGACCTAAGACCGCTGCACCTAATGATACAGCAGGAAGCTGGTGCTGCAGCAATCCGTCTAGACAAGCTCGGGCTGTGGAGAAAGAATGATCGAATAACCCACGCATGCCTAAAAGAGACCTTAACCAAAGAGATCCCGATGCTAGAGGCCGCTTGCGATCTCATCCCTAAAACCTTTGTCTTTGACAAAAAATATCGCATCCAATTACAGGAGGAACACAAAGACAGCTCTGGTATACACGAAGTCAGAGTATACACAGACGGCTCAAAAACGAAGCATGGGACAGGTGCGGGCGTATTCTCCCATGACTTAAATATCAACATCTCAACATCCCTTGGCACTCTTAACACCATATTCCAAGCCGAGTGTGTTGGGATAACAAGAGCCGCAACAGCAATCGCGTCTAGGAACGTAAGTGACCTGTCTATACGCATTATCACGGACAGTGTCTCTGTACTACAAGCTCTCGGCAGCAACTGCTTTAACAGCGGCCTCATCATGGAATGCCACCTAGAGCTGCAAAAGATTGCAGAGAAGAATTGGGTTACGCTGCAATGGATTAAAGGCCACAGCAACTCCGCAGGCAATGACGCCGCAGACGAACTGGCACGGCAATGATCGTCCGATCATTGCCGTGCCAGTTGGTCTGCGGTGTCAATGATAATGGGACCCGAGCCGATTGTACCGATACCGGCAAGCCAACTCAAAACGTGGCTACGCCAGAGAACCGCACATGAACATGAAAAACAGTGGGCAGACATAAAAGAATGCAGACAAACAAAAGATGCTATCCCCCGCTTGAGCAAGCGACTCTCGCACAAGCTGCTGCATTCTAACAGAAAATCTCTTAAGCATCTGACAGGCATAATAACCGGCCGCTGTCCACTCAACAAGCACCTATTCAACATAGGCGTTACAGACAGCCCACTGTGCAGGGGCTGCATGGAAACCGAAGAAACACCCGCTCACGTCATTCTGCACTGCACAAGCGTGAGCGATCAACGGGCAAAGCTGCTGAACAACCTCAGAACCATGTGTGAGGCTTTGAACGACATCAGCCAACTAATGGCTTTCTGGAAGGAGCTAAGGTGGTATGAGTAGTCGGCGTCAATCAAGTCGCCACTTACGCACAATGGCCCAAATAAGTGGCTAAGTGCGGAAAACCCACATCCAACTAACTAAAGGGGCTTAACTAAGTTCTCAAGAATGGTATTTTGATAAAGTTGTACCGATGTTTTGATACCTTTTTCACAAAAACGTAGATCAGTCACTCCTTCATAGCTAAGACCCCACCAAACCATTGCTGAAGTCGGATAATGCCTACGTTGCACCCTGTCTACTAATTGGGTAGCTTTCATAGAGCTTCGAGCATAAATACGGTCATTCTGTTTGTTCAAATATTGCTCAATTGTATTTTTTTTTTCATACGTAAACAATTTTTTTCTGTGACCTACCTTTGCGTACCGCTTCAGTAGCTGTTTCGATTTTACCACCCTATTCTTTTTTAAACTTCTCTTTAGACTGTAAATCCTAAGTCAACTTTTAAAATACGCGACATGGCTCTTCATCTCCCGAGATAAAATCTTTTGCTTTCGGACAGGATTTCTTCGAATTCTTTTCCTTACTGCTTTGACCACCTTTTTCAAAAAAAAACGGCCAGGTTTTTTTCTGTGATAAACAGAGGTCTCGTTGTACCTATTAATAGCCCGGTACACAAGCATTTGACTAATACCAAGTGTACCTATTGTTTGAAATAGAATTAGTTTTTATTATAAGTCAAATCGATTAGATCGATTGAGTAACATTTTGTTTAGTCTATTGAAAATTTCTGACAATGGTCACACTGAACTGTCACTTCCGTCCTCCCTCGTTGAAAAATTACCACGTTGTCATCTCGTACGTAAAATAATTGATCGCCCTTTGAAAAGCACATCCTTGTAGCTACGCGAATAGTTTGTGAAATAACCAGATTGCCGCTTTTTGACTTCCGGCAAGGTTTGTGACATATTGAACATTTGTGAAAAGCTATTTGCTGGCAACGGTAAATTGTGATAAAAGACATTGTGAACTACTCATTGACATTTGCAAGGAGAAATTGAGAATCCTGTGAACTTGCATCGTGCATTGAAGACGCTGCGTTGGAGTCTGGTAAAGTTAAGATAATTCACTTGCTAATGTTGGCCAATTTTAGTCTTGTGTGTATCTAGCTTGCCTCCAGGACTCCACTCAAGAACATCACTAAGAGTTGGTAAGACATTTTATTAATATTAAGTGTAGTTATGATTATAATTCATCGCTGTGCAACGCAGTGCATTGTGTCTGGATCCTTGTCTATCGTGGTTAGGTAGATGTATTACATCTTCCCCTGCAACTCTCTTCTGAAAATACCTGCCTGCCTGCGGTAATTCTAGACATAATTTTTGGTAGCAGAGCGTAGTTGAAATTTAGCCGCTGTTGCATTACTGAGTATAAACACAGATTGGTATGAGCTTGTATCTTATCACCTTGTAGACAGTATTGTAGTGTTTGTCAGGTCAGTTATTGTCTAAAATACATAATATTTAATTGTATAAGTTGACCTAGATAAGTTGAAACACGTTGTCACATAACCTCAATCAGTAATTGTTGATTTTTATTGTTGAAAAATCTAACTTAAATTTGTTGTTGCATTAATAAGTCAGTTTGTTTGGATACATAACAGCTGTATGTATCAATAAATTTAGTTTATTGCATATATTCATACACATTATAACAACCAACTTGACCTTGCCACTTGGGCAGGTCACATTAATAAATTTTGTTTTGTTATAATATAGATAACATTGCTAGGTAACACATATTCTGTGCTCACTTCCTAATGTATATCTCAAATAACACAGCCAGTCTGTCTGTTGCAAGTAATTAGTTAATTTATTTGAATATTTAACTTTAATTAACTTATTCGAAGGTTCAACTTTGATAACTTTGACTTTGTTTTGTGTCAATATATATTGAAACTATTAATTTTGTTGGACAGTAGATACCTGTCACTTGCCTGCACTTGCAGTAAACAGGCTAATATTTTGTTGGTTTCAAAGAATTAAGAAAAATTAAGTTTTGATTGTTAATTTTATTTAGCGCTTGTCCGGGCTCTTTTGAATTTTGATTATGTCGGCTATCAAGGACTTGCGTGCGGCTGCTGGTGCTATTGCATCAGATTTGCGCTGGTTTGCCTCGGCCAATGCTTTAGTGAACCGGCCTGATCGCCAGCAGGCCTTACTTCAGAGGTACGAGCGGATTGACGATCGCCTGGCAAGTGTGGAACAGCAAATCCGCACTTTCAGCACTTGCTGTCTTGAAGTGTCAATCAATGATTTCACCGCTGACCAGCGAAATAAGGTCAGCGAAGACTATGCCCAGGTCTTAGACCTGTATGATGCTGTCTCTAATAGTGCGAGACAACTAGTTGCCGATAGGGAAGGGCAACCCGGCCTGAAGCAGGAGCTTCCTAGGTCAGCACCAGGGCTGGTGAGTAGGCTCCCTACCTTGGACCTCCCCCATTTTGATGGCTGCCTAGGAAGCTACCTGGGCTTCATTAATTTGTTCGACAGCCTAGTCAATGATAGGGCTGACCTTCGGCCGGCACAAAAGTTGGCCTATCTAATGTCGGTTTTGGATGGGGAGGCTAAGGGCCTCATCCAGCATCTGCCCGTGTCTGACGAGGCGTACCAGACGGCTCGGGACCTAATTACCCGTAGGTACCATAATAAGCGTGGCCTCGCCGACACGCACATCGAGCAGATTTTGGGTTTGCCGACGCTCACCCGGGTCTCTGGGTTGCGCACCCAACTGTTGAACCCGCTCTTGGTGGCCATCAACTCACTTAAGTGCCTTGACCTGCCCGTAGACCAATGGTCTTATCTATTGGTGCACATTGTGCTGAAGAAGCTGCCTGCCGACCTGAGGTCGCGTTTTGAACAGCGCGGCGCTTTGGTGGGGATAGCGCGACCCATCTGCCCCCCTTTGCTGACCTGGAGAAGTTCCTGGAGAATGAGTGTCGGGTCTTGGACAACTCCGGTGGTGACACGCCGGCTAAGTCGCAGCCGCCCAAGGTCAAGGAGCAGGCTCGCGTTCACACCCGAGCCAATGTTGACCGGCGCCCTCCTCGCTTTGCGGTCACGCAGAGCTCAGCGGAGTGCTCCTACTGCAAGGTCACGGGGCACAGAACGGCCAGTTGTAGGGCATTCTTGGACCTACATGTCGCCTCTCGTAGGCGCATCGCGAATGCCCGCCGCCTTTGCTTCTCTTGTTTGGGGTCCCACTACCAGCGAGACTGCCCAAATTCTCGCCCCTGTCCTCACTGTGGAGGACAGCATTTGGACATTCTCTGTATGAATGCCAGAGAGGTTGGCCGCTTGTCCAACCAGCCGACGCCGCGCACGGGCGGGTGTTTTGAAGGTGGCAGCCGAGGCTCACCGGCGCGTAGCCGAGAGTCGCCTCGCTCAGTTGATCGCCACTCGCCCCGCTTGGAGAACCGTAGCGTGCGCACGCCTCCTCTCTCTCGCGCACCTGAATGTGCGACCGCGCAACGTCACCAGCACCATGACTGCTGCCCCAGGTATTCCCCTCCTTTGGCGGAGCGTCCCCGCCTTGACTCGCGCCCACCTCGTTTTGGGCGGGTGCGTCACTATGTTCCGCCACAGATGGCGCGCGGATCGAGTCATCGCGCTTTTGAGGACTTCAAGCCGCACCCTCGTTTTGACTTGCCTGGTCCTGGCCAACGGTCGCCGCCCAGGCAACAATAGGTCATTGACCCCTGCCCTATAACTCCAACCTCCCCCATTGAGACCGTTATCCTACCAACGGTTGCTGTTAGGGTCTGGGGACCCACGGGGACCTCTATTGTTGTCCGTGCAATATTGGACACAGGTTCACAAGGTTGCATTGTTTCCACTTATTTGGTAGGGCAGGTTAAATTAAATATGGGCTCTTTTCCAAATTGTATACGGGGCATAGGGGACGTAGCCTCTAATGTTGAAGGGCAAGTTAAGGTTTTGTTTGGCCCTGTTGAATCTTCACACCCGAGGATTAAAACCTCGGCTATTGTGCTGAAGAATATTTTGGGTATGCACCCACAGAAGCAGCTACCTGCTGCTGTGGTGAATTTGACATCGGGATTGGAACCAGAATGCAAGCACTGGACTGTAATTCAACATAAAAATATAAACTTGTACAACTGATAAATTTAAAATTGACGTTTCGTAAGCACTTTATACAAAGTTTACACGAAATAAAGAATAAAGAATAATTTCATTTCATTTCATTTCATTTCAGAACTGGCAGACCCCAAATTTGACACACCGGGACAAATCGACTTGTTGATTGGCTCTGATGTCCTCGGTGGAATTTTGATTGGTGGGAAACGGGTCTTGGTGCCAAATGGTTTGACTGCCATCCCGACCATATTTGGATTTGCTTTGATGGGACCTGTACCTAGGGACCCCCCTCCACCTGAACTTGACAATTTGTTGGCTGTAGGCTCCGCTCTCTCTGATGCGGTTCAGAGGTTTTGGGAGGTAGAGGAGCCCCCTCAAGCTGCCCGTTTGAATCCAGAACATGAGGAGTGCGAGCTGTTCTTCCAACACAACAACACTGGTCGACTCCGTCCTGGTCGGATTATTACGAGGCTACCCTTCCTGTCTGTTCGGCCTCCGCTTGGTGAGTCACGACCTTTAGCCGAAAAGAGGTTGTTGGCCATGGAGCGCCGCATGGGTCGTGATCCGGAGCTCAGACAGAAGTACATTGAGTTCATGAGGGAATATGAACAGTTGGGACACATGTCTGTGTCAAATTTGGATTGGCGTTCGGTGGAGCATTACTTTCTCCCGCATCATGCGGTATTGAAGCCATCGACTGGCAAGCTGCGCACAGTGTTTGATGGTTCTGCGCAGACTTCAACAGGCGTATCCTTGAACCAGTGCTTGCATTCTGGTCCCAAGTTGGTCAAGGAACTTTGTGACGTCATCACCAGCTTCCGACGACATCAGGTTGTCTTTGTGGCCGACACAAAAATGATGTTCAGGCAGACGATTATCCACCCTGATGACCGTCGCTTCCAGCTGATCCTTTGGAGAGAGTCTCCTCGCGATCCCATGGTCGTCTACGAGCTCAATACAAATACGTACGGGTTAAGGTCAAGCCCCTACTTGGCAATACGTTCTCTTTGGGAGCTCGCAGACCGCGAAGGCCTACGTTTCCCAAGAGCCTCCGCCATCTTGGAGGACGATATTTACGTCGATGACATTTGCTCGGGCGCCTCCACAGCGGACGAGGCGATCCTCCTGCGGGACGAATTGATAGGTATTTTGGCCTCCGCTGGTTATGAGTTGTGCAAATGGATTTCCAACTCGCCAGCGCTTTTGGAAGGCTTGCCAGAGGATCATCAGCAAGATCCACATTTGTTTGAGATTGTTGACAACCCCGCCATGATGGCTGTTCTCGGCGTTCAGTACAGACCAGTCCAAGACATCTTTACATATAACGTAGACTTGAAATTGCCGTGTTCTTGGACTAAACGTCTCGTATTGTCTACTGTCGCCAGAACCTTTGATCCGAACGGTTGGATTTGTCCTATCATATTTTGGGCAAAATGCTTCTTGCAGAAGCTTTGGACAGCAGGACTGACCTGGGACGAACCTCTGCACGGCATTCTTGTTGAGGAATGGACCTCTTTTGTATCCTCACGTCCTGCCGTCAACGAGATCTCCTTGCCTCGTCTCATCCTTCCTCCCGGGAAGTACAAGGCCACCCTTCACGGGTTTTGTGATGCCTCGGAACGTGGTCACGCGGCCGTGGTGTACTTGCGCACAGTTAGTGCATCAGGTCAGGTGAGGGTTTCCCTGATCATGGCGAAGAGCAAGGTTGCACCCCTTCGGACATCTCTGACCATCCCAAAATTAGAGCTCTCGGGAGCAGCCCTACTTGTACGCTTATTGAACCACGTGTCCAGTACTTTGGGTAAAAACATTTATATTAATGGGACCTACGCCTGAACAGACAGCCAAATTGTTCTTTGTTGGTTGAAGGCTTCTGTCCACACCTTGGAGGTATTTGTCGCTAATCGCGTTTCCCAAATCCAGAAATCCGAAGTCAAACCTGTTTGGAGACACGTGCCAGGTGAGCTCAACCCCGCTGATTGTGCCTCGCGTGGATGCTTGACGCCTAGTTTGATAGGTCATTCGCTGTGGTGGGGTCCGGAATGGTTGAGTCGACCAGAAATTGATTGGCCTCGAACGCCAGTTTTGAATACTTCTAATTTGCCGGGTCTACGAACACTCGCTCTTGAGAAGGTAGAATGCGCCTTCGACCCCGATTTCTTGTTGAATCGCTACAGCTCCCTTGACAAGTTGTTAGGTGTTACTGCTTGGATAAGGCGTTTTGTTTTTAATTTTAGGCACCCACAACAGAAACGACTGACACCGTTTATCTCACCACAGGAACGACAGGAGTCCCTCACCTTTTGGGTTCGTTCTGTGCAATTGACGCATTTTGAAAAGGAGATTGCTATCCTTAAATCAGGGAGATCGAAATTGTCGGGAGCTGTCTCTAAATTGAAACCCTTTTTGGACGATACGGGTCTCTTGCGCGTTGGAGGGCGTCTCAAGAACGCCAACCTCCCTTACGGAGCACGTCACCCCCTTTTGTTACCCAAGGACGGTCACTTGGTACGTTTGTTGGTAACTGACCGTCACCTTAAAAATTCGCATGCTGGTTGTAATGCTTTGTTGGCTATCCTGCAACGCGAGTTTTGGATTTTGTCTGCCCGAAGAATTATTCGAAGTGTAGTCTTTCGCTGCATCCCTTGCTATAAGCTCAAGGCTTCTACCATGCAGCCCTTGATGGGAGACTTACCGGCAGATCGCGTAACTGAGAGCAGGACGTTTGACGGTGTTGGCACGGACTTCGCTGGTCCCTTTTTGGTGAAAACGTCGACAGTTCGAAACAGCAAGACTGTCAAGGCCTACTTGTGCGTTTTTGTTTGTCTCTCCACAAAGGCCGTACACTTAGAACTGGTCTCCTCGCTTACGACCGAGGCGTTTGTAGCCACATTTGACAGATTTGTATCCCGCAGAGGGCTGCCTTCCTTGATCCGTTCTGACTGCGGCACTAACTTCAAGGGCACGTATAATTATTTGAATGATGTTGTTAATTTTCTTGAAACCAACAAGGCTGATATAGGTGATAGGCTTGCCCGACGTGGGATAAATTGGTTGTTTTCCCCACCAAATTGTCCACACTGGGGTGGTATATTTGAGGCCGCCGTAAAATCGGCCAAAACACACTTGCGCAGGACAATCGGTGAATCTGTCCTTACATTTGAGGAACTCGCAACAGTGTTTTGTAAGATCGAGGCCGTTTTGAACTCTCGGCCGTTGTGCCCGATCTCCTCAGACCCGAATGATTTGGAGGCCCTTACGCCGGGCCATTTTTTGATTGGTCGCCCACTTGTCGCCTTGCCTGAGTACCCCTATATTGATACGAGACCTGGTCGTCTCTCGCGTTTTGAATTGGTACGCCAGATTACTCAGAGCTTTTGGAAACGCTGGAACTTGGAATATTTGCACATACTCCAGCAACGCGTTAAGTGGACCGACAAGACGGATCCACCCAAGATTGCCGCTTTTTGACTTCCGGCAAGGTTTGTGACATATTGAACATTTGTGAAAAGCTATTTGCTGGCAACGGTAAATTGTGATAAAAGACATTGTGAACTACTCATTGACATTTGCAAGGAGAAATTGAGAATCCTGTGAACTTGCATCGTGCATTGAAGACGCTGCGTTGGAGTCTGGTAAAGTAAAGATAATTCACTTGCTAATGTTGGCCAATTTTAGTCTTGTGTGTATCTAGCTTGCCTCCAGGACTCCACTCAAGAACATCACTAAGGGTTGGTAAGACATTTTATTAATATTAAGTGTAGTTATGATTATAATTCATCGCTGTGCAACGCAGTGCATTGTGTCTGGATCCTTGTCTATCGTGGTTAGGTAGATGTATTACATCTTCCACTGCAACTCTCTTCTGAAAATACCTGCCTGCCTGCGGTAATTCTAGACACCTATGGAGTTTAAAAAAAATCTTTTGGCTCCATACCTACTTTGTGTAACGCAATCACAGCGATTCGGTTCTCTTTATCATCCCACTTCATTTTAATATCGCAAAATATTGTATAGGTAGGTAACTTCGCGAAAGTTGACCACAAATGGCGGCCGTCGCGCATATGTACATTCGTGCACCAATGGCGTTGCTCCATTCTTGACGCATTTAGGGAATGCGTCAAGAACGGAGCCACGCCATTGGCACTCCACCCGCGCCTTACCCCGCACCTCCACGGGGACCTAAAAAATGATTTCTGCGCAGTGGTCATCTTTCGTGAACCGACCTATACAATGCATTGGCGCTAAAATAAGAAAACACAATAAATAATCGTATAAAAATGACGGATTCAAAATTCAAATGCAATATTTTTATATTTTTAATTGTAACAGTTTTTATGGCCGGACTAAGTATTTCAAATATTAGCTGGAAATACTAGCTGGTTAGGATCTGTTAACGATAAGTAATAAGATGGCTTTCGCTCCAAAACCAATTAAAAATCAGCGTGTATAGCGAGCTATATCGGTAACTCCAGGACTCTGTCTCTTCCGATGACCTTGTTGCGATTTTTGTTCTTAAGAAATACTCCAAGCATAGCTCGTTCGACTTTAAATCTATTGACCGGCCCGATTGTGAATTTCCACGTTCCGGCACCGTATGTCATTACTGGTAAGACGCATTGGTCGAAGACTTACCTTCGAATAACTGCAAAACTAATTATTGTCCACTAGGGCAGTCCAAAATTTCGAAATACCGGAATTTTGGCGGTTTTTTTCGATAAAGGATTTCTTTCAGTAGAGATCTCATAATTCATTTCAAACAAGTTAACTTGCTCGTCCACTATGGACGCACGCGCGCGACACTAAGTGTACACATGTGTGAGTGTGTACATGTTACATCTACTTGTGTGTACTTACCGACGTGCTTGTGTAAGTACTGCTGCGCGGCTGCAATCGCGACGTGCGGCTCCTGACTCGACACCTGTGTATCAAACACATCCGTGTATCAAACACAACAAACGGATGAACGGCGTGATTGCCTTGAGTCGATTGCTACTTGCTCACTGTTCGACACCGACTACGGAACATTTGAAGCAATCCCTGACATTATATGTTCAAATATTTGATAAAAATATAATATAGGTAAGATACCATTATACTGTATCACATTGAGACAATATAGAGAGATAAGCTAGGCGTGCTTAAGTTCAATTGTAAAAGAATCTAGTTACAACCTACTAGCTACGTTACGTGTTAGTGACTAGTGACAGACATTCACAAATAGCTCCTAGTAATATAGGAATTTAAACTTTCGTGGTCATTTAAACTTGATTTGGTTTTGTTTGGTTACTCCAAACAAAGGTACGTGGTATATATCCCGAAAGACAATTTAAATCAAGCTCCTAGTAAACTCGAATTGTGACAAGATTATTGCATTAATGAAGGCTTTTGACTGGGTCGTATATGGCATAAATAAGTTATCTAAGTGTCTGATGATATATATGTATCTTCTGCAATTACTCGATTGTAATAAATCGAAGTTAAAAGCTTAACATAGAATGAGTACTAAACACAAGATTTAAGCCGGAGGACCACAAGAAACAATCATGGGACGATGATTGTTTCTGATGATGGAACGCTCATTGGGTAAGGATTTGTAAAAAGTTATACAAGTTTATAAATACATATATATTTTAGGAATTACATTACTGACCGCTAAATACTGCTGCCTTACTGCTGTAATAATAGCGCGGCAGGTGTTAGATACGATATGATTATACTGACCTCTCTCTCCTTTGCTTGTTCCTCGTGTTTCACAGTAACGGCACTGTTTATGTCAAGCGGGTCACTTATTGGTAGTGAACTTGCGAGCAGAATTTGAGAAGTTTCTTTCCTGAAAGAGCAATACATAATCTTTGATCTTGTTTATTGAATTACAGGAACAATACCAAATCTAAATTTTGGTAAATATTATTAATACAAATACAACAATAAAGGCAGCGGTATCCTAGTGGAGATACTAACGGACTGCCATGCAGAGGCTATCATAAAAGTATATTCCATATTAGCCAACCCCTTACAATAAGTAAATATACCCACACCCGATTTGATTTTATAGTAAAAAGAAAACGAAATTTGTCACTTTCGTAATCCCGTCATATTTCGATTCAAAAGTGCATTCTATAATAGCCAACACCTCAACTTTAGGTAAATATGCATCCGATTATCCGATCTCTGATCATCATCATCAGCCCTTTATACTGTCCCACTGCTGGGCACGGGCCTCTTCCCATTATAAGAAGGGCATGGCCATAGTCCACCACGCTGGCCAACTGCGGGTTGGCAGACTTCACATGTCTTTCGAGAACATTATAGAGAACTCTCAGACATTTATTATGTGCGTATTAAATTGTTAATTATCGCTTGCTAAACGGTGAAGGAAAACATCGCGAGGAAACCTGCATTCCGATATATAATATATTTTTATTCCATATTTTCAAAGTACTCTCCATAAGCCTCTACACAAAGTTTTATGCGTCTGAAGCAGTTTGTGATACTCTTTTTCCAGTCCGCCGCAGACACCTCGTTTATAGCCTGCTGGTACGCTGAGAGCGCATCATCCGGCGACGACAATTGTATCCCTTCGAGCTGATTTTTTATTTTTGGCAATAAGAAGAAGTCACACGGTGCTAGGTAAGGGCTGTAAGGAGGGTGACCCAGGAGTTTGACCGGTGTGCTGTGTAGGAAGTCCCTCGTTTTGATTGCGGTGTGGGCGGGCGCATTATCGTGATGGAGCAGTAGCCCGCGGAGCCCTGTGTTTGGTCGCTTGTTGCTCACAACAGAGAAAACTTCGACCAAGCATTTGGTAGTATACCATTCGGCGTTAATGGTTCTTTGGTTTCGTAAAGAAATTCACACCAAGTAGCTAGTCAAATTGAACAAGCTCGCGATCAAAATCTTCCCCACCGCTTCTAGGTCGCTTTACTTTGGTAGGCGTTGATTCGTTTTGAAACACCCACACCGTCGACTGGCGCTTTGTTTCTGGATCGTATTGATATATCCAGGATTTATCACCTGTAACCATGTCGTAAACACGCCGAGACGAGCCTGCTTCAAATTTGTCTATCATATCATGGCACCTTTCCACCCTTGCCTGCTTCTGAAAATCGGTGAGGTTGTGCGGCACCCAGCGTGAAACTATCCTCCGCACCCGTAGATGCACGTGTAGAATCTCGTGAAGGCTTCTTGGGGGCTTATTCACTATGATAATTTTGAAGTCTTAACGTGTTTTAACGTGCACCCACGTCGGCAAGGTATTGGCTTAAACAGTATTCACTATGCCAATTTCAAGTTTGATAATCACGGTAGCGCACGTTTGGGACGCGGTTTTGGTTGTCAAAATAACGTGAGCTAAGAGGTCACGTAACGCGTTTATTGTAAAACGATAGTGGATAAATAAGTACGAAGTTTATTTTTTTTAATTATTTTCAGTATCCGTTAGTGGTTAAATACTAAGTTTATTTGCTTTTTTATTTACCAGTGTCCGTGTCAAAGTTGTTTAATTAAATATTATGTTTAATGAAAATTGACGCCTGTCGCAGTCGCCAGCGTCTTCAGATAAATAATAAATTCATTATGATTTATAAGATTCTGTTTGAATTGGGCTATTTGCTAGACTAACCGCACTTATATTTTTTTATATTGTAGCGCGACTGCAACTGTCGTCGATGTCATCATTTATGTTATCGTTCAAAAATTTACTTAAGTACAAAAGATGAAATAAACATTTAAGATATTTTTTTTATTTGGAGATTATTTGTGGCGAAATCAAACTAAAATGATATAATTTAAGTTTTATCAAACTTTTTTATTAGTACTGTAGCAGTGAAAATTACAAGTTAGTAAAATAATATTTATAAAATCGAAATTGAGCCGGCAAAACCGGCATTCAGATTTATGAACGAATTATGTGTAATTGATAACTAGGTATAGACAAGCTGTCGTATGGCATACTGAATACAATATTTTGATTGTCGTGGTACGTCACGTCACGGAATCACGTTAACGTCTATAGTCCGTTCACAGTTATTTTACCTCTAGCTGTTAGATTGGCCAACCTGGGCGTTATGTTGCTATATTTGGTATATAATACTCCCATTTTAAATATACATTATTGCTAAAAATGTACTTATGTTTTTATTGCCTAAGCGATCGTATAAAATATTTGGAAGTAATGTTTATAACAAAACCTCTTGATATTGGTATAGCTATATGCATGTACATTTATTTTCTTACGAAATAACTAATTTCCTATGAAGATAAGTAGTTATAATAAAATGTTGTCTATTTAATATATAAAGGTAAACACATCTTAATTACGCCAACGTGAGGTTCTAATTATCAAATACAAAAACTGCAAATTTAATTTGCATATTTATTTTGAATAAGAATGATGTGGGTGTAATATTACACCTCTGCCTACCCCTGCATGGAAACAGGCGTGAGTCTATAAGAAAGATCCATGTGGACTGCCAATGTTATGATGATTCGTAACTGCTGTCATATTCTGTATCAGACTCAGAATTTAATTCTATTATGAACCTGTCCATTTCAGCATCCGTAGACCCATCTGTTTCACGAAGCTTGTCTTCAATGTGGCGCTCATGTTTGCATTGTTTTTGTCAGTCTTCTGCAGTGATAGATTAAAAAGCTTCTTCAGCTAAATTCACAATGTTGGTTGCCTCTTGTCCTAAATTTTTGCTTGTGACTTGTCTTTTAATGAGACTCCACATAAGTTCAATTGCGTTTAGCTCGCAATGGTATGGCGGTAATCTAACCACTTTGCGGCCATGAGCTTCAAGCATTTGAATTTTTGAAGCATTTCCACTAATATTGGGTAAAATATTATGCACAGGTAACCCTATTTTACATTCCTGTCATCACAGAGTACAATTCCAACATAAAGAAAATAAACACCGACATCTGTCAGAGGTAAAATAACTGTGAATGGACTGTAGTGCATGTTACGACGACACACGTCTTGAACATGGTATTTCAGTGATTCAGTGGTCATACTGAATAAGCCCCCTGATCCGATCTGCAGTATCTCTTGGTATGTTACTCGTCTATTGTCTTGGATAAAATTTTTCACTGTTAGCACGTTTTCTTCTGTAACAGAAGGCAAAGGGCGACCACTTCTTTCTTCATCCCCAAAGTCAATTGACCGCTCTTAAATTCATTATACCTATATAATATATATACACGGTTGCCGTAAAAGGGCCTGCATCCATGAATGCCATTTGAAGTCAATCGAACGATTCGTCCGGTTTCAGGCGACACTTAAAATCGTACAAAATCATAGCGCAAAAATGTTCTTAACGCAAATCCATTTTTCAATGAGACACGGTAATTTTAACCCCTTAAATTCACAAGACGTGTGGAGGGAAGATTTGAATTTTACTTATGAGTAATCATATTTTTAAATAAATTATAACTGGCCAATCTCACATACATAAAAGCTTTTTCTCACAATACTTTCTGAGTGGCCTGGTATTACAAATAATTATAGGTAATAAAGTAAATATTAGGTTGGGGGAAAAGTCTTTTCGCATTATAGTATGTATGAACTTGTAATAAAATCTCTTTGGCTATACCATTGATCTATTACTTACAACCAGATAAGCAAACAGCGCTGAAATGTGTTGCCGTTTGTTATAGGTCTGGACCTAATACTGTTACAACATTGTTATTGTGTCAAATTTGCCGCACAGGAAAATAATACGAACTTGAAATGGGGAAATGCGTTGTGAAATCTTGAAATTCTCGTAAAGAAAATAATTTTATAAGTGCGGCATATCATTCCACATGTAATCATCATTATTTTTCACAATATTTGGTTGAAAATGACGAAGAAAATGGCAAATAATCGTTTTTATTTACAATGATACCAAGTTATAAAATTTTGGATCTCCCACTTTTGTGGGCGTTTTACTCCAGGATATTATGTGAAGCGGGAAGTATAACAATTTCAACCATTAGGATGGATATAGATTATCGGCTACTTGGAAACCAGTCATCAGCAAATGTGAACACTGCCGCAGTGACAAAACTCAACAGTGTCTAGACGTCATTAGTGTAGTGTGTCGAAAGACTGACATTGCGAACTTAAATAAAAACCAAGTGAGGGTAGATGCCGATACCCGACCACTACCACTTCCACAAGACGGCGCTGAGCTGTCATCAGTCTCTCGAAGAAACATTTTATAGTCTCACGCCTGTATCCTCGAAGGGGTAGGCAGAGGTGTAAATATTACACCCACATTTCGCCAGATTTATTTTTAGGTCCCACGTAATAGGGGGCGAGCCTATTGCCGTACCGGGCACATTACCAGACTCCGTGCTGCTACTGAGAATTTCCTAGCGGAAAAACCCAATAACACTTTGCCCGACCCGGGAATCGAACCCGAGACCTCCCAATCCCACGCGCACATTTATGCCGCGAGACCAACGAGGCAGAAAACAATTATGTATTTATACCTTAAATAAGAAGTTTTCGCAATTAAAACCCGTTTAATTATTTTGTATTACTGCTTATTTAATTACAACAATGTTTTATGTGGATTTTTCATTTTGCTTTTATTTTCTATGAAAATGTCTAAAAACCCCTTTACAATAGCACGTATATGAATACGTGCTATTGTATAGCCCGGAGTGCGAAAAGTCCTAGGGTTTATATTGAGTGGTAGAACTACGCTGATTACAGCTGGTCCAACTGGGGTAGTACCACCCTCTCACAGAAAATATATGTAAAGTACCAATATTTATGCTGTTAGGTTTCGTTCTGACAATAGGGGAAGGGTAATCGAGTGAAGGCGGCCAAGAAACTTTTTTCTTCGCCTAAGTATTTAAGAACCGGCAACGCGTAAGTGATGCCTCGTTTGGCATCACTGGCATCTAAGGGCCACTATTGGTCGCTTAGACTTAGGCTTCCTGTTATAATAAATTTATGATAAAACTTAGCGATTTGCTGCAAATCGCGATGAACCTGTGTTTGAGATCTTTGACATCGAGTATTTTTTTCCAGTGGTCGGATCATGTTGAACCAATTTTCAGCTGACTATTACCACTTTCCTTAATACTACAACTATGTAGTACTTCTATGTAATAATAAATACACTGGGTGCATAGGGTTCCCATCACGAACTTAGGGTCCCAAGTCAACCTCACATGCAAGTGGTGCACCTGCCGATCAACGGACGAGGCTCTGGCAAACAAAATATCCCGATAAGCGGCAATAGGCTCGCCACCTATTACGTGGGATCAAAACACTGGCGAAACGTGGGCTTTTAATATGCCTCTGCCTACCCCTTCGGGGAAACAGGTATGAAACGTGAGTCTATGTATGTGTAAATACACTTGAGATATTATGAAGCTCAATAATCTTAATATATAAAATCCTTGCGTTACGCTACAGCTGAAACTATTGGGCGCAGGAAGCTGAAATTTGGCATGTATGTTCCTTGGGGACCGTAGGGGTGCACTAAGAAGGGATTTCCCGAAATTCCCACGGGATCAGCTAAAACGGGCAAATTAAAAAAAAATGCAGGCGTAGCTGCTGGCGTCCTCTAGTTAGGTATATAAAGTAATTGTAGGCATAGTTCAATACTGGATTTATTGAAACTGCTTATAAACATATAAGTAGCAACCAGGGAACAAATGAACATTCCCACATATTAATATACATACAATAAATTATACATACCCATAAACACAACCTTCTGTTAAGTAATACTAATAATAAAGAATGGGAAAATATTTTTAAACTGGAGAACACCGCATTTCTCGATGAAAGGTCAATTGTCATCAGTTTTGAATTGACATTATGGAACTTTCTTTTAACGAGTGCAAAAGAGATGAATATAGGTTTTTTCTAAGATGCTTATTGGTTTCAAAGCTACGTCTTCTATCTCGGCTGGTCACCACGCTATTTTGAACGTCAATTGTAGGAGTTTGCTACTCTAGTGTTAATGTTACCTCGATGGGCTATACTATTTGTATCTAGCTGGTTTTGGTATCATTGAACGTTTAAATTTTAAAGAACATGATTCCAAATTCAAATAGGGAAATGTGTGATTTTATTTGTTTTTCGTACTGTCAAGATGAGTGAATCTAGTGAGGAAATTAGATCCATTTTAAAATTTTACTACAAAAAAGTTAAAAAAGAAACGCAAACCGCGAAAAAAAAATTGCGATGTTTATGGACCTAGTGCCATTTATCTATTACTTACAACTAGATAAGCAAACAGCGCTGAAATGTGTTGCCGTTTATTATGGGTCTGGAACTAATACTGTTACAACAATGTTGTCGTGTCAAATTTGCCGCACACGAAAATAATCAGAACTTGAAATGGGCAAAATGCGTTGTGAAATCTTGCAATTCTCGTAAAGAAATTAATTTAATAATTGCGGCATATCATTCCACAGGTATTTATCATTGTTTTTCACGATATTTGGTTGAAAATGACAAAGAAAATGGCAATTAATCGTTTTTATTTAGAATGATACCAAGTACCTAATGAAATTTTGGATCTCCCACTTTTGTGGGAGTTTTACTCCAGGATATTATGTGAAGCGGGAAATATAACAATTTCAACCGGGAGGATGGATATAGATTACTCGGCTACTTGGAAACCAGTCATCAGCAAATGTGAACATTGCCGCAGTGACAAAACTCAACAGTGTGTAGACGTCATTAGTGTAGTGTGTCGAAAGACTGACATTGCGAACTTAAATAAAAACCAAGTGAGGGTAGGTGCCGATCTCAGATCATTGAAGTAAGGAGATATGCCCCGGCCTAGAGAACCAGTGTCACCAATTCTTTTACACCCACACACCTGCGCTCTATAAACGCTTCGCTTCTTACACGCACATAACTATAACGGCGCTTCCATTCGCCACTCACACAAGTCAATTCACGCTTAACAAGAAACATCGCCTATGTCTCGTACGTGCGCATGAAGAAGATAGCATTTTACTCACATATTGATAAATGCAATAACATTTACATGATTACACTAGGGGTTGACTCTATCGATATAAAATATCGATAATAAAAGCTCATTGATATTTTTTTGTATAAATGTATTGTCTGGCTAGTTAGGCTATTAGTTAGTGACGCTGTCTGCTGAGCCTAAGGTCGTAGAATCAATGCCCGTCTAGGACATTTTAATATATTATGATGAGCTCAATGACTTGTTCTGTGTTTGAGTATAATTTATGTATAATGTGTTTTTATTTTAAAATATTATCCTACTAATATTATAAATGTGAGAGTACGGATGTTTAGATGTTTGGATTTCAATCACGCAAAAACGGCTGAACGGATTTGGATGACATTTGGTACACAGATAGATTATTACTTGGATTGACTATTTTTATTAACATTCCACGCCGGCGGAGCTGCGGGCGGTATCTAGTAATATATATATAAACTTACGCCTGTTTCCCTGAAGGGGTAGGCAGAGGAATTTTAAACGCCCACTTTTCGGCCATGTTTTGATACCACGTAATAGGTGTCGAGCCTATTGCCGCTTATCGGGATGTTTTATTTGCCAGATCATCGTCCGTTAATCGACCGGTGCACCACTTGCAGATGAGGTTGGCTTGTGACCCTAAGTTCTTGGTGGGACCATCCTATGCATCCAAAATATTATAATATAAGAATTAATAAAGCACTGCTGAGTTTGAAATCAGATGGCCGTGTGTCAGCTGTCTATAGTCTTATTTCATTTCATTTAAGTACTGAGCACGTATAATAATAATTATATAAAAATGAGTGTGTGTTTGTTTGTCATAATTAATTAATTCCTTTTGGTAGCGCCATCTACCTTCCTATATATAACTAATCGCATCAAGATCAATCGTTCCACGTCTAGTGCGAGCGATACCATATTTCCGTCCCGCTCTATCCCTCTCCCTGGAAGAGGCACTGCCTTCGCCTGATTCGTCGACGCGATCGTGGACGCGAGGGACAGTCGAGAACATTCCTCCCGCTGAGAACGCCGTCTCGATACCGTACCGCGCCGCACCGTTGTATGTGATTATATAAACCGCTCGCAAGTGGGAGTGACGGTGAATTGAAGTGTAAACAATCAGCTGCATCACGAAACACCAGGAGGAAAAGAAACGAAGAAGGTTGTATAAGGTAAGTGCCTTCTATCCTTGAAATATCCTATACCCACTCAATCACTTCCTCCCGTATCCATCTCCTCTTCCCTTATTCCTTTCTAGGCGACCCAGAACTCGCCCTAATACAGTCCATTCCATTAATCCTTCCCAAGTCGCCTAGAACCCTACGGTTTCGGTGTAAAGCCGAGCCATTTTTTTGATCCATACGAGTCGGATTCATTTACGTTTTATACGTTATACCGCTATACCTAGGCAGTTATAGCACCTAGCTATACTCCTAATATATTCACATAACCGTCACATGGTTATTTCCGCCCGCATTAGTAGGTAAACTTTTATGTAGCTACCTACTTATTAAATTATTATTTCTGCAACTATCATAGTTGTCTTATAAATCTCATATTTCAATCAACTTTTATTTCCTCAGCTCTAAAGTGTTGCCTACTTAGGTAAAATAATAGATACATTAGATATTCTTATTTTGTTTCGTTCTCATTAGCTTATACTTACGTAAGCATGTCACAACAAAAGAAGTCACGCGTGTCGGAAGACAAAGAGATGACAATCTTAGAAGCAAAACGCAATATTTTATTTGAGCGCATTCAAAATATCTATGAACGATCAAAAACCGCATCTATGTCTGACAGTAATAGCGAAGCATTTCTCAGTTATTGTATAACAGTAGATAGTATTCGAACGGATTTTCATAAGTTGTTAGACGATTATAACGCAAGATTACTTTCTATCAATCCTGATGAAAAACCGAACTATCAGGCGTATACATCATTCGAAGATCTTTATTGTATTATGAAGCGTATACAATCGCAATTGGAGGGTAAATGTTCAGCAGAGCCCGTTGCCCGCAAACCGAGATTACCGCCAATCGAGATTATGTCGTTTGACGGAGATATACGAAATTGGCCGTTATTCTATGCAAGTTTTAAGTCTACAGTGCACGATAATGGTTCTCTGACAGATGCTGACAGGTTGTACTATTTAATAGGTAAACTGTCACCAAAGGCCCAGTCCGTATTTGCATGTGTCACACCCAGTGCTGAGAATTATCAGGTCATATTTCAGTCACTACTTGACAGATATCAAGACACGCGCGTTCTAGCGTCTACGTACTTTGACCAAGCTTTAAATCTCAAACTGTCCAGCAACGCGTCTGTCTCGAATTTCCAGCTGTTTATTGATAACTTCGTAACCGCGGTTAATTCTCTTAGGAATTTAAAATTAGAAGATCTTTCCGACTTTATGTTGCTTCAACTCGCTTTAAAAAAGTTTGACACTGATACAATTCGCGCATTCGAGATGACGGAACGCAATAATAAAATACCTACACTAGATAGTTTTATTTCGTTCATCAAAGATCAGTGTCGAATATTTCATAATACGCAGTCTGGTTCACCTGGCCCGTCTAACACTAACAACAACAAACAAAGGTTGAATAAATCGCGAAATAGTAATAATAACTCAGTCCCTAATCCACAATCTTACGTAACATGTTCGGAATCTAATAGTAATAATTCACAGAAGTGTCTGTGCAGTAATATAGTGCACGACCATTACTATAAGTGTCCCACCTTTAATGATTTAAATCCAATTGCTCGTTTTAAAAGCGTAAAAGATAACAAAGCTTGCATTAATTGCTTAAGCATAAAACATAAAACGAGTAATTGTTCCAGTAGAACGAGATGTCGCACGTGTAAACAAAAACATCACACACTGTTACATTTTGATAAAAATAACCGGTTGTCAAGTCAAGCCGCTAACCTTGACACACTTGCGCCGCAGGTGCAGCAGACCACGGTAGCTGCGCCTTCCGCGTCTGAGGGCGAAGTATCGTTGTGTACGACATCCATTGCGCGGGCGACGCGCACGCGAGGACGGCACTCGCGCATCTATAATGATCCGCGCAGGGCCAAAACGCAGAGTACGGCGTCTAAGACGGTACTGTTAGCGACAGCGCAAGTTATCGTATATGATGTTAATGGGTCGCCGCACATGGTACGTTGTCTGCTAGATAGCGCATCTCAGACCAATCTAATAACATCGGAATGCTTCAAACGCCTCGGATTATGGAATAACTTTAAAAATACTAACTCAACCGTCAAAGGGATAGGCGGATCAGAAAAGCATTGCAGGGGTTCCGTAGATATTAAAATACATTCGCGTTTTGATAGGAATATTAATTTTAACATTTCTTCGCTTATCGTGGAGCGTATCACGGACGCATTGCCGAACGCTAATGTAGACGTAGCATCACTCACTCATCTCGAATCATTGCCGCTAGCCGACGCGGAGTTTGCGAATCCGGCAGGCATTGATCTTTTGATCGGAGCTTCAATATTTCCGCACTTGCTACTAACTAAAATAGTACGTAGTGAGCGATATGATTTACCGCCCGCTATTGAGACGGTACTTGGGTATGTGATTATGGGTACCGTACCTACGTTACATACTTCTCATTGTATTACGTCTTGTTGTTGTTCTGCTCTTCAAGAGATCAAGGTGGGTGCTAAAACTGTGTGTAAGATAAAGCACTAATTAGCTATGCTATGCTATGCTATGCTACGCTATGCTATGCTATGCTATGCTATGCTACGCTATGCTATGCTAAGCTACGCTACGCTACACTATACTATACTACACATCCGCTTTGTATATAGATGACATTGCCTGTAATGTCATACCCGCTCCGCTAGCAATTTCGCTTTGTGAAGAGCTTATTCAGCTATTCAAGCGAGGCCAGTTTGATCTTATCAAATGGACAAGCAACTCTAAGGAGGTTCTCGCATGCATACCAGATTCTCATAAAGCTTCTCCAGATATTGAGTTTGAGAAGTCTGTACCGCATAAGGTTCTCGGTTTACGCTGGGACAAATCCTGCGATAGTTTTCGGTTTGACGTCTCACCACCAGATGATAAGTGCGCCAAGCGCACTATGCTGTCCACAGTGGCTCGACTATGGGACATAATGGGTTTGTGGCTCCCATAATTTTGTACGCCAAGCTCTTGATCAAGGAGCTTTGGCTATCAAAGTGTGAGTGGGATGAAACACCCCCTGACCATATTGTCGCCGCTTGGGGCCAGTTTTGTATTGAGCTTACCGCGCTCAATCAAATTACTATTCCGCGTCATCTTGGGTTGGTAGATAGATGTACCATCAACTTAACAGGTTTCGCTTACGCCAGCGAGCGTGCTTACGGCGGAGTCGTATATCTGCAAGTCCGCATTGGTTCTAACTACTCGTTGCAGTTAGTTTATGCCAAGTCTAAGGTCTCGCCTGTTAAAACCATTTCGGTTGCGAGACTGGAGTTGTGCGCGGCCCTTCTGCTGTCTCAGTTGCTCCACAAGGTTCAAGAAGTTTTGCCCCACTACTCTATTAATAAATATACGAATTTTCCGACTCCAAGGTAGTGCTCGCTTGGATTCATTCTTCTCCTCATCGCTGGCAGACTTTTGTCGCCAACCGCGTTAGTAAATTGATTGAACTTGTTCCCGCTACTTGTTTCAATCACGTCGCGGGTTATCGTACTCGTCTTCAGGAAGAACTTTCCATAAATCATATTGACTGGAAGTTTGTTCCACCAGCATCACCACATTTCGGTGGATGTTGGGCAAGCATGGTCAAAGTAATTAAAACGCATCTCTTCAAAGTTATAGGTCAACAGATCCTCTCTTACGAAGAGCCTTTAACTGTCCTTGCACAAGTCGAGGCACTGATCAACTCGCGTCCGCTTCCAACTCAGTGAGATCTAGCCTGAAGTTGGACCTACCTCTTAGTTTAAGTACTTAGTTAGTAGTTTTCGCTATTATTGCGTTTGTAGTTTTCGCTAAAGTTAATTTAGATTAATTTTATTGTCATATCGCTGTCTTAGCCTATTGATGGGTTATGCGGTAGTACACCCAACATAGCTAAGTTCAATTCTATTTTTTTTAAAGGCAACCCTTTAGGGCCGGGGGGATATGGTAGCGCCATCTACCTTCCTATATATAACTAATCGCATCAAGATCAATCGTTCCACGTCTAGTGCGAGCGATACCATATTTCCGTCCCGCTCTATCCCTCTCCCTGGAAGAGGCACTGCCTTCGCCTGATTCGTCGACGCGATCGTGGACGCGAGGGACAGTCGAGAACATTCCTCCCGCTGAGAACGCCGTCTCGATACCGTACCGCGCCGCACCGTTGTATGTGATTATATAAACCGCTCGCAAGTGGGAGTGACGGTGAATTGAAGTGTAAACAATCAGCTGCATCACGAAACACCAGGAGGAAAAGAAACGAAGAAGGTTGTATAAGGTAAGTGCCTTCCATCCTTGAAATATCCTATACCCACTTAATCACCTCCTCCCGTATCCATCTCCTCTTCCCTTATTCCTTTCTAGGCGACCCAGAACTCGCCCTAATACAGTCCATTCCATTAATCCTTCCCAAGTCGCCTAGAACCCTACGGTTTCGGTGTAAAGCCGAGCCACCTTTAATGTATATAAATAAAAGTAACTAAATTAATCATTTTATATATGTAATGTACATGTCATTTGTAATTATTATATTAAATAAAAGCACAGAAGTAAAGAAACAGAACAACACAACAATATGAAACGAAATAAAGTGATCCTACTTATTTAGGTAGGTATATTTTGAAATGTTGTAATATACCTACTATGAGTAAATACAGTGTAATGTAACAGGGAGAACTAAGGGCCTCCGCAGACTAGCTTCTTTTAGCATCGGCGACCGGCGATTTTGCAACTGTATCGATGCTGCATCGCGTTTTAGCGACTCTCTGCGTTCGGACGCGGCGACCGTAGTGCTGTAGTGTGTTGTTCGTGATCGGCCGAGTCGACTATCGATAAATTGATTTATTTTTTCATCGTTGTAATACAATAATTGTACAATATCAGTTATATAGGTTTCTATCAAAAAACACAAATATACCAGTATAATTAAATGATGTTCGTTACAATGATGTTAAATTATGTTCTATTATTAATAGACTTATACTATCGAAAACTGGCAAGTTATACTCTACATTTTATGCTCTAAACAATAGATGGCATGGACAGTACTGCACTCATTTCTTCATATTAATATTAACGTTTGAATTGATAGATGATGCTATCTGAAAGCAATACGAGAACTGGTTTTTAGATGTAGGTAAAAAATACTGACTTTAGCTTGCTTAATATTTTCATCGGTATAAAGAAAGCAGTAGGTAGTGTAGTTTTATCATAACCTACGATAAGGGTCGCCTCGTAAAAATCTAGTACATCACCCTAGGTAGTGTACTGCCTTAATAAAAACTTAAATATTTATTATAAGCGCTGTCATAATTTTATCGACATTAATTATTCTGTTTAAGCCAGTCACTAGTCAAACCCTATAATGACATCCTTATTTTCGGTTACAGAATAATAAATAAAACTTTGGGGTAAAATTACCCCCAACGGCTATTAAAAATAAATTATTTTTGTTGTTTACATGGGGATATTTTTAACAAAGCATCAAACATTTTAAATAACAATAAAGTGCTTCACGTTAAAAAACTTCATTATTTCATTAAATTACTAATTGTACACCAAATTAACGATCTTTCTACAAATATAATTTAATATGAAAAGTCTCGTCCGCTCCGGAAACTTATCCACTCAGAAAACTTAATAGGTTATGTTAGCTTCTCTTGTGACGCTGCCACCCAAAAAAGGAGCTTCGCAGGGCTCTGTAAATTTATTTTATCAAACATTTGACTAAATTGATGAGAAATTAATGCATGCGTAACTGACACCCTGGGGTAATTTTCTCACATAGCTAAGCAGACTATATGGAAGTTTTTTCAGGCCACGTGACTGACAACTTTAGGAGATGAATCGTAATAATCGTAATCATCGTAAGAAAAAATACAAGTTGTGCCCCTGGGGTGAAGAATTTTATTACCCCACAGTGTTATTTAAGGGTTAACAAATAAGTGACAACCTATGGTAAGGCGTCGTCCTTTAATCACGTGAGTCTTGATAGGTGGAAGGGACAAATAAGTGTAGACAGATATCAAGTGTCCTTGTTTTTCTTGAGTCAGAGATTTTTATCCTATACGCATCATAAAACAACGATCGTTCGTTCGATTGGCTGGGATTCAGAAAAGTCCTGTAATAAGATCTTTGGATGCTCTAGGATGCTTTAATCAACCCACTTCAAAAAGGAGGATGTCCTCAGTTTGGTCTGGATATTTTGATTTTATGTAGGTGCACCGGTCTCTGAATTTTCTGATCCATTTCTGGAATTCTTTATGTTTGATATGCTTATATTGTGCAAGATTATTATATTTTGCAAGATTGAATTGCAATTATTGCAAGTTAAGACATAAATGAGCCAGTATACTTCTAAAATAGCGTTCTTAAAGGTAATGATGCATGATATGTATATTAATATTTTTTTACAATGCCAAAATAGAGAAAATATCAAAGAAGTCTGCAAGTAGCGTCCATGGATGAAAAGATTTGCATTTTAGAAACATCTTATGAGAAGAGTGGATAATTATGTATATAGGTAAACAAGTGATAAATAGGAGGGTAGAGAGGAAAAGTCAGGAGGCGACCAAATAAAAGATGGAATAACTGTGTGAGAATAGATATGTAAGAAAAGAGGAAAGTGATTGGATGACTGGTGACAGAGAAGTATGGAAGAGTATTGTATGTCCATACAGCGCCAACCCAAACAAATTGAAGTCAGGTAAGAGATGAAGAGAATAATGAGTGTTATATTTTTTTATTTTAGCTTAAATTTTGAGAGCAGTAGCTCGCAATGTCTGTTTTGGATAAAATATTTTTTTATTTACTTTGTATAACAAAAAAATTTGATAAAGAATGAGGAGAGGTGGTAAAGTCTCCAGCCTACCCAGGTATCATCATCACTGAGTAAGTTTAAAATTTGAAAGACATAAAATCACGTTATTAATGGACGATCCCTACGTTATTATTTTAAGTGACAAGTCGCCGCGATCGGCATCTTCCAGTGTGCGGTGTAAGAATTCGGATGCTGCATCTGGATGCTAAAAAGCGACTGAATCGCCGGTCGCCGATGCTAAAAGAAGCTAGTCTGCGGAGGCCCTAAATAAAATTCACGCAACACTGTTATCAAATATTTATTAATTCCGTAAAATAGAATATATGTACATATTCTACGCTATCATATCACTGGCCGGTAAAATGTAGGTATTTATTTAGTTTTAGTTATAACATTATATTATAATCATCTTTACTGTTTCAAACGCCAGTGTACGAAACAATAGCGCTTCAAAAACAAAAAAATATATTGTTTCATCATCATCATCAGCCTTTATCAGTCCACTGCTGGACTAGGCCTCTCCTTTGAAAGGAGGAATTGGCCTACTATACCACGCTGGCCAAACGGGTTGGTATAGGGTTTGTATCAAGTTTTCCTTCTCTTACAGTGCTGTTTTCTGCATAATATGCTCCCTCTGTCGGCTCTTACGACACCCATGGGATGACATGGGGTGGTGACAATCCGTATTCTTAATCCGTCACCACACGGAAATATTGTTTATAACTTACATTATTATTTTGCAATGTTTATATCGATATTATGCAAATTGCAGTTACTCGTGGTCAGTCGTGGTACAACACTAATTCGCTCCTTTGGCGAGCGATGCAACCCAACGCTCACAGCGGCAGATACTACAAATGCCTACAATAGTCAGCGGTATCGATGTGTGTTTATCCCATTGCGCTCTAAAAAAGTGTAAACTGACAGTTTCACAGTACAAAACCATCAATGGAAATAATTATAGTGCAGTTTTGTGACGAAGGATAGTGTTAGTACGTTATCGTTGTAGAGGCAGATATTTTATTTGAAATATTTTGTTTTATGCAAATTAATAGTAAAATTTTCGTTGTTACATGTGGTATGTGATTCCATTCCTCGCATAAGTTTGAATTTTGCTCGTATTTTGACACGTAACCACTGCACAGCTAGGCATTTTGAAAAAAATTTAGTAAGTTTCGGGTGCGCATTCAAATTGCAACTGATCGCGACATACGGGCGCGCGACGGCGAGTATGCGACGTAGAGCATACTGCGTTCGCACGCGCCGAGCGTTCATTACATATCTATTACTTCTATGATCTGAGGTGCCGATACCCGCACTTCCACAAGACGGCGCTGAGCTGTCATCAGTCTCTCGAATAAACAATTATGTATTTATACCTTAAATCAGAAGTTTGCGCGATTAAGACCCGCTTAATTATTTTGTATTACTAATTAATTACAACAATGTTTTTTGTGGATTTTTCATTTTCCTTTTATTTTCTATCAAAATGTCTAAAAACCCCTTTATATATATACGTATATGAATACGTGCTATTGAAATAGTATAGCCCGGAGTGCGAAAAATCCTAAGGTTTATATTGAGTGGTAGAACTACGCTGATTACAGCTGGTCCCACCAGGGTGGTACTACCCCAGTAGTACCACCCTCTCACAGAAAATATACGTAAAGTAACAATATTTATGCTGTTAGGTTTCGTTCAGACAATAGGGGAAGGGTATTTGAGTGAAGGCGGCCAAGAAACCTTTTTCTTCGCCTTAGTATTTAAGGACCGGCAACGCGTCACTGGCATCTAAGGGCCACTATTGGTCGCTTAGACTTAGGCTTCCTGTTATAATAATTTTTATGATAAAACTTACCGATTTGCTGAAAATCGCGATGAACCTGTGTTTGAGATCTTTGACCTCGAGTAGAGAGTAAGAGTAAGAGTGAGTAAGAGTTCCAGTGGTCGGATCGTGGAAGATTTTTATTGTTGGGACTGCCAACAACAATAACCTGCGTTTTTGCAGGGTTAATTTGTAGACCAAATCTGAGACTCCATGCAGCTATCCGGTCTAAATCTGTATTAATGATGCGGAATGCTTCAAACAACTTGTGTACAGGAGCTTGAGTGTAAATTTGAAGATCATCTGCATAAAGGTGGTAGGATGACTGAAGCTGATAAGAGATAGAATTTATAAAAATTGAGAAAAGTAAGGGAGATAGAACGCCACCCTGTGGGACGCCGACTGTAGTATTGCACCACGAAGAGAAAGAGTCTTCGATCCGTATACGTTGTCGGCGGCCAAACAGGTAACTGTGAAACCAATCAATCACTTGTGGAGATATGTTAATAGAGCGTAGTATGCCAAGCAGAATATGGAAATCAACGGTGTTGAAGGCGTTACTAAAATCAAGTAAGGTAAGTACAGTCAAATTTCCATTCTCCATACCAAGCCTAATGTCGTCGGTAATGTTGATAAGTGCCGTAACGGTGCTGTGACCAGGTCGGAATCCGGATTGTAGAGGATTGAGGAGTAGGTTCTTGTTAAGGAATGTGCTAAGTTGGATATGGACAAGACGCTCAAGCACTTTGGAGAGGAAAGGTAGCACGGAGATAGGACGAAACTCGGAAAAGGACGAGGGTTTGGATTTTTTAGGTAAAGGAATAATTTGAGCGTCTTTCCATGCAGATGGAAATACACCCCGGGATAAGGAATAATTTAGAATATGACACAGGATAGGAAGGATTTCATCTAAGATGGGAAGGATCATCTTTCGACTGACACAATCATTACCGACGGCATTGGAAGAAATAGATAGTACGCTCTTTTTAACATCACACTCAGATAATTGATTAAAAACGAAGGATGGGTAAACTGAAGTTGAAAGCGATGAAAGATCGTGTAAAGTATTAGCTTTAGTAGTCCTATCAAATTGGGACGAAGCAGTGAAATGTCGATTTAATAAATCAATATCAATTTTATCAGTAGTGAGTTCATGTGTAGACTTCCCAACTCCCAGAGTTCTTAGAAATTTCCAGACCTTAGCTGGATCCTCATTCTCAACAGAGTTATGGATGTATTGGCGTTGTGCTTTCCTACACACCTTTCTGCAGTGATTTCTAATCGCGATATAGTTATCCCAATTACCAGGAGTCGCTCGACATTTATATTTTGTTTTAGCTGTTGCCTTCTTCGTCAGTAACTGTTTGATTTCCTTAGTGAGCCAAGGTGAAGGTAGTTGCTTGACTCGGATAGCACGGACTGGTGCATGAACATCGTACAACCGAGTAATCGTGTTTGTGAATGTTTCGACTTTTTCGTCAATGGATTGCGCACCCAGTAAGGAATTCCAGTCAATCATGCTGGCGTCACTTCGGAGATTTTCAACATTCATGCCACCAAAATTGCGCTGCAGAAGAATTTTGGATTTTGTCTTAGGAAGACGAAGTTTATAAGACAGAAAAATTAGGTCATGGTAAGAGAAAGCGTCAGCTGCAAGCTGACCATGCTTGGCGACAAGACTAGGTGAAGAGACAAACATAAGATCAAGAAGAGAAGGAGTAGAATTTGGAAAGTTATGTGTAGCATTTAAAGGAAGGATGGATAGATTACAAGATTCGACAATACTACACAAGGAAGAAGAGCGAGAATCATTTTTTAACAAGCAAGTGTTAAAATCACCCATCACTATGGTGTGACTGTAAGAAGGGACTAGATTTTCCAAAATGCGTTCGAAAAAAGAGAAGTAATTTACGCGACAGTTAGAAGAGTAATACACACCAAGTAGAACCTTGGTATAGGACAGATCCAGTTCCAGAAAGAGATGCTCGCCGGCATTAAGCGGTGGTGGCTGTGTAGACATATCAACAACATTGAAAGGAATATGGTTACGGAGATAAATGGCAACACCACCACACCACTCCCGGTACGATCATTTCTTACTAGTCGATAATTAGGAAGAGAGTAGGTCACAGAAGATAGACACGGTTTTAACCATGACTCGGAAATTAGAATGGCATGGATATTCTTACAGTCAAAAGTGGTCAGCATATCCTAGAAATGGGCTGGAATACTCTGAGCGTTTATATGGACAACATTCAAGTTACCGGGTACATCGGCAAACTCGCACTCAAGTGTCTCAGCGAGTGAAGGGATGCTTGCAAAGCTGTTATTATGGCTACTTAAAGAAAAGAAATTGTCATTATCACTACTTTGTAGTTGATCAGACATAACATAAAATATATAGCTATATAATAAATATAATAACTAAAAAATAAAATAGTAAGATAAACTTATATAGGTACTTCTAAAGCACGCTATCAAAATAGAATGTCCACCTGCCAGTTGAGTGTTAACAACCAACAATATAGACTAATACATATTGCAATAATAATAACACAAAAAAATAAAATACAATTACTTACTACAAAAGAAAAAAAAAGACAGTTGCATTGCAACATCCGCGCGTTTTCCACAAATCATAGAATATAATACATATTTTTATCTTATTATATCGGTTTACAAACGAAACATTTCAGTCGAGTAGAAAGAACGAAACGTATTATTTTGACAACGTTGACAGTTGTCCAAATGTCATATAGTCACGATATAAAACATTATAAAATGCTAATCGTTGATTTTATGCAAGTAAATCGAAGGTATGAATTAATGTTTAATACGGAAATCGGAAATAAGCTAAGTGAATTCAAAAGTTACGAAGTAGGGGGTATAATTAAAGTTTTTGTGCAATAACGATAGGGTATAGTGATACGATACGTATACGTACATAAAAAGTAAACAAACCCGCGGATGCTGCAATCACTATGAAAGCTGTGTACAAATTACTTTTTCGTGGCTGCGGCACGTTTCGACTTCGGAACCGTAGGTTTCTCAGTAATAGGTGTCTTCTGAGTGCCAGACTTAATACGGTTCAGTTCGCCGAGCGACGAAATACGGTGTTGTTTCCCTTCGGCGTCCACGACGAAAATATGGCCCTCCCGTGTCCAACTACTTGTGACTCCAAATTGGTCTCGTGCAGCCATAAAGACATCGTGCCGAGCCTTGGTCAGAAATTCAGACAACGTTTTGCCGCTTCCTTTCAATTTCGTCATGGAGAACCAGACCCTGTCACGCACCGCAACATGCCGAAACTTGACCAATATGGGTCTAGGTTTGTGACCGCTTGAAGATCGACCCATTCTGTGACAGCGTTTGAAGTCCTCGATGACAATATCAGACAACTGCAGATCCTTCATGATGCCTAAGACAGACTGACCAGGATCTTCGTTCTTCTGTTCTGGTACGCCGTGGATTAACAACATTTTGCGACGGCTGCGCATCTCGATGCTGTCTACCTCACGCGCCATTAACTCCATTTGCCTATGGAAGGCCCCCATTGTCTCAATTGCAAACGTCCGGAAAGATGCAAAATCAGCTGCAAGACTAGTCAAACTGGGTGCACTGTTTGGATTTTTAGTACTTTTCTGCAGCTCTGCCTCGAAATTTGTCATGCGCTCCTCGATACCAGCCATTATTTTGATGAAAGATGCCTTCATGTCTTGTGCACTGTCCATGATATTATGTGTTGTGCAATATAATAATAATAATAATAATTATTTATTTATTTATTTATCTTTCTACAAAAATAGTATATATAATTCTAAGGTAAGTAAGTACTAAATTATAATGGGTGCCTGTACTAGGTTGGACCTGTGCCACAGGCGGTAAGAGCACTATCATATGTTTATTATGTTTACTACTAATTAAAATGTTTATACTAATACTTATTACTGCCTACACTATTTATAGTTACATAATTGCACGAGTACCTACAAGAGCAATGCATAGTTCGGAGTTATTTTTGTAATATAATATGCAATAACAAAGTCATGACATAGGTACAATTTATTTTAGCAGTGCTAGCAAATCTTCGGTCTGTTTATAATCCAAAGATTGTAAATAGTTATACACTAATTGCTTACAGTTGAAATAATTTACGTCATATATAAACAGTATTTTGTTTAGTTTGTTATATATAAAAGGCCCTAAGAAAGCATAAAACCTGTTTGTGAAGACGAATTTAGATTCGGAAAGTGCAGTACATACAATATCTTTACGCCTCTTATTGTTAGTGAGATTAGTATCATAAGTTAGCGTGGTGTGCTGTTTTAGGACAATATACATTACGAAAAGCTGTCGTATAGTTAATACATTACATAGTTCATATAGGCGGTGCGTGGGAAAGCGAAAAGGCTTACAGATTGCCACTTTTAGAAGTGCTCTTTGGGCCCGTTCAATCGGCAACATTATGGATTTTGGAGCCCCGCCCCATGATGTGATACAATACTGTATAATAGACTGACATAGGGCCTGATATACACGTATGATGAGCTTATTATCTGCTATGTAACGGAGCTTTTTAAAAACGAAAAATAGTTTACGTATCCTGGAAGTTAGGGCCGCTATATGTTGCTTAAAAGAGAGGCAATCGTCAAGTATTACTCCTAAGTATTTAATGTTAGTGGTATTATGGATAACAGGGCAAGTGCAAAGGTTAAGTGACGGGTCATTACAGTTATGAGCATATAAGGTGTTATTACTTAACTGAGTTGGTGGCTTCCGCATAGAGAATTTAAGGAATTTAGTTTTATCTGCGTTAAGCGTTAGAAGATTATATTTCAGCCAGTTGTTTACGATGTTAAATCCGCGTTGAGCAAGATCATGTACCTTCTCGGCTGTGTCAGCGGCAAAAAGGAGTGCTGTATCATCTGCATATGTAATAATTTTGCCATGATCTAAGGTTTGATTACAAAGGTCGTTAATGTAGACTAGGAAAAGGGTAGATGCGAGGATACTTCCTTGTGGAATGCCATATTGAGGTATATTTAATTCTGCGCTAGAAAACTCGCCGATTCGAACACTTTGGTACCTGTCCTTTAAATAGTCAGCAAAAAATTTTAATTGTGTGCCTCTTATGCCAATGGCTTCCAGCTTTTTCAGAAGTTTAGGTATGGACACCGTGTCATAGGCCTTAGCTAAGTCAAGGAAAATTCCAATGACATGCTTTCTCTTCCCCAGTTCTTCTGTCACATAGTTCGTTAATTGATGTACCGCATCTGCTGTAGACAACTTAGGTCTAAAACCGAACTTAGAAGTGGATAGCAGAGCGTTATTTTCTAAGTATGTCATTAATCTACGGTTGACTATTTTCTCTAAGACTTTAGCTATTGATGGTAATAGCGAAATTGGCCTGTAGTTTGTTACAAGACCTTTTGTACCGCTTTTGTAAATTGGGACTACCACTGCCTTTTTAAGGTATGTGGGAAAAACGCCCTCAGCAAGACATAGACGGTAAATGTGGGTCAGTGGAGGCACAAGAATATGTTTAAAATGCTTTAAGATGTTGTTACTAATGTTGTCCCATCCTGCTGCGCTGTTATTTTTTAAAGTTAGTATGACACGTTCCACTTCGTTTTCGTCTGGATCTAGCATAACAAACGATCTGCCGCTCTTTAAATGGGTTGAGAAATTTGAGTGATTATCACAAAGGTTGTTGCCACATTGACTTTGTATTTGTTGTGCAAGTTTTGTTCCTACGTTGACAAAAAAATTATTTACTTCGTCAGCCGACGATTGAGGCGATTCTTTTAAATTTAATAAACTTGTATCGACTATATTTTCTTTACAGGTATAGGTAACGGTTTTTAGGTACTTCCACAGCTTTTTACTGTTATTACCTGCGTCATTTAGTTGTTGTTTGTCGTACTCTATTTTTATTTTCCTGAGCAGATTATTACAAAAATTTCGGTACCTTTTATACGAAATTTGCAGTATAGGGTTGTCGGGACACTGTTTAGCTCTTAAATGTAGCTATGGAATATATGTAATGGTAGAATATGGAATTCTTCAGAAGGAATCAACACTAAACTGGTTGGTGTTTTAGGTTACCATATGTATAATGACATTTAAATAATAAAATAATATGATTTACTATTTTTAAATAATTAATAAAAGGGAGTGAAAATTTTGTGTACTTGCTAAGCCAACTACCCACATAATAAAAAAGGTCGTGGTCAAAGGCCGGTCAGGCTTCACAGACTGTGCCGAAACCCGGGTTAACTCGCAACAAGGTGATGCTGTGTGTGTGGTGGGATTGGAAGGGCATTATTCATTATGAGTTGTTACCACCAGGCAGAACCATTGATTCTGAACTCTACTGCGAACAATTGATGAGATTAAAGCAAGAAGTTGAGGGAAAGCGGCCGGAATCAACCAACAGAAGGGGTGTGGTTTTTCATCATGATAATGCTAGACCTCACACATCCTTAGCCACTCAGCAAAAATTAAGAGAGTTTGGCTGGGAGGTGTTAATGCATCCGCCGTGCACCTTCAGATTTCTACCTGCTTCTGTCTCCTTAGAATTCTTTAGACAGTGTCACTTGTCAGGTTATTATCACGAGAGGACTGCCAACCACTTGTCGCGGTATTATGATCAGAAGTGCCTAAATTTCTATAGCAATGGGATCATGTCCCTACCTAGAAGATTGCAAAAAATTATCGATCAAAATGGTACCTACATACTTTAGTTAAATGTAAATAAACATAACATAACATATCTTCACGCCTTTTATCCGCGAAGGGGTAGGCAGAGGTGTATTACACACCCACACTTCGCCAGATATGTTTCGGTCCCAATGTAATAGGGGGCGAGCCTATTGCTATCTACCGGGCACATTTTTAAGCGAGCGATAGTTAATATTTTTAATGCAAATAAACTATGTTAAAAAATATTTTGAATATTCTTCCAAAATGCGAAGAAACTTTTCACCAACCTATTATTTGTATTAATAATTAGAATTATAAACAGATACCTAGTGCTTCAAATAGTCATTTCATGCGTATTTTTAATACTGCCTCTCTTTGAACTCTGTGTATTATTATTCTGTTCTCACCTGTGTTCTTCTTCCTTAATGTTATCTTCATAATCAGAGAACATGGGCTCGTCTTTAACTTTAACATCCTCTACTGTTCCACAGAGCATATCAGCATCATATTTAACCGTGTCGGCGACCTGCTTTTCAAGCTGAAAATACAATAAGTATTTAACAACAGTGGTGGCTGCTGTTAGAAAATATTCCTCAGAATTAATTATCTTATCAAACTTATTGCTTGCTCGTAAGAGAAGATAGGTACATTCATTAAAAGACAAATCCGCATGTGTAAAAATGCCTTGGTTGCCAGGATTCATAATCACTCGAACCTAGACCAGGGTAGATAATTGTTGAAACGATAAAAAATTATAGTAGGATGAAACCCATTGGAAAAGAAAGAGAATACTTATAGCAAAAATTTAAGGAAAAATAAATTACGGGCGATCTGAGGTCGGGAAGTGGATGGGGTTACGATTTTAAGGGTAAAAACGGGTTTATCTCGATTGCCAGCAAAGCTACAAGTCCTACGGGAAAAACGTCAATAGCAAAGTTGTAGGTAATAAAAAGATCTACAACTTTTGTATTTACACTTTATTCATACAACGTCATAATTTATGTGAAAAATTCAAATAACCAAGTTTTTGTTTTTTTATTTTTTTCTTTTACACGAAAGGAGATGTACCATTTGGCCATACATTATGGGCCTGGCACGGACAAACACGACACCATGTGTGTTTTGAAGATAAATGACTACTCTATTAACCTGTATAATTTTTTTTAAATAACTTTTGGTGGAAATAAGATACGAGATATTTGAAATGGAAATTATTCCACAACTAAATATACCTCAAAATTGAATTTTAACATAAATATAATACCTACATGTAAATAAAGGTATGTCTTTGTGTCATAAAGAACAAAAACTAGGTACATAAAGAGAGGCCAATAATAATGAATAATCACCTGTGTACTAGGGAACCTCGTACTATGTATACTCGTCCAAAAACACTAACCACAATCACAAACACTGCTGCAATTCTTAGCATGGGTAGATGGTAGTGATCATTATTATTGAATTTATATTCAATTACATTACAATTAAAACCGTACGAAAACACCAATAAATCAGAGCAAAATATTCACGATTCACAGTAACAACAAGAATGACATAACAGATAAAAAATGTGTTGCAAATAGTTTGAAAAAATATTTCTACTATCGATTAAAAAACAAAACGATTTTTACCGATTAATAATTATGGAATATATAATAAATTATATAGTTCTTGATTATTTTTTACAAATATATTTATAAAGTAAATAAAAGATATTGTTTTCTAATATATTAATAAAAATATTATTTCCTTAAAACAATTTCTACCTACCATACTTCATTTAATTTTTTATGCTGGCAACATAAGACATTCATCCGCTATTACAATAGCTTATTCAAAATAATAATATTTAAAAACTTTATTCTTTCACCGAAGATAGAGCTTCTATCAAGAAACGAAAACGATGTATAAATTTAAAAAAATATATGTTTAATTTCAACGATTCACAACTTTATGGCCGCTACAGGCCGTATTTGGTATTTCTCCTTTGGTGAAAACTGGCCTTTTTATGTTCCAAACACACTGTTAATGTTTTTATTTAAAATATATTTATTTTTACGCCTTATTTTGACTTAATAGCGAAATAAAACCTTAATTTTCAATTGAAAATTCTCACGTCAAAATATCAGCTTTTTTTTAAATTGTTTGACATTTGGTTCGTTGAAATCTATACTTTATAAACTTATCTTACATAATCTTAAAACAGCAATAAATACAAGTCTACGCTATAATTTAAAGAAGATTCTATAACTTTCTCAAAATATCGTAGATGTCTTATTAAATATTAACTTATTTGGTTGCTAATTTTAGTAATTTATATCGATTTTTAAGTTCTTATTTATCAATGTAGCATGGAATCTTACGTTTTGCGAGTAATTAAAGTATTAATTTTAATATCTCAAAATTGTACATTATGATAAAGAATCGGTCTCGAGTTTGTTTCATTTCTTAGCATTTTCTGAGAACGTTGACCTTAGTCATGTATTTTTTATTCACACCATCAGAAAGTAGAGATTTCAACGAACAAAATGCCGAACAATTTAAAAAAAGCTGAAATTTTGACGTGAGAATTTTCAATTGAAAATTAGGGTTTTATTTCGATATTAAGTCAAAATAAGGCGTAAAAATAAATATATTAAATAAACATTTATAGTGTGTTTGAAACATAAAAAGACAAGTTTTCACCAAAGGGGTTTCACTAATGAAAAGTGTTTTGTTAAAAAGAACACATTACCTAAGTCGTTAATTTTTTTCTATGAACGTTACTTTCCCACGTTCATCGAAGCCGAGATATTTAAAGTAAATAATCTATAAAATCAAATTGTCTTTTGCTAAAAATTGAAGAAAATGCGACTAGTTTGACAAGATTTAGGGTTGAGCTACACCTATCAGCACTGCATCGCACTTTCCTATGTTTCTATCCTTTTCTGTCACTTAGGACCGTCATTTAGTAGAGCGAGAAAGAGAGAGGGAACGCCTCAGCAAGTCAGCACGCCGCGGAATCGAAAAGGCGATCGGCAACACGGAAAAAATGCGATAGCATGCTGAGAGGCGACGGAATGCTGACGCGCGCGTCGGAATGCTTACGCGCGCTATAGCATGCCGCCGATCGCGTGCGAACGCGCGCTGACACACGCTGGCGCGCGCGGCCGTGTGCTGTCGCGTGCTGGTGCTGATTGGTATAGATTTTTCGAATTCTTTTCTTTTTACTCTTGTTATTTTTGCATTTCTAGCAAAATGCACGCTATTACTACTGCTCTCTCTTCAGCTGTGCTATCTATTTCGAACTTGAAACTATACTGTGACCAAAACAAATGTCAAAAGAACGTGGCGGAATGCTTCAGCACGCTATAGCACGCTGACGCGTGCGTTCGCATTCCGCAGCACACAAATACGATCGCACGCTATAGAGTGCTGCAGCACGCGTCAGCACGCTATAGCGTGCTGAAGCACAGGCGGAACAAATGCGATTCCGTGCTGACAGATGTAGCTCAACCCTTAATCGCAGAATTCGTGCCACAGAACTTGGGTTTTAACCACATGACCCCGGACCCGTGAAGAGGTTGTATCCCGATGTCTATCCATTCCAAATGCTCTATTTGGAAATCAAGATGCCCCTATAGGTGATGGTAGAGCCATTATTATACTAGACGGCACATACGTTTCCGTGCAAAAAAGCAGTAACTATTATTTTCAAAGAAAATCTTATAGCCTTCATAAACATCAACGGCAAGTACATCACTCACCTTCGATTCGCAGACAATATCGTAGTCATGGCCGAGACCATGGAAGACCTAGGCACAATGCTCGATGGCCTCTGTAGAGGCTCCCAAAAAGTAGGTCTTAAGATGAACATGGAAAAGACGAAAATCATGTCGAACGTCCATGTTGTACCTGCTCCTATTCAGGTTTGGGAACTCTACAGTCGAAGTTGTGGACAAGTATATCTACCAGGTACCAGTAGTCCAATTAGATCGGTCCAACTTCGAGAAGGAGGTCAATCGTCGAATCCAACTCGGTTAGGCAGCGTTTGGGAAGCTACGACATATCTTCTCGTCCGATATCCCGCAGTGCCTCAAGACGCAAGTTTGACCAGTGTGTGTTGCCAGTGATGACTTACGGATCAGAGACGTGGTCACTCACTATGGTACTTATCAGAAGGCTCAAGGTCACTCAGAGGGCGATGGCGAGAGCTATGCTTGGAGTTTCACTGCGAGATCGAATCAGAAATGAGGAGATCCGCAGTAGAACCAAAGTCATAGCTGACTAGAGCTAGACATAGCTCTCCGGATAGCCAAGCTGAAGGGGCAGTGGGCAGGGCACATAGCTCGAAGAACCGATGGCTGTTGGGGAAGAAAGGTTCTGGAGTGGCGGCCACGTACTGGACGACGCAGCAGAGGTAGGCCCCCCGCAAGGTGAACCGACGATCTCATCAAGATCGCGAGAGGCGGTTGGATGCGGGCGGCTTAAGACCGGTCTGTGTGGAGAACCTTGGGGGAGCAGCAGTGGACGTCGTGTGGCTGATATGATGATGATGAATGCTGTACATACTCCTCCAAGAACATGCGTAACTTTATGAATGTATGTATTGTGCCATGCATGCTGTATTTTCTTTGTATTACCAACAACTTAGTCATTGACGTTTTTCCCGTAGGACTTGTAGTTTTGCTGGCAATCGAGATAAACCCTTTTTACCCTTAAAATCGCAACCCCATCCACTTCCCGACCTCGGATCGCCCGTAATTTAATTTTCCTTTAATGATCGCTATATTCTCTTTCTTCTCCAATGGGTTCCATCCTACCGTAATTTTATTTTACTTTTTACCGTTTTATAACGTATCTGCACAGGTCTAATAGCACGAAGTGTTGTCACGTATGGGGAGCAGACCGACAATGCTTGACGCAGTTGTTATCAGCGTAGGGAATGCTTAAACCACTTACTTAATACACGTATTAACAACACGCACGTACCTTGTCAGTTTGAGTACCAGCGATGTGGCAGTGCAGCACAATTGATCGACTCAAGTACGGGGTCGCGTCCTCGTTGACAGCCAACTGATAATTTAAGCAAATATAAAGCATACAACAGTGGTGGGACTACGAAAATCAGTTATACAGTCCACAGAGACACCACTCTTACTTTACATTGCCATCCTACATCGGGTTGCCCATTATACAGGTAAAAATGGTGTTAAGACTGTTTTTCACTATATTATACGTTTTACTGTTGAACAAAAATGAAGTATATAAAGTACACACCAAACACACACAAACAAACAAACGCGCACGCACGCACACACACACGCATACACATATTTCTTTTATTTAATTTTTACTTTGTTTATGTTTACGTATCCATAATTGTTACGCTTATAATATAAGGGAAGAGCGGAGCCTCCAACTACAGGCATTTTTCTGCCTAAATGGAGACTCCTCGACATGAAATGTATGTCAATTATGATATGAAATAAAGTTTTATTTATTTATTTATTATTTATTTACTAATATCAGCATCATAATGTTGAACCATAGAGATATTAGAATAGAGTGGCAGAACAGTACCTAACTCAATACTGTGTCGTGTCCGCCGGTGCGAGAGAGAACGCAACATTAAAGGCCCCCTGCATCTCTCTCTAACAATACATGCACAACATCAACATTACGCAGTGGCGTGCTACCTGTAACAATTATTTATATCAGTTTATCAGTAATCAATAGTTTAAAAATATATAAACTTTTTTGTCACTTCAAACTATCTTCGAGTATCAATAAAAACAACTTTTAAAATATTGATTACTAATAAACTGATTTAAATAATAGTTACAGGTAGAACGCCACTGCGTAATGTTGATGTTGTGCATGTATTGTTAGAGAGAGATGCAGGGGGCCTTTAATGTTGCGTTCTCTCTCCCACCGGCGCGGACACGAATAGGCCCCACTCTGCCACTCTATTCTTAATATCTCTATGTGTTGAACACTGTATAAAATACTAATATCAGCATCATAATGTTGAACACTGTAAGTGTTAGACTTAAAGGCACACAAATTATGAGTAAGCTCAGTGCAGTGGAGCCACTTAAATAAAGTTTTGTTTTATTTATGTGGCTGCGCTGCATTTTCTTTTAAATACTGTTTAATATTCTTCTCAGACCTAAGTAAATATACTATATATTTTGTAAAAAAAAAATCGCAATCCTTATCCTTCACCTATGAATATCTATATATACAGTGACGTCATCAGACTGTTCAGAAAAGGACATTGTGCCTTTTATTCCTTGAAGCAAGCGTGTCCTAGAGTGGAGACCACGCCTCGGCAAGCGTAAGGTAGGGCAGCCCCCGGCTAGGTGGACCGACGACCTGAAATAGCTGGCTGGGACAGACTGCGGAAGGCTGAGGACCGTGTAATGTGGCGCATGTTGGGAGATGCCTATGTCCAGCAGTGGACTGCGATAGGCTGATTGGATGATACATTGAAACAATAATTGTTCTAATAAGAAGTGTTCGCATCAGTGGAAGCAACAAGTTACTCATACGTTGAGGACGTGAGGCGAGACACCGCACGCCACGTGCTCGGGTGACACCAACAAGCGAGTATGTGCATGATCATGAAGCAATCATCCACATACATACTTAGACCCTGTTTCCCGAAAGGGCAGGCAGAGACTACAGAACGCCATTAGCAACAATCCTGACATATCTCTCTTGCTTCATTCTCTTCTGTTTGGAGTACTTCTGACTTGCCCTTTTTTTTAGGATGGCTCCAATTTGATCAGAGAACGTCCACCTATGTCTTCCCCTTCGTCCTGTCCCATTCACACTTGCCTTAATTTTCTTTGTCAGTCTATCTTAATATGCCTTTCTCAATGTTTGTCACTCCATCTTCTTTTACCCAACACTCTCTTATCAGTTATCACACAATTCTTTATTCTGTCGGTCAAAGATACACCACATATTTGTCAGAGCTCTCATTTCTACAGCATTTATTCTACTTTCAAGTCTAAGGTATGGCAGAAGGCCAAAGTAAGAAGGATGTAAAAAGACCCTTAACGAAAACTGAAATCCCATATTGTACCAATTATTACGATCATTTTTTACTTCGGCACCATTACTGGGTTATTACTGGTTCAGGAGACATTGAGGCTCAAAGTCACGAATTTTTGTTTCGAATTATTCCAAAATCGTGTTTAGAATGATAAATGTACACTTTCTGCCAACTAAACATAAATAAAATTTTCAATATTTCCCTAAAATAAACGGTAAAATATAAGTTCCCTAGTGTTTAGAATGATAAATGTACACTTTCTGCCAACTAAACATAAATAAAATTTTCAATATTTCCCTAAAATAAACGGTAAAATATAAGTTCCCTAAACGTAGTGTATGCCTACTAGCAATCAGCTGCGAGTTCATTCCCCTTGGCCGCGCGACCACGTGATCATAAACTGCCGCCGTTAGGGCGGTTACAAATTAGCGTTATATACGCGCGTATAATCTGGTTTTTGAAAGCGCATGTAGGCGAGTATAGGTGCGCCTTTTGGCACACGCGCAACTCGTACGAGCGTTGACGCGCGTCTAAGATCGTATAAGGGCTATACTGACACGAAATCACTACCGTTACGAGCGAACACGCCGAAATATGCCCGTTTACGCGAGTCCTGTTTTTTGTAGCGCATAATGTGCCCGTATATGCTGAAACGACCGTATACGCGCAGCAAAATACGCTAATCTGAAACCGCCCTTAAGTCGACCGATTAAGCCTTTAAAAATATTTTGTTCCCAGGTATTATTTTCACATAGTATGACTTGGCATGATGTGCAAAACGAAGATCGTCTTCATTAAACAGCATACCTAAGTACACAAACTCATTACAAGGTTATAGAGGCTGCACTTGTTGTCCATCAATAGTTACTTTACATGCCATAATGCATTCCTACTATTCAAAAAATATAACTTTCCTTTTACTTACATTCACTTTCATTCCCTTTCCTCTAAAACACCATACATGAATGTTACCATCTCCTGCAACTCCTCCGCTGAAGACGCAAATATTACCTAATCATCAGTATAAACGTGGCATTTGATAAGTAACCCATTAATCAAATCAAAATCATTCATCCTTAATCCACAGTACTATGTTTTAGATCATGCAAATAACTGTCACAACTAACTGACACAATAGCCGCAACAGCAATAGCTGAGTGGAAGAGACGGACGGACTGCTATGCAGAGGGTCTTGGGTTCAAATCCATGGCATGCACCAATTACTTTTCGGAGTTAAGTGCATATTAAATTGTTAATTATCGCTTGCTAATTGGTGAAGGAAAACACTATAGGTATCACACAATACTATAGGTATCACCGACAGCCCGTTGTGCAGGGCCTGTATGGCAGCAGACGAGACGGCAGCCCACCTGCTCCTCGACTGCTCTGAGGTCGCACAGTACAGGCAGCAATACCTGACGAGATACAGCACCCTGAGGGAAGCCGTGGGCCACATCAAGAGTCTGCTGGCCTTCCTCGAAGAGCTGGGGTGGCTCGAATGACGACACCATTCCCAGCCGCACGCAAAATACACGCCAAGACGTGGAGTTGCGGAAACAACCCGTGCCATCAAGTATCAAGTAAGAGCTGATGATGATGAAATAACTGTCAATGAAGACGCACTGTGACGCTACACATCCTTGTCTAACACCTGTCTCAATGGTAAACAAGTCAGTGAATGTCCCATTTACCCTCACACAAGCTCTAGAATCCTCTTAAAGGATTTCAGGGCTTGAATGAGGCTGCTGTTCACACCATACATTGACAGTACCAACCACATTTAATTCCTCACCACTTTATCATAAGCCTTTTCCAATTCCACAAATGCGCAATAGACCTTTTGACCATTGGCCATGAACATTGGTTATTATGCTTAACAACAATGATCCACATTAGTGTTAATTATGTCAAGTTACACATCAAGTGAACCGTGAGGATCACAAATGCTATGCAATGATCATTAAGACCTACCTTTTTTGCCTCAACTATTCATCATAAGAGATAGTACTCACCGGAACACTCTCCAGCACATACTGACACAACTTGTGATGTGATTCAATTACTTTACTTCTGAATCTATTATACTTTTGTAACAAAGCTGTACATTCATAGCACAACCACTGAGGCAGAGCATCTGTAGGTGAGATCTGAAACAACATAAATAATGATAAAACAATAACAAGCCCGTCTAGGCTTGTTCTAAACACAACTTTTTTCACATCAAATCTCAGATGAAGGAAAAAACACTGTATTTTTACTTCATCTGAGATCAAATAAGGCAATTTATATAAACATATAAGGGATGTTTACTTACAGTAATTCCGGTCAAATCTCTGAACAAGGTGTCGAAAACCATTGCATTGACCATTCTCCGCCTTATTACAAAACATGGATTAAATATAAATCGAGGTTTAGCCCTTAGCTTACTTGCTTAAAATTGATTTTACGTGCACTATAAACACATTTTTCTAAAACTATTGTTACTAAAATTCTTTGGAACAAATTTAGAATAAAAATCAGTAACTATCTGCCTCAAAAAGTCCTTTAAAAAATTGGCCATTAAGGTCTAAACCTAGTATTATTTTTAAACCATGTTTTGTAATAGAGCCCTCTATGTTCAGTTGTCAGACAACCTCTACATATATTTGTTTGCTTATCACTCACTACTACAAACTTTTGTTTTATTTCATCTCGACACTCATGGCTGGTATTTTCCATATTGAAAAGTTTGAAAACAACTTCACAAATATATGTAAATGTAGTTTTATTTAACAAATGATAATCGACCTGTTCTCAGTAGCTTTACATATAGTCTAAGTCTAGGTCTAAGTCAGTGTGACCATCTTAAAATTATCGATACTGCCATAGTTTGGTTTGAAACCTGCCAAATCCTGCCAGAGCCTCGATTAAAAAATGCCAAAAAATGCCAACGTTTTTTAGCGTTGTAAGTAATATAAATAGCCAGTAGTTTTACAAATCATATTTTTAATATTAATTAAGTCAAAATAAAAAGATAATTAAACATTGCAATTAGCCTCATATTCTTCATTTTCTATCTCTTTATACATGGTTTTATTCTTACAAGTTAACATTTCTTGGTGTGTTGCGTCGCAGCGGGCTGCGGCTGGAAAAAAATAAAGAACACAAAAGGAACATTTATTTGGTTTATATTTTAGAACATTCTGAGCATCCTACCAGAAAATATACACGTGGCCGGGCTGCAACGTATACGGTACTGCCCGGCCACAAACAAGTGCTTTTTTTACAAGATGTATTTGAGGTACATTTAATCTATTCATTGGTACTGCAAGAACAATTTAAGAACATTTAACTGGTACGTCTATAAATTACAAAATCGACTGTGGCCGGGCTGCGACGCAACACACCATTTCTTGGGTTGGTTTGAATGCAACGCAATCGCCATGCTCTCCAACGCCTTGTTCAACGTGCAACACAGATGCTACATGTTTGTTTATGAATCTGTATCGTGTTTTCGTCTTAATTAAAGTAATTTGCGAGAAATTCTTTCGCATACAGTGTTAGACATTAGTAAGCATGGCAATCCCTTTGCGAAATTAGCAATATTTACATATTTTAAGTTTCCATTAGAATTTCGCATTTTTCCAATAGCACTCCAAAAATTATCTACACCTAAAGCAGCATTCAAACCACTACAACCAGATTCTAACAAATCACTTACTTCTCGGTCAAGTTTTAATTGTCGGTAATTATTATCAATTTCCTGAACTTGTTTCTCATCGGCAAGATTAGGAAATTTTTGTATAATATTTGCTATAGTAGTGCATTCTTTATACACAACGTGTTGAGGACAGAAGAATTGTAACTCTTTGAACAGTGTATTTAACGGTAAGCGTGTTTTTAATTGACTTGAAAGTTCAATAAAAAATATTTGCATATTTTCGAGAAATTTTTGTATGGCACTAAGAGTTTATTTTCTACGTTGCAATACTGCCAAAAACTGCCAATTTGATAAAACGTTAACTAAACATGCCAGAGGTTAAAATATGAGCCCAATCCTGCCAAAAAGACAGGAAACTGCCACATATGGTCACACTGGTCTAAGTAGTAAGTTCTCATGTTCTGTTCTGTCACTGTCAACTGTCAATGTCAGTGTTGGATAATTTAGTGATGTGTTGTTGAGGTTTTAGGTGGAAGAATAAGCAAACTCTGTTATTTATCACAAATCATATTAAATATATTCATAAAATATTACCACGACACAATCTACATAAGAAGAAAATGTAACCATAGTTACCAGTCAACATTACTAGTGTGGAAACACGCAGCTAGTGCTGAACATATCTCAACACTCCTCCTAAATGATAACTTGGTTTACAGTTATTATTTAATACACAACTATATATCTAACTTAAATAAACCAACAGTAAACTAACCAACTGAGAATAAGCATAAGAACTTATCAATGCATTTATAAAACTTGTCTTTGCTCAAACTTTTAGTCATAACATCAGCTAAATTTTCATTGGTGCAAATATGTTCAATACTGATCACCTTATTGACAACCAAGTCTTTTATGTAATGAACCCGTATATCAATGTGTTTTGTACGCTTAGAATTCTCGTAATTTTTGGCCATTGATATCGCACTTTTGTTGTCAACAAGTAACACGGCATTCACATCACAACCTAAGTGTCTGCATATGCCTTTTAAATTAACTATTTCCTGTGCTAATGATGCGGCAGCTACGTACTCGCTTTCGGCAGACGATAAAGCTACACATTGTTGCTTTTTTGAAAACCAAGCAATGGGGTTTTGCCCTTGTAGGATAATACCACCGCTAACACTTTTTCTGTCGCTTCTATCTCCAGCCCAATCGGCATCCGAAAATCCGTATAAATTTTTGTCATTTGTCTTTTTAAATAATAATCCCATTTCCTTTGTTTCTTTCAAATAACGTAATACTCTTTTTCCAGCTTTCCATAATTCTTCATTCGGTTTATCTAAAAATCTGCTCAGATATGATACTGCAAATGTTAAATCCGGTCTTGTTGTTACGGTTAGATAAATTAGACTTCCTATTAGTTCTCGATACGGTACATCTAAAACTTCTGTATTATTCTTTATTTCTATATTGTAATTTTTTCCATGGGAGTTTTAATTCCGTTACATTCATCCATTTTGAATTTAGTTAATATCTTTTCAATCATTTTTGTTTGTTTCAGTTCTAAAGTATCTTTATTTCTTTTAACTTCCATTCCGAGAAAGTTCTTCATTTCGCCCATATATTTTGCGTTAAACTCCTCCTTAAGTGCTTTAATAGTATCTTCCCCGTTTCCAATTATCAGGATATCGTCCACATAAATCAGCATCCAGCAGTCTTCTTTGTAATACAAACAGTAATCATATTCTGATCTTTGGAATCCGTTAGCTTTCGCGAATTCGTCAAGTATTTCATTCCAACACTTTGGTGATTCAACCAACCCATACAATGCTCTCTTTAGTTTTAATGCTGTTTTATTATTTTTTATTTGTAATCCTTGGGGTATTTTGATATATACATCAGTCTTCAATTTTCCATTCAGGAATGCAGTTGGAATGTCAAGTTGAATAATCTTTAAATCATCTTGTACAGCTTTTGATAAGATCATTCTTATAGTAGAATGTCTAGCAACGGGTGCATAAATGCAGTCAAAAATATCTTCTTTCTTTTGTTGGAAGCCTCTAGCTACCAGTCTTGCCTTTTTTGTTCCATCTTCTTTTTGCTTAAATATCCATTTTGTATCTATGAGCTTTCTTCCATCGGTTATTTTTTGCTCTTCCCATGTTTCTAATCTTTGGAGTGCATCTAATTCTTTATTAATTGCTGTTTTCCATTCTGGTTCTCTTATAGCTTCTTCGAAAGTTTCCGGTGCATTCGCACTGAGACATATAACAATGTTAGTTTCATTTATGTTTTCTACATTCGTCTCGTAATCTTTAAGATAAGCAGGAGATTTTATCGTTCTTTTGGGTCTGGTTCTTTCTTCTTCAGTTTGATCGTTATTCATTTCTGCATCTTTAAATTCATCTTCCTGTTCTACAATATCTTCCTTTTCTGTATTGATTTCTTCTTCTTTATCTTGAATATACCTTACTTGTTTCACTTCTTCGTTATTTTTGAACTTAATGTCGCTCTCATCAAATCTTACATCTCTGGATAGAACTATCTTATCTTCTTCTGGATCCCATAATCTGTAACCAACAGTTCCATAACCTACCATTCTTGTTTCTTTTGCTCTCTTGGCTAACTTGTCCGGTTTGGGTACTATAGTTGCCCAAGCTTTGGAACCAAAAACTCTCAATCTCGATAGGTCGTTTTTACCAAAAAATATTTCGCTTGGTGTCTTGAAACATATGGCCCATGATGGCGATCTGTTCAATTGGTAAACTGCACATTGTATCGCTTCGCACCATAAATGTTTTGGCAAATTAGTTTCCGCCAATAGAGTCCTCGTTTTGTCACATAATGTGCGGTTCATCCGTTCTGATATGCCATTATGTTGTGGCGTGTAGGGTAAAGTATATTCTAAACTAATCCCTTTATTTCTGCAAAAAAATTTCAAACTATTACCAGTGTACTCTCCACCATTATCGCATCGAATTCTTTTTACTTTATTCCCCGTTTCGTTTTCAATTCTTAATACATAGTTCATCAGTCGTTCTGTTGCTTCAGATTTGCTCTTCAGGGGATACACTACGCAAAGATGAGAAAAATCGTCAATAATCGTCATAAAATATTTCTCACCATTAGGTCCTTGTTGTCTGATCGGTCCAGCTATGTCTGTGTGAAGCATTTCGGCTATAATTCTCGTTCTAGGCTTTGGGACAGGTGTGAATGGGCTTCGGGTGGCTTTACCTTCCATACAGGGACTACAAATTCTCTCAGATACAGGTAAGTTTAATATATTAAGACTTGTTCTATTCAAATGACCTAAACGTTTGTGCCATAGATCTGCTGCATCACTAACATTACAGATTTCGTACTTACATAATTTGGCTTGTAACTTATACAACTTTCCTTGCACGTTGCCGCATAAAAATGTCTTATAATTAAATATTTTAACATTGTTTTTATTAAAGTTTACATTAAAACCTGCCTCGACATCTTTTTCACTGATAGTAAATTGTATGAAACATCTTTCACAATTAGAGCATCAATATTTATCTTATTATTTTGATATTTTATTTTAAGTTTACCTCTTTTATTAGTTGTAATACATTGGCCGTTAGCTACGAATATTTTTACATGTTTATCTAAGTACGTAATATCCGTCATATAATTTTCATATTTTTCATTTATTAAATGATCCGTACATCCCGAGTCTACAATTAGTTTTATGCTACCACACTCACCCACATTAGCAATAATATCGCTAGCAACGAAACCTATTTCTTCGTCTTCTGTGTCTGCTGCTGAAGCATGTTGATACTTTGCATGTCGTGCACTTGAAAATCCTCTAAATGAGCGTCCACGCGCCCTTGGATAGCTCCGTCCTCGTGTCAATGACCGTCCTCTATTCGGCCCTTGTCCTCGTCCTGATCCTCTGCATTCAAACGACTTGTGTCCACGTTTCCCACAGGAGTGACACGTGAGGAAAGCATTATTCTCATAACTTTCACTATTTCCGTCCATTTTTAACTTTGTCTCCATATCAAGTAGTCTTGCTTTAACAAATTCTAGGTTCAGTTGTTTCTCGGATGCCATAGTCTCTATTGATGTAATTACTTGATCGTATATTTTTGGAAGAGAAGACAGCAGATAGCAAATTTGGTCTTCTGCATCGACGTTAACGTTGATAGCCGCTAATTCGCTAAGAATTCCTTCAAATTTTAGGAAATATTGCTGTAAGTTACTTTCATTGTCATAGCGCATTGTTATAAGCTTCCGTTTTAAATAAAATTTGTTACAGACTGTTTTTCGTTTAAATATGGCTTCTAATGACGTTAACATTTCTTTGGTTGTATTTGCATTCCTTACAATGTCAATATATTTGTCGCTCAGACATTGTACCAAAATTGATTTTGCTCGTGAGTCATCTTTCAAAAATGATACTAGAGCATCTTTTTCCGTTGGTATCTCTTTTAATAATACATTGCTTAATTGCTTTTCTTCCAGCAGTAATTTTAGTCTAAATTTCCAATGACTGAAATTTGAATTTTCGGTCAAAATCGGCAGAAGAGACCCCGCAGCTGTCATCTTTCTTTCTTATAATTTTCGCCGATATTATTTTTCGTGGATCGCAACCCAATATATTTTTGTTTACTTACTGCACGCGATCTGCTACCATGTTGAGGTTTTAGGTGGAAGAATAAGCAAACTCTGTTATTTATCACAAATCATATTAAATATATTCATAAAATATTACCACGACACAATCTACATAAGAAGAAAATGTAACCATAGTTACCAGTTTCCAGGTATAATATATTAGTCTATGGTTACCAGTCAACATTACTAGTGTGGAGACACGCAGCTAGTGCTGTACATATCTCAACATGTGTCACATCGAGCTACTAACTCGAGTCAACTCGAGTTGTACCTCTCTGACTCGAGTTGTGCCTGGTAAAGAAATCAAAGAGCGAGGCTGCGTTTCCTTCGTCGTGTACGCCACATGTGGTTCCTTAGACTAGACGCCAATAGCCATAAATTATAATGAATTTACATGTATCTAATGCTAATTCATTAAATTCGGATAGTGAAATCATGGATTTAATGATTTTGCTACTATTATTTAATACATACATACATACATAGACTCACGCCTGTTTCCCGGAGGGGTAGGCAGAGACTACGGAACGCCATTTGCAACTATCCTGACATACCTCTCTCGCTTCATTATTTAATTATTATATAATTATCAGCATTATTATTTAATTATCAGCAGTAAAGCTACAGTAAAAGAGCAAGCATTAGTATTGACCTTTGCAGAATCTCAACTCCAATGAAGATGGTAACGATTCTGAATAGGGCAGGTATAGAGCACACAGAGAGAGAAATAGCCGCACGGCGCATTGTTAAACAGTTAATCATCTCAATCACAAAAGACACAGTTGCGTAGGAAGGGGGGTGGGGCGGTCCGCTCCGGGTGCCACCCTTTTTGGGGTGTCAGTTCAGTTAGTCATCGCATTCATCAGTTGATTGTGCGGCTTGTTTACTAGACCCGATCGCTGTGATGTTGCGGCGTCCTCCGCTCCGTCGGCGCCTGCCTACACAGACTATGTTGTACTAACATACAGACGGAGCACTCCCATAGATCAAAACTGGAATGTCTTTATACTGTGCTCACAGTATAAAGACATAATTATGGATTATTTGACTGTGGTAATAAGCTCAGTAGGCTCACCCAAAGAAATACCTTATAGTCCAACTCTCTGGGCTCACCACCACACAAAGAGATTGGATAAGAGGTAATCCATAGATTATACACTTATACTGGTAGGTAATCCTAGTACTTACAAATTGAACACAGTCAACTGACGTGTAAGATACAATTTAGACAATATTATGCCATCAAATTATATAACCTTAGTGATTTTTCTTTTATGGCTGTACTGACATGATTTTGAATTTAGCCGTATAATATTTATATGGACATTGTCAAGTGTTGTAAAAAATCTTATCGATATGTCTATCCACCGTATATTTTTAAAAGAAAATTCTGTGCCAACATCACTCCTCCCTTCTATACGTATCAGTGTGAGTGTTTAAATAATTACTTGCTAATAACTAAAATATCAGCAACAGTAAGGAATTTTCGGAATTCATTCTTTTTCAAATTTGATTGAACATTCTCTAGAAAATACATTGTTTGATGATCACAGATTTTTATTGATAAAGTGCATTAGTCAAACATATTAGAAAATTAGAATCCATCATATTACAAAAAAATGCACCTATAAAAGAAATCTGATCTGACAGTAATATTTAAAGGACAGTAATTTGAGGGTTTAATAAGAACTGTCTGCATTTCATACTCACGGCTACTGAGTGCATATGCATCAAAATAAGGAAATCTTCATTTGAAGGAAAGTTTGTTAAATGTCACCTACCCAGAGACCAACACTTGGTTGTTCTTGTTCGACTAGTGGACTAATAATGTGCCGATCCCAAGATAAAATCTAAGGGCTAGTTTAGCCACAATTTTTTTCTCTCTAAATATTCTGTGTCACAAGTATGATCGAAAAGTGTCCGAGCCCGCACATACTTTTTTACACATAGATTTGTATTAACTACACTATGTAGAGAAAATTTCAATAAAGTGATTATTGTTAATAACAAACCTTTGGGCACTATTCAAGGTTTTGTCTGATTTATCTATTTTAAGTTAATTTTTATGTTTTTTGCTTGATAAAATCCATGTCGACTATGTCCTATCCTTGTAAAGAATTAATTTGGATATGCCATTCTCAGTTATCATAATGCTTAAGCTATGAGTTTTGCTTTTTTCTTAATTATTTGCTTTCTCTAATCAAAATATATTATTTGGGGGTGATGATTTATTTATTTAATATTTATTAATCCCACTTACAGCTATCATAACAGCTGAAAAATAACTATAAATAAGTATAAATAAACATTTATGCCGAAGGTATCGTATGAGGCGAATAAGAGAAACACAAGAGAAGGAAATCTCGAAATAAAACCCTATACGAATACGTCTGGCTAGTGTGGTATAAAAGTAGGCCAAACCTCCACTACGGAAGGTTTAAGACCAGCAGTGGACTGGAAAAGGCTGTTGATGCGTAAAGAAAAATACCATGAAAATTAGAAAATAACGCCTCGAAAGATTATGTGCTACTGATTACCCATTTGAAACAAAAATATGTAAGTTCAGTTTAAAAATGCAAGTTTGTGTAATAACTATTTAAAGACTGTCCATCAACTAGCGTTCTGACTGCTGTGGACACAAAGTTACGGAATTTAAAATGTATAATAACATATAAATAATATACTTTACAAGTCCGTTTGATTTTGAACCTATATTGAAACTTTAATCGATATCGATAGCGGATTTGCTCAGTCACTATTAAATTAAAAAGTTACGATATTTGTGTTCAAATTGTCTTTAGCCCTAACTGACAAACATAGTGCCATCTTCTTCTGGCAACTCTAATTTATCATATGAGTGAAGAGTGTAGCTATATTCAATTTGTTCTTAAAAATATCGTTCCTTCCATGCTTCAGTTATTCTTCTGTGGTGCCACCACATATCATAAATGACCTTTGAGAAAAGAATATAATATGGAGTGGACAAATAATACATATGGATACTTTACGTTATAGAAATATATATGAAATCGACATAAAGCCACCAAACATAGTGTTGTCTCGTTTTTACTTAGCGATATCTCTGTTAGAAAAAAGAGATAGCCATAGGTTACTGAATACACTGATCATAGTGATTTTTTATCAGAAATGTCAATCGTGCCAGTGTCGCCATATTGCTTGCCAAGTGTTTTTGGTACATCTGCTGTCAAATCGTTGTGTATCGAACATAATAATTTTGATTTTGTGCATAAATATGTCTAAAAACCAGATGAATCAGTGCTTCAGGCTTTCCTAGAGATCGTAAAATCATGCCTAAGTGTTGATTTGAACTGTGCAGTGCAAGATAAAGCTAAAATCAACACAAATGTACTCTTCACAAGTAAGTAACAAGTCATGATTTATATTGTTGAAAAGGGTTAGTATTTGTACAAAATATTGTTACAAGAGGTTCTTTTTATAGTTAATTTAACAGGTTTTAGCTTCGTTATGGCCTAAATGTTGTTATTTTCGTAGTTTGGAATTTTCCATATTTACGTATTAGAGGTTAGTAGTGATGTTACTGCTTATGTCGATATGGGTTATCGATATATAGATAATGTATAGAGACTTCCACAAACGATAACATTGTTAAAACTATCTCCTGTCTGTAAATGGAAATAAATTAAACATTGAACCAATTTTGTCTGTACCTAGTAAAGGAAAAGCGATATTTGACAAAATTACTTTACTTAGACCTGATTACATAAAACCCAAAACCGCTGCATCCTGCTCTATGTTGAGGAAAATAAGCAGTTAAAATAATTATATTATGTTTTTTGCCAACAGATAACATGAACAGCAACTGTATGCGAGAATTCCTAGCAATAAAACGTTGAAGAAAATAATTTTATTTATAAACAAGAGGACGCCCGCTGCTACACCTGCACATTTTTTCAACTGTTTCTGTCCGATCCCGTGGGAATTTCAAGAAAGTCCTTAGTGCACTCCTGCGATCCCCAAAGAACATTCATGCCAAATTTCAGCTTCCTGCACCTTATAATTTTGGCTGTAGCTTATCTGTCAGGCAATCAGTAACGCAAGGATTTTATATATTATACAGATAAAAAAACAAATAAATAACATGTATTAATCAATTATGATTTTTCTTACCCCCTTATGATATTTCAGTGTAGCTGTGTGTTTCATTACGGTATGTATAGTGCAAATCAGAAATCGCCGACATAAGGCCGGCGCGCACTGACGTCGCGGCATGGCAAAGGATTTTATTACTGATCAAGTCATTTTCATTCTTATTTCAATGAGTTTAGAATTCATATTACTTTATTTCGATACAATCGTATCGCAGCCCGCCGTGGCATGCCGCGGGACGTTTGGGACACGTCGCGGCATCGGCGGCACACTTGGACGCCGCAGCATACCATGGCGTCTTGCAGTGTGCCACGACGTTATCAGTAGGTAAATAAGTTCCTGAATTCACCGTTAGTAAATCTTGTTCTCATAAATAATGTATCCAGAATTGTTTTCTCTTCGACAGATCAGTTTGTATTTGTCGTTCTTCATCTTCAGCAAGAAGTGCTATTGATACTAAATTCCAGTCAATTGGACGCCTCGGTATGACGCGGCATGCTGCGAGGTACCGAAGCGTCTTTCGGGCTAATGAAACACGTTCCGCGCCGTGCCATGCCATGCCGTCAGTCGGCGCCGGCCATTAGCTATCCGGATAGCCAAGCTGAAGGGGCAGTGGCCAGAGGACATAGCTCGAAGAAGCGATGGCCGTTGGGGAGAAAGGTTCTGGAATGGCGGCCTCGTACCGGACGACGCAGCAGAGGTAGGCCTCCCGCAAGGTGGACCGACGATCTAGTCAAGATCGCGGGAGGCAGTTGGATGCGGGAGGTTCAAGACCGGTCTGTGTGGAGAACCTTGGGGGAGGCCTATGTCCAGCAGTGGACGTCGTTTGGCTAATATGATGATGATGATGATGTATGGTGCCATTCATGTCCGGTACTTTCATTCACAGCGACACAGTATCGATATTGGCTACCAGAGAATATTTTGTTATATGATACAAGGGACATTTTCCGCTTTACCATGTTCGCCCGCATTTGCATTATGGAATAAACTAATTTGGCAAAAAATCTAAAGTAACTTACTACAAAATATCAATTTAATTTTTTTCTAAATCTACAGTAATGTATTATTTACCTCTAACCGGCTCAATGTCGATATCGATTATATTCTGGAGTCCAACCCATAGAGATATACAGGATAGAGTGGCAGAACAGTACCTAACTCAATACTGTGTCGTGTCCGTCGGTGCGAGAGAGAACGCTACAGGTTAAAGGCCCCCTGCATCTCTCTCTAACAGTACATGCACAACATCAACATTGCGCAATGGCGTGCTACTTGTAACTATTATTTCTATCAGTTTATCAGTAATCAATAGTTTAAAAATATATAAACTTTTTTGTCACTTCAAACTATCTTCGTGTTTCAATAAAAACAATTTTTAAACTGTTGGTTACTAATAAACTTTTTTAAATAATAGTTACAGGTAGCACGCCACTGCGTAATGTTGATGTTGTGCATGTATTGTTAGAGAGAAATGCAGGGGGCCTTTAATGTTGCGTTCTCTCTCCCACCGGCGGACACGAATAGGCCCGCCACTCTGCCACTCTATTCTTAATATCTCTATGGTCTAACCCAACGGCAGTCATTTTATTTTCCACATAATTTCGTAGGTATGCGCGCTAATTTCGCAGGTACGTCCAATCCATGTTATTCACAGATCTGTGGTTTATTACTAGAAAAAGTAAGAACCCTTCAAAAACTTAAAAAATATAGTTTTCTTTTTCATCTTTTAGCAACACAAATCGCATTCGCTAGTACGTTAGCTTTAATAATTTCGACTTCTTACTGAACCGAGACAACAGTGATTTTAGTGCTGGTATGAACGCTCTCATCGCAAGCTTTTAAAAGTGCTTACGCCAGAGTTCAACGCAATCGTTTTTTAAATCCTCGTGCGAATGATGCCTAATGGTGCTATACTTTGTCGATAACAAAAAAACTTGTCGATATATGCTTTGCGTTGCCTAATATGCGCCCAACCCTAATGGACGCCATTTTATTTGCATACGTTTCGTAGGTATGCACGCTAACTTCGTAGGTACGTCCAATCCATGTTATTCACACATCTATGTAAATGACAGTAGTTTCTTTTTTTCATCGGTAACGCTTCGGGCAATGATTAAGAATGATTCAGCCTAATTTTGCCTAGTAGGAAATATCCATTTTACTATTTTAAGTTAAGAAAGGGACATTTCTAAAATAAAACACTGCTTTTTCACTTCGGTTTATTCTTTAATTTAGTTTTAAATTTATTTAAAGCTTTACATTGCATCACAGGTAAAGATTTGTTTTGTAGTTGGAAGACATCCGTGCCTTCTAATATTTAATGACGAACTCTATCGCACTTTGGAGAAAGAAACCTCTTCTCGAAATGCTTTTGGCACACAAACTGTTTACGTAGTTCCTGGAAGCTCAAGCTTCGCAATCGTTCACAATTAATGGACTGCAACCACTTTTTCAGTCCTGTCTCACTGTTTGGAAACATGTGAAAACTGACGTCCTTTCGTCTACTAGCACATGTCGCAACACAGCACTTGTTGTACATGATGATATCACAGCTTCAGAAATTGAGAGGATAAGTTACGGAAATAAATCAACGCAAAACTTCACTCGATCAACTTTGTTAAAACCAATGAATACAGATGATTTACATTAAAGAAGCTTATTTCTTAAGGATGTCATGTGCCGATTAAAGTTGGCGTATTGACGGTTGTCATTAGTGTAGTTCGTAGTTGGCGCCGTTGGCGGCGCTAGCGTCTTTCGCCATCTGTCTTGCATTGCTTTGGCGTAAGAAATAGACAGCTGCTGCACTGACACTCACGCGACTGTTACGCCGCCAAGCGGCAATTTGGGTCGCAGAAAGTTTGTCTTAAAAGCGGCAATAAGAAAAACATCTCTATAAATAAATATCTATGCTCTATGTTAAAACTAATGTTGCTGTTAACAAAACTGTCATAATTGTCAAAAGTTTGACAAATTGACAGTTAAGCAAACATGGCGATCAGGGGTTCGCTATACCTTCATGGGTTCGGGGCAGGAAGTAACTATCAAATACTAATTATGATATGTGAGTACCATAGACTAAGGTTGAAATATTTTGTATGAAGATTACCTACCCAGAGAAGTTATATTTCTTTGGTCAAAACCATGTGGTCAAAACCCAACAGAGGTATCAGAGAGGTTGGACGGGCCGATTTTTCAATCGTCAGATAAAAGATAACAAAACAATAAAATATAACACTTACAAATCAAAAACTACGGTTGTGGATAAAGTAGATCAATGATGTTACGTACTTTTCAATTTAGCCCGGTTACAGTTTAACTGTCAAGTCAAGTACGATTTAAAAATCAACCTTATAAAGTCTAAGGTCAAAACTTCCTGCTTGACAGATTAGTGTTGGCTAGTGAACTCAAAGAAATATAACCTAAGGCAAAATATAATCTACACCTTATAAACCTACTCCAACCTCTCTGAGTGAACTCAGTGATGTGAACATTAGGCCTCCCTCATATTAGGCGTCAGCGTCAATGCAGCGACACCTCGGCGTCTACGCGGCGTCTACGTGGCGTCGACGCCGCGTAGACGCCGCGTTTTCTGCGACGGCATCTCACAGCCACAAAAAACTAACAGAAGTTAAACTACATACAAAGTGCACTCGAGCAACGCACACATATACGTCGCTTACCGATAGGATATCTCAGAAAGGTCAGGTATAGCGCGAACTATAGGTGCTATCCGCTTCAGGCACGGGTCTTGTAATGATTTTTGTGCAAACATAGATCAACAAAGAACAACAAATTATTATTAAGTTAATTATCGCTTTTGAAGATTTTTTTTTGGCACTGATTTTTCCAATTATTTTGCAGCGTCTTTCCCCAGAACATTGAGGTGCTGCAGAACATTGCAGTTTCCTTTACTTGGGCGGAACATCAACTTCAATAGCCCACAGAGTGCCGTTGTTTTAGAGTTTTGTCCATATTTTGCCAAACCCCTGTTTTCATTATCGTTGCGCTGAGTTAAAATTGGACCTAATGGTAGTCTTGGAGGCTGCGGGGTCTCAAGTAAGAGGTTCTTGTTTTGGTAGTAGTAAAGATAAATTAAATAGATTTTTTTGTTCCTGAGGACGAAAAAACTACAACACATTGAAAAGAAAATTTGTTACAAATTGCATTCGATTTTCGTTTGTAACTTTTTTATTTATTATTTTACGACTAAATACTACGGGACCAAAGTTGTAGCGAATTTAATTTGCAACTCATCATGTTTTGATTTTTTTCTGTGCAGCAAATAGTTTGCCAGATATACTAGAAAACCCATTTGTACCACTCTTTACAAGATGGCGGCTGCAGGACGAGGGCTCTTTCCTTGGCATCTATGAAATAAAATTGCGTCCTCTGACAAATGTACGCTAAGCCCAAACAATGTATGTAACATTTCAATATACTAATGGGCTGCCATTGAAAATATTTTTCTTTGCATCGGTTTTTTTAGCAGTTTTATTCTCAATAAGTAATCAAATAAAAAACTAGATACGAGTACCATTTCTGTAATAGTTATTCCGTATATTATACCAGATATGATAACTCTCGCGCGACCGTCTACGTATAAGTTTAACTTCTGTTGGTTTTTTACATTGTGGTACAGCGGATGACCTCACTAGTGTTGCCAACAACTAAATCAGATTACCATCTGATCCGAATACTAAAACTACCATAAACCACTAAGAAATATTGTTCTTAACTAGACACATGACATAAACACAGTTATGTCCACTAAGATTTTCTTACATTACGATCAGTAGCACACAAGTTATAAGTTTCCTTTTAAGTAACAATAAATGATTTTTAAATAAATCAACGTACAAGTTATTTCAAAACAAAGGCTATTTTGAATTTGTTTGTAATTATCAGATGAATTAATTGTTCTTAACGTAGCAGTTTAAAGATTTATTTTCATTGTGTGCGTCTGCTTATTTATTTCTGTCACTTAAAACCAGGCCACCAGTTTTAGCGGAAAATCTTCTAAGCTGGCAACACTGTAGCGTATGACGGGTTTGTGAGTAGGGGTGTGCTTAACTGCTACATCTAAATATTATAGCATAACGTAATAATATTTTTTATAGCAGGTTATGTTTGCAGCGCTAATATAATTGGTTAATGTTTATGCATATCCATATACTTTCAATAAAATAGAAATCAGTAGTGTTAATAGGGATAATATTTAGATAAAAATATGTACCATTATATTCAAGAATATTAGGTGCGGTTATTTACGTAAGAAAGTACGGTTACATAACATGATTCCCGTTACGTTGGGTCTGGATCTTGCAAAAATTGCGATATCACCAGTACTATAATTTTTATTAAAAAGTATTGTCGGTATGAAAATTGAAAGCCGGTATTACTAAAGTATTGTTCAATTTCTGAAATAATTGTCTTGTTTATTCTATATAAGTCACATTGTTATCATAAGTTTTAGTGTTAGAAGGTGTACATGCGTTTTATTATCAATAGAATATTTTATATTTCTGTTGACTTATAAAAATTGAAGATCTGAAACATCTGATAAGGTAGAGCCTATCTTCACTAGACTGTAAACTGACTTGTTGGCTTAGTAAAAGTTGTTCAGTCAAATGAGCATTTGCTGCAAACTTACAAAAATCGAAGATCTGGAACATCAGATGTGGAACTGCAAGTGCCCATCTTAACTATAACACACGTCTATACACATAAATAAAATTGGAGTGTCTGTTTGTAATATTAAAATAACCACTTTTTACTAAATGCATACGGATATATATACGGTACATATATCTAAATTACTTTTTACCATTTTTGTCTGTCTGTCTGTCTGTTTGTTCTCGCTGATCTCTAGAACGGCTGCACTGATTTTGATGGAACGTTCACTGGCGGATAGCTGATGTACCAAGGAGTAACTTATGCTATAAATTAACCGGGTACGCGAAGTAGTTCCCTCAGGACACGGGTGAAACCGCGGGAAACAGCTATAAATAATAAAATGGTTTAATAGAATTTACCACATTTAAAATACAACATTTTTTCATCATTTACCTACTTGTTTATTTACTACGAAGTTAATAGGTACTAATGATATTATGAATGCTATCCCCAGCCAGCACTCTAGCACCATCTTAAAGACTGCTGCAAACAAATTTGTTTAGATTGCCATCTATCGCACGAGGGTGTCGATCTTTATGCTATCTATGGCCATAGTGGCAATGAAGTCCTGTGTCAAAGGAATTGACTGTTAATGACTTCTATCATATTGTTGCTGTGAGATATAGGTCGGTTCACGAAAGATGACCACTGCGCAGAAATCATTTTTTAGGTCCCCGTTGAGGTGCGGGGTGAGGGGCGGGCAGAATGCCAATGGCGTGGCTCCGTTCTTGATGCATTCCCTAAATGCGTGTACATATATGCGCGACGGCCACCATTTGTGGTCAACTTTCGTGAACTGAGCTATACTCGTAGTATTGCCAATTTAGCGACTTACGTGCGACTTTCATTAAATAAAAACAATTTTAGGCCAGTGACAGATCTGTTAATTTTGTTTTATGACACAATATGTGCATACAACTGCAAAGTGGTAGCGCACGAAGAATGCCCGCCTAGCGCACGCCGAGCGGCCGCTCAAGGAACACGCATACCCAAAGTGCGGGCGGCCTAAAAGCTCTGCTAAGTGACAATCCTATGTTATACCTAGGACATAATGGCTTTACTTATATTCAAACAAAATAGCATAGCATCTCATTGGGCTTTATAAATAACATATTATATGGTTATTATAAAATAATATTATGTTACTTATCAATTTATCTGTGATAAAGCGAACATCTCTAGTGGTAAGCAGCCGGTCGCTCAAAGAACGCTCGGCTGTAGCGGCGTCGACGCCGCGTAGACGCCGCGTATACGCCGGGGTGCCGCTGCGTAGACGCTGACGCCCAATGTGAGGGGGGCCTTAACGTTATTTTTTTAACTGTTAGTAGTCTATCTTTATGCTATCTATAGTCATAGTGGCAATGAAGTCCTGTGTCAAAGGAATTGACTGTTAATGACTTCTATCATATTGTTGCTGTGAGATACTCGTAGTATTGCCAATTTAGCGACTTACGTGGCGACTTTCATTAAATAAAAACAATTTTAGGCCAGTGACAGATGTGTTAATTTTGTTTTATGACACAATAGGTGCATACAACCGCGAAGAGGTAGCGCTCGAAGAATAGCGCACGCCGAGCGGCCGCTCAAGGAACACGCATACCCAAAGTGCGGGCGGCCTAAAACCTAGGACATAAAGTACATAAAACATAAAGGACATAAACATAAAGTCTAGGATGATGTATCTCGATTCTTGGTCCTAGCGTAAAGGTTATATTTCTTTGGCGTAAAGTAATACTACATTGTCAAACATGTATGTCAAAATTGACATAAAACCTTATTGAAAATTTAAAAATCTCCGTTATTTTCTTTTGTGTGAATGAATATGTTTGGTATTTCTTGTGCATTTTATACGACGACCCAGCTTGTGATTCTGACGATCCTTTTTTCATCAACTACTGTGGCAACATATTCGACTCTGATTCCCGCAGGTATCTTACTCGAGAAATTTTGCAGTCCACTGGAATTCAGCCACATTCACAGCAATGTCCATAAGAAAATGTTGTGTTTGAAACTGTAATAAAATTTGTAAGTAACTACTAAAGCCACTTTTATAAGTCATCTACTCTCTCTGATCTTATGAATATCGTTTTGTATGTAAAGTTTCCTTAAAGGAGTGGGCAGTCATTTTAAGGCATCAGTACTTTCAAAATAAACTGACACTAGTCTAAATCATGGAATAGTACTATCCCTTTGGGTTGCGGAAGTCAGACGCAGTCGCTCTGTGGCAAAACTCATATTCAGCCAAATCCGGGGGCCGATTCAGAATCGTTCGATATCTCATTTGACATTCGATTCCGTTAATTGTCAATTGGGCTACCTCATTTTTTGTCAAAACTATCGCATTTCCTATCAATTTTATGCATTCAGTATGAAGTAAATTAATAAATAAACCGAATTTAATGAATATTTGTTCAAAATATCTCTGATAGGCGGCTAAAAGACGAGGACAATAATTTGACATATCGTACGATTACTTGTCGTGACATTCTGAATCGGCCTGCCGGTTAGAGTAGTAAGCGAACCCCAGGTTGAAAACTAGGATGATGATGATGATGATTAAAGCTATGAGAAAACCCATTTCTTTTAAAGACACTAAATGTATACATCCCCTGCAAGGATTTTCACTATGCTACAGGAAGATTGGTAAATGAAAAATGGGCAGACGGTTTAAAAAAGGCGAGAAAGTGGTGACCTATTAGAAATAGGGTCCAAGAGCGTATTGATGGCTCAGAAAGGTTTTTGTATTACCATCACTAATAACACTTAGCCGAATGATTCGAACAGCCTCCCTTAAACCCGGCTTGAATGACAACATATTTGATCAAATAATTTTTGATGGGCAAGAAAATTTAGCAAAAGGAAACATATAATGCTTCTGCATATCAAGGACTTTGCTTAATGCCAAAAGTAATATATCAAGTGAATCCAAAGAAAATATCAAACATGAAAGTAAAATGTGCAGCACAGGTTTTTAGCCAAACTATAGCTGTCAGTGATTGTATCGCAAAGCCTGCGTGTCAATGAGATGAATATGCTGCGCTGGGTGAGTTGAGTCACGCGGAATGACTGCATTAGGAACTCACGCATCTTGAATCAAAAATCTCAAAAATTTTGATGGAATATGCACTAACTTATTTATTTTTACTTGGTGTAAAGTCATCAATAGAGTTTTGACTGGGTCCAGAATTTACTATGATCAAAAATCTCAGATACAACAAAAATGTTATTAATATTGTAAAAAATGTTTGAAAAATAAAGGGTGCTATTAAATCAACGATTTATTTTACATAATTGTACAGTACGCAGTTACACACCTGGTGAAAATTAAATGGTTCAGTAGCATGTACATCCATAAGCGAAAACCATGGTTCTCACTCAGGGATGTATATGTTATTGAACCATAATAAAATAAATTTATCTAATAATATCTAATAAAGTACTATCGTTAAAAAATGCTAGAAACGACCGCCAGGGAGCGCTAATAGCTTGAGTGACGTCTCTATCCTCCTATATACAAAAGTACTCTGTGGACGCTGACGCCCAATGTGAGGGGGGCCTAAGTGCGATTCTTTCTCCCGCCCGCCGCCCCTCTAAGAGTTATTGAAAGACAAAAATACTTACAAATCGATATATACATTAAAAATACTGTTAAAACAATTTAAAAATTAAGTGATTGTGCAGTGTCCGTTAAAATAAAATAAGACTTGACTTAAAGGTTCAATTACCAGGTCATAAAATTAAAAAAAAAAAAATAGGTTGACTTGCCAACTGTAATGTTTACATATCTCTATGGTTTACATTTTCCTGTTAGGTTATGTTAATATGTACTGTTCTTTTTGACAATTTACAGCAAGAAATAAAACCAGATGTGTATCCATAATACAGATTTAACGAAATAATATCTATTTGTGTTATAGTAACGTATAAGTGGATGATAAAACAAACTCTTTCACAATGTTTTGGCACTGGTTCATGTAAGTATTAATTGTTGTTTTTAATAATTTAGAACTTTTTTAGTATTATTTTCTCACGAAATTAATTTCTTGTTAGTTAATTGACATATCTTATACTGCAGGCAGTGCGTATGAATCTTATAACGACTCCTATTTGTCGTTACTTACTTAGTTGTCAATTATTTCGTCATCATTTTACTTCTACAGATATTATACGTTTGTTTATCTACTTTTACTGAAATCTTCCTTTATTTCTTCCTAAATATCGAGTGTATTGATTGCACATATCATCAATAAAATTCTTAAGTGCATTATAATTTTGCATGTTCTAGAGCAATCTAAGTTACTATTTATTTCTAAATAAAACACCTTTTACGTTATAACCCTGAATTTAGCAGATAGCAGACAAAATAAAATTTCAGATAGAGATACCTACAAGCAAAATTAAGTTCTTCAAGTTTACCAAATTGGAAATTGCTTGTCGTATGATTTACCTACAGGTGATAATAAACTAAATATTGTGTTTTGCAAGATATAACAATTTTAAGTTTAATACTTATTAAATTTTAGGAAACTCTCACCACTTTTCCTATCGCTTCATAAATCTGAAACTTTCAAATTTAGTTTATTTTTGGATTTAAAAAAGGTGAATTCAGTTATGTTCTTTAATTTTGGCCTAGGGCATTCTGGGACGTGTATCTATGTGTAAAATTATTATTCTTAAAAAACAAAAGACGTCACCTTTTCGTCTCTAAGAGATCTAAAGATGATATGTTTTTTATTTTAAATTTGTTTGTCTGATTATAACATATCCTTACTTTTTTATTTTTTTGAAATTTTGCTGGCAGATATCAAAGTTAAAAATAACAAAAAACAAAATAATGTCATGTCTTAATTTTTTTTAAATAAAAGTTCAAAGCGTATGAGGTCACAGTTCTAACCTAACCTAACCATTTTTTTAATAATTAACATACTCTTAGTACTTCCATAAATAAACTAATATTACCAAACGTTTATTGTCTGAAGATTGTTTGCTGTAATAAATCATTTGATTAAAAACCAAATGCCGTAATGACATTATACTTGGTAATATTTTGCCTAGTAAAAATTTGACCCAATAAAAATATGCATACTAAAATCATTCGAAATATTGCAATGGTATAAAAAAAGGTTGCTAAAATTTGTTTGGGTAATGAAATTTTGTCAAAATCTTTTCGGCAAAACAGCAGGAACCCCCAAATATTCATGTTCAAACATACAAATGTTTGAATGACGTGGGAATCTAACCTTGTTGTTAGAAGAATAACCGGGAAGCATACATGGGGACATGGGTCTAATGTGCAAAGGCCCATAGAGAGTTTCATCTAAAATGGGATAGGACACATGCCACAATAGGCTTGTGTCCAATAAGAATATATCGGTTTGATTGTAGTATCTATAGATTCATTATGATTTTAATTTAAGATGTCAATAAAGTTTGTTTTTTATTTTAATGTTTATTAATCCTAACAATAACATTATTAATCTTACCATTTATAAAAAGGTAACATTAATGTTATTGTTAGGATTCTAATACAAAAAATAATGTATTTATTCTTGTGACAGTGAACACCAATCAGAGAGCATTACATCAAACAGTATGTCTGCCATTCATGTTGTTGACATTTTAGTAGTAAATTCTAGTAAATCATCAAACTTTCTACCTGTCCAATCAAATATAACAAAATAAAAGTGGGTACATCAGACCAGACTTCATTCACGGTTTGTTTTGTTTTGGACTTTGTGATATCACTCAACCGCCATGATGCTATACACTTTTTGTTTTCGTGTCAAATTAAAAAACGTCTTAAAAAAGCCATCATAGTAATGTTGACAATCGATTTTTGAAGAAAAAGTCAGGTATTTCAGTTTAACATCTACTAAAGGAATGAATCAATCGCTAATTACATTTTAGGACACAATTTTAGTAAAAGAATATTAGGTATAGTTAATTTTCATAATAATTTTATTGTGTTTGGGTTTTTATTCACATCTCAATGAGAACCTTAAAGATGACAATCAATGAAAATATACATCTTATTTTTTTATGCTCAACTTTCAATGCTTTGAGAATAATTATTTTGTATGCTGATGTGCACAAGATGATGTTTAGTTTCGGCTTATGTTTAACTTACCACCAGATATAGTAACATATAGCAGACAAAAATAGTAAATGATCACCAAAATGAAATCCGCATTTTAATGTAAAATTATAACCAAAGTATTTACATTTCGCTAGCCTATTTAAGCAAAATTACTCCAAATAAATCATTGTTAACCCAAAAGTAGTAAATAATCACCAAAATAAACCATCATTTTAATGCAAAATTATAACCAAAGTTTTTTTGTTAGTTTTATGAAATACCAACACATAAATTGGATTTGGTTACACCACCTACTTTAATAAACGTTGATCGTTTATAAAAATAGAAGACCTGCTTCCCAGCGCTTCTATTTTTGAATTAAGGGTCACAAGAGAACCTAACATAACCTATTTATTTGATGATCATTTACTACACTTGGTGTTCAAATACAATTTGAAGTGCAGTCGTGACTAAAATAATAGCTAGTACTATTGTAATTTTAGACTTTATTCTGGTGTTAAGTATATATTTTTGGTTAAAGAACTAAGGGTATCAAAGCATTTTATGGTGGTCATTATATTTAACCCCTTTAATTACTGCAAGCAAATGCATTGTATATTTATTTGCAAAAAATGAATGAGATACTATTTTTTTATGCAAATTTAATTTTAAAGTTGCTAATCCATTGTAGTTGTAAGATGTTAAAAAAATATTATTCAAAAACTAAAAGCCTAGTCATGATGGAACTTACTGAGCTGTCATACAGGCATTATATATTACACATTACATTCTTGATTAACTGTTTCCAATTGAATAAGCAATCTGTCTCGGCTTAGCATGCTTAGTATACCTAATACATAATTAGGTATATAATTTACGCAAATCCAATTTGGTGCAGTCATTTGGAAGTTATACGCATACAAACATTTTGGATTAATTTTTATTTTAAATAGATTAAGAATTAATTTTATTATTTGTTTCAGTATACTCGTAGTGTTGCTGGTGATATATACTATATTCGTCATATCCTGTACATTAGTACTGATACCTTTCGCGCTCGCCTTCGCGATATGGTACATGCATTCATATTAGTTCCTTACATATGACAGATTTTGTCAAACATGCCACTTTACTCCCCTGTTCATGCTCCGAGAAAGCAATTTTTGACAAGGCAAAAGACAATGCCACTAAGAGAATCTTAAGCCGACCACAGAAACTATGGGAGTAAAAAAAATATTTAAAGGCGGTTAAGGGCACCTCACATTGAGTTCGCACGTTCCTTAAGCGTGCACCCAGCGTCAGAGCGTCGTGTGCCCGGCGTTCACTTTGTACAATAGAATGAACGCCGAGTGCACGCCGGTCTCACGTTCGAGAAACGCTCAGGCTTAATGTGACTGAGGCTTTACTCGCCTTTAAGGATTTTAATGATTCTCACTCCCACAATATCTTCAGCAATGGGATCAATGAACGGGTGTTTCGTCGTTTCGCACCACGAGTGGTTCGGACCGCGGTGTGAATCGACCAAAGAACAATTTGAATGGGTTTATTAGAACCGCGAATGGCACAAAAAGTTTTCTCAATAGACTCACGCCTGTATCCCCGACGGATGCGAGATGAATTTTTAGGTCCCACGTAACAGGGGGAGAGCCTATTCCCGTTGCCGCACATCATCAGACTCCGTGCTGCTACTGATATCTCGGGAAAACCCAGTAACACTTTTGCCCGACCCGGGAATCGAGCACGGGACCTCCGAACAGTAATAAAAAAAAATCTCCAGGCATAAAATACTGCCCGTTAAAAGGCCAAAGTGCATAAATAATAATGGTACACACTACTCGTCAAGCTCGGCACTTTGATCTTAGTAGCTACCGTTCTTATGGCGTAGGAAAATGTTTAGCATGACTTGGCGCTGTGTGTACATTCGATTAATATTATTTTAAACTCCAATTTAATATGTAAAGATCTAATATATTGTAATTGAAAATGATTGCTCTACAAAACAATGTTATTGACATATAATAGTAAATGAAGATTAGGTATTCAGTTACGTCCCATTGTAAAAGTTGCATTCCAAGACATTTTTAGACCATTTTAGGATGTTGGAAATCTAGGATAGACAATATAAATAAAAAAAGGATTGTCTATGACTTGGTATTGTATAACTAAACATATGCACTTAAAAACAAAGTTATTTTGAAGTCACAGCCAGACACTTAATTTTTTTTTAATGTACAGATTATTAATTAAGTAATATAATTTGTTTCAGCGTACTAGTGGTGTTACCAGTGATATTAACAACTTTCATCGTCTTCTGTATACTAGTACTGATACCTTGTGCATTTATCTTCGCGTCATGGTACATGCGCATTAAAGAGCGCAAGTTGGAGAGGCGTAAAAGAGATGGCGCTAACGTCGCTTTCTTTCATCCCTACGCTAACGCCGGCGGCGGGGGTGAAAGAGTACTTTGGGTGGCTATTAAGGCCATGCTTGCTAGGTTTGTACCAAATATGTTTATACACCTTATCTATAATGGGATGGCCATATTCCATGGTTTAGACTAGTATCAGTTTATTCATAGGTACAGACTCCCTATAAGCACTGTTAAAGATCTTCATGACAGCTGGGACCGACAACTTAACGAGTGGATTCGAAGCCGATATCCTCTTCATGGCAGCCTGTTGGTATCTCCACTAGGCTATTGGTGCCTAGAATGTTTATATATCTCTATAACTAATATGAGTTTGTCGAGAGCTTTAAGGAGTATGTGCGGAGTAAGTTTGATAGATAAAGTGCGTAACAGTGTGATACGGGAAAAGTGTAGTCTAAAAGAAGATGTAGTGACAAAGATTGAAAAAGGAATGTTACGTTGGTTTGGACATTTGGAACGGATGGATGAAAGAAGATATACGAAAGGAGTGTATCGTGCCAGAATGAATGGAAATGTCGGTAGGGGACGCCCTAGGCGGACGTCCGCCGACCAAATAGGTGAAGTATTGAAAAAAGCCAAATTAAGGACGCGTTTACAAAATTAGTAGGTACAAAATCGCGTCACTACAGCGACACGGCGGCAACAGTACGTACTACGTACGGTAACTTGCGGAAATGTAGTTCAACTAAATAACTTTGAGTCTTAGAATTTTTTGTGATATGTATCTATGTGTTATAGGCCTGGCTGTGCGAATTACGTACAAATAAGTTTCTTATTTTTATATACCTAAATGGACATTATTACTTTATTTTTTCCATTATGTTGATTCAGGATATATTTCGGTATTTAGATATTATTTTGTTTCTTGCGTTGAAATCTGGTAAGATTATGAGGACTGATGGTATACCATCCCATTCAAGTGTTGCGACTGGAACTCATAAAAGAGTAGACCTAGTTATGCCAGGTTGGGTCTCATTTTATTTGTTTTAGTGAGACCCTACCACTGGTACTAGTGAAGTAACCTTCCAAGGTTATTCGATGAGTCTTACTGGTACTCTTATGTGAGTAGAGCTAGGCATGCCGAGTTTGGGCTCACTTTGTTTGTATATAAGAGACCCTACCACTGGAACTTATGAAGTAACCTTCCAGGGTTATTAGATGACACTTGCTGGTACTCATATGTGAGTAGAGCTAGGCATGCCGAGTTTGGGCTCATTTTGTTTGTACATAAGAGACCCTACCACAGGAACTTATGAAGTAACCTACGAGGGTTATTCAATGACTCTTGCTGGTACTCATGTGTGAGTAGAGCTAGGCATGCCGAGTTTGGGCTCATTTTGTTTGTACATAAGAGACCCTACCACTGGAACTTATGAAGTAATCTTCCAGGGTTATTCGATGACTCTTGCTGGTACTCATATGTGAGTAGAGCTAGGCATGCCGAGTTTGGGCTCATTTTGTTTGTACATAAGAGACCCTACCACTGGAACTTATGAAGTAACCTTACAGGGTTATTCGATGACTCTTACTGGTACTCATATGTCAGTAGGGCTAGGCATGCCGAGTTTGGGTTCATTTTGTTTGTACATAAGTAACCCTACCACTGGAACTTATGAAGTAACCTTCCAGGGTTATTCGATGACTCTTGCTGGTACTCATATGTGAGTAGAGCTAGGCATGCCGAGTTTGGGCTCATTTTGTTTGTACATGAGAGACCCTACCACTGAAACTTATGAAGTAACCTTCCAGGGTTATTAGATGACTCTTGCTGGTACTCATATGTGAGTAGAGCTAGGCATGCCGAGTTTGGGCTCATTTTGTTTATACATACGAGACGCAACCACAGCAACTTATGAAGTAACCTTCCAGGGTTATTCGATGACTATTACTGGTTCTTATATGTGAGTAGAGCTAGGCATGCCGAGTTTGGGCTCATTTTGTTTGTACATAAGAGACCCAACCACTGCAACTTATGAAGTAACCTTCCAGGGTTATTCGATGACTATTGCTGGTTCTTATATGTGAGTAGAGCTAGGCATGCCGAGTTTGGGCTCATTTTGTTTGTACATAAGTGACCCTACCACTGGAACTTATGAAGTAACCTTCCAGGGTTATTCGATGACTCTTGCTGGTACTCATATGTGAGTAGAGCTAGGCATGCCGAGTTTGGGCTCATTTTGTTTGTACATGAGAGACCCTACCACTGAAACTTATGAAGTAACCTTCCAGGGTTATTCGATGACTCTTACTGGTACTCATATGTCAGTAGAGCTAGGCATGCTGAGTTTGCGCTCATTTTGTTTGTACATAAGTGACCCTACCACTGAAACTTATGAAGTAACCTTCCAGGGTTATTTGATGACTCTTGCTGGTACTCATATGTGAGTAGAGCGAGGCATGCCGAGTTTGGGCTCATTTTGTTTGTACATGAGATACCCTACCACTGAAACTTATGAAGTAACCTTCCAGGGTTATTCGATGACTCTTACTGGTACTCATATGTCAGTAGAGCTAGGCATGCCGAGTTTGGGTTCATTTTGTTTGTACATAAGAGACCCTACCACAGGAACTTATGAAGTAACCTACCAGGGTTATTCAATGACTCTTGCTGGTACTCATGTGTGAGTAGAGCTAGGCATGCCGAGTTTGGGCTCATTTTGTTTGTACATAAGTGACCCTACCAATGGAACTTATGAAGTAACCTTCCAGGGTTATTCGATGACTCTTGCTGGTACTCATATGGAAGTAAAGCAAGACATGCCGAGTTTGGGCTCATTTTATTTGTACATAAGAGACCCTACCACTGGAACTTATGAAGTAACCTTCCAGCGTTATTCGATGACTCTTACTGGTACTCATATGTCAGTAGAGCTAGGCATGCCGAGTTTGGGTTCATTTTGTTTGTACATAAGTAACCCTACCACTGGAACTTATGAAGTAACCTTCCAGGGTTATTCGATGACTCTTGCTGTTACTCATTTGTGAGTAGAGCTAGGCATGCCGAGTTTGGGCTCATTTTGTTTGTACATGAGAGACCCTACCACTGAAACTTATGAAGTAACCTTCCAGGGTTATTAGATGACTCTTGCTGGTACTCATATGTGAGTAGAGCTAGGCATGCCGAGTTTGGGCTCATTTTGTTAATACATACGAGACGCAACCACTGCAACTTATGAAGTAACCTTCCAGGGTTATTCGATGACTATTACTGGTTCTTATATGTGAGTAGAGCTAGGCATGCCGAGTTTGGGCTCATTTTGTTTGTACATAAGAGACCCAACCACTGCAACTTATGAAGTAACCTTCCAGGGTTATTCGATGACTATTGCTGGTTCTTATATGTGAGTAGAGCTAGGCATGCCGAGTTTGGGCTCATTTTGTTTGTACATAAGAGAACCAACCACTGCAACTTATGAAGTAACCTTTCAGGGTTATTCAATGACTCTTGCTGGTTCTCATATGTGAGTAGAGCTAGGCATGCTGAGTTTGGGCTCATTTTGTTTGTACATAAGTGACCCTACCAATGGAACTTATGAAGTAACCTTCCAGGGTTATTCGATGACTCTTGCTGGTACTCATATGGAAGTAGAGCTAGGCATGCCGAGTTTGGGTTCATTTTGTTTGTACATAAGAGACCCTACCACAGGAACTTATGAAGTAACCTACCAGGGTTATTCAATGACTCTTGCTGGTACTCATGTGTGAGTAGAGCTAGGCATGCCGAGTTTGGGCTCATTTTGTTTGTACATAAGTGACCCTACCAATGGAACTTATGAAGTAACCTTCCAGGGTTATTCGATGACTCTTGCTGGTACTCATATGGAAGTAAAGCAAGACATGCCGAGTTTGGGCTCATTTTATTTGTACATAAGAGACCCTACCACTGGAACTTATGAAGTAACCTTCCAGCGTTATTCGATGACTCTTACTGGTACTCATATGTCAGTAGAGCTAGGCATGCCGAGTTTGGGTTCAATTTGTTTGTACATAAGTAACCCTACCACTGGAACTTATGAAGTAACCTTCCAGGGTTATTCGATGAATCTTGCTGGTACTCATTTGTGAGTAGAGCTAGGCATGCCGGGTAGTGGTAGGGTCTCTTATGTACAAACAAAATGAGCCCAAACTCAGCATGCCTAGCTCTACTCACATATGAGTACCAGCAAGAGTCATCGAATAACCCTGGAAGGTTACTTCATAAGTTCCAGTGGTAGGGTTACTTATGTACAAACAAAATGAACCCAAACTCGGCATGCCTAGCTCTACTGACATATGAGTACCAGTAAGAGTCATTGAATAACCCTGGAAGGTTAATTCATAAGTTCCAGTGGTAGGGTCTCTTATGTACAAACAAAATGAACCCAAACTCGGCATGCCTAGCTCTACTGACATATGAGTACCAGTAAGAGTCATTGAATAACCCTGAAAGGTTACTTCATAAGTTCCAGTGGTAGGGTCTCTTATGTACAAACAAAATGAGCCCAAACTCGGCATGCCTAGCTCTACTCACACATGAGTACCAGCAAGAGTCATTGAATAACCCTGGAAGGTTACTTCATAAGTTCCAGTGGTAGGGTCTCTTATGTACAAACAAAATGAGCCCAAACTCAGCATGCCTAGCTCTACTCACATATGAGTACCAGCAAGAGTCATCGAATAACCCTGGAAGGTTACTTCATAAGTTCCAGTGGTAGGGTTACTTATGTACAAACAAAATGAACCCAAACTCGGCATGCCTAGCTCTACTGACATATGAGTACCAGTAAGAGTCATTGAATAACCCTGGAAGGTTAATTCATAAGTTCCAGTGGTAGGGTCTCTTATGTACAAACAAAATGAGCCCAAACTCGGCATGCCTAGCTCTACTCACACATGAGTACCAGCAAGAGTCATTGAATAACCCTGGAAGGTTACTTCATAAGTTCCAGTGGTAGGGTCTCTTATGTACAAACAAAATGAGCCCAAACTCGGCATGCCTAGCTCTACTCACACATGAGTACTAGCAAGAGTCATTGAATAACCCTGGAAGGTTACTTCATAAGTTCCAGTGGTAGGGTCTCTTATGTACAAACAAAATGAGCCCAAACTCGGCATGCGTAGCTTTACTCACATATGAGTACCAGCAAGATTCATCGAATAACCTTGGAAGGTTACTTCACTAGTACCAGTGGTAGGGTCTCACCAAAACAAATAAAATGAGCCCCAACCTGGCTTAACTAGGTCTAATCTTTTATGAGTTCCAGTCGCAACACTTGAACGGGATGGTATACCATCAGTCCAGATAATCTTACCAGATTTCAACGCAAGAAACAAAATAATATCTAAAAACCGAAATATATCCTGACTCAACATAACGGAGAAAATAAAGTAATAATGTCCATTTATAGAAAAGAAATTTACTTGTACGTAATTCGCACAGAATACGAGAAGTATCAAATTGATTTTAGCGAAAATTTTGTATTCGTATATTGCTTTTTTCGTCTTCGGGCTGCAGCGACAAGCGACATAGAGTCCACTCCCGACGGCGCTCAAGCGCAGACTGAGATCTCATTGCAGAATTTGGATATATAAATCAAGAAAGTGGCTAGATAAAACGAACCTTATTGCCACATATTAAGACACACGTATGCGAGCAAAATAGAAGAAAAATGTAAGATGATTTTTTGCTTTTTTTGAGTCAATTTACAATATTTTGAAAAAAAAAATCAAATTGTTTTTGAGTTGACTATATTTACTACCCTATTCTATCTTTGAAAATCTAAATAAATGTTAAAATAGAGAGAAAATTGTACCCAAAAATAGCAGTATATGCCTATTTTTGATTTAAGAGGCCGTTTCGAATCGATTTTACATTAATATTAATTAAATATTTTTTATTTATTTTCAAATTGATTTATAGATAAAAAAGTAATCAATTTATCGTAATCATTATTTTTATTAGTTATTATATAAAATTGTCGTAAAATGTACCGGAAATATGTGGTTTTTTGATACAAGCGTAAACGCGTCCTTAAAAGTACCCATAACCGACGCGCATGCATGATGAGGTTAATGAATGTCGAGGAAGCGAAAGAGGTATGTTTAAACCGAAGTATGTGGCGATCCATAGTCTCTGCCTACCCCACTGGGACACAGGCGTGACGATATAGATAGATAGATACTTAGAGTTTGTCGAGAATGAGTGTTTATCTATAACTGAATATATGAATTGTTTTTTAATAATAATTTTAAATCTTTATTTTCTTTCTATAATATTATAATAATAATATTAAATATATAAATATATAATAATAATTTTAAAGCCGTGTGGTTGACGGCATAGAATACAAGTGTCACCACCCCCTATCTTCCCGTGGGTGTCGTAAGAGGCGACTAAGGGATAACACGATGCAAATACCATCCTTGCGTAGAGACGGAAAACTCGACATCAAACCCTATACGACTGCCTCGTTGGTCTCGCGGCATAAATGTGCGCGTGGGATCGGGAGGGCCCGGGGTCGATTCCTGGGCCGGGCAGTGTTATTGGGCTTTTCTGTCACGAAATTCTCAGTAGCAGCGCGGAGTCTGGAAATGTGCCCGGTACGGCAATAGGCTCGCCCCTTATTACGTGGGACTAAAGTATATCTGGCGAAAAGTGGGTGTAGAAATACACCTCTGCCTACCCCTTCGTGGATAAAAGGCGTGACGATATGTATGTATGTATGTATGTATTTTCTTTCTTACAGATATCCAGACACGAATATTTTCATCTACACGGTAGACACAGCGGCACCGCAAACGATACTCGACCGGGCACAGAACCAGTTTAACGTTAAAGTAGAGCCGGGTAGGGTGAGCTTTATACGACTGAGCCTTAGGAAGACGATTGAGGCTGAATCGTACCCTTACTTCACTTTGTTGTTACAAAGCCTTGGCTCCATGGTACTAGGCATGGAGGCATTTATGAAACTAAATCCAGGTTTGTTATATGTCTTTTAACTTTTAAATTTTTATTCTTCGACGATTCGATGGCGGGCCGGGAGTGTAAGCGACTGCCACGCCAAAGGTCGCGGGTTCAATTCTCGCTGCGGTCAAATATTTGTGTGTACATGGATGTTTGTCTTGGTCTAGGTGTTTCTATGTATATAACACTATTTCGGTTTCTATGTATTTCTTTTTCGTTTTAAGTTGGTAATTAGGTAAAAAATAATTAAATCGAAGTCAGTTTAAATATTTTTTTACCTACTTTTACAGTCGCGATAGACATGTGGTATATATTTTAATGATGTTTATTACAGATGTGTACATAGACACGACGGGCTACGCGTTCACCTACCCTATCTTCCGATACTTAGCCCAATGTCCGGTTGGTTGTTATACCCACTACCCTACGATAACCGCCGCAATGATGCGACGCGTCAAACATCGCATCGTGTCATATAACAACGCGAGCGTCATCGCAAGAAACCCAATATTCACTTGGGTTAAACTACTCTACTATAAGATGTTTGGCTGGGTGAGCAATTTTTTTAAAACTTTACCAACATATAGATTGTGTTGCTGGGGTCTTTACAAACATAAATACTGTGTCGCTGGGGACTTTACAAATATAAATCCTGTGTCGCGGGGACTTTACAATTATAAATCCTGTGTCGCGGGGGACTTTACAAATATAAATCCTGTGTCGCGGGGGATTCTACAAATATAAATCCTGTGTCGCGGGGGACTTTACAAATATAGAACCAACAGTCACAATAAACACCAAGTCTTGAAACATTTTATGTATCACACAAAGTGTTGTCTCGTGTGGGAATCAAACCTACAGACGCGGTGTCAGTCGGAGGGTGGCCGCACGAACTAATACATCCGCCGTTATGTTGTTACCAAAATTAATCTACTACCAAGCCAACAGACTTGGTAGCCTGTTTTGATTTTGTTTATTTGTACTTTTTGTATTGTAAGTTTTCTTCATTATTAACATTGGTGTACAATAATTAAATCAAGAGCGAGTCGGATTTGCCCATGCAGAGTTGCGTATACACAAAATATACCCATTATTAAAAATCCAGTCAAAATAGACGAAACTTAAATCATAACTTAGCCAACATTCGCAATGGCAGAGACCATAAATAAATTATTATAAAAAAAATATGAAAAATCCCCTTCGAACCTACATCTGCAAAAAAAAAAAAAATATCCAAACGTATCCATTTTTCATGAAAACAGTAAATTTAATCGTGAAAATAAGTCAGACAAAATTGTAGATCATACAATTGTCTACAAAATGGTTCTGACACTTTCTCCTCGACGACTCACCATTCTTGATATATCGTGGTTTTAACAGTTATAAAATTCATATTTTACATAATATGCACCTAAACGCAGGCTGTACACGTCATCAGACGTTCAATAAAAATGGATGACATTAAGCAACTTTTATATTATGGTGTATATTTTACCAGTTGTATGGTGTCGTGGGCCGCTGCGCAGACGTGGTGATGGTTAACGGTACTTGGACCGAAGAGCACATTAATGACCTTTGGCAGATACCACTCAGCACTTTCAGGGTCTACCCACCCTGCGAGGTATGTACGTCTAATTCCTTTTGCATTATCATCATCATCGTCCTAGCGTTATCCCAGTTGCATCCAAGACTTATAAGCCTTGGAGCCCGGGGTCTGCTTACCGATATAACCACATATGACAGAATATCAACTTTTCCACAGAGCGAATGCCGTCTGACCTCCGCAACCCAAAGGGATAGCGTTTCGTGTCGACACGTTTGAGGGTACTGACTCCCCGTAATGACTGTCAAAGATTTTCATGACAGCCGGGACCAACGGTTTCACGTGCTCTCCGAGGCACGGGGCAAGCGATAATTAACAATTAAACTAATCCCCTTAGCATAATTAGGTTTATTTTTCAGGGTGGGCCTGGGTCTTGACACTAGACCACACTGGGGTGGGCACTAGACCACACTGGGGTGGGCACTAGACCATACTGGGGTGGGCACTAGACCATACTGGGGTGGGCACTAGACCACACTGGGGTGGGCACTAGACCACTCTGGGGTGGGCACTAGACCATACTGGGGTGGGCACTAGACCATACTGGGGTGGACACTAGACCATACTGGGGTGGGCACGGGCCTCCCGGCCCGACCCGGTGCTATAAACAGTGTGTTGATAATTGATACGCATTAGCAAAATATTCGAGTCCCAAGCTCTGCGCTCTGAGTCCCAAGTCTCGTAATGAGATTGTTAAAAATGCAGTTTCGATCTAATGTCAGTCTCATACTTATGACATAAATGGTATTTTCCTAAATCAACTGATATTTGAATGTTATTGAAATGTTATTGTGACTAGATCGTAAATTGAACAATATGCCGACGTCGAACTATAGAAGTCAAATTAAATGATAATGACATTAAATTAGCAGAATACGGATCCTGATTTAATACAAAATCTAGTCTCACTTTGGTCAAAATATTGTTTCAATGTCATTTAAAATACGAGAATCAGCCTTCTGATGTAAACGTGGCCCCACATATCCAAAGAGTCAGAGAATTGTGACTGCTATCTAAATGACCAGTTGCTAGTATTCGACCGAGTCATACTAGCAACACTGACGCAGCCGGCACTCGATGCAATTAAGCCGAGTCATCCCGTATACTTCCAAGTATTAAAAAAAATCCCGAAAGGCCCGACCCGCATTATTGTCTAAGTATAAAAGATCTATTTCTAAGTTACTTTTTAAAACACTAGCCAATGCAGGGTAGTTGGTGTAATTGTCCTGGAAATGATGCGGCCGTGTCTGGCAACCCAAGGTGTCCATGACCGCCAATAATTGCTTACCATCAGGCGGATCCGCTGATCGATTGCCACCTCATCATTCCTCCTAGCGTTATTCCTGTTACAATCTGGGATCCGCTTTGTAGTCTAACAGAATTTGACTTAATATTAGCTTTTCACCAGACTGCCTGCCTGACCTCCTCCAAACCAAGTGATAGCGATATTCTATGGTTTTAGACTAGTGTCAGTTTATTCAGACGTACTGACCATAAAGACTGTCAAAGATCTTCATGACAACCGGGACAGCTCTACGTTCTCACCGAGGCACGAGCCAAGTGATAAAAAAACTACCGCCATAAAAAATACTAAATACACATCAAAAAAATTACAGGTGACAGAATTGAAACAGCTGCGTTCATTGGTGAAGGAGTCAGATCCTATTCGCATTCTATCGGTGGCTCAGTTCAGGCCGGAGAAGGATCACCCGCTTATGCTGCAAGCGATGTACGAGCTAAGGACACTGCTAGTCAAGAACGAAGTGCTTTGGAACAAGGTATTGCTCATATAGTATATTTTGTTTTTACAGACATCTCCCGCATTAGGAATGAGTCCTGTGTTTACGGCGAATCCATAAATTGTATGTTGTCTCGTGTGAGAATCCCAGATAACAAAGTAAACTTGCCAAACTTGCATGAAGTTTGTTTTTCAAAGGATTTGGATGACGACGAGCACAGGTTGGTGGTCGGTCGACCTCCTATAGATACAGCAGAAGGTGCTGGACAAAAACAAACTTCATGCAAGTATGATGCAAGTTTAGTATGGCGCTTAACATCATAAACAAAAAACAATATGCATTAGGAATCTTACTAGATATGACAAAGGCCTACGATAAAGTTCAATTTCCAATACTACTTAATAAAATGTACAAAATAGGCATAAGAGGAAAACCTTATGACTGGCTTACATCATACCTAACAAATAGGCAACAACTTGTAGAAATTGAATACTACGATCAAAAATCTAACAAAATAGTAAACATTCACTCCAACACAATAGACATCAAAACATCAATACCTCAAGGCAGTGTTTTGGGATGCCTATTATTCCTCATTTATATAAATGACTTGCCTAACACCATCCAGGGTCCATGTGTTTTGTTTGCAGACGACATTTCATTACTCACCCCATGTAAATCAGAATTAAACCTCAAAGAAAAGTTAAACTCCATACTTACCAGAACTATAGATTGGATGAATAACCATAATCTCCAAATAAACTTCAATAAAACCAAATTAATATGTTTCCACCCCCATCAAAAAACACCTCTTAATATAAATTATTCTATTGAAGGGTCAACCATAGAAGTTGTCAAAGAATTTACACTGCTAGGTATCACTATTGACTCCCAAATAAATTGGAAACAACATATAAATAAATTAAGAAACAAGCTAGCAAAATTTACATATGCGCTCCGTGAAATAAAAAAGACCACTGATTTAACCACCGCACTTACCACCTATTACGCCTACGCCTACTCTTGGTTATCTTATGGAGTAATCCTGTGGGGAAATAGTACCGACGCAGCCACCATATTCATCCTACAAAAGAAATTACTACGAATATTAGTTAACATAGAAACAACAGACTCATGTAAACCATATTTTCATAATCTCAAAATTCTAACCTTACCTTGCATCTATATTTTAGAAATAAGTAAATTTGTTCGAAAGTACCCTGACTTCTTCACAAGAAGAGAAGATATACAATCTAGAATAACTCTAAGACACAAAGATAGATTGGTATTACCATCTTCACACCTCACTATGCACTCCACAAGTCCGTATGTAATGTCAATAAAAATTTACAATAAGCTGCCAGAAAATATAAAAAAGGAAACTAATTACAATTCATTTATAAATAAATTAAAACTATTTCTGCATAGTAAAACTTATTATAATGTCAAAGATTTTATGAATGACACCACAATAAAAATCTAATAATCTAATCCATTGCTTAATATTTTAAATAATAAATTATCGCTTACACTTACATATTTGACATAACGATTCAGTATAATATTAAAATGCACAAACAAAATAATTTTATTATATTAAAAATAAACAATTAAATATATAAAAATAAATAGTTACTTACTCTACCAATTATAATTTTTATAGAAATATAGAGTGTACTTTGACTTAATTATAAATATATTTAAATACATAGAATATATTCCTCTCTACTATTCTAAGACCCATTTATTAATTTTAGAAAACAATCTATTGAATGTTATTTATGTACAAATGATTTTATTATAAACTATGCTGTGCCCAACAGGGTCCATAATTGTATCTAGCTTAAGAATTTATGTACCTTCCACCTGTAAACACATTATGGAAAAGCAATAAAGTATTGAAGTATTGAAGTTTGTCACAGTCAAACTAGGAAGTTTGATTTAAACTTGCTGCAAGTTTATTGCTATCTGGGATCGAACCCATTTCATTCGAGATAATTATTGAAAATAAAGGTAAAATAATTCTTATTTTTCTCCGACGTTTCAGCCGTGGTCACGGTATGATCATTGCTCACTTTTTTTTTACTTACCCATTTTCGTGTTAGTGTGTGACAACACTGGTGTCGGAGATTTCAGACTGCCCAAGGCCAAAATGGGCTGATGATTGTTGTCCTGTGATTAGAACCGGAACTGATAGTTTTATTTGCCCTCCGAACCAGGGTAGTGACTTAAATACGCAAACGGTCTTTTAACCAATTTGTGACCTGAGCAAGCGTTGCTTAACTTTGATCAAAATGCCACGAGCAATCACACATCCAATTCGTGACCTGAGCAAGCGTTGCTTAACTTTGATCAAAATGCCACGAGCAATCACACATCCAATTCGTGACCTGAGCAAGCGTTGCTTAACTTTGATCAAAATGCCACGAGCAATCACACATCCAATTCGTGACCTGAGCAAGCGTTGCTTAACTTTGATCAAAATGCCACGAGCAATCACACATCCAATTCGTGACCTGAGCAAGCGTTGCTTAACTTTGATCACAATGCCACGAGCAGTCACCCATCTAATTCGTGACCTGAGCAAGCGTTGCTTAACATTGATCACAATGCCACGAGCAGTCACCCATCCAATTCGTGACCTGAGCAAGCGTTGCTTAACTTTGGTCGCAATGCCACGAGCAGTCACCCATCCAATTCGTGACCTGAGCAAGCGTTGCTTAACTTTGATCACAATGCCACGAGCAGTCACCCATCCAATTCGTGACCTGAACAAGCGTTACTTAACTTTGATCAAAATGCCACGAGCAGTCACCCATCCAATTCGTGACCTGAACAAGCGTTACTTAACTTTGATCACAATGCCACGAGCAGTCACCCATCCAATTCGTGACCTGAACAAGCGTTGCTTAACTTTGATCAAAATGCCACGAGCAATCACACATCCAATTCGTGACCTGAGCAAGCGTTGCTTAACTTTGATCAAAATGCCACGAGCAATCACACATCCAATTCGTGATCTGAGCAAGCGTTGCTTAACTTTGATCAAAATGCCACGAGCAATCACACATCCAATTCGTGACCTGAGCAAGCGTTGCTTAACTTTGATCAAAATGCCACGAGCAATCACACATCCAATTCGTGATCTGAGCAAGCGTTGCTTAACTTTGATCAAAATGCCACGAGCAATCACACATCCAATTCGTGACCTGAGTAAGTGTTGCTTAACTTTGATCACAATGCCACGAGCAGTCACCCATCCAATTCGTGACCTGAGCAAGCGTTGCTTAACTTTGATCACAATGCCACGAGCAGTCACCCATCCAATTCGTGACCTGAGCAAGCGTTGCTTAACTTTGATCACAATGCCACGAGCAGTCACCCATCCAATTCGTGACCTGAACAAGCGTTACTTAACTTTGATCAAAATGCCACGAGCAGTCACCCATCCAATTCGTGACCTGAGTAAGCGTTGCTTAACTTTGATCACAATGCCACGAGCAGTCACCCATCCAATTCGTGACCTGAGCAAGCGTTGCTTAACTTTGGTCACAATGCCACGAGCAGTCACCCATCCAATTCGTGACCTGAGCAAGCGTTGCTTAACTTTGATCAAAATGCCACGAGCAATCACACATCCAATTCGTGACCTGAGCAAGCGTTGCTTAACTTTGATCAAAATGCCACGAGCAATCACCCATCCAATTCGTGACCTGAGCAAGCGTTGCTTAACTTTGATCAAAATGCCACGAGCAGTCACACATCCAATTCGTGACCTGAGCAAGCGTTGCTTCACTTTGGTCACAATGCCACGAGCAGTCACCCATCCAATTCGTGACCTGAGCAAGCGTTGCATAACTTTGATCAAAATGCCACGAGCAATCACACATCCAATTCGTGACCTGAGCAAGCGTTGCTTAACTTTGATCAAAATGCCACGAGCAATCACCCATCCAATTCGTGACCTGAGCAAGCGTTGCTTAACTTTGATCACAATGCCACGAGCAGTCACCCATCCAATTCGTGACCTGAGCAAGCGTTGCTTAACTTTGATCACAATGCCACGAGCAGTCACCCATCCAATTCGTGACCTGAACAAGCGTTACTTAACTTTGATCAAAATGCCACGAGCAGTCACCCATCCAATTCGTGACCTGAGTAAGCGTTGCTTAACTTTGATCACAATGCCACGAGCAGTCACCCATCCAATTCGTGACCTGAGTAAGCGTTGCTTAACTTTGATCACAATGCCACGAGCAGTCACCCATCCAATTCGTGACCTGAGCAAGCGTTGCTTAACTTTGGTCACAATGCCACGAGCAGTCACCCATCCAATTCGTGACCTGAGCAAGCGTTGCTTAACTTTGATCAAAATGCCACGAGCAATCACACATCCAATTCGTGACCTGAGCAAGCGTTGCTTAACTTTGATCAAAATGCCACGAGCAATCACACATCCAATTCGTGACCTGAGCAAGCGTTGCTTAACTTTGATCACAATGCCACGAGCAGTCACGCATCCAATTCGTGACCTGAGCAAGCGTTGCTTAACTTTGGTCACAATGCCACGAGCAGTCACCCATCCAATTCGTGACCTGAGCAAGCGTTGCTTAACTTTGATCAAAATGCCACGAGCAATCACACATCCAATTCGTGACCTGAGCAAGCGTTGCTTAACTTTGATCAAAATGCCACGAGCAATCACCCATCCAATTCGTGACCTGAGCAAGCGTTGCTTAACTTTGATCAAAATGCCACGAGCAGTCACACATCCAATTCGTGACCTGAGCAAGCGTTGCTTAACTTTGATCAAAATGCCACGAGCAATCACACATCCAATTCGTGACCTGAGCAAGCGTTGCTTAACTTTGCCGAAATTTCATATAAATGAGTGCCATCTAGAGATGTAAAATGACTGAATATGACCAGTCACAATTGTCATAAACCTAAAATGACCGGTCATTTACTGTCAAATTCAGTCAATTTGACTGAAATTATAATTTATGTCTATTCTCAACTACCACCAAATAATTTATTTATTTAGGTCTCCAATTTCACTCAGCGATTCTTTTTTTTTGTGACGTTTTCCCAGGCAATCTAACTATAAAGAAGACAAACTTACCAAGCCAAACTCTATCTGAATAGAAAATTTCATTCAAATTGTTAGAGCCGTTGCCGAACTCCACAAAATATTATATATATATATATATATATATATATATATATCCCCTTCATCACAATGTTGATCAAGCGTGCCATATAAGTAGTTTTTGTTTGATCCGTTTTCACTTGTTGATCCGGCCATGATTTCTTGATCCATTGCGAGCGCCCAATTCTCATGTGGTTCCGTTTGGATCAACTAACGCCAACGTTGTTGCTAATAATAATTACGCCATTTTTATACAAATCCACACTTTAGGTATTTTAGCTTTACTTGATCCGATTCAAATGGGCCAATCACAGCGCAGTATTCTTCTCGGAGGGCAGTCATTGGTTCTTGGTCACTTTTATGGATTATTATTCTGTATTTCTTATCAATTCTCATAACTTACGGAATTTCTTACATTTACTTGGTTTCTATGTCCATTTCTCCAGCAGCAGCAGTTTTTTCTTACTTCGGCGTTTTTGGTTAAATATTTGTAGTAGGTAGGTACATTACCTACCAGAGGGGCACGTGACAAAGTGGCGACCACTCGAAACTTTCAAAAATTCGCGAGGTAAAACGCGTTCGTCACCGTCTGGTTTATAGATGGGTCATCATCATCATCCTCCGAGCGTTATCCCGGTTGCATCCAGGCCTTTGCCTTAGAGCCCGGGTTCCGCTTTCTAGTCTAACCAGATTTGACTGAATATGAGTTTTCCACAGAGCGACTGTTTTCTTACTATTACATGTATTGCCATTTAATTTAGGCCACAGAAGGTGTGACTTTTTGTGGCTGGTCACCCATCTATAAACCAGGCGGTGACGAACGCGCTTAACCTTGCGAATCGATAGATTCGATCGGTCGCCATTTTTACACGGGCCGTTCACTTTATACGCCACATGTGCGTACTTATTTGAATCCAAAACTATATATTATATTAGACCAGCTGGTTAATATTATGTGGCTCCACGATTATGTTAGTTGAATATTTTAGCTTACTATTTAACGCATAATTGTATACCATAATCTGTATATTTATTGGGCTCCTTTAAGACATACATATACCAATCATAATTATGTCAATCAATACTTAATGGTTTCACATTACAATTATTTAAATTTTAGTTTTCCATACATAGGATGATCCAGTGAATTTATATTCATTTCGTCCATGCATTGTCAAATCCGAAATCATACTATATTAATCCGCTTTTGATATAATCTTATGCACAATAGCTTATATGAATATTACGCAGCTCCATTACGTATGTACGCCACGCGATATCTGCGTACTTATATGAATTTGGGTCGTTTGGCTGATATGAAATATCATCATCATATCAGCCAAACGACGTCCACTGCTGGACATAGGGTGACCGGCCTTCCATGCCTCGTAAAGCACGTAAAGCCAACGGTTTCGGTTATCATCTTTGACAGTCGTTAGCGCAATCAGTGCCCTCAAATATCTGGTCTAAACCATAAAATATGCCTACGCCTTCGGGTTGTAGAGGTCAGACGGCAGTCGCTCTGTGAAAAAGCTAATATTTTGTCAAGTGTAGGCATCTATTATGAAAATGTTTCTGAAATTGCTTTCGAAACACAATACCCACGATGGAGTTCCTTCAGAAATCTTTTTTTATTAATGTGAAACATTTACAAAATAGAAAATAATAGTTTATTTGTTGGAATACTGTTTACAAAGTTGTTTACTGTTTTTAAGTCCATAGTATTTTGCCGTCACCGGCGTACAAATGTTCCTTTTACATTAAATATAATCTTAAATTCTATAGTGCTATTACATAAGTCTTACTGTTCATCACACTGTATGACACATTTTAAATTAAAGGTCAACATTATTAAAATTTGCACGTCATAAGTTCTATTGAATAATATAGATAGAGTACTAATATCATCGGGTTGGATTTCGAAACGAGTCGCCTGAATTTGAGGGTATTGGTTGTGTAGGGGGCTTAAGGGAGTTAGTTTTAATCCCCTAAAAGTAATTTTAGCTACCGGAGTTGCGTCTAAATATTATTAAACAATTTCCAAAAATTCTTAAATACTTCGGCAATTATGCAAAACGGAACGCAATTTTTATACTTTAGTACAGTTTTACAAATGTATTTTTTAGGTTTTATGTGAAAAACGTGAAATGAAACGCAACCCGCCATCTTGGAATGATAATATTGACAGCCAATGTCAAATTTGTGCGTCATTGCTTTCGAGTGCCTAGGCTAACCCTAGGCACTCGAAAGCAATGACTGTAATAAGTAACTAAATAAGTTATGTTAGGTTCTCTTTTGACCCTTAATCTGAAAATAGGAGCGCTGCGAAGCAGGGCTCCGTCAACCTTAGTTTATTAAACTAGTGTGAAGAATGTGGAAGTTGGCAGTGCCATACACACCGATGTTTGGAGATTTTTTTTTCAGAGGAAACCTAGTGTTTCCGGCAAGTGGCAATGGTGAGGGCGGGTTCCGAGACCTCCTCCTCTCCCCCCTAATCACTCACAACCCCTAAAAACGGCAACGTATTTCGACATTTTTACCATATCATTATTTAAAAGTGATAGGAATTAAGTATTTGGTAGAAAATTGTGACTGGCAGAACTTGTAGCTTTGGTAGAAAATTTGGCAGAAAATTTGGCAGAATCTGTGGTAGAAAATGGTTATCTTGAAAGAAATGGTAGTTTTGGAGATATGTTTGTTTTTGTATGACTTGTAGTTTTGGTAGCAATAGTTGTTATGGTATAGGTAAATTCACGAAAGTTGACCACAAATGGCGGCCGTCGTGCATATGTACGTTCGTGCACCAATGGCGTTGTTCCATTCTTGACGCATTTAGGGAATGCGTCAAGAACGGAGCCACGCCATTGGCACTCCACCCGCGCCTCACCCCGCACCTCCACGGGGACCTAAAAAATTATTTCTGCGCAGTGGTCATCTTTCGTGAACCGACCTATAGTAATGGTTGGTTTGAGATAATGGTAGATTTAGTATAAATTGTAGTTTTGGTAGAAATGTTATTAATGACACAAATTGTAGAAATGGTAGGTTTGTTAATTACCGTTTTCTACTAAAATACAATTTCTTTATAAAGAAATTGTTTTTTTAGTAGAAAACGGTAATAGTAGTCAGCCAAAACTACCGTATTACGGGAATAATGTTCTGAGAATGATGATTCTTAGTAGGTGCTTTATTATTACTACAATGCCCGCTATTGTATATAAACTTCTTTGGTGTCTAAATGTTGATTTGATTGTGTAGGAAGGTGGTCACAATAAATTAATGATGCCTTTTGCAGTCCACTACAGGCCTTAAGTCCTGTAGTGGACTGCACATGGTGGTTTTGGGTAGCCTCTCCACATGGTGGTTTTGGGTAGTGGGACAGTAGTAGATAATATGGCGCTTATAATGTCTAGTTGGTATTATTAGTATTACATGGCTATGATTAGCTGCTTACTATCAGGCGCGCAGACAGTAGCTCGTTTGCCACCTCTACTGTATAAAAGCGGCCAAGTGCGTGTCGGGCCACGTTTTTCGGTGGCTGGCTTCTATGCGCAACGGTTAGCCGCTTGCCATCAGGCAGGCGCATTTGCCACCCTTGTAGTATAAAAAAGGAATGTACTTCAATCATATCGTTCTAGAGCTGCGTAGTCCTCATGAGCAAATGTATTGTATAATCTTTTACTGGAGCCAATTAAGTAAACAGAATGTGGCATATAATTTAGAGTACAATTGTAATAATAGTTTTAAGTAGAAAATAGTTTACCATACTACTAATAATCATGCAATTAATGAACTTAATCCTGGAGCTTCATAGTATTGATCGGTAAGTTAGCTGGTAGTATTATGACTGGATTTAAAGAAGTATGGCATGTAAAGTATAACGTGGAGCCACAACACATTAATTTGTTTTTATGTAAGTTTACTGGATTCAAATAAGTACGTACGATGCAGCATGTAATCAGAGTTAAATAATACGTAAATAAATAAAATAATGCTAGTAAATAACTCCATGGCTGCTATAATTTCACTCGTGGATCTAACAATGCATGGTTATAATAAATATAAATCATCTGGATCAACTTATGTATGCTAAATAGATAAGGATTTCATCTAATGATATTAAATATCTATGGGCCTTATCCGAAGGCGCAAGGTCACTCAGAGGGCGATGGAGAGAGCAATTCTTGCAGGTTTCCTGTGCGAGATCGAATCAGAAATGAGGAGATCCGCAGGAGAACCAAAAACATAGCTTTCTGGATAGTCAAGCTGAAGTGGCAGTGGTCAGGGCACATAATAATATCTCGAAGTTGAGGCCGTGGAGGCAGAAAGGTTTTGAAGTGGTGGCCACATACCGGATGACGCCGCAGAGGAAAGTACCCCGCAAGGTGGATCGACGATCTCGTTAAGAATGCGGGAAGCGGTTGGATGCGGGCGGCTCAAGACCGGTATGTGTGGAGAACCTTGAGGGAGTCTGTCTGTCTTGAGTATGTGTAGCAGGGGACGTCGTTTGGCTGATAAGTTGATGAATTGATGATATTTCATCATACCAGCCAAACGACCCAAATTCATATAAGCACGCAGATATGGCGTGGCGTGTATATAATGTAGCCACATAATATCCATAAGCTTATGTGCATAAGATTATCAGTATCAGTTCATAAAATTTAAAACGGAGCAATATAGTATGCTTTCGGATTTGACAATGTATGGACGTAATGAATATAAATTCAATGGATGATCTTATGAATGGAAAACTAAAATTTAATTAATTGTAATGTAAAACCATTAAGTATTGATTGACGGGTATATGTATGTCTTAAAGTAGCCAAATAAATATACAGATTATGGTATACAATTATGCATTAAATAGTAAGCAAGAATATTCAAACAAAAATAGTCAACTAATATAATCGTGGAGCCACATAATATTAACCAGCAGTTCTAATATAATATATAGTTTTGGATTCAAATAAGTACGCACATGTGGCGTATAAAGTGAACGGCCCGTGGCAAAGTGGTGATCGCTCGATTCTATCGATTCGCAAGGTTAAGCCGTCTGGTTTATAGATGGGTGACCGGCCACAAAAAGTCACACCCTCCGTGCCTCAGAGAGCACGTTAAGCCGTCGGTCCCAGCTGTCATCAAAAAGATCCTTGACAGTCGTTACGAGGAATTAGTACCCGCGAACATCCTGACTGTGGTCTAAAAGAGGTCAGACGGCAGTCGCTCTGTGGAAAAGTTAATTTTCTGTCAAATCTGGTTAGACTAGAAAGCGGAGCCCGGGCTCCAAGGCGAATGCCTGGATGCAACTGGCATAACGCTCAGAGGATGGTGATGATTTGGCATAATTTTTATACAGTATAAATGGAGCCACATAGTATACAAGAAATGGAAAATATCGGACTTAAATAGTATTTAAATTATCAAGTAGAAATAGGATCATTATAGTGCTGGTAAAAATGTATAAAATGGTTATATCATATATTATTATTATTACACGGAACAAGTACTGAAGTAACTTGTCCCTGGAGCCACATATTTATAATTGCCACGTCTGGATTAAACAAAGGACGCACGCATGGCATATAATTCGGAGCCAAAAAGTTGACGTCGGTCTGAGATATATGGCCGTTACGGATCCAGTTTTGTTCGGAACTTCAGCCAAATTCATCACGAATACATCAAAATTTTATTGAATATGTTTTGGCAACGTCTTGCCATGAATGGCAACATTGTGAAAAAATCTAAAATATATTCCATAGAGCAAATGTTATTCGAGTGCAAAGATGGATCAACTAAGGAACGACAATACCGCGTGATCAACCAAGTCCGCAAACAGTCGTTTATATATATATATATATACACCGCTATTTTTTAATTAGTACAAAAAATTTAACAGGGCACTAAGTATCTTTAACTGATCATAATTATGTAGGTAGTTGAAAAATAAAAACACTAAGTCCCAAAACTGTCTCAAAACTGTCCACAAAAATACGTGATAATTGGTAAATGCAATACTAATACTATGACCGACCCGTGTACTATCATACCATTGATAAATTACCCCCCCCCCGCCCCTCTGCGCCTGCGCCACGCCCCGACGATGCGACAGTACTAAATTACTAGCGAAAGTCAGCGTATCTAATTTCGTTGCAAAACTTAATTGTTTGTCTACGTTTGCCCGACGCGATGGCCTATCATATCAGTTCATATCACGGGAGTATGTAGCTATGCTTCGTGCGTACTTTTTGAGTGGAAAAATCGCGAGTGCAGCTGTGTACCCATGGACATCGTATTGTGAGGGTACAAAAGTGACCGGGTCAGTGTCAAACAATTAAAACAGTGCATATTGAATGCTTTTGACAACGGTGGTGGACATTTCGAAGGACAATGGAAATACTTGTAAGTTTAGTAAATAATACGTACTTAAGTAAATAATAATTTGATGCAGGCGCCTCAAAATCGGTCTGTGTTCTCCACACACCTTGAGGAAGGCCTATGTCCAACAGTGGACGTCTCTAGGCTGACATAATGACGATAAAATAATTTGTAAATAGCAGATGATTCTAACTTCATAAATACGCCAAAATTACCCTTTCCTTTTAGTCCAGAACACCATCTTTTATTTTGATATTTGTTTGCTTTCTAATTACATACCTCCGTATTTAATTACTTGTTAAACGATAAATTTTACCGGTCCTACGCCCGAATGAAGTATGAAGGAGAGGGTAGAACTAACAAAATTAAAAAATAACTACCTACATTTATTATTTTTCTTCATTTTATTTTCTATTGCTACCTACATCATAAGTGCGACGGAGAGAATGCGAATGAGCAGGATGGAATATTATCAATGAATTAGTGAATGGATTGTAAAATATGACTATGATTTAAGTGAGATTTTCTACAATAAACAAATGATAATAACTTTGCTCTTTATTGATATTATGAAATTCTTACGTCACATGTATGATAATAATATCTTCGCTAATATGTCCTTAAAGTTTTTGTACTACTTAAAAAATAGCGGTGTATATATATATGGTGGCAGACAACCGATCGCTACCCGAATCCTAAGCGTTCCACCATCTTCAGCTGCAAGTGAGCGCAACTGGAGCATATTCAGTTTCACACACTTTTTGCGACGCAATCGCTTGCAGAAGCAAAGGGTGGAAAAACTTGTTTTCGTCAGGTCAAACCTCCGTCTTTTTGCGGAAAATAAACGTGCTCCGGCAATTTGTAATTTGAGCTCAGACTCGGAAGAAGAGGAATATGAAAACATTGCATTCATAGACGCCACAAACCACGCACAAGACATCATTGGTCATGATGATGAAGAAAATGATGCCTTAATACTTTAATTAGAATTAGAAAACAATTAGTAAAATGATTTACAATATGATTCTATTTTTTTAAAGAAACCTACATTGTAAAATGTTAAATACTACAATAAATAATTATAAACCACTTTTTGTTTCAAATAAGAATTCTGTACACTTATATTAATCACAAAAACTTAGAAAATACTTAAAAAAGTAATAAAATATTAGTGAAATCAAAATGACCGAAATTGACAATTTTTTATTGTTAATGACCTTTTTTGACTGTTTTTTGACCAATTTGACCGTAATCATTTTCAACACTAGTGCCATCTACCGATGATTGTAAGAACTAAAGAAAAACAAATTGCATATACACCTAGAAATATTTGTAACGATAACTGAACGGTAATTTCACCATTATTGTTAAGAACTGCATAGCGCAGTGGAAGCGTGCTGGGTTCACATCTTAGAAGTCCGTGGATCGATTCCACGCTTATCCAGAACTTCTTTTTGTGATTTTTATATTTTTTTACTTTTAAATTGCATATTTTACATAATAGTTGTCATTTACGTATTTATTAACACCGAAATTAAACATTTATTTTATTTTGAAAAATGAATCCACTACTAACGCCATCTATACGATCGGAATAAAAATAAAATTGTTTGTACGCCATCTAGAGTCGAGGATGCCTGTTGAACTTTTTCCTTAGAGGGAGTTGCGCATCTATACCAGTATATCTGTATAATCTATGAGTTTAACTATGCTGTATGTGTCATTGCTCACAGTGGAATCTCTCACTGTTAAATTACACGTTTGTTAGACAATTTTTCATCTTTTATTACCAATCTCATCATACCGATTGGTTTTCAACAAGCGGTCACCCATCCAATTCGTGACCTGTGCAAGCGTAGCTTAACATTGCCTACCAAATATCGATAGGTGTTTTTTTCCGGCTCGCAACAAGACTGAAAGAACTAAAACGAAAGTACTGATTAAAAGAGTTATGGAAGTAACCGACAAGATAATATGGGATGTACTAGCGGGATCCCGAAAGGGTATTGGGTGCCGAGAAATTATTGGCCAAAGGTCAAAAGGTCTATTGCGCATTCGTGGATTTGGAAAAGTCTTACGATAAAGTGGTGAGGAATGAAACGTGGTCGGTACTGTCGATGTATGGGGTGAACAGCCGCCTCATACGCGCTTTGAAATCCCTTTATGAAGATTCTAGAGCTTGTGTGAGGATAAATGAGTCGTACACTGATTGGTTTACCATCGAGACAGGTGTTAGACAGGGATGTGTAGCGTCGCCGTGGCTGTTCAACCTCTTCGTGGACAGTTGTTTGCAAGATTTGAAACATAATTACTGTGGATTAAGGATGAATGAGTTACTCGTCAAAAGCCTCCTTTATGCTGATGATCAGGTAGTACTTGCGTCTTCAGCGGAGGAGTAGCAGGAGATGGTAGCAATCATGCATGGTGCTTTAGAGAGGAAAGGAATGAAAGTGAATATGAGCAAGACGAAAGTTATGGTTTTTGAAAAGGAGGAATATGTTACGGCTTGTAATGGTATGATCGATGGACAACAAGTGGAGCAAGTGAATGATTTTGTATATTTAGGTACGCTGTTTACTAGGAACGGTAAAAATGAAGAAGATATTGAAAGAAGAGTTAATGCGGGTAATAAAGTGATTGGAGCTTTGAAGGCTTTTATGAACAGTCAAAACGTGTCCAAAAAGGCACGCTTGGCTGTGCATAAAGGGGTGTTAGTACCTACACTTATGTATGGTAGTGGAAGTTGGGTATGGCAGAATAGAGATGAAAGTAGAATAAATGCTGTAGAAATGAGAGCACTGAGAAGTATGTGTGGAGTGCCTTTGAACGACAGAGTAAAGAATTGTGTGATAAGAGAGTGTTGTGGGGTAAAAGAAGATGTAGTGACAACCATTAAGAAAAAGTTTTTCTAAGATGGTTTGGACACATGGAGAGGATAGATGACGAAAGACTGACCAAAAAGTTATATAAGGCAAGTGTGAATGAGACAAGAGGAAGCGGAAGACCTAGAAGGTCGTTCTCTGACCAGATTGGATACATCCTAAAAAAAGGACAGGTTAAAAGTACCTTTAACCGAAGAGCATGCATGAGAAATTTGATGGGAGTCAGTGAAGCAAGAGAGATATGTCAGGATCGTTTCAAATGGCGTTCCGAAGTCTCTGCCTACGCTTCCGGGAAACAGGCGTGAGTCTATGTATGTTTTTTAGGGTTCCGTACCTTACAAGGTAAAAAAGGAACCCTTATAAAATCACTTTCTTGTCCGTCTGTCTGTCTGTCTGTCTGTCTGTCTGTCTGTCTGTCCGTGTGTCACCACCGATTTTCTCAGGAACGGGTGGACCTAGCAAATTGAAATTTATACCAGATACTAAGGTCTATGTTTCCTATTAGGTGTATAAAAATCAGGGTCCTGGGTCATCCCGATAAAAAGATATGGTCAAAATTAGATTTTTGCGAAAACTTGTCAGTACCAAAATTAACCTTAATTTTTAACTTTTTTAATTTTCGGAATTTTTCCTTTACTTGTGCTGTAAGACCTTCGTTTTGGCCAAAATTGACAATTCTAGGTCAACCGTAAGTACCCTATAGGTTTTGGGTCGAAAACCTATATGGTAGTTCCCGTTGAACTAGAATCACGAAATTTGGCCAAAAGCAGGGTCTTACAGCACAAATAAAGGAAAATTAAAAAAAAAATAAAAAAGTGGAAAATTTAAGGGTGTCCCCATACATACATAGTAGACTCCATTTAAGATAGTCCTCTAAGTTGTATGGGCGCTCATACAGATTTAGAGGACTAGCGTAATTAGCACCAACCACAAAATTAAATAAGGTAAAATGCGTACGGAACCCTCGGTGCGCGGGTCAGACTCGCACATGCCCGAATTTTTTTTTCCCAGATGAAGCTTAGGTATTTTTTTTTTCAGATAAAGCTGGTGCTAGTCGGCTCTTGTCGCAACTCCGTCGACGAGGAAAGGGTTCAAAACCTGAAGGATCTCTGCAAGCACCTCTCTCTGGAAGATAGCGTGCAGTTTGTTGTGAACGCTCCGTACGCCCGACTGCTGCAGTTGTACCAGACCTCCAGTCTGGCGATACACGCCATGTGGAATGAACACTTCGGCATCAGTATGTATCACTCATTTTTATCACCCGGTATAACGACAACAGCGCCACCTACATGATCAAACTACAGCCTTTATTCTGCCCAACAACCGTCCCCTATCTTCCAGTGAAAATCCCATTAAAATCGGTTCAGCCATTCCAAAGATTACCCCTGCCGAACAGACAAGGAAACCATAAAATTGAAAAGCTTTGTTTTTACTTACTTTTGTGTATCTCTAACTATATGGACTTGAAAAATACAAGTACAATGTGAAACAGTTGCAGCTCCTTCATCATCAGCCCTGTATATACATATTATACTGTCCCACTGCTGGGCACGGGCCTCTTCTCACTATGAGAAGGGTAAGGCCATCCACCACGCTGGTCAAGTGCGGGTTGGCAGACTTCACATGTCTTTCGAGAACATTATGGAGAACTCTCAGACATGCAGGTTTCCTCACGATGTTTTCCTTCACCGATAAGCAAGCGATAATTAACATTTTAATACACACTTAACTTTTAAAAGTCATTGGTTCGTGCCGTGGATTCGAACACTATCACTTAGCACTCTGTCGGTCTCTCCACTCGGCTATCTATACGGCTGCATATAGCCGTGATAAGCAGCATCACGGCTATATGCAGCTCCTTACAAAAATAAATATGTACCAATAAGTTGGCGATTAAAAAGAGTGGCTACGAGTTTAATTGCTCGTTCTTTCTCGGTTCTACCTAGTGCTTTGCGAACGAGGCAGTAAATGTAAATGTAGATGCATAATTTAAGTACTTTAAAAATTTGACATTCATGAGCTTCACTTTGTGACCTAGATGAATAAATGATTTTGACTTTGACTTTCAGGCGTGGTGGAATGTATGGCCGCCGGTCTGATAACGATCGCGCACCGGTCTGGCGGACCGCTCGCGGACATCATCGAGACCTCGGAGACCTCCCGCACCGGCTACCTGGCGTCAGAAGCCGATGAATACGCGAGAGCCATTCTCGAGGTCATAGCGCTACCGAGCGACGAGAGAAAACGGATTGTTGAAGCCGCTAGGTTAGTTAATGCTTTTTCTCATCATCCTCCTGGAGTTATCCCAGTTGCTCACGTGAGAAACATCGTAGATAATAATATTTTTAAAGTAATTTTAAGTGCATATTTAAATAAATGAGCATTGTAAAATGCCTATGAACTAGTGAAAGAAGCGCGGGGCAAAATTAATGCATCGATGAAAATGATTAGGAACGAAAGAGGTGAAGTCATGAATGAAGAAAGAATGATACTAAAGTGCGGGAAGGATTATTTTGAGAGCTTATTTGAGAAAGATGTGAGTGAAATAGAGCCAGATGAGGTGATTGATAAGAATGTGGTTCCGAGTGATGAAATTGGAGTGGATGAAATAATGAGAACGATAAAAGGTATGAGGTCAGGCAAGTCTGCTGGGTGTGATGAGGTGACGGTTGAAATGTTGAAGGCTGGCGAAGGACTAATAGTAAGCCTGCTGCATCGCCTTTTTAATCTGTGTTATGTACAGGGCCTGGTGTCGGATGACTGGACGAAGGCAGTGCTCGTCCCAATTTATAAAGGCAGAGGTTCGCAGCAGGAGTGTCACAATTATCGCGGGATCAGCCTTCTTAGTGTTGTAGGAAAAATGTATGCCAGAATATTGATTGTCAGAGTAATAAATGTGACGAATGACAAGATATGGGATGTGCAAGCGGCATTTCGGAAGGAAATAGGATGTACGGATCAAGACTTTTCCTTGCGTTGCGTAACCGAAAAATGTCTGGCACAAAACCAGAAGGTATATTGCGCGTTCATATACTTGGAAAAGGCCTATGATAGAGTGGATAGAAAGGAATTATGGAAGGTGCTATCTATGTATGGGGTGAACAATTTTATAATAAGAGCTCTGAAATCTCTGTATAGGGGTTCTAGAGCCTGTGTAAGGATTAACGGTGCCTATACAGAATGGTTTGATATCTCCAAAGGTGTCAGACAGGGGTGTGCGGCTTCGCCCTGGTTGTTCAATCTATTCATGGATAGCTGCATGAATGATATGAGAGAAATTGAATGCGGGATCGATATGGTAGGATTGCGTGCCTTAGCCTCTTGTACGCCGATGATCAAGTCATTCTTGCGTCATCGGCGAATGAGTTGCAACAAATGATGGACTGCATGGACGAGAGCTTTAAAGCTAAAGGTATGAAATTGAATGTAAGAAAGACGAAAGTGATGGTGTTTGAAAAGGAGAAAAGTGTGACTGAGTGTAGTATTGCGATTGAACATGAACATGTTGAACAAGTTGAAGAATTTGTATATTTGGGTAGCATGTTTACAAGAGATGGAAGATGTGAAGGAGATATTGAAAAGAGAGTGAATGCGGGAAGCTGTGTGAATGGAGCGCTGCACCAGGCCTCCTTCACTCGGCCGTACCTACAGCGATAAGTGCCTACACTTTGGCGCGGCTTCCACGCCGCGTCGTCACCGCTCGCGCGCAGGGCTAGCTAATAACGTGAATTTTAATAGTGAACAACAAAAATGTTCACATCACAAGTCTGGTGCAAAGTATTGCTCATTTAACGGATGTGTGTCGAAAGCAACTTGAAATTTTGATTTTATTTATTTTACGAGAGCAACTTGAAAATTGTACTTTTTATTTGTTGAGATATCTCAACGATTATGGTGTCAAATTAAAGATCTAGGTCAAAAACCATTTTATCTGTTTGAATCATGTAAATCGGTCTACGCGTTTAGGAAATAACTAAGAATTGGTATAGTGAAAATGTAATCCACCAGAATTTTTGTGGTTTTCGTTCTACGAGCTCAAATAGTGGGATAGGATACTTATGAAGAAGCTCTGAGGCGTGTTGCTGAACTAGAACGAGAATTGAGTGAAGCTCATAACACCATCTCTAACTTAGAAACTCTTAAACGCAGTGAACAGATAGCGAATACCTGCAGTCTATATCATGAGTTGGTTAGTAGTGAGCCTGATCATGTGTGTATTAGGGAGCCTGTTGTGACAATAGACCTGACCAGGGACGATACCATTATTATGACACCCAGCTTTTCAAGTCACAAAAAACTTAAACGCTATATTAAGGTTAATAAACTAATTAAAAAATGTCATAAATCTATGAAGAAATATAAAGTGCATAGAGTTAATTTAAATCTCAGAAAGGAGCGCATTTATTTACTTGATCAACTGTCTAAGTGCTCTAGAAGTTTAGAACATAGTAGGGTAGTGTATGATACTGACACTCATCGCTTGAGGGAAGAGCTAGTACTTAGGGAGAGCACCTTAAATGAAATATTTAACAAATATCAAGCTTCTCAACAAGAGCTGAGCAAGCGTATAGTAGAGGCAGGTAGCTAGTAGACTTGGTGAGATGTAATGCAGAAATGTATGAGTCTCTTACCAATAAGCTCTCATGTCCGTGTGCTCACATTCACACTCCAACCCCAGCAGAGCCATTGAGTACCATACTACCTGAGAACTTTTCTCATAATTCACAAAACCAATCCTCTTCACAATCAAATAGGATTAAATCTATGTTTTCAACATCAACTAATAAAACCTACATTTTTTCTGATAGGCTAGGTCATAATTTTGGTAGTCTTCTCAGTGAGAATACAAACCAGAGTGTTATAAATTACTGTAGGCCAGGGGATAGTTACAGTAGTTTAGTTAATCAGATTAAGTTGCACCCCTTAGATGAGAGTAGTACGGCCATATTGTTGTTTGGTAACAGTTTAACGGTAAAAAGACAGCATATCATAGAATGTGTTGAAATGTTATTAGACCTTAATTCCAAGTTTAGTTGTAAATTTATTTTATGTGCTTTGCCTTACTCAAATGACTTAACACATACACAAAACATGCACATACACACATTAAATATGTTATTATATAATATAACTTGTCGTCATAGTGACGCAATATTGTTTTTTGACGCTAATAAATTTATTAGTAAATTTACTTTAACCAGAGATACAATGTATCTGCCATTTTATATTAAGCGACAGATTGCTAAACTATTAGCATACAATTTACAACAAGGCAGAGAGCCTTGTGTTGACAATTTATTTGATAGGGTTAGTACTTGTACTAACAACGTTTTTATTGACACGTCTTGTGATTTAAACTCCAAGATAGGACAACAGTTAGGCTGCAGTATTTGAATATAGTACACCAAAACATGCAGGGCCTATCTGGCAAAGAATTAGAGTTAAGTTTATTTCTAGAAAAATATGATGTTAAGGTTTTGTGCTTAACTGAACATTGGTTAAAGAACCATGAGCTTATTGTTATAAATCAATATTATACAGTGCAGAGTTCGTATATAAGAATGCAGGCTATTAGAGGCGGTTCTCTCATAATAACTTCAAATTTATTAAAATGTAAGGAACGTAAAGATATTGTTAATTTATCTATTGAGCGCACTATTGAGTTGTCCTGTGTGGAATTAGACCTATATATAGTAATTTGTGTATATCGACCTCCTTCTGGTGACTATAATCTATTTGAGACTGTTATGGAAGATGCTATAAATAAAATTAAATGTAGTAATAAGAATATTATAGTATGTGGCGATTTTAATATTAATATTTTAGAGAACTCTTCACAGTGTATTAGATTTCTGAATCTTTTCAAGTCATTTAATTTAAGTAACCTATTCTGTGAACCTACTAGAGTATCTGCAACATCTTCTACTTGTTTAGATAACATATTTAGTTCTTGTGCTGCCACAAACCCAGTAGTAATTAGTTCTCTCCCTTCTGATCACCGTGGACAGATAGCTAGTTTTCCCTGTTCAACATATGATAAATCACGTACAGTAGAATGTAGGCCTCAGACTACCAATCGTCTAATACGTTTCAAAACCAATATTATTGCTAAACTCAATACCTCAATATTGAACTCACAAAATCCAAATACAATTTATAACTCACTTTTTGGACTAGTAAATAATGAGTTTCAAAATACCTTCAAGAGTAAAACAGTCACACTAAAGGGTACTATGGGATCTTTTAACCAGTGGGCCACTATAGGTATATACAAAAGTAGAGCCAAGTTGTTTGAATTATATGGTATGAAACAACATAGATTTGACACACCTTTTCGAGATTATGTAAAAAAGTACTCAAAAATTTTTAAACAAGTTTGTATTATGGCAAAATCTAAATTTATTAGTAGTAAAATTAAGCATTCAACAAATATAATTAAAGCAACTTGGAAAATTATAAATAATGAAACAGGAAGAGCACGACCACGGGAAAACCAATTTGAACTTAAAGAAAACAATTTATTAGTCACCAATAAAACTCAAGTAGCACATATGTTCAATAGTTTCTTTGCGAGCATACCTTTAACAACTACTAGCTGTTTACAATCATCATCTTTAGACGCTGGAAATTTTTTGCTTAGCAGTGTACCTGAATGCAAGAGCGTGTTTAGATTCGAGCACGTTACCCCGCGAGATATATTGATCGCATATAATTCAATTAATATTAAAAATACCGGTGACTTTTGGGGCATTTCAATTAAAATTTTAGGTACTATAGTTGAGACTGTTGCGCCTTACCTATCTATAATTTTTAATCAATGCTTTGACCTAGGCGTATTTCCGGATTTGATGAAATTAAGTAAAATTATACCCTTATTCAAATCTGGCAGTAAAAATGAAATCAATAATTTTAGGCCCATATATATCTTGCCGGCATTTAGTAAAATATTTGAAAAGATTCTTTTAAAGCAGCTACTAAACCACTTTAATTTAAATAGTCTGCTTCACAAGGATCAATACGGATTTACTAAAGGTAGATCCACTACTGATGCGGGTGTTGCTCTCATAAAACACGTTTATAGTGCTTGGGAGTCATCAAAGAATGCTATTGGAGTGTTCTGTGACCTATCTAAAGCATTTGACTGCGTTCAGCACGACACGCTACTGCGTAAGCTCCGCCACTATGGCGTAGAGAAAACCGCACTTAGTGTTGTCGATTCGTACCTGCGGCAGAGATTTCAGTGTGTCGATGTAAATGGGACTACATCCTCTAAATTACCTATACAGCTAGGCGTTCCACAAGGCTCAATTTTAGGTCCTTTTCTATTTCTTGTATATATTAATGACTTACCTTTTTATTTAAAAAGCATCTGTGATGTTGTACTTTTTGCAGATGATACGTCACTTATTTTTAAAGTAGATAGGAATAGAAATCAATTTGATGATGTAAATAATGCACTATTACAAGTTACACAATGGTTTACAGCAAATAACCTAGTACTTAATTCTAGGAAAACTAAATGCGTTAAATTTGCTTTACCTAATGTAAGACAACTGGGACCTAATATTATGCTAGATAGGGAGGAACTTGACACAGTAGACTCTACAGTGTTCCTAGGTATTACACTAGATAATAAGTTACAATGGGGTGCACATATAGCATGTCTTGCAGGAAAGCTAAGCTCTGCTGCGTATGCCGTCAGAAAAGTTAGGCAACTTACTGACATCGACACGGCTCGTTTAGTTTATTTTAGCTATTTTCACAGTGTTATGTCCTACGGCATTTTGTTATGGGGCAAAGCTGCGGATATTCAGAATATCTTCGTTCTACAAAAACGAGCGGTAAGAGCAATATACATGTTAGGTGCAAAAGATACTCTTAGAGAACGCTTTAAGTCTATAGGAATTCTTACAGTAGCCTCGCAATTTTTATTTGCTAATATTTTGTACATTAGGCAAAATATAGGTTTATTTACCACAAAAAGCGATATACATAACATAAATACTCGAAACAGGCATAGGTTATATGCCCCTTATCATCGTTTACATAAAGTTAATAATTCTTTTGTAGGGCTAGGTATTCGTATATACAATAAAATACCAATTAGTCTTTTAGAATTACCATTTAGTACATTTAAAACTAAAATAAAAGACTGCCTTATTAAGAAAGGTTATTATACTATTAATGATTATTTCAGTGATAAGGATAGCTGGTCACTTACGCTAGACAACTCATGATCTTTATACCTAATTAGAATTATATAGATACTTTGCATTATTCAGTTAATCTTTATATAATATTTCTAGTTCTTTTAAATTACTGTTCATGTATTATTAGGTCATTCAACTTAGGTACTACATTTACATTTGCATTGTTGTTCCACTAATTTTATTAAAGTTTTACTGCACTGTAAGATGAAGATAACTCGTGATTATGGGCTGTAAACTAATGTTTTAGTAATTTTGTGTATTCATATACAGTCACTTCTGTAACATATATTTCCACCATATAGTTATGAACATGGTCGCGAGTTGCCTACATTATAAGACGTAAGTGGATGCTCCTGTTACACAATATTCACACTGGAAGGCTACTACAGCAGTTAAATTGGTAACTGCATTAATTATTTAAGTATTATGTATGTTCCTAATTACTATTTACAAGTAATTAATTACAATGTGAAACAGTTGCAGCTCCTTACAAAAACAAAATATGTAACATAACACTGGCGATTAAAAAGAGTGGCCACGAGTTTTATTGCCCGTTCTTTCTCGTGGTTCTACCTATTGCTTTGCGAATGGGCAGTAAATGTAAATGTAGAAGCATTAAGTAATGTACATAAAAATTTGACGTTCATAAGCGTCACTTTGTGACCCAGATGAATAAATGATTTTTGACTTTTTTTGACTTTTATGGTATAAATATTTATTATTAGGTACGTGGTCAAGTAGGTAGATAGACGATAAATAAATATTATAGTAACAGCGGCAAGTCGACAACCCTAGCGCACCGCTCCGCGCCAGACAGCGACAGCGTTAAGTGTTAGAAAAGAGCGGGAACAGTTAGGTCAATATCGCGTTAGGTACTGAGTGCTCATGCGAGCTGAATTGCACTTTCTTGCTTAGTAGCAAGAGTCCCCATTTCTATAAATTGGTTTTCAAAGTGGTGCTTCTGTTCGTAAGAACTATCTATTCTGTGGCTGCACGCCTTTATGAACGGTCAGACGGTGCCGAAAGAGGCGCGACTGGCGGTTCATAATGGTGTGCTTGTCCCCACGCTGATGTATGGCATTGAGTGTCGGGTATGGCAGAAAAAGCATGAAAGCAGAATTAACGCAGTGGAGATGCGATCACTGCATAGTATGTGTGGGGTGAGACTGATTGATAGAATTCCGAATGCAGTAATACGAGAGTGATGTGGCCTGAAAGAAGATGTTGTGACGAGAATTGAGAAAGGAATGCTGAGATGGTTTGGACACGTGGAGCGAATGAGTGAAGACAGAATGACTCACCAAATATATAAGGCAAACTTGTATGGACAAGCCGGTCGCGGCCGACCTCGTAGAACATTCGTCGACAAAAGGGAAAGGTCCGAAGCACCCAGAACCGGCGAGCATGTATGAAAAGAGTAATGAATGTAGAGGAAGCGTGTGAGATCTGTAAGAATAGAATCAAGTGGCGTTCTGTTGTCTCTGCCTACCCCGACGGGAAAAAGGCGTGAGTATATGTATGTATGTATGTATGTAAAATGCCTGTTCAAAAAGTAGCCTCCATGAGAAGAATCGGGCAAGAAAGTTTAGTTTAGTTCCATATTCTGTTAGAGGGTAGTTGTTATAAGTGTACAATAAAGTATAAAAGCTCTCTATAGTATAAAAGTATAAAAGTATAAAAGCGCTCTAGCCCAGTCGAGCCAGACTATTCGTGCTGAAATCAGCAAGTCAGCACGGGATTGTAAGAAACCTACATTACTATATCCCGGGCTACAAACCGTTAGCACTTGCCTTACAGCGTTTTGTAGACTACTGCTGTACAAAGGACTCTCCAAATTTGCGTTACAATTGCATTACGAGTGATCTTGAGCACAGAATAATAATAGTACTAACGTACAGAAGATTCACTTTTCAAACCAATTTTTTGAAATTGCGACTCTTGGTCCTAAGCAATAAAGTTCAATTAAGCTCGCATAAGCACTCAGTGCCTAATGCGATATTCACCTAACAGGTCCCGCTCTTTTCTAACACATAACGCTGTCGTTGTCTGGCGCGGAGTGGCGCGCTAGGGTTGTCGACTTGCCGCTGCTACTATAGTATTTATTCATCGTCTATCTACCTACTTGGCCACGTACCTAATAATAAATAATTATCCTATAAGTATCCTATCTAGGGAATGCAATCTCGCGAGATCTCGGCCTTTTTTAGCGAGATTAATCTCGGTCAAAAAATGGGCGAGATCTCGCGAGATTTACGAGATTGCACTCGAGCATAAAAACGTATTTTTCGAAGCACGAACTGACACGGACGGATCGCAATCTGTCGGTATCGGCATTAATAAAAAATGAAATGAATTTATACGAGTCCGGGGGGTCAAAAGGCAAAATTTTGCAGTTCGTGGATGTCTGCCTGAGAACTGCGGATTCAATTCGCGTTGAATCCGAAAGGGCCTTCTCAGCTGCTGGTTATCTGGCCAACAGAAAAGGAAGCTGTTAGCAGACGATTCTTTGGACATTTTGTGCTTCTGAAGGAGCTCCTTTGAAAATAATTCGTAATAATGGCTTGTGATTTGAACTAGACCAATCGTCCCTTTGATTGGTATATTTTGTTAATTAATCTGTAATATCTAGAAATGTGTACAGAGTAGATATAGTTTTATTTACCTAATTGATAATAATACCTCAGTTTAGCAACATAGATGATAAGTAAATTTTTTTGACCTCTCGTTGTTTTGTTTATTATAAAAGAAATGTTTTATTACTAAAAGATTTTTGTTTAATATTAGAAGCAAAGACTTCTTGTTTCTTTCATTTCTTATTTGACAGATCCGTCCGTAAAAGTTTACTTCATAAAAGTTTATTAAAAAATTATAGACAAATAGGTACATCAAACAATTTTTGAATCATAAAAGTCTATTGAAAAGTTCGTAAAAAGTAATGTTTATCTTATAGTACTTAAAATGGTTATTATTTATGTCCTAATTTATTAAAATATTGCGTAGATTTACAAAAAAACATACAAAACTGTCAATCTCGCGAGATCTCGAAATTGGCGAGATCTCGCGAGATTACGAAGCCAATCTCGCGAGATCTCGCTTGAGCCCAAATCTCGCGAGATTTGCATTCCCTAATCCTATCCCACTATTTGAGCAACATTAGAACAAAAACCACAAACATTCTGGTCGTTTACATTTTCACTATACTAATTCTTAGTTATTTCCTAAATGCGTGGACCGATTAACATGATTCAAACAGATAAAATGGTTTTTGAACTAGATCTTTAATTTGACACCATAATCGTTGGGATATCTCAACAAACAAAAAATCCAATTTTCAAATTGCTCTCGTAAAATAAATAAAATCAAATTTTCAAGTTGCTTTCGACACACATCCGTTTAATGAGCAATACTTTGCATCAGACTTGTGATGATACATTTTTGTTGTTAAAGGCGTTTATATAATTTGAACAATGTTCTCGCACGGCGCGTGAGAATACGTTTCGGTCGCACTCGTTGCGTGACGTCTAATGTGAGCGGCGCGCGGCAACCCACTAATCCAACCATGTAGTCATGGGCGGCCGCGATACGCGTAAGTTTGTATCTAAAATGCGAAGTGCACCAGGCCTGTCTTGAGTGACTTATTTAGGTTAGGCAGCGATAGCACGGAATACAGATTTACATAGAAGTGCATTTCTTAAGGATTTCGTGTGCCGATTCCAAGTGATGACTGTCGCCAGTGTAGTTCGTAGTTGGCGCCGTTGGCGGCGCTGGCGTCGTTCTCCGTCTCTCTTGCTCTCGTAGTTAAGATATACAGGAGGAACGTTCGTCTCTCTTGCACTCATAGAGACAGCTGTCACAGCGCGACTGCCACGCCGCCAAGCGGCAATTTGGGTCACAGAAAGTTTGTTTACACAGCGCTCATAAGAAATGTGCCTCTATGTAAATATCTATGCTCTATGATGCTTATAACCAGAATGGATGGCGCCATCTTGTAATTAAAATATGTACTGCGATAAAAAAAATAGTTTAAAGTTATACTATCTGTTGACACTTGACAGTGTTTCTGACGTAATTTTCTTTTTGTTTACAGAGCCTCAGTGGACCGTTTCTCAGAAAAGGAGTTCGAGAAATCATTCCTACGTGCGGTGGAGCCTCTTATTAGATTAGATTAAATATATGTGTGGGCCAAACACGCACGCAACTTTTAACATAGGAAGCAATAAAAAATACACTCACGCCTGTTTCCCCGAAGGGGTAGACAGAAGTGTAGTAATATTACACCCACATTTAGCCCATGAAATTTTTAGGTTCCATGGAACAGGGAGCGAGTCTATTGCCGTTACCGGACACATTGCCAGACTCCGTGCTGCTACTGAGAATTAAAAAAAAACTGTAACACTTTTGCTCGACCCGGGAATCGAACCCGGGACATCCAAATCAGATGCATACGCTATCCATTGGACCACGGGGGCAGTTTTACTTTATATGACAATTGCTCTGACAGCGGCTACACCCGCGTTTTTGGGGCTACTGCTCCGCTCCCCTGGCTCATAGCGAGATGTAATATAGTCATACATAGCTTTCCTCGATAAATGGACTATTAAACATAAAAACAATTAGCGCTTTCAAAAAACACTACGCACTAGTCTAACTACACGCAACAGTTTAGGTACTGTTACTTTACGTCAGAATATAAGCGTTTCTACAGAGCGACTGCCTGTCTGATCCTCGCAGCCCAAAATCTGGCTTTAACAGGCTTTAACATGTGTCAGTTTATTTAAAGGGTACATACCAATGATATTAGAAAAGTCATAGATACGTTACCTACGTAGTAATCAATCCGTAGAAACGGTACACTAACGCACACATCGATAACTCCATATTTTATTTTAATTTCGGTTGACAAGATGTGTCAGTTTCACTATGACGCCGGCTCGCGTTGTCACACACATATATCAGACTTGCCGACTGGCATATGTTTAGCGTCCTGCTTTTGGTACGCCTATAACGTATCTACTTCTTTTTACTTGTAACATCGTTGGTACTAACAGTTAGATCCCTGGGTCCGCTTACTAGTCTAACCGGATTTAACTGAACATTAGCTTTTTCCCAGAGAACCATAAACAAATAATCCAAAAAAGTATCGGGAAGATACTTTTTTGACTGAATGTGTAAATATCGCTTATCTAGGGCTGAACGTAGTGCGTGTTTGTTGGCCCTAAGTGCTTCTAAGTACACTCATTGTTCCATTAGTTATAAGCGTAGTTATTTACTAATAAAACTAAACCAAAGCTTATACAGACTTTTATTTGCTAAGGTTCCTTTAGAGGTAAAATTTGACCTCTTTATAGATAGAATTATTATTTATTATTCTGATACAATTCACACTATTATCAGATCTCTGACTATGTTACATGGTGTAAAATCCCATAATCTTTATACATATACTAGAGGACGCCAGCAGTTACGCCTGCATTTTTTTTAATTTACTCCTTTTGGCCGATCCCGTGGGAATTTCGGGAAATCCCTTCTTAGTGCACCCCTACGGTCCCCAAGGAACATACATGCCAAATTTCAGCTTCCTACGTCCAATAGTTTTCGCAAAAAAGACTAAGACGCAAGGATTTTATATATTAAGATTTCTTATGTGCATGTGTGTCACTGAACTCCTAAACGGTTGGACCAATTTTTGAGATATTTTTTGTGTGTGTTCAAGGGGACTTGTCAATGGTTTAGATTTATAATTTAGTCCACTAGAAAACGTTTTTTAGTTTATTTTAATTTGTAAGTAGTTGTTGATTTTGGAATGTTTCACATTGGAACCGACCGACTGCGCAGTGTCAAGTCTATATCATTAATTTCGTCAAGGGGTACGATAGACTCGATCGAAACCTTACTTGCATAATAAAGCATAAAAAAATAAAGATTTCGAGTCGACAACATACGGCGTCACAAAAATCGCATGTCTTTAAAAATTTTCTTCAAAGTAAGTTTAGCCCTATAAATCAATAGTAAACATATGAATCTAAAAGAATATAGGATTTTGTTTATCAGGGAATAAAAAACAAACAAGCTAATGCAAATGATTAAGACGAAACTTTTTATTTAAACAGAAAATAAAAAAAATCGGGCAAGTGCGAGTCTGCCCCGCGCAACGAGGGTTCCGTACGCATTTTGCCTTATTTGAGGTTGGTGCTAATTACGCTAGTCCTCTAAATCTGTATGAGCGCCCATACAACTTAGAGGACTATCTTAAATGGAGTCTACTATGTATGTATGGGGACACCCTTAAGTTTTCCACTTTTTTATTTTTTGGAATTTTACTTTATTTGTGCTGTACACTTGCGTTACGCTGCTTTTGGCCAAATTTCGTGATTCTATTTCAACGGAAACTACCATATAGGTTTTTGACCCAAAACCTATAGGGTACTTACGGTTGACCTAGAATTGTCAATTTTGGTTAAAACCGAGGTACAACACAAGTAAAGGAAAAATTCCATAAATTAAAAAAAGTTGAAAATTAAGGTTAATTTTGGTAAGTATTTACAAGTTTTCTCAAAAATCTAATTTTGACCATATCTTTTTATCGGGTTGACCCAGAACCTGATGACTGATATAGGAACCACAGACCTCAGTATCTGGTATAAATTTAAATTTGCTAGGTCCACCCGTTCCTGAGAAAATCGGTGGTGACACACGGACAGACAGACGGACAAGAAAGTGATCTTATAAGGGTTCCTTTTTTACCATGTGAGGTACGGAACCTTAAAAATAACAAAGTCCCTAAAAGCAAGTTAAAACCCAGTGTAACCCCTTTAGCTCTGGTGACTGCTTCCATGCGTTCCCCCATGGACCTTATAAAGGTAACAATAGTCTCTTGAGGCATGTTGTCCCATTCTGCAACGATACGAGAACCAAGACCTCCAACTTGCCGTGGAGGACTTGGAGAGTGGTAGGGGCAGGCTCATGTGCCCGTACGTTTCAGGTCATCCCAAAGGTGCTCAATAGGATTCAGGTCTGGACGTCGCGCAGGCCAACGCTCAACAGGGATCCCGACTTCTTGCAGGTAGTCCTTTACAATGAATGAGGTGTGACAGAGGGCGTTATCATGCATGAAGCCATTGCTAACAAAACCCGCATAAGGGACCACGTGCTCCTCTAAGATCTCGGCTATGTACCAAGGAGCAGTCAGCGACCCTTGTCCACGAGCACCTCCAGTCTGAGAAACATACACAAGGTTTGTTTTGACGTCGATTGACATTTCGCGCCAGAACTTGTACGAGCCACCCCCGTATTCAACTGTCTCTTGATGAATACAGTCTTGTGCGAATCGTTCCTCTTCCCCCCTATACACTCTTGAACGCCTGTCGTTGCAGTTGGGACAAACCCTCGTCTCATCCGAAAAGAGCACAGCCCTCCATTGATCGATTGTCCAATCAAAATGTTCTTGGGCAAATTCCAGCCGGTCTCGCCTATGCTGTGCGGCCAATTTTAACCCTGTAGCAGCCCTGCGAGCTGCAATTTTCTTCTCCCATAATCTTGTTCTGACCGTTTACAGTAGTTCTGCGAGCTGATCGGAGTTGTTGCTGCAGCTCAACAGCATTTGAGAACCGATTACGTAAAGACGTCGAAACAATGAAACTATCATCTCTTTCGGATGTGCAGCGTTGTCTTCCAGATTCACGTTTTCGAATGTAGCCACCAGTCTCTTGGAAACGTTGAAATACTCGTCGAACGGAAAAACGACTCAAGTTCAGTTGTCGAGCAACATGACATTGCCGCATCCCTGATTCCAGTAGTGCAATGATTTGAGGGGCTTCACCTGCAGTGGTAGTCATCTTTACGTTTTTTTTCTTTCTGTAGCTGTTTACATGTGTCCACTTCGAAGGTTGGATAACGAATGACACCCATTTTCTCCGGGTCACCCGTTTAATATCCTTGTAGGTTGGTGCAATTAGTGGCTACAGTAATGCGTTTTTAACCAACTTTTTTTAACGTTACGCGCTAATGAGATGTGTTGTGTTTAGGAATTCTAACTACGGTTAATTTAAATGTCATTAAACATACTTTTAATTGATACCAATTTTAATTTAGTTTAATAGCCGTGTGGTTGACGGCATAGAATACAAGTGTCACCACCCCCTATCTTCCCGTGGGTGTCGTAAGAGGCGACTAAGGGATAACACGATGCAAATACCATCTTTGCGTAGAGACGGAAAACTCGACATCAAACCCTATACGACTGCCTCGTTGGTCTCGCGGCATAAATGTGCGCGTGGTATCGGGAGGTCCCGGGTTCGATTCCTGGGTCGGGCAGTGTTATTGGGTTTTTCTGTCACGAAATTCTCAGTAGCAGCACGGAGTCTGGAAATGTGCCCGGTACGGCAATAGGCTCGCCCCTTATTACGTGGGACTGAAGTATATCTGGCGAAAAGTGGGTGTAGAAATACACCTCTGCCTACCCCTTCGGGGATAAAAGGCGTGACGATATGTATGTATGTATGTATTCGTTAGTGGCAGCACATGCTTGAAACTTATTTTCAGAGAGGTGCTATTTTTGTGACGCCGAGTGTATATCCGCAAAATTCGGATTGTCGAGTACTTATAGTCTAAGATCCCGCGACAAATTAGTGCACTCATCGAGTTTTTGCTTAAAACCAAATTTTTAAGTATATTTATGATTAGGAGAATACATATATACTAGGTTGCCTATTAAATTTTGGCCGCAAGTATGTTTAATTAAATGATTATTAATTGATTTTTGGAAGATACTTTCGTTCATTCGTTTTATAAGTAAAATATCGTCTACATCACGGCTATACATTTAAAGATTCTGAAAAACCACGGTTGCCATTGTTCATCTGGCCGCACCTCCTCGCAGCCAGGTGTAACCAGGTATGATTTCGATACATTTTTACGTTCATAACGTTTATTTATGATTTATATATCAAATGAAAGCTATTTTTTTTCTGATTCTGATGATATATGGTTGCCTAATTAAATCCAGCCGCAAATAAGGGTTGCCGGCTGTTGAAGATTGTAAATATTTAAAGTAGAGTGAAAGAGAGTTATAGGGGGAGTTCCCGTAACGCCGGATGGCACCTAGCGCCGAACACTACACTATCTCGACAAGTAATATTCCACATATTTTAAATCGTGAGCAACAATTTAAAAATATGTGGAAGAGGTGCGGGATAACATATCAATACAGGATCACACAACGCGGTTTTCCAGTGCTGCGACTGGGCACAGCGGTAGCAGCATTTTGCTGTTTATAGCGGCAAAGCATTGCGTCACGTTACTCTATTATGTAATTATTCTATATAAGGTTATATATTATGATTTATTCTAATATGTCACTGAATATAGTGTGCCATCGGGATTCGTAAAATATGCCGGTTGGCGTAGCGGGAATGTGAGCGACTGCTACGTCGAAGGTCGCGGGTTCGACTCCCGCTCAAGTCAAACATTTGTGTGGATGAAGATGGATGTTTGTCTTGGTCTGGGTGTTTCTATGTATAATATGTATGTATTTACAAAAAAAAGTAGACCTATATAAATGTTTATCCATTATCTAGTATCCATAGTACAAGCTCTGCTTAGTTTGGGACTAGATAGTGTTGTGTGATTGTGAAAAAAAAGTAACACACACCCTGCCATGAAAACCTGTCTAGTGATCAAATATCTTAACAACAAACCTGGAACCAGCAGTATGAAGACGTCGACTAGTTTTTGTTTAGCAGTTGGTCAGAATATTCTAAAATTGTTAAAATTACCTGCTTTCACGATGAACAGATTAGCAACTTGACAAATAAAATGTGTGAGAAAGTGAAATAAGTGGAATTTTAACGTCGTCACCGTCGTGTAGAATTGTAGCTGAAGAGACAAAAATCATGTTATCTCAGGAAAAAGGAAAGAAATGGGCATCAAGTACAAAAAGAACAATAAATTAAAAATGTAGACAAACCAAACTTATGAAAATTTATGGGAAAAGGGGAGTTAAGCTAACAAAAACATGTCACTATCTCAAATATTCAACATAGAAAAACACGTGTCACGACGAATCATGATGAAGACACATGGTTACAGTGCTCCAGATGCCAAGGGTGCGCTTTTGAAGCTTTTGCAGACGTTTTTGAATGTGGAGACGTCGTTGAGATATACACGATCAATGGCCGATATTTTGCAGATGTCCGGCGCTAGTCTATAAACTAATTGTGTGTCTGGTACTAGGTGCCAGTTTTTACAATAACATTTTTCTTTATCTAAACTTAATTGAAGTTCCTGATTATATTTATACAGAAATCGTATTTTTGTTGATAGATTAAGATTTCATAATTTGTTAAGTCAACAAATTCAAAATTAATTAAACTTACATTTCTTAGAATAGTTTTTATTTTATTTGCTAAAAACCTTAGGTGTCCGCCAGTGGGGAACTTCACCCTATGCGTGACATCATTTGTCAGACGAGAACGATTGACAGCTCTGCGACGCTTTTAAGCCATTGCGCATGCGTGAAATGCTAGTCAACTAGTCAACCCTTAGATTATATAACTATTAGATGGAGGCGTAGACAGAGAATCCTATAGACTAAGTGATATTTTTGTCGCACTCACACAGGAAAAAGAGCAACTTATGCCGATGTAATGTAAAGAAATGAAACAGCACGATACGATTTTTTGTTTCACCGAGCGTGCCACTTTTTTGTAGGTATGCTAACTACTTAGCTAAACAAAGTTTGACGTGTAGGCAGCTATCGTCTCCATAAAAAATACAGCTTTTACGTGCTAAAATAAAGTAATTCGAGCTATGTTGTGTTGTGAACTATTGAGACTTGTGTTAAAAGCACTAAAATAACAATAATAAATTCTAAATAATTCAATAAATTAAATCTTTGGTGTTGCCAACTTTTCTTTAAATAATTACCCTCTTTTGAGGGTAATTAAAATAGGGTATAATATTTTGAGATTTGCAGTGCCTATTAAAAAAGTATATCATAGTTTGAATGGCTTGTTTCAGTTTTCCTGAACATGAGGATTTATTTAGGTTATTATATTTAGAAAAGATGGTGGCTTTATTTATCCTTCCCGTGACGTTGTCATAGTATGTAACTTGGCAGAAAGAATATTCAAGGTCCATTCTACTGAAGGATTATCATTCTTTGCCGAAAAAAATATGTTACAAAAACTTATTTTCACGACTTTCAAACGATGCCAGGATGTATTTATATTGGATCATTTTGAAAGTCAACCATTTATTGGTAACCATAAAGTTTTACTTATTAAGGCCATTGCCATGCCTTATTTTGAACTGCGTATACATCACGCAACAAAAGGATTTGAACCCAAGCAAAGAATTAGAAACTTTCATACGAAGCTTGTTTTATTCAAAGGACAACAATGTGTACAATCAATACATAAAAATTAATCATAAATAAATATGTTGTATTATTTGTTCACAAATCCAGGACGTACATAACCACCTATGAAATGGCAGTTTAACTACCGACAACGAAATGTCAAAAACGATACTTTTTTATGAACTTTGCATTGAAATAGCAACATATGACGTCATCACATTTTTGCGTCAAATAACATGCCTACTTATTTTATGTATATTAATTAGAACAATTCGAAAATTAAGTATATCATCAAAATAATGAATGAAAGTGGGATTGTATTTGAATATTTAATTGTATTGAAAAGTCGAGATAATTTATTTTTGACTGAGGAAACAACTAAATTAGTTTGCGTTTGACAGTATAATATTATCAGCCCCGTATCTTATATCTATCCTATGCCGATAAAATCAATAAGGAATTGTTACTTTTTGGACTTCATATTATTTTCTACCTACATAATTATATCAATAAATAGGGGTAATTTTTGCCTTACGCGGTAACCCTGAATTTAGAGTGACGTACTATGTTTGTCTCTTTCGGTGACACGCTTTGCCGGTGTCTATAGGATTCTCTGTCTACGGATGGAGGCATACGACCCCAAGACCGTCACTAATAATCTAACATAGGTGGCCATATGGCCACCCATTATCCGTTAAAATGTAATAGAACTTCATTTAAAACTTTGAGACTTCGGTCTTCGGTCATAGACATTTTAATAATTATTCGTATAAAGATTGTGACGTATTAACATAGTAACGTTATAACTTTATCGATACTTAAATTTTACAGACTAGCTTCAGTACACCGCGGGTCTTACTTATCGCATAAAAAGGTAGTTTATTGTGATGTATTTTAATAAAAATATTGTTTCACGATAGAGTATCCTCAATTTTTTTTCGTTTATAAATGTTTTTTTGTAAAAACATCTGCCGTAAACAACTACTAAGCCATGCAATTTTGTCATGATGTTTTCCTTCATCATAGTAAGCCAAGCTTCTAGTAACCAGAGATTCATGCAGTAAATTTGAAAACCGATGCGTTAAAATGATATTTTCACAGACTTTGTCACTGCTTGGAGTGGTTACCGGTGTTACAATATATATCGTTTGCTTTATTCATGTTAAAATGTTAAGTAAAATAAAAAAAGCATTTCAGTGCACGTGTGAGGTTTGGTCATGGGAGAAATAATCTAACGGTTTATTTTTTTATTGCCAGTCAAATTAACTATACTGTACCTGGAGGCAAGCAGACATTGAAGATACTGAACATCAAGGTCTGCTTGACTCAGCTAAGAACCACAATTTGTTTATTTGCTCCTGTAGTTTCTTACATAAATACAGATCTATTTTTTGAACGGATGTATGTCATCAATAACATTATTATGACTCTTTCCTACGTTCAAATTATTTTGCTGATATTTATATTTGATATATATTCCTTAATTTACTTGATTGAGGAATTATCATCATTCTTTCTATATTTATTATGAGTAAACCAGATCTGATGATTTATTTCAAATTTTAACGATATTCTAACTTATCAAATTATAATGTAATGTTCAGTACATCCGTGAACATGGTGTTGGCGCTTGCAACAGTGCCGAAATATCGGTTACTCCAAACAAAGGTACGTGGTATATATCCCGAAAGACAATTTAAAACAAGTTTAAATGACCACGAAAGTTTAAATTCCTATATTATCAAATTTAGTGTGAACCGACGAAAATTCGAAACGTCTTTTGTATATATTATAATATCTTACTCTAACACTAGAAAGAATTCATAAGTCAAAGTAAATATATTGGGTATAACTGCTGTTTTTATGCGGTTTCTATGTATATTCCTTATTCTCAGGAGCTGTCTGACACATTATGTTACGCGTATAACTCTCTTTCACTCTACCTTAAATATTTACAATCTTCAACAGCCGGCAACCCTTATTTGCGGCTGGATTTAATTAGGCAACCATATATCATCAGAATCAGAAAAAATTAGCTTTCATTTGATATATAAATCATAAATAAACGTTATGAACGTAAAAATGTATCGAAATCATACCTGGTTACACCTGGCTGCGAGGAGGTGCGGCCAGATGAACAATGGCAACTGTGGTTTTTCAGAATCTTTATATGTATAGCCGTGATGTAGACGATATTTTGCTTATAAAACGAATGAACGAAAGTATCTTCCAAAAATCAATTAACAATCACTTAATTAAACATACTTGCGGCCAAATTTTAATAGGCAACCTAGTATATATGTGTTCTCCTAATCATAAATATACTTAAACATTTGGTTTTAAGCAAAAACTCGATGAGTGCACTAATTTGTCGTGGGATCTCGTACTATTATATTATTAAATACTAATGGTTCTGACAGACAAAGCGCAAGCGCGAAACGTCACTGATACCCAAAGACTTCTATATAAACTGAGGTAGACGCGGCACACGCGCCAAAAGTTGAAGCGCTTCAACGAGGGGAAATTAGCACCCTTCCCTTCAGTGTTCACCAGCACGTTTCACGTAGCGGACATATCGTGGTACTACTCGTACTCAAAAAAATTGATAATATTGCGTGTGTATAGTCCATTTACAGTGTTGATCCATTGAAATTACAATCAGGAGAACGCATAATTACCGTAAGTACACAAATTAACTATATATTCATTAAAATATTGATAATTTTACGAAATAATGTGTTCATTATTACGCAAATAAATTGTATTACAGTTCTTTTCTTAATCATCCATCGAACGGAACGCCTTCCTTACTTGTCAGGGTCATATCACAAGCGCGGGAAATTCGAACTATCAGCGTTGGTAGGGTCAGCAAAAAAACATTAAGCAAGATTTTTTTTCTTTTCAGGTTTCGATTTTCAGATTATCATGCCGTGTTGTGTGGTAAGTTTTTGTAAAAACTACTCGAGGAAATCAAATAAATCATGCTAAATAACCTTCCATAGGTAAGTAAAATAAATGATAAACAATTTTTTTCGAGTACCTACCATAAGCATGTAGGTTAATGTTAGACCCTATATCCCGATAATATAATAGACTGCTGGGTGTCAAAATTTCAAGGTTGAAATAGTGCGACAGTGGCGCCACTGTAAAGTATAAATTTATTTTACTTTTAAGAATGTTCATAGGTTTGTAATAAGTAGAAGTGTTTTTTTTATATTCAACGGCGGTTATTATTTGACGGTAACTGATTAAAACGTGAATTGTCTACTTACCTAATTGTTGATTTGAAAAGCTTACAAATTACTAGACTGTAGATGTAGAGTAATACTTAATAAAAAAATATCAATGTTATTGTTTTTGACTGGATAATAAAAATATTTTAAATTTAAAACTGGTTTTATTTGAATATTCTAGTTTTTCAGTAAAGTCTCGTATCTTTAAGTATACCTGCTCCATGTTGAATTGTCGTGTGTAGAAGGCGTCGCCGTCATCGTCTTTGTCGTCGTCGTCAACATAAGTTCATAGCTATACGTCCCGAGCGGAAATTTCTGTCACGGACTAATCCGCGTGTTTTAAATAGGTAAATATTATACAGTACCTATTTCACTAATCAATAATTTAACTGGAATAGTAAAAAAAAAATTCATTCACATTATCCCGATATTTTTGTAAAGTTTTTTTGCAGTCAGTCAGTACCTGTGAGCGTCAAAATTCCGGGGAGTCCCCGAAAGACCCAAGACGCTCGGCTCACTTCGTGAAATTTTGTTTGCATTCGTGCCGTTTCATTCACTCTTACTGGTATTGGATATTGCCATCCCGCACATTTAAACGTATAACAGTTTTATTAGTGTGTGTTTCATGATGTAAATGTTGTAGTTTTAGGATCGCTTTTTGTGCGACGATTTGCTTAGTAAGCCGCGTCTACCTCAGTTTATATAGAAGTCTTTGCTGATACCGGATAACATTTTGAGTACAAGCATTGATCTGTATAATACCTAACGTGCTAGTAGTTTCATAGTTTGTATGTGTAAATACATTGCTCCTTGGTAAATACTTTTTGCAGTTATATTTCTTAAACATTTAAAACTACAATTATAGAAGTATCCACCCCATAAAGGAGATTTGTGTTACCCGAATATAGATGATATATATGGGCGCAAATGAATATATAATGATTATATTGTTACGAAAATGTTAATAATATTTAAGATTGATATTTAAATAACTATTTGTGAACACAGAACTGAGAACTTCACTACTTTACAATATTAGACACTGTATTGGCTGCTTAACTGTTTTATAAAGATTGGGTATTTAATTTATCGCTTAGTTATTAAGATAACTCCAGAAACTTTCAAAGTAAAATCAATTAGTATTAAATAACATTATTCTGACACTTCTTTTTACGGTAATAAAGAACATGCGTTTATATTTGCATCCTGTTGATAGCGCCATATGTTGACAATGTTGTAAAGCAGCGTTTAGTTATTAAAATAAATTTGTTATTCGTGTAAAATAAATCATTTGGTGTTGTGCAAAATTCATTACATTATTAATGTCGATTTTTGATTAGTTTATAATTAATTGTACAGTAATGAGTCAATTATATGTTGAAAAGGAAGTGACAGTTGTTAAACATTAAGTGTAATGACGGTTAGTCTATAAAAAGGACAGCTCGCATTTTAATTCAGTTCTGTGCTAGAAATCGTCTGAAAATAAACTAAGTAATATTACGTGAGTGTTTTTATTATAATGGAGTCTGGACACGATAACCCCGGCGTATCGCCGACAGCAGCGGTGGGATAAACGCCCCCTAAGAGACTTCGGGATCTACGGTTGGCGCGAGAGGGATGGCTCTCATGGCCAAGCCGCCATTACTAATGATGACCTGAAGACTGATGCGACAAGCGCTTGGAAGCCGTGTTTGGCCTTAGTCAACCCTGATCGGAGACCACACGGTGTGTCGGAGTTATGGCGAGGACGTATACACTTCACGTGAGGCCACGTGCGAGCGAGAGCGACAGAGCGACTACGACGGGGTGCACGCACCGGGGTGTGCTGTGACGTGAACGTTGTTCTGCTCCGAGTGCTACCAGAGGTTGCAGATGCTAGTTGTTGATGCACTGACCAAAGGTATTTATCCAGAGCTGATTTGATTAGAGTTTTTAAGAAACATCCTAATTTTATAAATTATGTACATTACACGATTACCTACTGTCCCCGTAAAGATTACCGGATAAACATTATACAGTCAAAATTACGAACGTTACACCCCAATAGAACTTATAGGTAACTGTTGCTTATCCACGTTTGGTACATAACAGTGCGACTGTGCTTATAGTCATGTTATGCCGTCGGCTGGGGCTCTTGTCTCATGTCTGTTTATTAATCGTTAGGCATTGGCCTATTGATGTCCGACATATTCGATGTTCGACATGTCCGACATATTGATGTCGGAAACTTTCTGTAAAACTTACTTATCTACACAAGAAAGAGAAAATAGCTTTGTTATTTGGTTCTACTAATCTAATTATTAATAAAGAACGGTACAACTGCCCTTTTCAAGTTGAAGCTCTGATATAGATCCATTGTATAAATTACCTGATTTGCTTCCAGTTTAAATAAGCTAACTCATGTGCTGAATATGAATTCAATTGGTAGTCAATAGGTTATCCCAATACTAAAACATTAAAGGAATCAAAACATTATTTATAGCCCTTGGTTACACATTACATAAGGCTAACTAACTGCATTACTTATGGCTAGTGCTCACGGCGCGATTATATGAAGCCTCTCTTGATAAATGACTATCCACCACAAAAATAATTATTTGAATAAAACCAGTAATTTCACAGATAAGTGCATTCAACAAGACAAACTTCAGTTTTATTATATTAGTACAGATATATTCAAAAGGTAGATATAAAAATAAATTTGTGTTACACATTTTTAAAGCTAATATTTGTAAAGTTACAAAATAGGTTTTATTACATATTTGTGGACTCTGTAGGTGCCTACATGATTTCATTTTAACATTATGTTGAAATTGTTACTGTCAACTTGCAGCTCAAGTTAAGGTTATATATAGACAAGAGAACCCAACATATCTTAATATTTGTCGTTTAATTTTATACCTGTTTAGAATGATTTGTTCCGACCATGATAAGTCCTTGCTTAACCCTAAGTATTGAAGCTAGAAACATGAAATCTGGACAGTAGATTTCTTTATGGACATATGCACTCACTTAGGTTCTATAATAGTCCACCTCTAAGCATTTTAGGTTGAAAGTCTTAAGGCAGGTGACTGCTAATCTTTTATAAATACCAAGCCTTAGTGCTATACTTGGTAAATACAATTTATTTTATTTGAATTCATTTGCAAAGTTAGTTGCATCTATATTCAAAATGACAACCAGTGATTAACCAATAAAATTTAGTGCCAACCTTATTGCTTAGTTCTTGTGGGATACAAGACAGTTAGGAATATGATTATTAGGATAATGATAAGTGGGTTTAAAGAACATGATGTGAAAATCCATATTATCTCTTTTCCGATTTAGCAGTATTTATTCTTAGCAAATAAAAGTAATTGTATGGACTACTCATGCTTTATTTCTAAGTCAGTTATGATTGGTAAGTTTAAGTTTATTTATTCAGATAAACAATTATTAATTGTGTATGAATTAATAAGAATTACATTAACACCACATGTTAACAGTTTAAAATAAATATTAACATTATTTAGAAAATTCTCTTAAATATAACGTCAAATAAAACTATTGGTATAAACCATATTAATAATAAAACAATACATAAAATTAAAGTTGAATTACATAATGAAAGACTAGACAAATGATAAATAAAAACATTCATTTCAGAAAGAAAGGTCTATTTATATTAATAAATAAAATGTTGAATTATAAAATACCAATATCTGAATGTCTTTTTTAACTTTTATGGTTTATTGTAGTAAATTTCTTAACTGAGTGGAATCATTTTTAGAAATAAGACTGCACTACTCTTGCTTTGTAATATTGGTAGCTTGTAAATTTCTCTTTTATGGCTCAGTTGGCAAACAATTCAACAATTTCACAGCTTGCACTATGCCTTAAAATATTCAATATTGGATTAAACATGTTCTTACATGAGTAATAATTATAGCACTAGTATTTTCGAAATCCTTGGATCTGCATGGTTTGAAATCATTTCATATTTATCATCAACAGTCCGACTGTTCACGGCTGAACATAGGCCTCTCTTTGTCCTTGCCATTTTGTTTTCCTGTTTGATGTGGATAAAACTTATTTTGAATATATTAGGTTTTAACTGTTTTATCAAAACTGCAAAATATGGGTATCCTGATAACTTTATATTTGACTATCTAAAATGGCACTGTCAGACAGAACCTGAGAAAATTCAGTGTCTTTTGTATTTTACCTTATGCGAAAAAATGGTCTCCAACACTGTTGTAGCTAAGATAACTATAGACCAATGCACAGGTTGAACATGCCTGATATATAGATATAGCTTAATAGACCGGACCACTTTGTAAGAGTAGAATTTTATTTCATCTACAGTAACGAAGGTTCATGGAACTAATATTTGGGTGGGAAATGTTGCCCACCACCTGTCTTTTGAGTGTTGCAGGTTGATGATGACATCCTAGCAGATGACTTGACCTTTGTGTGAAGAGAGGATGGACGAGCGGTCCTTTACTGATTAATATGTATGGATGACGGTGGCCCACCCTTTTGACGTCAGTGGTTTTGTGTGTGGGCTACGCGCACACATGCCGCGTGAGTGCTGTACTGAGCTGGAGTCGAGCATTGTTTGCTAACCTTTGTTGCTGATCAACATCAACAACTGTATGAGCAGCTTGACCGTATGGGCGGAGGATTCGTCAGATACCGATTTACGTGGGGGGTCCTCTACCTCCTCCACTGTCGTTGTTGGACATATGTAATTGCATTGTATTGATATAACTGATCACGACGAACGATGATGATTATTTTATGTATATGCATTGATGTGTTTATGAGGCAAATTTTGCATTTATGTGTTTGAGTAAAATTTTATTTTTTCTATCCAACATCCTTTCCAAAACGCTGGCTGGCCACCATGCGTATCCTTGATCCTGGTCTTGTTGGCTAGATCCCGTGATGGGTGAGACCATGTGTTGGCTAGATCTCGTGATGGGTGATGCCGTGTGTTGGCTACATCCCGTGATGGGTGATGCCGTGTGTTGGCTAGATCCCGTGATGGGTGATGCCGTGTGTTGGCTAGATCCCGTGATGGGTGATGCCGCGTGGGCTAAATCGACCCTATGTGGGTGATGCCGTTTGTGGGCTAGATCCCTATGTGGGTGATGCCGTTTGTGGGCTAGATCCCTATGTGGGTGATGCCTGTGTGCGCTAGATCCCGTAATCGGTGATGCCACGAGTTGGCTTAGCCATGGGTGAAGCATTGTTTGTTAGATCCCGTGATGGGTGACGCATGCCACAGGCTAAGATCCTATGACTAGATGAAGCCTTGTAAATAACTTTTAGTTCATTCTGTATGATAAAGGCTTATTTATGTAATTTTTATATTCATTCTTTTTATTTGTTATGCTGTTTATTCTGTAACCGTTAAATAATCAGCGCGAGGAGCGCGCTGGATTAGAATGGCCGTATGGACGCAAATTAATATATAATGATTATATTGTTACGAAAATGATAATAATATTTAAGATTGATATTTAAATAACTATTTGTGAACACAGAACTGAGAACTTCACTACTTTACAATACTAGACACTGTATTGGCTGCTTAACTGTTTTATAAAGATTGTGTATTTAATTTATCGCTTAGTTATTAAGATAACTTCAGAAACTTTCAAAGTAAAATCAATTAGTATTAAATAACATTATTCTGACACTTCTTTTTACGGTAATAAATAAAATGCGTTTATATTTGCATCCTGTTGATAGCGCCATCTGTTGACAATGTTGTAAAGCAGCGTTTAGTTATTAAAATAAATTTGTTATTCGTGTAAAATAAATCATTTGGTGTTGTGCAAAATTTATTACAATATTAATGTCGATTTTTGATTAGTTTATAATTAATTGTACAGTAATGAGTCAATTATATGTTGAAAAGGAAGTGGCAGTTGTTAAACATTAAGTGTAATGACGGTTAGTCTATAAAAAGGACTTTAGCTCGCATTTGAATTCAGTTCTGTGCTAGAAATTGTCTGAAAATAAACTAAGTAATATTACGTGAGTGTTTTTATTATAATGGAGTCTGGACACGATAACCCCGGCGTATCGCCGACATATACTATAACTAGAGAACCCCGAATTTACGCGAGCGAAGCCGCGGGCAAAAGCTAGTGTACTATTACTATATAATTTCGAACATTTTTCATCTCGGCACCTACCATACCTGGAAAATTACTGCTTCAGCAGATATTGAGGCTCAATGTTACCATTTCTTTTTCCAAATTAGGTACCTATTACAAAATCAATGCATTTCTCGCGCCTGCACAATACATGTCCTAGGCACCCCATAAATTGGTAGGTATCTCGAGCATTTGCTGGTAATAGACATTCTATTACCTCTACGTTTCAAGCCTAAAATACTTTTCGTTTCTCAGGCATTATTTTTGCTTATATGATATGATGTGCAAAACGAGATGGTTAGATAGACTTCGGCTTGATGATTGGTCTTTTGTCGCTGTACGAGTATAATCTAAGTCCCAAACTGAACACAAAAAAACTAGCGAGTAAATATCAAAAATTCACCATAGAAGAAAAGAAAGAAAATTTATTTGTATCTTTGTTTGGGCACAGAATATATACAAGTACTAAGTTTGGGTACAAGGATTGCGTGCATAGAATAAAGATTTCACGTCCAAGGCCTGGCGCCCATACTGAGAGGTGCAGTGGAGAGTGGAGAGCATAGATTTATTTACAAGAATCAGATGTAGCGTATTCGTCCAACTAAGCGTGGCACGTTGACAGCTATGTGTGCGTGACCTTTGGCGACTGGCACTGTACGGACACGCGCGTCTATGTGTGTGTAAAGTTGCCAGATTATGAATAATCTCCCAGTATTTTGCATATAGTTATGTAATATTCTTATATTCATTTGCGGTTTTAAAGAATTTACCATGGATTTAATTAATGCTTTTATAAATACATTTCTTAAATGTAGGTACCGAGTTAAGTTTTAACTACTTCGTAAATCTTAAATCTGTATATATGTATAAAATCCTTGCGTTACTGACTGACTGACAGATAAGCTACAGCCGAAACTACTCGGCGCATGAAGCTGAAATTTAGCATGTATGTTTCTTGGGAACCGTAGGGGTGCACTAAGACGGGATTTCTCGAAATTCCCACGGGATCGGGCAAAACGAGAAATACGAAAATATGTGCGTGCGAAGCCGCTGGCGTCGATTAGTTGAGAAATAAATAGTATGTATGTACACACGGCACCAAGTCAAGCTAAACAGTTGTTGTACGATTTTGATACTTATTCCCTACGCCATAAGTATGTATGTACACACGGCGCCAAGTCAAGCTAAACAGTTGCTGTACGATTTTGATACTTATTCCCTACGCCATAAGTATGTATTTACACACGGCGCCAAGTCAAGCTAAACAGTTGCTGTACGATTTTGATACTTATTCCCTACGCCATAAGTATGTATGTACACACGGCGCCAAGTCAAGCTACACAGTTGCTGTACGATTTTGATACTTATTCCCTAAGCCATAAGTATTTATGTACACACGGCACCAAGTCAAGCTAAACAGTTGCTGTACGATTTTGATACTTATTCCCTACGCCATTAGTATGTATGTATACAGGGCGCCAAGTCAAGCTAAACAGTTGCTGTACGATTTTGATACTTATTCCCTACGCCATAAGTATGTATGTACACACGGCGCCAAGTCAAGCTAAACATTTGCTGTACGATTTTGATACTTATTCTTTACGCCATAAGAACGGTGCAAAGGTCAAAGTGTATAAGCTTAACGAGTAGCAGGGTGTACACGAATATTTGGATCGTTTGGGGATCGAACTCAAAACAATATTATGTAAGGTATATACTAATGGAAATTGAAATTCTATTACTATATTTATGAGAAAGAAGATATATCTACAATATACTTTTATAATACGGTAATGTATTTTTCATTAACATGACAATCATTATCACATAATCAATTGACAAGTGCATTTTCCCTAATTCAGGCAGAACGGCGTCGACAAAAACTGGCAACACTTACATATTTCTTGCACAAATACGAATTTTATCGAAAAATTAAATTAGGAAACAGTCAAATTATCAATAGTTACCTGTGAAAAGATATTCCATTTTCCTGTTTTTGTTTTTAGGAACAACTTTTACAGTGTTTAAGAACGCAAGACGGCATTTTGAGAATTTAAAAGTTGAAGTGATCGTGACGCGTGAACTGTACGATGCGTCGTAGCGCACTGAGACGAGTTTGTATTCGCTTTTCAATTTTGTATTTGCTTTAGTGGCCGCACGCAACTGTGCCGTGCGTGCCATCTGATACTAATTCTCTCATCTATGGTGGAGAGCATTTCGCACTGTCAAACTATTATCGTCATTGTTTTCATTTTGAAATATGTAAGTATGTAGTCCAAAATCATTTATCCATAGAGCTATCATTATTATATTTTATAGTGCCACGCATTTATCAGTTATCAGATCAGCACATAATAGTCGTTTGTGTGATTGTTTTGTTAATTACTTTTATACATTAGGTTTGAAATGAGAAGTGAGAACTGGATGGATACCCATACAGCCGTACAGTCGATAGCATAATAATATGAATTAGCGGTATGTAAAGGTGCTGAATTGCAGAGAACATCGAGCATTCGCCGTCTTCGTCAGCAAAACAATGCTACAAACATTTTCACGATCTTTTCTAGCGAAATTCTAATCATTAAAAAGCTCGAATCAATTTAAAGTCCATTTGCTAGAACAGAGCGCTCACTAAAACGCTGCCGATGTTTTCAGTAATGTAACGTTCGCAATAATGTTCATTACCAGGGAAAGATGCTCAAGTGTATCAGCACCGTAACATAGGTCATTCCGTCATTCGCATTTTTGTAAAAGCGTAGGCTTCCAGACATTCTTCGAGACGTATCGAGAGAGTGTGAGAGTGGTTTCACACTACGTCAGATCCGAACCCGCCAAAATACGGTTCGGTGCAGTCGTAAAACTATATCTATGGTAAGTAATTGGTACGTTACACACCATACATTATATACTAATCACTAGTTACACACTACATTCGTCATCCGTCATACGATTTCTATAGAATTCGGTACGTGATTCCGATAACTGTATTTACATGGGTTCGGACCGAACACAGTGTGAATCGCGCAGGCCGGTTTTAATATTCGATCCATGGGTTTGGATATAAAAACATACGAGAAACATATATCTGAAATCTTCAAATCTGCACGCAACAGTCACAGGTATTAGATTCCTTTAACGAAAAGGCTTGTCAAGACTTGACGATTGCACCGCGAGTAGATTCATTTCTGTGAGTAACTCTCGCGAGCAGCGCGCGGATTTGTTCACTTTTTGACCGCGAACAGTGTAGGTACTGACTGCTAAAAGGTTATTTTAGTTACACGTCAACACATAGGTATTTGATGACGCGGTAACAGAATAATTATTATAATAATAACTTTAAGATTTTAAATATATTTTGTAACCTTGTTTTTTGTTGCGTGATTAGATTAACAATATCATAACAAACTAACAAAGTAATTTAATTTCCTCACAAGTAATAACACATCCAGTACCTAAGTACCTAGATATCAGTCAGTGATAACATCGACCCCGGATATTTCCAGAACATACCAAACACGTTTTATGTAATGTAGATAGGTATCAATTTTTTCCTCTGTATTTAGGTAAGGGACTTTTATAACAAAGTAATAGGTTAGTCATTAAGGTAGGTTATCTAAGGATAACGTAAAACCGAATAAACTCCAACGTATAACCACGGTCGTGTTATCTATATAAATAACATTAAGCCGCTGATACATTTGAACATTCGTCGTTTCCCAATTTGTCAAACTGAACAACGAACAAAGTCAAACATCGGTGCGTACATTTTCACGATCACTGTAGCGAGCGCCCTAATGAAGTAATAGTTCGAAGCATACCTAACTGTCCATTTGCTGGAATGCTCGCTAGAACGTTCGGCTAAATGCTCGCTAAAACACTCCTTTGTTTTTCTATTCCATTACAGTCGTAAAAATGCTCATTAAAGATGAATGCTCAAGTGTATCAGTACTATTATGGTGCCTATAGCGTAACTCGAATCGCAACGTAACAATCCAAACGCAATCTTTCGGAACGCCTTCGACTTCTCTGGTATATAGTGTATTATCTATGCCTTCGACTCCAGCGTTGATCACACCAACAGAGTTCGCGGACAAATGTAAGACCTGCGATGGATGCGTGCTGAGAGAAGTAATATAGCGAAAATGCCGTTTCTAAAGTGCGCAGTTAGTCTTGGAACACCGATTTGTTTTTAGAAGTATCTGGATCGTATACGAGGAGCCCAATCTAGTTATTTAGCCGCTCCGATCAAAAATTATATTTCCTGCCCACTGAATTCACCATAGACATGAGCTTGCGATTTCAAAGATGACTGCTGTACCGAGTGTCTCGCTATAGAGAGTGTCGGATCTCTCAATTCTACCCTTGAGCGTCGTCTGTTTAACCATCCCGTGAAAGCAAAATGAACAAACTATCAGATTCCGGTAAGCGTCTAATATTTTCAAAGTCTGTGATTTGAATAACGCGTTATTAATTTTATTAAAAATAGCCTGATTCATTTTGGATTCATATGGTGTGTGATTGAGAATACGAAGTGCCAGTAGGTACTGGCACTTCAGGTGGGTAGGTACCTATCGCATTTCATTTCTAGAATGTTGTAAGTGCGACTAAGGACATAAAACAAATAGAAACTTTGCAAAGAGAAGGAAAGCTCGACATCAACCCAATTGGACCGACCCGTCTGACCAGCGTGGTTTAGTCGGAAAAATCCTTCTCTAGACTCACAAGGCTCTTGTGACGCAGATAAAAAGAGGCCCTTGTCCAGCTATGGACTACGAAAGCCTGCAACATAATGATAATAAGCACAATCAAATGTATGACAAATTCTTAACTAGATGAAATAGCTACCAAGTGTTAAACTTGGTTTTTGATATTTTAAAATTTACCTAAGTCTCGAAAATATTGAAGACCAAGAATGATGAATTTCACTATCGAAAACCTACAGTAGGTACAACCAAAATTTTCACTACGTCTGTATAAATAAGACTTTCCGATAACTAATACTATAGTAATAGTAATAAAACTTCACAAAGTGAATTGGACAAGTCGCTTAGGTTGTACCCGTGACAGATCACGTTCACATGGCGATATCGTGCTCGTAAATTGTGTAAATATCTCTGTTTTGACCTCGAACCAGACAGTTATTAAAATGCGATATATAACAATAATAACTGATTAACGTTATCAAGATTTGTGAACAGTATTAGAACTTTAGGGGCTAGTGTTAGAGGAACAGTTCCACAAACAGAGACATCGAGTGTGGTCGCGTGTCGTGTCGTCGCTCTGAACCTCACTATGTTACTGCTGATTGTCGCTGCCTTCCTCCTGTCTGCCACTGGTGAGTGTGTTGTTACTGAGCATGATATATGAAATAAACGTGAGCATGTCACGTTTATTTCATACTAGCCGCTTCCCGCGGTTTCACCCGCGTCTTGAGGGAACTACTTCGCGTACCCGAAAAACCCAAATATCTTACGGTCCCCTATTTTTCTAAAATAAAATATAGCCTATGTTACTCGCAGATAATGTAGCTTTCTACTGAAGAAAGAATTTAAAAAATCGGTCCAGTATTTTTTGAGTTTATCCATTACAAACAAACAAAAATATTTATGTAGATAATATATATATAAGATAATAATATTAGTGTAGATATCATAGGTAAACCTATGATATCTTAATATATAAAATCCTTGCTTTACTGACTGACCGACAGACACGCTACAGCCGAAACTATTGGGCGTAGGAAGCTGAAATTTGGCATGTGTGTGTTCCTTGGGGACCGTAGGGGTGCACTAAGAAGGGATTTCCCGAAATTCCCTCGGGATCGGCTAAAATGGGTAAATTAAAAAATATTGCAGGCGTAGCTGCTGGCGTCCTCTAGTATGAAATAAACGTGAGCATAACTGAAGATACTTAGTCTTGATGGTATGTCTATACCTACCTTGTACCTTTTCTCCGTGGGCCATGTGTCGCTCCACATCGTTGTCACTGTGGGGAGGCTGTCGACAGCCTTGGTCACCATGGCCTGTCATGCAGCAGGAGCGCAGGTCGTATTTCACAACACGGCAAACTGAATGACTTTCTCCGTCGGGCTCTTGTCACAGCTGGCGTTCCAGCCCAACTTGAACCTCAGGGTTTAGCACCCAACGGTGGTAAAAGACCAGATGGAATGTCTCTACTGCCTTGGAAGTTGGATAGGCCTTTGGTATGGGACGCAACGTGTGTTGATACCCTTGCGCCATCTCATCTTCCTTGTACAGCGGGTTGTGCTGGCGCTGCTGCTGCCACAGCGAAGACTCTGAAACGGCGCAAATATGTAAATCTCGTAGGAGATTATGTATTTGAGCCGTTTGGAGTCGAAACGTTGGGGTCATGTGGTCCAAGTACTAGATCTCTTTATAGAGAGCTTGCGAAGAGTTCCGTTTCCGTTTAGTAAACTTACTACGGAATTCAATATTCGAAATATAGATCGATCTGTAGATTTTAGATTAGTTTTTGACAGTTTTTGACATAAGCTCCATACAAGATAATATGTCAAACACTAATCTAAAATCTACTAGATCTATCTATAGTTCGAATATTGAAAATGGCCGTTAGTCGCTACCCGTAGGGCACAGTATATACCCGCGTCTATATTGTAGGTACGCGTATAAGTTAAGTTTAGTCAATAAACAAGTTTTTAATTGATGTTATAAGAATAATAAAGCCCTTTATTGCGAAACTCACAATTTTCCTTAAATCTAACATACTAATTTATAAAAAGTCTCTTAGTTCGGCGTGCCTGTTGGCAAAGGCCTCCTCCAACGATTTCCATTGTTGTCTGTCTTGCGCTATCCTTCTCCAATATGGCCCAGCTGTCAATTTTATTTCATGTTCCCACCTTGTGTTCTGCCTTCCTTGTTTTCTTTTGCCGTCCCTTGGGTACCACTCTGTAACAGTTTTGCTCCATTTTCCATCTTTACCTCGCATCATATGGCCAGCCCATCTCCACTTCTGTTGGTCTATGTGTGTAAGTATACCAGTAACTTTTGTTATTGTCCTTAAATCTTTGTTGCTAATTTTATCCTGACGTTTGTAGCCGGTCATACTCCTCTCCATTGCTCTCTGTGTAACTGCGAGCTTATCTTAATAAATAATTGATGTTAAATTGGACTTATTATTTTCATTCTTTCTGACTAGTGACAATAGCAACTACATACCTACACTAAATTCAGTGACAAACGGTTAGTTAAAGTAACTAGGTACCTAAAACGTTAAATGTCTGTGGTTTATGCGATAAATAGTACTGAACAGTTACTATGTATGATAATGATAATAAATGCCAAAGGTTATTTTGCGATCCTAAAAATAGTCACCAAGCATAGGTATTAGACGTTTAGTTCTTCCCTCGCACTGACGTAATGCTCTGATGATCAGAGCATTGCGTGAGTGCTAGGAGGTCAGTGCTAGCCTAACGTTACAGCTAGATCTGTAACGTTTGAACATTATTTAAAACGCATGCTCACGGTGAGGGAGCACCTTTATGTTAACCTTTCCGTTACCTATTTAATTACAGTAATTATTATCTAGTTGTACATCCCATGTACTTAAATTAATTAAATAATCACCACTCCTTTTTCTCCCAAATCCTACATCTTGACTGCATCCTGTATCTGACAAGTTAAATGAATGTTCACAGAAGGGGCGCAGGGCGCGTATGCACAGATAACCAGCATCGGCGTCAGCGGCTCATTAAGGAGCTATAAGACTTTAGCGTCTTGGGACGAAGCTCGGGAGCTCTGCAGGAGGGAAGGTACTGTGCTAACGCTACACGCTATTATATCTACGCTCTCATATGTAATATCACAAGGTGGAAATCACTTTAGGCTGACCCCACATTGGGCGTGCGCGTGCATTATCACCGTACAGCGCCTGTGCAGTGTAACGGCTTGGCCACGGGGACCGGCGACGCGACCTGCGATACGACCGGCGACGCGACAATTCGCGCGACGCGACAATTCGCGCGACGCGAAAAACATGCCACGGGCACACGCGTTCGCGGTCGCGACCAGTGTAGACCAGGAGCAAGACGACATTAGCTGAGATCTTTTTATGAAATTAAGCTTGACATTGTACGGACTTTGGTGGCAATATCACATTTGTTTCAACCCGGCAATCGAACCCGAGACCTCATGATCCGCTTACACTACCGCAAGATCTCAGAGGCAGACTTGATATTGTGTACCTAACCACGGTATTGAAAACTATAGGTAAGTACTGTATTTTATCTTTATACAAACGGTCGGAACGTGATTTATACGAGCGTCAGGCTCGGTACCCACCTAACCTACTGCCACAGTATAAAAAGACATAAAGACATACAGTAGTTTGACGCCTTTGATCTCGTAGAAAAAGCCGACAACTTCTAGACAAGGGTAAGGAGGCTAGGGCTGCCATATTTAAACAGTACCTACTTATTCAAACACCGTCTATTTATTTTAGAAAAATATTACAATTGCTACGCTACATGAATATTATAGTGTAAATCATAAGTGATTTAGTGATCATAATACAATAATTATATTAGATTTAAGTGATCATAATACAATAATTCAGATAAATAATTATAAGTATTATAAAACAGTTTGCATTTTTTCGTGCGGTGACAACTTTGCATACGAAGTGTCAGTCAGCACCTATTTCATCCCGCAAGTGTCGTGGGAGGCGGTTAAGGATATGAAGCATTTTTCAAATATACTAGGTCGTTATCGTACAAACCAAGTTAAAATAAAGCGATTGACATAGCGGTCGTTTAATGGATGGGCAACCATGGGATCAGCTTGCAGAGCCTATGTTATCGATATGAAGTATTTTGCAGATCTATTTTCGAGCAAACTACGTTAAGGTAAAGCAATAGACATCAAGGTCATTTTATGGATGGGTGACCGCGCTATGAGATTACTGAGAACATATGTGGGGTTTACAAAAGGGGGCCAAAAATATGGTAATTTTTAGCTACGACGCGCCGCACAGTGTTATTATTCCCTCGAAAACGGACATCCCGTTTTTATTAACTTATCCGATAAACAGGTTACTTCAAAAGTAAGAGTAAAATACCCGTGTGACAATTTTTCACCAAACACGAGTAAAAAAAGTTTTGTATCTTTTTTAGCTTTTTTAAATTAATTCATAACAAAAAAATACGCATTATTCTACCCTTTTCTTTATTATGTGTAATTAAAAAATATTAAAGGTATTTAAAAAATACATACGAGCACTAACTGGTACAGATATGAAGAAATATGCACTTTTTGTGTTTTTAGATTTAGATTTTTAAGGGTTGTAGTTTTGCTTAGTTGGGTTCCACATTTATGGTGCACTATATTATATAGAATAGACCAACCAATCACGAGGGAAAAAACCAAATCCAAATCTTGCGCAGTCTAGGAGTTATTAACTTCTATAGTTTATTTTGATAATTCTGATCATCACTTAACAAAATAATAATATTTTTGTTTGTAGATGGGTATTCCTGAAAGCGCAACTATTTTTGAGCGCAACTAAAAAAGCGCAACTACTTTATTCCACAAAGCGCAACTAAATATCAAGATGCAATAGTGCTGGTTAATAACAAACGGAAAATATCGATAGTTGATAAGACAGGACATTTTAGTATACTTTAACTGTTGATGTGCGCCTGAGTTTTACCTATACCATCCAGTGCTTTATTTCTGATTCATGACCCTAAAACCAGGTTTTTATTAGGCTACTAACTTCTGTTCATTTATGTTACCCTGGTACTTTTCAAAACATTTTACTGATTGATTTGTTACCAGATTCTATAAGCACTTCTAACCTCTGTTCATTTCTGTTATCCTGGTACTTTTAAAAATGGTCACTATAATATAATAAATAAAAAATGGGCAGACGATTTACAAATCCTATCGATAGTAAATAGTCCTTTAAGAATCTTTTATGCCCCTTCACTATTTTTCGACGTGGTTGCGCTTTGTGGAATAAAGTAGTTGCGCTTTTTTAGTTGCGCTCAAAAATAGTTGCGCTTTCAGGAATACCCCAAAATTTTATGTTGGATTTTATTTTATCATAGCATTATACTTACTTATCTACGCATATACATCTACAACCACGCATAAATTTCATAAATAATATTCTAATTGCAGTAAGTTAATTATTTATGCGAATATTTTTTCATGCTATTACATGTCAAGACAAGTTCGTGTCAGACCATTTCGAGCTACTTTCGCCCACATAAATCATCATACACATACGATGTTTGTTAAAGCTGACTATGAAAATTTGCCAAGTTGCATAATCAATAACAAGGAACCGAATAAACCATATATTTTATCTCCATAGAACTTGGGAACTATTTAGATCTTTTTTTAATCGTGTACTTTGAATAAATTTTTATTTTGCACTTATTATCGCACAGCCACAGCCCAATTCCAAGTTTATCGACCAAGTGGGTCGATAAACTTAGAATTCTTAAATAAAATATTTACAAACTTCACTTGCTTAAGTACCTACTTTAATTATCATTTTCCGTAGGTAAAAAATCATTACTATCATCATTCCAGCCTTCTATAAGATTTTGCATTACGTCTTCTTCGTCACTTAATATATCGCTATCTTGGACCGAAACCTCTTCCCTTGGTATTTCGTACGGTTCCGATTGTAACAATTGGAGAACGGTGGGTGGTAATGGTACCCGTCTTAATTTTGCTTGCCTTTGCTTCAATCTGACACTCGAAATCAATGGATCTGATGTTAATAATGCCCGGTCAAACAAATCAGTCATAGTTGCAATTAACCTTTCGAGTATGATGCTCTCTGTCAGACCTCCAAAATTTGTTTCTTGCTTCACCCGCTTGTTCTGAGAATAAACCCACAGGCATTGCAGAGTTTCGCATAATGTCTTTACCGTGGACAAAAATTTTGTGCAATGTAACCGTCATAGGATACCATTCAAAATTTTGGATGTACTTAAAATAAAATAATATGAATATATTTGGATTTATCATTAACAACATGAAAATTAATAATATTGTAACTTATTTCAGATAGACATGTTACTATGTATTTATTTATTTTTACTCATAAGATTTTACACTTTAAATATTTTATAAATATGTATATATATACAAAAAATGGAAGCCCATCGGTATCGGTAGAAGGTCCTATTATTACGTAATTATAAAAAAAATACAACATGAAAATATACGAGTTGTGCCAACCCTAGTGCCTAAATTTCCGAGACCGGTATATTCTAGACAACTTAAGATTTGCATATGATATTTTAAATCAGTACTTCTTAGTGCCAAAGCAACACATTGTCTCAATATTAAATCCTAATACCATGAAATAAGCCCATAAAAAATAAAATAGAAAAAAAATTAAATTCAATGAAATATGATGATTTCAAAAGAATGAATGAATTCAAAAGAATACAAGTGTCACCACCCCCATCTTCCCGTGGGTGTCGTAAGAGGCGACTAAGGGATAACACGATGCAAATACCATCTTTGCGTAGAGACGGAAAACTCAACATCAAAACCTATAAGACTGCCTCGTTGGTCTCGCGGCATAAATGTGCGCGTTGGATCGGGAGGTCCCGGGTTCGATTCCTGGGTTGGGCAGTGTTATTGGGTTTTTCTGTCACGAAATTCTCAGTAGCCGCACGGAGTCTGGAAATGTGCCCGGTACGGCAATAGGCTCGCCCCTTATTACGTGGGACTAAAGTATATCTGGCGAAAAGTGGGTGTAGAAATACACCTCTGCTTACCCCTTCGGGGATAAACACTGAAAAATTTTTTCAAATCTGACTGGTAGTTCCTGAGATTAGCGCGTTCAACCAAACAAACAAACTCTTCAGCTTTATATATTAGTATAGATGATGCCCGCGGCTACACCCGCGTTATTTAAGGCTTCTGCTCCGCTGCCGTCGCTCATAGCGTGATGTTATATAGCTTCGATAAATGGGTTATCTAACAGTGAAAGATTTTTTTAAATCGGACCGGTAGTTCCTGAGATTAGCGCGTTCAACCAAACAAACAAACAAACTCTTCAGCTTTATATATTAGTATCAGATACTACAATCGAGAAAGTATATCATATTTTCCTGAAGCCTATTATTAATAGTATTAAAACATTATAATTTTAACTAAAATTATCATGTTTCACAAAAGGTTGGTAAAGCCTGAATAATTGTTATGCCCGCCTATGGGCGGGTTCGGCATGAAAGGTCGGAATCGTCATTTTTCCAAACCTGAGATATCTGCAGGCCGTTTTGGTAATGAATAAATTTTAGTAAAACAAATCATTTCACAAAATCTTCCTTTTTTCTAATTGTTATTGGCTTAGATATCGGAGGTTGAAATCCAACCGCCCATGGGCGGGCTTGGCGTGTCAGTTAAGACGTTTCGCCCGCCGATGGGCGGGCACGGCACTGAATGGGTTAACGATAAAAATTGAGGATTTGGTTGATAATTTACCTTATGCAAAGCATTTAGTAATTGCAATCAAAGACATAACAAAAAGGGTTTGGATCTAATGTTATTGCAATTTCTATGGTTTTTATAGAAACAAATATATCTCTAGATTTGGACAAAATTGTCAAACGGGTATTTTACTCTTACTTTTGAAGTAACCTGTTCTATCGGATAAGTTAATAAAAAGGAGATGTCCGTTTTTCGAGGGAATAATAACACTGTGCGCCGTTACCAAGATACATAATAATATTAATATTTGATAGGTACTTACCTAATACGAAGGTACTAGGTTAGGAACTTATTGCATGAAATTATAATCACGATTGAATCGAATATTACCTTACAACGCTTATTTTCTTACGTCTGCCATATTGTTTACATACAGTACTTAATTACTACTTTATTCTGTGATTTGGCCAGACATGAGATATTGTAAAAAGTTAGCAGATTATTAGGTATAGGTACGTGCACATTATTGTAAGTGGTTATAGGTAGCAAAACCGAGTAACACTTTTTGCCCGACCCGGAAATCGAACTCGGGACCTCCGATCAGCAGTTTCCAAAAATATATATATCACAAGTACTTACATACGTTTAAAAATAATATAAATAATTATAATTAATTAAATTTTCATTTTTGGTGGAAGTAAATTGATGAAATAGCAGAGTTTTTAAATCCTTATTTTTTTAATCTTTAAGCAGAATGAAGATTTGCAATGTCTCACAAGTCACAGCACAAGTCGTATGCACCATCTTAATTAATATTCATAAGCAAATAAATAACTAACGAACAAGCACGCGCCAGCCCCCAAAAACATGTACCTAGTTAGGAACTAAGGCGACATACGTAAGTAGGTACCGCTCTTCCCACGTCTCACCTCTTGTCCCCCGCACGATTGACCCGTCTAGGCGCGTTCGTCGAACGACTGTATCATAGTAAAAACAGAATAGTAGGATAGCTTCATACAAATCGGCCGCCGCCGCCGCGCTGGTTTGAATGTATGCGTGAGTCGCCGGGGCGCCGTGTACGTACGCACACAATCTCACGAGCGCGGCAAGCTCGGCAAGGATTCAGTACGGGATGCGCCGCGCGTCTGATCGCGCGCATTCATATAGGTACTACACTGCTCGCCCGCTCGAATTGTTTATGTACATTCAGTTTTGTAATAAAGGTTATTAATATTATACAATGTGTTAAACGACATTAAATTAAACTTGTTACATTTTTCTCGCTATAAAGGGCATTTAGTTAGTTATATAACGCTTAGCTAGTCAGTAGGTATTTGAAAAAAAATATATGCAAGCTTAAATTCTGTAGTATTCAGCGCAATCACTTAAAAAAACGGCGAAAAAGCGCGCGCGGCGACAAAGCCGGCGCCGCGGTGTAAAACCGTGACAACCCGTGCGTCATCGCAAGAGTAGGCAATTAACTCGCCGAGCGGCCTTAGCTAACATACTATTCTGTTTTTACTATGACTGTATGGATTATTTGACTGTGCTACTGCATACCAAACTCAAGGCGCTTCGCTATACATTCTGTAGGTACCTACTGAATGCGTACTGAGCCGACGCTTGTAGGTTTGTAACTCGAGTTTTGAGTTAAAATACGGAAAAATTTATGTAGGTAAGTGTGATCTAACTAACTAGGTATATGCACTTCTAAAAACTTAGGTATTTTGAAATCACAGACAGACACTTCAACCTTATATATACTGTATACATTTATGTAGATAGGTATAGATAACATCCAGACGTTCCAAATAGCTAGCCTAACTAAAAATTCTAAGAATAATATCATGCTCGCGGAGAAATAAATTAAAAATTTTATACTGACTCAGCTCCGGCGCTGGTCGCCGCGACTACCACTCGACGCCGTGGCGTGCGCCATACTAATTCATACATTTGTTTTGGTCGTGCGACGTGTCGCGTCGCGCGACATGCCGCTGTACCGCTCGGTGCTATTCGTCGGTCGCGTCGCCGGTCGCCGCTGCGCGTGGCATGCATAGAACATTTCTATACATTTGATTCAGTCGCAAGTCGCGTCGCCGGTCGCGTCGCGCGAATTTTCGCTGGAGCGAATTGTCCGTGGCCAGGCCGTTACGCCGCATGCACGCCGACCGGCGGCGGCCATAATTAGTTTAAGCGTACGGCCGCGGCGTTCACGACACGACTTTTCGTCGAACTTACACTGGCAGAACACGCAAGCCCAATGGGAAGTCGGCCTTAATTTAATTTACCCGCTTTGGCCAATCCTGTGGGAATTTCGGGAAATCCCTTCTTAGTGCACCCCTACGGTCCCCAAGAAGCATACATGCCAAATTTCAGCTTCCTGCGCCCAATAGTTTCGGATGTAGCTTGTCCGTCAGTCAGTCAGTAAACGCAAGGATTTTATATATTAAGATAGAATACACAACAGATATTAGACTGTGCTACTAGTTAATCATGTGACTAACTAAATTTACTTTGAGCGCCCCCTTGGTTTGCTCAGCCTTTTCAGCCTCATCTTTAAAGAATTGACAACCAGAATAAAACTTTGTTGCTTTGACATTTCGTGCTTGTTTCCTGAACATAGTTATATAATCTAGGTCCTGACGATTGACCGTATTGGATAACTTTTTCAGGAGCTGTTCTAGCATCTCCTATTAATGCACCACTACAAGAGGGACTCCAAAGATTGTTCCGAGACACTTCGCACTTCATAGGTGTTGACGCAAGGTTCCATGATAATACGTTTGTATCTGTAGAAGGTAAGTCATCGGTAGTTTTGCGCATAACAATGCCCGCACTGCAGTGCTTTGCAATAATTCTGAGTGCAATTCATTTTCAGGTGTGCCATTCGATGAAATGCCGGTGACTGACATGTACGAGCGGCTGGATCTAGATGACGGAGAGTGCTTGAGTATGGACCGGGGCGTCATTCAAGTTGTGCAGTGCACGTCGCGATTGCCATATGCTTGTTATAAGAACGAGACAGCCGGTGAGTATAAAGCTATATGTATATGTGTCGTCAGTCAATTACCTTAATCAGCCGTTCAATTACGTAACAGTCTATACTGTTTAGGCGTATTTAGCACGGGGCCGGCTGCATCGTGCCCACCCCATTATGGTTCTTTTTATAGTGCCCACCCCAGAATATTGGTTACCGATCCGATTTTTTTTCTTTCTATCCAAGGTACTTGAGTCGTGCGTTCAGAGACAATTGTCCGGGTTCATTTACCAAAACAACATCCTGTCACCACTTCAATCTGGATTCAGACCCGGACATAGTACTCTCTCCGCATTGCTCAAGGTGACTGGCGATGTGAGGGCGGGGGTTGAGGAAACCAAGGTTACACTTTTTATCTTGGTGGACTTCTCAAACGCCTTCAACAACGTCAATCACGACCTCCTTCTTTCAATTCTTTCCTCTCTCATGATCTCACCTATGGCACTGGAATGGTTCTCTTCTTATCTTCGAGGACGCCGGCAGTGACGCATCAGTACGGGTTGATCAAACCTCATTAACATGGTGTGATTTGAACTCCGGCGTTCCTCAAGGCGGAATACTTTCTCCTCTTTTGTTCTCATTATTTATTAATCTCCTTACTCATGAACTTCATGGTGCGTATCATCTGTATGCCGATGATCTGCAGCTTTACACACAATCTAAGCTAGAAAATCTACATTCTGCAATTGGAGCCATCAACCAAGATCATAACGCTATCAAGGATTGGTCAAAACGGTTTGGATTGGCAGTGAATCCTGATAAATGTCAGGCTATTTCAGTTGGCAGTTCCCGTATATTGAACAGGGTTGACCTGCAGGCACTACCAAATGTCATGTTTGATGGGCAAATTATCCCGTTTAGTTCTAGCGTCAAGGATCTTGGTTTATATATTGACACCAACCTTGATTGGCGAACCCAGGTAGCGAACGTCAGTCGTAAAGTAACCGGTGCCTTACGGTCGCTCTATCGTCTGAAGAACTTTCTGCCGGTCAAGACTAAGACAACGTTAGTATAGATACAGATATTTCCTATAATCGACTATGGTGATGTGTGCTATCTCGACCTTAGTGCAGATCAGCTCAATAAGCTCGACAGCCTTCTCAATAATTGCATTAGATTCGTTTTCAATCTCCGCAAATATGATCATATTACCGAGCACCGATTAAAGTTACGATGGTTACCCATTCGTTAACGGCGTAGCTTACGTACTTTGTGTACCCTTTATTCTATATTGCACTCCCCATATGCTCCTGTGTATTTAACTCCTCATTCCCAATTTCTTTGTAATACACATGAGAAAAATCTTCGCTCCTCACCTTCTTCTCCTTTGTCCTTCTCACAGGTCTAGCCTTGTACATTCTTCTGTTTAACATTCAAGCTATCCTTCTCTGGAATGCTCTCCATCTCGATATCAGGATGTCCACAAGCCGTTTCACATTTAAAACCAGAGTGCGCCAGACATATATAGACGCACAAATTGAAGTATTATTATAGAACTAGAGGACGCCAGCAGCTACGCCTGCATTTTTTTTTAATTTACCCGTTTCTGGCCGATCCCGTGGGAATTTCGGGAAATCCCTTCTTAGTGCCCCCTACGGTCCCCAAGGAACATACATGCTAAATTTTAGCTTCCTGCGCCCATTAGTTTCGGCTGTAGCGTGTCTGTCAGTCAGTCAGTAACGCAAGGATTTTATATATTAAGATTATCATCTGTTTATTTTGTATGTATGCTTGTATCTCTGCATGACCCAAAGGTTGACTGGTAGATAATACCTACGGCATTAAGTCCGCCTCTGTACTTTTTATGTGTATAAAGTTTAAATAAATAATAAATAAAATAAATAAATTCTAGACTGAAACTTAGAAAGTCCACACCATTGTTTTATGAAGGCCTAGGCTCTCCCTGAATAATAAACATAGATATGCTGATGGCCGTTTATCTTGCGGCCTGAATGACATTAAGACAGATAACATACCTACTAGCTGGCTGATTGTTTAGGCTATACAAAAGAATCTACGTGTGAAAAAAAATGTTTTTACATAAAAAATAAGTTTAAAAACTATAACACGACTACTAAAAAGGGGGTTTAAAAAGAACGAAACAAGAAAAAAGCTCATTCAGATAAAGTACAGAAATGCTCAAGCCAAAGTACTTTGAAAGTTGTATGTAGTCGTGTTATAGATTTTAGACTTACATCATCAGCCTTTAACAGTCCACTGCTGGACTAGGCCTCTCCTTAGAAAGGAGGAATTGGCCTACTATACCACGCTGGCCAAACGGGTTGGTATAGGGTTTGTATCAAGTTTTCCTTCTCTTACAGTGCTGTTCTCTGCATAATTTGCTCCCTCTGTCGGCTCTTATTTTTTATTTTATTTATTTATATGGTTAACCAACAATTGATTACACTGATACATTAACTTATTACAAATAATAGGCAACAATTCCTAGTGTAACAATTAATTATAGGTTAACACCACATGCACAAGTTACTGGGGAAAATTTTCTTTGCTAACAAAATGAAAATATAATAGCGAGATTCTTAAATTGTGATACTTCGATTATGTCAAAATGTTATGAAATAAATATATTTACAATAAATAACATAAAAATGATTGAATTAATCAAAACATTAAAATGCAAATAAAACATCACAATTAAAATAGAACATTATAATTAAAATACAACATTAAATTCAAATAAAACATTAAAATAAGGCATTAAAATAAAACATTCAAATTAAAACATTAAAATTAAAGCAATGGAATTAAGCGAGCGTTCACACTACGCCGGACGGGCTAATTAGCCGGTCCGGCTTAATGCCCGGACCGGCGAATAACGAGCCAGTGGCAGAACAATTTGTATGAAGCTATTCACACTAAGCTGGATCCGATCAATAGACCGGATCTGGGCATTAAGACGGACTCGTAGAGCTGAGCTAAGAGTATGCGTTAGACTATACCGATCGTTATGGCAACGATCATAATTATGCTATATTAGGTATAGATAGTTATACGTCAATTGTTTGAATATCTAAATTTCATAACGAGTATAACCACCATGAAATGCCGCGCGCGGTCAGACTTTACCTATGTAGTTATATTTTAACGTAGCGTTTTTTGACAGCAGAATGGTTGGCCGGTGACCATTTAGATAGACATTTTTTAACATTCCAAGTCTTATTTATTTCTTCTTATTGTATTCTTTTTTTGATATATTTATTGTTGAGTTTCCTTTACTCTTTGATAAATAATTTTACGATTTGATATATTTTTACCATTTTTATACACGTTTTGGATTTATGTAATTTTTTAAACTTTTTATGTTACATAGTACAGATAAAAATATAATTATTTTATCTGTACGTAACGGTATTACTTTTTCTATTTTTATTTCACTTTCGTGCTCAATTTTATTACATTTAGCTTTTTGTTATTATTAGCACCTTTTTTGTTTAATTTAACTTTATATTTTAATTTCATTTTGATATCTTTGTATACTTTTGTACATGTATTTTTTTTATTTCATTTTGTTGCATTTTTTTATTCATTGAACTTTTAACTCATTTTGGCGTATTTTTGTTGTCTTGTTACGGTTTATTTGTTCAATTTTAACGTTTTGTAATGTTTGTGAACTTGAAAAAAAACAGCTTTTTGTGATACTATTAGATTTTTTTCTTTTTGTTTTTTTTGGCGTATTCTTCACATATTGTTTAATTTTATTTTAAATTTGCATTATATTTAAATTTCTTTAATCTTGCCACATTTGTTATTTGCTTAGATTTTTCTTTTTCACAATATTTTTTGTTGATTAACTTTTTGCTATTTTTGCCGTAGTTTTTGCCATCTCAATACATTTCATTATAGGTCTCGATAACAATCTTAGCATTCTGAATGGTTTTTTAAAACGAGCCTTACCAAACCACTTGCTGTTATCATTCTAGTTATGCATTAGACATATCTACGAGTAAATACTTCTTCAAATTAGGTGATCGAACGATATAGATAGTTATGAAATATAGATAGTTATGAAAACGTGCACAGACCCATGCCTAGTGCCGGTGACATAGTGTTACCAACAGTTGAACTAAGCTCTCCGCCAGAAACTATAAATAAAATTTCCCTAGACACATGACACCCACTTAAATAATCATTATAATACTTATTTCACTTCGGAAAACAATTGGTATACAAAAATAATAATTCGTTCTATTAGGCAATATGTAAAGAAAAATTCAAATTAAATGTTAAATCAACACATCAAGTAACATAATAATAATAGATTGAACAATGTACAAATTATTTTAAAACGAACGTTATTCAATTTTAGGCAAATGTTGAAACCCACAGTTTTAGTGCTAATTCTACTAAGTTGGTAACACTGATCGGAGCTGGCCTTAGAATAAGTAAAATACTATAGAGACCGCAGTACAATAGCAGTCTTGTCCAATATACATAGTTACTTCATTTTGACTTATAATTTTTCTAGCGTAGAGTAAGATAAATGTCTATAAATGATTATATTATTTGATTTAGACGTGGCTTTAACATAGCCCGACGCATGCAAAAATAATTTTCAAACCAATATAAAAAACGTCTGGCAATGTAATAAAGCCCCGACCCTTATGTTTGTTTGTATTCTATATACATTAAACTATTATTATTTAAAGATTGCAAGTTACCTCCAATACATTTTTGTTCGTTTTTTCATAATTTTCTATAGCCTCGCTGCTCGCCAGCCAGGTCTGCAATCATGCCTCAAATACCTACCCAAAATTGATGCCAGCTCTCCTAGTAGGTATAAAGTAAATATCGATGAAACATAAATATAGATTAATAAATTTTAACATAGGAATAGACACTTGTGATTTCATTTACGAAACCTGTTCAAATTAAAACGTGCATATTATTATTATATGTAACCAAGTCAGGAACAAATAAACAAATCGTGTTTTTAGCTGATTTCATTGTCAAACGGACATTGAAGTTCAGTAACGTCAATGTTTGGTTGCCACCAGGCACCGTGTACTTAATTTAAATGGCAATAAAATTCAAATTCAAACCGATGTCTCTGAGTTTTGGAAGTTATGTGCATTTATTAGGTAAGTATCGCTTGCTATGATCTAAGAAAAAATCGCGACTAAACATGCATAGCTTAGTAATTGTTTGCCGAAAATGGTTTTATATATAAACTGTTATTATGAACGCGAAAGCTTTTAAGGATGTATTTGTTTCTCTTTCATACAAAAACATTTTAAAAAAAATTATCGATAAAATTTCAACGTCCCTACAAATATCAGTACAATCTTTATACGCATAAGTCAAAATGTCTATGAATGAAGTTTCTAAGTTTCACATGAAGTTCTATTTAATTTTGACTAAAAGAATCTGACATTGGTGACCATGGCCACCCATGGTCACTTTATCGTCTTCGATCTTTATCGTTGTCAGATTATTTTAGTGATGATCTTGTGATGCAATACTTCCATCTATAAAGTAAATTTAATCTAGGGAGCCGGCCGTCCTCCGGCTAATTAGCCGGTCGCGGCGTAGTGTGAACACTAGCTCCGAGCGCCAGCTTCCGGCTTATTAGCCGGTCCGGCGCAGTGTGAACGCTCGCTAAAACATACTAATAAATAAATAAATAAATATATATATATATATAGGTATTCCGATGGAGATGTAAACTAACTGAGCAATATTTACATTGTCACATTTAAAACAAGCTTAGGTACTTTTTCTTACAACCGCTTTTCAAACTTATATTTTGACTCGAGCAGTATAATATAATATGTACATATTTGTAATGTACTCACCAATACCTTTCTTTTGGTACCAACACATTGATTATCGCAGATATTTTTTTGGGGTTGTAACCTGTAATTCCGTAATATAAAATTTAGATTAAATTTATATAGGCTATGTCACCCGGGCCATTATTACGAATCTATTGAAACCCCATTTTTTTAAATCGGTTCAGTAGTTTAGGCGCTACGGTGGAACATCCAAACATACATACATACTTACATAAATACATAGATTGCCAAAAACTTTACCCTTCCTTTTGGCCGTGTAGTCGTGTAAAAATATAGGAAGCGAATCGCTAAATAAATAAAATTTTGAAAGCGATAGACGCTTATTCGAAGAAATATTTTCATACCTACTGTTATGAACGGGGTATCGAGATTAAAAGGGAACGCCGAATTCCTAAGATAACGCTTTTCTGGGGCAGGAAACTCGCACACCCACACACACACTTTTTGTCAATGTCTTATTGACATTTACATTCGTTCCTGAATCTACATAAGTTGAGTACATACCTACTAGCGTAAATTATTCAAATATGTAAATAAATATCTAAAGATTTTTCTAAAACTCCCTACGCCATTGGATGGGCACATGTCCAGTATCTAAAATAAAATTATATAATTCTAACAAGCAGACCCGGCGAACTCCGTATCGCCTTTTTAAAGTATTTTCATTTCATTTTTTTAACTCTTTTCTAGAGAATTCCGAACAAAGTTACCAAGAACATCAGTGTTTAATCTCTCAATTGCCAGGCAAAGACAGTTCTGTCTGTCCCTCGCAATCTGGTGCGGTCGCGGGAGGAGAGGCGTGTCGGTGTTGCGTTGCCGCGCGCCCTATCTCCTGTGACCAAATGGGGCAATGCGCACCATCGTTGCGTCGCGGTGGGGCCGCAGAGGAAGTGGCGATGCGGTGTGTTGCGTTGCCGTCCTCACTATCGTCTGCGGCCGCTGGGTGTTTTGGTGGCGGAGCCCAACACCTTCATCCGCCGCCCGTTCGGCGCCCGCCTGACTATCTGGCGGGCCAATACCCGTCGGGGGGTAGCGAGGAATGCTTCGGTGAAACCCTACCCTCCGACACATGGGTACATGAGGAGCACGTGTTGGTTTTTAGTCAGTAAGAGTTTGACAGTCCCCTTCGGCCTCCTCCCCCAGGGAGGGGACTCCATGAGGATTTTCCAACCCGACACCAAAAAAGAGATTCTTTACGCAAATCGGAACCTACCGTTACTATGTAATAAAATAACACTGCATTAATTTAGTTCAATCAATCATTTTAAATCGCATCACTATTTTTCGCATCTTCAGGGACATGCCTACGCAAGACAAGGTCCCACCGCACTCATCAAGCAAACCGCAAAGGGTAGAAACGAACATCAGAGTGATTTTTCGTAGTGTTTGTGCGCAGGCCTGCAAAAGTGTTCTTTTTTAAATACAAGAACGTAGTTCCTGCTCCATCGGAAAATTCATGAAATTTTTCCGGAATATTCGACCCAATGGCCTCAGTATCATGTACTGAAACACTGGTATCAGTTTTCGATACACCGAACCTTACACCCAGTATATTGTTCAGTCTCACAAATGGGATGCAAACCACCACATTTTGGGCATATACTTTTTTAACTGTACATTGCCTTTGTACATGACCATATCTCCAGTTGTTCGAAAATTGTGTTACTGGTAACGTGTATGAGTCCACCTTAAGTTTACATCCACACAGTTGTGCTGGGCTTCTGAAGCAGATACGAACTGTCCCACTGTCTATCTATTTGCCTTCATCTGTAGAGCGCTTTAATGCACAGACATTACATCGTACTCACTACTAAATATATTATTAAAGGCCGCCCTCACATCAAATTGGCGTCAGCGTCAACGCAGCGACCGCGACACCTCGGCGTAGACGCCGCGTACATCCCGCTTCTACGTCGCGTAGACCGAGCGTTCTTTGAGAACGCTTTCGTCTTTTGAAGAACGCTCAGCTATCGTGACGTATACGCGGTTATATTTACAATTAAATAAGTGGGTAGATTTAGAAAATATCAACATCGTGATTACGCATTTAATAGGCAAGGACCACCCGCTGGGATCCATACGTCGCGCGTAACTGGTCTTATCCACACAAACTTATAACCGTTTTGTTTATCAACCTGACGGGCAGCTGCATGATGTTTCTTATTCGTTGGGGACAAGTGTACAAGAATGTAAATTGGTGATTTGTTTCCTCCAATCCCAACACGGCTGGTATTAATCATCATTTTTTAGATTCATCTTATTAAAATGTATAGCTTTAGCTAAAAATGTATCACGATGCCTTTAGTCATCTTTGTTGTTCTTCGCCACGCGAGTGCAATGATAAATATCAGCTTCCCTCAAGTTGTAGCATACTACTTTTGCGAGCTATCAGCTGCATTACAGTCGACATCAAGTTCTCTTGTCTATGCTCGAGCGCACACTGTATCTCCAAGTTGTTAGTACGGCTGTGTTGTTCTATGACCTGTAGCCTGATTTGCAGATCATGTACAGTGTTCACTAAAAGAGTATTCTACTTCTACCGCTTAACCACAGCTTGGTATGTAGAGATAGAATTTTTGGTGACCTCATAATTTTCATCCAAAAACTTCACGGTGTTCTCTAAGGTAATCATTTCTTGTTTTATGGATTGAAGTTCAGTACGTAGGTACCATTTGTTTAAGAGTCTGATTAAGTTCTTGTATTAAAGCTTATCTCATGAAGCTGAATAATAATAATATTCTACCATATTCACACAACACCATCTAGCCCCAAACTAAGCAGAAGCTTGTACTATGAGTACTAGATAATGGATAAACATACATATATACTTTATTTTTGTAAATACGTACATATTATACATAGAAACACCCAGTTCAAGACAAACATCCATGTTCACGCACACAAATGTTTGACTTGAGCGGAAATCGAACCCGCGACCTTCGGCGTAGCAGTCGCTTACACTCCCGCAGCGCCAACCGGTCGTCGTAGAATTCTTCTCTGATTATTTCTTTTGTTCAAAAAAGCAGGTATAAATGAATTTAAATATATATTTTCATTGCTTGTAGAGAGAGCAGCCCTTGACTTTTTACGTTGTGTGATGTTGTCATTGGCAAACGAGGAGTCTTGCCGATTTTTTATTTTGCTAAGCGAACCTTCAAGGCGCAGAGGTGTATTACTATTGTCAAATTTGTTTGGCGCGACATCCGTGGCAAAAACTAAATGGAAATCCATTTAGTTTTTTGATCAGTATATTTACAGAGAGGTTAGACTACGAGGTTATATTTCTTTGGGTAATTACTTACTGCGGTGAAGCGCTTTTCATTCAAATTAATAGACGGAAGGTCGTATTTGAGCATCGATATATAATACTAGTTTTATATATCGATGTATTTGAGCTTCTTAAAAGCACAATTCAAATAATCATAGAAGAAATTTTATTGCGGCATGCATCACATGAGCCAGTCATAGCTGTTCTGGAGAATTTCAGTTTAAGAATATATTATATAGACGGGAATTAACGCGAACATGCAAACTAGTTATTTACATACTTACCTTATTTTGCTTGATGTTTCGAGACGGTTGCACGTCCCGTGGTCGCAAGCTGACTGGTGTAGCGATGCCACGTCTCCGAGTGCGAGGTAGAAGATTCTATTTCTACCCCCGGGTCGTTGATATTCGAAGTACTTACCGGCGCAAAACACACTAACCGTATCTGTATATTGAACATTCGCCGACTGCGCATTAAAGTGGGGTGTTGTTAGCCGAATCACAGGATTCCACGCCGATGACAATTTGAAGCCCTCTTGATTCATTCATTCAAGTGGCGTTCCGTGGAGAGGACTTGGGGACGATGAAACTCAATCCAGTGATTGGTGCCCGATTGAAATAATGTTCCGCAATCGCCGATTTGTTCGTTTGACGGTTCTTTACAGCTGCGATGTGCCCCTTTATACGTTCAGCGATAGTCCGCTTCGTTTGCCCTATGTAAAAGCTTCCGCAGCTGCAGTTGATTTTATAGACACCTGGGGTTTGTAGCGGTAGAACATCCTTTGGTGTGCCCACCATGTTGTATAATTTGGCCCCTGGTGTAAATACGGTCGGAATGGAGTAGTTTTTTAACTTGTCTCCTATTTTATCCGTAACACCTCTAATGTAGGGCATGTAGGTCGGTTGTCTATTTACCGCCGGACGTTTATCGCGCTTGATAGGCCGCGTCATTCGTCGATGTACCTGGTATCCGTTCTTCCTAAGTACCTCCTGAACATGGTCTAGCTCTAGCTTCAAATGCTCAGGGTCACAGAGGTCATGTGCTCTGTTTTTTAGTGACGTCACAACGGATTGCAGGTGTCGAGGGTGGTGGTGCGACATGGTGTGCAGGTATCTATCTGTGTGCGTAGGCTTCCGATATACGCAGTGTGTTAAGGACCCATCTGGTCTCACAGTCACTTTGACATCCAAGAATGACAACGATCTGTCAGTTTCCATTTCGTAGGTGAACCTCATTTGCGGATGAATGGAGTTAAGGTGTTGCACATATTGATCTACTTCCTGCTTACCTCCTTTAACGATACTAAAGATGTCGTCCACGTATCTTTTCCAAAGCCTGATGGTCTTGGGCCCAGTAGCCCCAGTACTGGCTAATATCTGGATGGAACACTTTGAAGAAAAGGCGCTTAGCAGCTCGCTACGCAGAGGGTCTCGGGTTCGAATCCACGGCACCAATGACTTTTCAAAGTTAAGTGCGTATTAAATTGTTAATTATCGCTTGCTAAACGGCGAAGGAAATCATCGTGAGGAAACCTGCATGTTTAAGAGTTCTCCATAATGTTCTCGAAAGACATGTGAAGTCTGCCAACTCGCAGTTGGGCAGCATGGTGGACTATAGCCTTACCCGTCTCATAGTGAGAAGAGGCCCGTGCCCAGCAGTGGGACAGTATAAAAGGGCTGATGATCATGAAACGAACTTTAAATTAATATAAACGGAGTAATAATATAGACATTGTCGTTGCCATGACGTTGTTCACATAAAGTTGTCCCGTATGGTTATCGAATCTACAACACAGCGATGTAAAGTCCGCTTTCCACGGTGCATGGCTTTGCGGATGGATGCGCGACGCCCATTTTAAGATACACCGCGAGTCGGGTTACTCCAAAAGTCCCAAGGCGCCACGTACGTGCGTTCGCAAAACCACGCCCCGTGAGAAAGCGGACTGTACATCGCTACATTAAAACAGGTACACCTACCTCAGTGGAGAACAGACCGTTAGATGAAACAACAAGCAGATATATGGTAACCATACCAGTTTGCGACACAGGTGAGTTATGTATATTTTATCAATTTAATTTTTAAATGGATGGCCTTTTCTTAATAAGTTACAAATCAAATATTAATTGATTAGCTCTACATCAGTAGCAGTCATTGAATTCATTTTATTCGAGCAAAATATTATTCTTTTGTAGACATTGTAGAATATATTAAAATTCTGCTGAACTTAAGTCGTTACACCAACACCGAATTACATGGGTTCGATTCCCATTTAGGACAGATATTTGTGTGATTTATCTATATATAAGTACGAGTAGTTCTGACTAGCTCTGCCTACCTTGATATAAGATGACCGTGTGTCCAATAACTATTACTAATTGATTATACATTTCTTGCCAAATATTCAAGCTAAATTTGCAATGGGCAGACCACATTGCTTGAAGAGCCGAAGGACCTTGCACGAAGGTCCTAGAGTTTCATCAACTCACGGTTGGGGCAGCGGGTGAATTGCAAGGAGTTGGATGGAGGTGGCTCAAGATCGGCCTGTGGCCAATGTTTGCCTTGGGGCCAATGTACAAAGGGCAACGTCTTTAAGGGGCTACCTCGAAAATCGAAAAATCGTGCAGTGGTCATTATAACTTATACGTTAGCTATAAAGTTGAGTACGCGTTTTCTGTCATTGCATGCAAGTCCAAAAATGACTGAAATATTATTTAACATAACCCAATAATAATAGTGACAATTCTTCTTTACAATTACTAATAATACTTAGCTTTTTATTTTCGGTATGTAGTAATTTCAAGGCTTAACCTCTTGTATGCCGGAATACCAGACACAATTAAAAAGCTATTGTGTCTCGCGTAGATCTGCGTTCCGGCATACAAGGGGTTAAATACACTCTGTTTCAAAATCGGCAAGTAAATTTGGCATACATTTTTGAGGAAGCGCCTAGGTGACGTGCACGTAATCATCGCATTTTGCAGAAATTTGATCACTTTATCTGGTAAAAGGAAGATTGAAAAAAGGAGTTACTTTAGATTTTATAAAAGTGAAGCTTTTATTCTTGCAAACGGCTTGAGTAAATTCTTCATATACTTCATATAAAAAATATTAAACACCATTATTCACAACCAATTTACCAAGAAAGTATCGAACGAGTGATATTTGGCTGCGTGTACCAAAAACTACAAAACGTTCTGAACATTACAAAAATATACAAAACATGATTATATGGTCTACTCGTGAATGACTCGATATTTTTTTTCTATTCTATATGAAATATAACAACAAGAAATATATTGAAAAACGTATATTTTCTAAAAATATCTAGGAAAGTGAATAGTGAATAGTTTTTGCAACTTAAACTCTGATAATGTATCTTTCTATTTTAATTTTTTATTTTTGTATAAAAGACAACTTCCGCACTAAGAATAAATCCTGTGTCAGGGGGGACTTAAAATACTCAATATTTTATTGCACTCCTTATGTTACATTAGATGTTACAATATCACAATATAAGTTACAATTATGGACCCTGTAGGGCACGGCAACAAATAATAATGTAGAAAACAACCATACACCCAACAGACACAATGAACACCCAGACTCTTATGAATCTTATGGATCACACAAAGTATTGTCTCGTGTGGGAAACGAACCCATCCAAATGATTAATTTTATGAGGTTTATAAATATACAATGTTTTCCACTAATACATTACAGGATACAAATACTTTGAAAGTACGGGCAGCTGCTACAAGTTACATATAAATCTTATATCGTGGGACGACGCTCGTGCTACGTGTATAGCTGAAGGTGGCGATTTAACTGTTATTGATGATGAGAAAGAGGCGCAGATTATTAAAACATTAATAGATGATCATGATGGTGATCTATACCCTCATATAGGATTTAGAGATTACGCCGGAGGCTATGAATATAAAACTGTTACTGGTAAGCATCCAAATATACTATCCATTTGACTGACATACAGGAATTCACAACCTTATTATAAAATAAGATAGAGCTTCTAATGACTTCTGCCTGTCCATGTGTTCTCTATAATATTAAAGAAAGACATGTGAAGTCAACCAAACTACGCTTGGCCAGCGTGGTGGACTAGTAGTAGTGAAAAGAGGCTCGTGCCCAGCAGTGGGACAGTTTGTAGTTAGTAGTAGTGTAGTTTGACAGGCTGATGATGACCAGAATCTGATTTTTTTCTTGAAATTTCAGGCAAATCGTTGCAAGAAGTCTACAATCTCTGGGATAATGGACCATTTCCTGGAGACTACTACTGCGGTTTCGCCTCAAATATTTCTTCAGACGTTCTATATTTAGAGAATGGCGGGTGCAATGAGGAAAGAACCTTTATTTGTGAAAAGCTGCCTACTTTACAAACAATAAAAGAAGTTTAATCATTCTATTTAGTTTTCTTGTGATATTTTTCAATTGTTTGGGACATCTTATAAAAGCTTATTCGTCACCCAAATTGGGGGAGTTGTGAGAAACTGAACCACAAGAACAGCAGATGCCTACTCACACTCAACACACAGACATCCATACAGGGCCGCACACTAGTAAGTTGCTGTCCACGTCGCTGGCTTCATGGAGCTGGGCCTCCATCGCTTCGCCGGGGGTCTCACCTGGCTCGTGCTGACCGCCCGGACGGCGTGAAGACCGAAGGGGCCTGTCACTCGACGACTGGTTAATGAATTTTATAAATAAAGCCAACTGCGATTCATCAATACTAGAATATCGTAGCCGTTATCTTAAAACGTATAAAAAAGTAATCAGATATATACATATAAATCTATGTCAGATATGCTAAGAAAAATTAGATTACAAATCAAATTAATAAAGCCACCAACTCTAGGAAAGACATTTGGAAAATAGTCAATAATACTCGAAAAAGAAACATCAGCAATTTTGATAGTGATAATATAATACTCATAGACTAATGATTGGTCTCGCTCTAGCGAAGCGATACCAATCATTTGTCTAAGATAATACTTAAATATAATAATAAAATGGTTTATAACCCTAAAGGCATTACTGAGATTTTTGCAGAAACATTTGACAACAGTAAAGGCATAAATACTTGTAATCGGAAACTGGCTAAAAAGTATCTTATGGAACATACTACTAGAGTTCTATGAGTTTTGATCCAGTCACACCTAATGAAATTAACAAGATGGTAAGAAATATGGAGAGCAAAAATCATTTGGACATGATGAAATACCGCTTAGCATAATTAAGGATAACATAGGTATATTAGCACATGCTTTATCTGAGATAATTAATTAATGTGCAAATAAAGGTGTGTTTCCGGATCAATTTAAGATAGTCAGAGTTCTGCCACTTTAATAAGAAAGGATCTAAAACAGATCCAGGCATTTACCGGTTTTATCAAAACTGTTTGAAAAGGTGATAAAATGTAGACTTGTCAGACATTTGAATAATCAAAAATAAATTTTAATCAGTTTGGTTATCAAAAAATTATAGGCACATTAGATGCAATATACTCGTTTGTTGATGATATCGTTAATAATTTGAATATTAAACTAAAGGTTGCAGGCTTCTTCCTAGACCTAAGTTCTGCGTTTGACACCGTAGATCATTGCATTCTACTAGACAAGTTAGAGCATTAGGCGTAAGAGAAAATGTTTTACAGCTTTTCAGTTCTTACCTAAGAAATAGAAAACAATATGTTGAAATTAAAACTGTTGAAGAAGGTGTGGAACAAATTCACAAATCAAAATTATTAACTATTAATAGAGGCGTTCCTCAAGGCTCAGAGCTGGGTACGATTTTCTTTTTAATAATTGTAAATGATTTAACTACATACATACAAAGTGTTTTACCGGATGTTAAACTAGTTATGTTTGCTGAAGATACCAGTGCTGTTATAACTGCTCATGATATAATGAGCTTAGAATATAAAGTAAATAACTTGCTAGCTGCCTGTGAAAACTGGTTTTCTATAAATAATTTGAAACAATGTAAAAAAGACCATATGTATGCTTTTTAAATCTACAGTTAGAAACAATGCTCCTATCAACGTATTATCTTTGGGAAATAGGATTGATATAGTGGAGGACAATGTAAAGTTTTTAGGAGTGCAAATTGATTCTCTCCTCAACTGGAAGGCAGAGCTAAATTCAGTGATAAATGTAATAAGTAGTGCATGTTATGCTATCAGATCTCTTAGAGATGTTTTATCAATTGCTCAACTTCGTAGAGTTTACTTTGCCTTAGTTGAATCTGAACTTAGGTACAGCATAAAATTTTGAGTCAGTTACCAATATAACGTGAATGCTGCCTTCGTTATGCTAAAGAGTGCTTTGAGAACCATGCTTCGTTTAGATCAAATTGAATCGCGTAGGGAACATTTCAGTATTTTAACAGTACCTTGCCTTTTTATTCTAACTCTCCTTACTCATTTACATAAAAATCTAAACAATTTTGAGAGTGACACTGAGAGAGAATATAGAATAAAAACTCGGAGAAAAGATCTGCCAACTATCCTCCAAGCAAAGCTTAATATTGTAAAACTCTCATCAAGTGTGCAGTCTGTAAATATATTCAATAAATTACCACCAGAATTAAAGGATATTATGAATGTGAACATATTTAGAAATAAGCTCAAGACATTATTGATTCAAAAGTGTTATTGCAGTATTGACGAATTTTGTAAAGATAAAAATACATTATAATTGGTAATGATTATTTTTTATAGTGTATTGTAATAATTTAACACGTTCCCGGACAGTACGTCAAAGGACGGTCCTTAAAATCCTATAGATTACGACACAACGACGGCTGACTTTAAGCTTCGAAATACGGCAGCTCGTCAATGAACGGGCGTCAGCAATAGAAAATATTGTAGGGTGACGTATTAGTGTCGTATTACAAGAACCTACAGCTGGCTAGTATCACATCGTGAAGTTTTATGATCTGTAACGGGTTCTAGAATAGAAACGCAGTTAAGGTTCTAGATGCGTTTATTGCCGAGTATTTTTATTTTTATTTATTTATTTATTTATACTTTATTGTACACTCATACATACATTGGTAGAAATTTTCTGAACAAGTAAGTACAAAGGGCGGCCTTATCGCTGACAGCGATCTCTACCAGGCAACCTTTGGATGGATATTATTGGTCGGAAATAAATGGTAGTTGCAAGTGTACATTTGTAAAAATATATTAAATATATAAATTCGTGTAATAACATATATTCATACAAATAAGTACATAATGGGTAAAAGAAGAGAGTTAGCAAGTGCAATTTTGGTAGCAGTTGGTAGAAAATTTCTTAGTCTTCTAAGTGAATCCGCTGAGGCAAATACCTTGCGGCTCACTTCTTGGATCTGCGATCGCCAAGTAAGAGAAGAGTCTATAGTTACACCCAGGTTCTTTACTTAAGTTTTACAGAGTATTGTCTCACTTCCCTTGCAGGAGTATGACCGACCAACAACACGACACTGGCCTGAACACTATGGGCTGCAGTCTCCCACGCTATTCCCTCCGGTAGTGTGCAGGGCAGGTTGCTCGAAGGGCTGCGCGTAGCGGCAGATCCTCGCAGGCCGCTGGCTCCGCTGCCAGGCGCCGGTGGTCTGAGTGCGATGAGCAGGGCAGGGCCAGACTCTTCGGCAGAGGTGACGTCGAGGACGGTGCTTGGAAGTGCAGCGGTCTAGGTAGGGTAGCCCGGAGCCTTAAGGTAGACCTGGAACCTGAAGGAAAGCAGCATTAAGAGAGCCACAACCAATAGAGTCAGGCAGGCGGCGTCAGCCGGCCTCAGCTAGCAGGTAGAGAGATGGGCAGTACGCTAGTGCAGTAAATGTAGTAACTCACCCACAGCTGGTGATCAGGATACACGTACAATGTACGGATAGAGTAGCGGTAGTAGTCAGTATAGATTTGCGGTGCCGGCCTCTCTGTCGGTCCCTTTATATACCGGGCCCTCCATCAGAGTTGGAGTCCGCTACATGACCATATTTGGTCAGGCTTCGCGAGCGCGGACGATGGCCTTCTCTGATTGGCCGAGCGTATGGACGGTACTATGACGCAGACGCGGTAGGTACCGGACATACGTTATAATACCGCCCGCCTTAGAAGAGGATTTTGCGTAGCTAACAAGAAAAATCCAACTAGCTGCGTTAGGTCTTCGAGTCCGCTACTGTCCAAGCTAAGACGGCATATAGAAAGAAAGAAGGGAAAGTCTTATACTCATCATTGTCTTGCCCTGGTCCCAATTTATTTGGGGTCGGCGCAGTATGTCCTTCGCTTCCATACTTCTCTGTCACCAGTCATCCGATCGTTTACCCCTTTTTCTTTCATATCCATCCTCACACAGTCCATCCATCTCTTCCTTGTCCGTCCTCTCCCTTTTCGTCCTTCTACATGCATATCCATCACTTTTTTACCTACATACATCTCATCTCTCCGCATAACATGTCCATACCAGGCCAATCGACTCCCTTTCACCTTTTCAGCTATGGGCGCCACTTTCATACTACCTATAACGTAATCATTGCTAATTCTGTCCATTCTTGTCACTCCACACATCCATCGTAACATTCTCATCTCTGCCACATGCAATCGTTTCTCATCCATCTTCTTTGTAGCCCAACACTCAGCTCCATACAGTACGACAGGCCTTATAACCGATTTTTACATACGGCCCTTTAATTTCACAGGCATTTTGTGGTCGTATATTGTGCCTGAGACCTGTCGCCATTTCATCCATCCTGCGTTGAGTCTTTGCCTAACATCCCGATCAATTTCGCCGTCATCTTGCAGGAGTGAACCTAGGTAGCGGAAATCGGAGCATACTGGTAGAGGTGTACCGCCGAGTGTAACCGGTATAGGACTGGAGAGAGCGCCAAAGTCACAGAACATATATTCCGTTTTGGTTCTGCTTATTCTCAAGCCTACATTCTCCAATCTCTGCCGCCACTCCTCCAGCTTGCTCTGCACCTTCTGTCCACTCTCTGCTACCAGAACGATGTCGTCGGCAAACAACATGCACCAGGGTGCCTCTTCCTGTATGTCCGATGATATAGCATCCATAATTAACAGGAAGAGGTAGGGGCTAAGGGCCGACCCTTGGTGCAAGCCTACGGCCACATCGAATCTGGCTGTGATACCAGCTGCGGATCGGACCTGCGTTCGGCATTCAGCGTACATGGCTTGAATCAACGTCAGGTATTTCCCAGGCACTCCTTTCTTCTTCAGGGCCCACCACAAGACTTCACAGGGCACTCGATCATATGCCTTTTCAAGGTCGACGAACACCATGTGCAAGTTTTTATGTGCCTCCCTGTATTTTTCGCATATTTGGCGAAGAGCGGAAATGACATCCACCGTACCTCGACCAGGCATAAAACCGAATTGGTTTCGTGAAATCTCACTCTCGTCACGCAGGCGTCGCTCAATTACTCTCTCCCATACTTTCATAGTATGAGGCATTAACTTTATTCCCCGATAATTGTTGCACTCTTGGATATCACCCTTATTTTTAAAAATGGGCACCAGGTAACTGTTGCACCATTCCTCGGGTATCATTGGTCTCCTCGTGCAACAGCTTATTGAAGAATAAAGTCAGCCACGCCCATCCATCATCTCCTAACGCTTTCCATGCTTCTACTGGTATTCCATCTGGTCCTAACGATTTTACATTCTTCATTCCTTAGTGGAATGAAGAATGTAAAATCGTAGCCTTTTTTACCTCGTCCTTATTTATTTCCTTCACTAACCCAATATTCATCACCTCATTCTCAAGTTTTCCGCTCCAATCGTTCTCCTCATTCATTAACTTTTTAAAGTATGTCCTCCATCTTTCTTTTATTCTATCTTCGTCCATAAGGATCGCTCCTGTTTCGTCTTTCATGCACTTAATATGGGATACATCCTTCGCCTTTCTCTCTGTAGCTTTAGCCATGCTGTAAAAGTATTTATGACCCTCGGGTTTTTCAAGTAGCCCGTACAACTTGGCTAGGGCTTTGGATCTAGCAATGGCTACGGCCTTTTTGGCTCTCTTTTTACATTCGTCATATTCCTTCTTCTTACTTTCTTCTAAAGATTCATTTCCTCATTTCATCAGGTGCCATTCCTTAAACTTTGCTTTCTTTTCCTTAAGTGCATTCTCTACCTCTTTTGTCCACCACCACGTGTCCTTATCTTTCATACGCTTCCCTTTCGACTCTCCTAAAACATCTTTTGCTACACCCTTAATACATTCACTCATCTCTTCCCAACACTCATTGACACTAATATCATTCATATCGCCCATTCCTAACATTTTATCTACCACTCTATCTCTGATTTTTTCTACACATTCATTCTTCTCTAACATATGCCATCTTATTTTTGGAGTCAGTTGCTGCTTGGTTCTTTTAAAGCTTATTGGAATCTTAAGTTCGACCATCAGGAGCCTGTGCTGCGAGACTAAATCTTCTCCTGGTACCACTTTACAGTTTTTGACCCAGTTGAGTCGATTACGTCTTATTAAGAAATAATCGATCTGGGTAATATGGTGGCCGCTGTTATACGTGATCAGATGTTGCTCTTTTTTTTCCAACCAAGTATTTGCAACTGCTAGGTCAAAAGCGGCAGCAGCTTGAAGAATTGCTTCTCTATCACAATTTCGGCTGCCGAGTCCCCAACCTCCATGTACTCTTTCATACTCTTCATTTGTTCGTCCCACATGTCCATTAAAATCACCTCCCACAATAATCTCTTCATTCTCCGGTATATTCGTCATCATGCTATCGAAATCCATCCAAAACTTATCTTTCTCACAATCATCACAGCCTATCTAGGGAAAGTCTTATACTGTTTGTAACAATTAGTTAGGCGCCATAGTGTATAAGTTTTAAGTCTTTTATGTGCCAAAACCCAATAGAATTTCCAGACGCGTCCGACAACTCGTAAACGAGAGGCGACTTTTTATTAATCACTGTGCACTTCACAAATTTAGGGGCAAGTTTCTTACAGAAGGACTTATCCTTGTCGCTCTGATAAAAAGTCCCTTTCCACACAGTGTCTCCCACATCAAACTCAGCTGGTTTACGGCGTAAATTAAAAGTTTGGGAATTCCTAGCATGAGCTTGAATGAGGAGTGCCTGAACTTTGTCAAATATGCCTGATAAGTGACCTATGTTTTCTGCGTAATCGTCCCTAGGTATGTATACTATATCATCAGCGTCCGTGTCGACATAGTGTGAGCCGCATGGAACTAATTAACGTCCATAGACTAAAAAACTAGGTGTATAGCCCGTGACCTCATTAACCGCAGTATTTAATGCAAACTGCACCTTAGGTAGGAGAGTGTCCCATAATCTCTGGTCATTGCCTACAAACGCCGCTAAGGTAGAACCAATGGTTTTATTTTAGCGTTCGACCGTATTCACATGTGGGGAATATTTAGGAGTATAATGAAGATTAGGAATTTTGTACTTGCGCAACATAGCTTTTAAAGTAGCACTTACAAACTGTTTACCATTGTCCAATATAATTGTAGATGGTACACCATGAACTAAAAATATTTTTTCTTCCAAAATATTAGCTATTATTTCAGTAGTTGCGCGGCTGATGGGAAAAAGAAGACAATATTTATTAAAACAACAAGTTACTACAAAGATGTAGGCGTTTTGTTTTCTTGTGACGGGTAATGGACCCACCAAATCTACACTAATGGTTTGGAAGGGTCGTGAACACACTCAGGGTCGTCAAATGGTTCCCAATGGTGCATGGTTCTGATGTTTGTGCGCGATACAAGTGTCGCAAGAATTTATGAACTTTACCACGTCAGCGTGCATTTTGGGCCAATAGTAACGCAGTGCTAAGCGCTTGTAAGTTTTAAATATACCGAAATGCTCCGAAGTGGGTTCGGCATGGTTCTCTAATATGGCATTATTTCGATCAGAAGAAGGTAGCACTTCTTTCCATTCGAACTCCTTACGTAACATACACCTAGATTTTATCAAACGATACAATTTATTATTTTTAATAGAATAGTCTGGATAGTCATTAGGCGAAGATAAACAACCATTGTAGGTGGCTGAATACCATTGGTCAGTGTCAACATTAGGGTTGTTCACGTTATTATTATTCGCGTTAATTATATTTACAGGTAGGGATCGTCATAACGCATCTGCTATAATGTTATCTGCACTGCGCCGATGCTTTATTTCAAAGTTAAAGGCTGACAGACGAACCGACCACCGAGCTAATCTACCAGTCGGGTTGCTCAAGTTTAGGAACCATTTCAGTGCGGAATGGTCAGTATACACAACAAACTTTAACCCGTTATCTAAATAACAGCGCCAATATTCGAAGGCTGTTAGAACTGCTAATGTCTCCCGTTCTGTTATACTGTAGTTTTGTTCCTGTGCATTTAGTGACCTACTCATGTAAGCGATAGGTAGTTCCACGCCATCTATTTCTTGTGTAAGCAACCCACCGATGCCACTCGCACTCGTATCTGTGTGAACTTGAAAAGGTTTCTCGTAATCGGGACACGATAATATTGGTGCGGAGCTTAACAATTGTTTTAGTTTACAAAACGAGTCATCAGCTTCCACCGACCACTGAAATGGTGCAGCTTTCTTACCGGTAGAGGTAAGTTTATTCAAAGGACCGGCAAAAGTACTAAAATTAGGTATAAATCGCCGATACCATGATGCAATGCCTAAGAACCTTTTGACTTCTTTTTTATTCTTAGGCGTAGCATATTGAAGAATGGCTTCCACCTTACATGGGTCTACTTGTAATCCTTTAGAGTTTACTACGTAGCCCATGTAGGTACTTCAATTCATCACGGAAGAATTAAGATTTTTAAAAGTTAATGGTAAGGTTGGCCGATTTTAATTTTTCGTATACTTTATTTAATAGTGACACATGAGCATTAAAAGACAGCGATATAAGCACGATATCATCTAAGAAAACGAATACAGAGTTTTCGAAGTCAGGACTGTTCGTAAACAAGTGATCCACCAAACGCTGTTATGTCGCAGGCGCATTCGTTAGACCAAACGGCATAGTCACAAATCTAAATGTTCCTCTAGTAGGCACATAGAACGCAGTCTTATCATGATCACATTTGCGAAGAGGCGTCTGCCAAAATGACTTAGATAAGTCTAAACTACTTAGATACCTAGCGTTCCTAAGATTGTCTAAAATTTTCGATACGTAAGGTAGTTTGTACGCGTCTTTTTTAGTAAAAGAATTAAGTTTCCGACTATCTAAACAAAACCTTAGTTTACCGTTCTTTTTTAGGCGTTAGTAAAATAGGTGACGACCAAGGACTTTCGCATTTTTCTACCACTCCCAATGCAAGCATTTCGTCTAATTCGTCAATAATTATTTTGAATTTCGCCGGCGGTAACCTATAATATCTTAACAATATATAACAATTGATTTCCAGGTATTAGTCATTTGTAATACTTACTCAATAGAAAAACTTTTTGAAGTTTGTGGTATATGGATTCCTTCAGTTAATTGTATTGTATTGTGTTTATAAAGAACCCCAAATAGTGACGTAAATATATTTTTAAATAAACTTGACATATTATTGCATAGGATTTTAAATAAGAAAAGCAAGAAAATCATTATTGCTGGTGATTTGAATATTGATACTTTAAAGACGGGATTTGCAACCACTCGACTCAAGGACTTAATTTTAAATTATGAGCTTACATTACATATTACTGAACCTACCAGACAAAAAAGCTGCATTGATCACATAGCTAGTCATTTTGATGATGTGATAGGCTATGTTCATTCCATTTACCTTTCAGATCACAATATCAGTCAAACAATAACATTGCCAGTCTCTAAAAAACTGAAACGCTTAGAATACTGGTACATTAAAAAAAGGTACTTTAGTCAAGCTAATATTCTAAGATTTAAGAAATGTCTTTCAGCGTTGTCATGGTCCGATGTCTTCAATAAAAATAATTTAGATACAGCTTTTAACGAGTTACATGATATCTTTAGTGTATTGTACAATTTATGCTTTCCAGTCGAAAAAAAGAAAGTTTGTAGTAATTCAGGCCCAGCGAAGTGGATAACAAAGGGTATTAAAAAATCAACAAAAACAAAAAGATTGTTACGTTACCGTTGCTATAAGCATAAAACGATAGAAAATAAGCTGGCATATCAAAAGTATAGTGCAGTGTTAAAAAAATGTATTAATAAAATGAAGACTAATATTAATTATAAAATTATCAGTAAGGCAAAAAATAAATGTAAAGCAACATGGGATGTCATCAAAAACAAGGTTGACTGCGAGACATATAGTGATAATATATATGCAATCGAGAACAACGGTCGAATAGTTAAGAATCCACAAGATATAGCCAATACTTTTAACAACTTCTTTATAGACTCAACAAATAAAAATCAGATACAGTCAAATAGCAATAACTATGTTATAAATCAAAACATTAGCTGTACTTTGTTTTTAACACCGGTGACAGACATGAAAGTGATACAAATTGTTTTGTCTCTGAACAATACAAAATCTACTGGTTTGATGGTGTTTCAACGCTTGTATTAAAACAGTGCATACCCATTATTGCTCCTGTACTAAGATATCTTCTAAACCTGTCGCTTACCGAAGGAGTTTATCCGAGTAGACTTAAGTTGTCTTTAGTTAAACCGTTACACAAAAAGAAAAGTAAACTTGATATGAATTACTATAGGCCCATCATACTTATCCCAATATTTGGTAAAGTATTTGAGAAAACTATGCATGGACGAATTAGCGATTTTTTTGGAAAAATTCAACTTAATTAAAGAAGAACAAAACGGTTTTTTAAAGAAAAAGTCCACTACCTTGGCGGCTTTTAAACTTGTTCTAAACGTGTTAGATTTTATCGATAAACGGGTGCCTGTAACTGTGGTATTTTTCGATATGACCAAAGCCTTTGATTTTGTGGACCATAATTTGCTTTTAAAAAAATGTAAAACATACGGAATCAGAGGACCAGCCTTATATTGGTTAGAAAGTTATTTAAAAAATCGAAAACAGTATGATGAAATCAAAAGCTTAAATAATGCACTTGAATGTACTACTTATAAATCCGATTGTCAATTTAATAAGTTCGGCGTTCCTCAAGGTAGCATATTTACTATATATTACCGATTTGCCATCCATTACTACACATCAATGCGTCTTGTTTGCTGATGATATCTCACTCGTAATAGCACACGAAGATAAAAAGGAGAATTACGAGGATATCTATACTTATAATAAAACTGTAGAGAGGTCCATTCTGTACATTGAATATACATTAAAAATTAGTATTGGAGGATGAATGGTGATCGATACTGATGCCAAAAATGCAATCAGTAATTTTTTTGTCTGTCTGTCTGTATGTGCACGCATGGGTCAAAAACTACTGAAGGGATTTTAACCAAACTTGGTACGGTTGTAGTTTATACTCCTGGGCAGGTTATAGGCTATATAACATAACGCTAAGACACATAGGAGCTGAGCAGTAACGATAAATTTGAAGCAAGTCGGATAAAAATGCGCTTTTGAGCTCTTATCCTCGCATACGTTAATCATTCACCAAAAGTATGTATTACAAAGATGATGGTCTTCAAAAGATCTACGAAAAAGTCCTAATAGTATATATCTATCTTTTATAAATTAGCCACAATAATGGGTTTAATGGTTAGGCATATCTTCAAAGTGTCTTAAATACATCAATATATTGTATTTCACATAAATATATCTTTATCAAACTCCCATATTCTAAAAGTACAATTTAATATGTATATTACATTAAAAAAAAATAGAAATTGGTTTATAAACACCCAAGATATAGATGAAATAAACCTTCCGAATCTCGCCGCGCCAGCAACGCCGCAACCGGCTATACGGTTGATTTTTGTTTAACGCGCGAAACGGCCGTATCGACGTCTATACATATAATAAATCTGTAAGTGATCGATTTCCGTACATGGAAGATATTCAGAAGAAATCTATTTTAAGGGGTCTACATTAAAGTAGGGAAGCCATAAATATAATAATTAAATTTTTTGTCTGTTTGTCTGTGCGTTTATGCACGCTAATTTCAGAAACGGCTAATAGAAATAAATGTTTTAGACGAATCGGTTCATAGATAAAAAAGTTGTGTCAAATTAAACATTTGTTCGGTTAAAATTTGTTCTATAAAAGTAACTCTTTAGTTGAATTGGTTGAAACTTAATTTATTATGATCAGTCAAATGTTAAATTATGAGGGTTGAACTAGATTATAAATAGGATATTTTCGAACATTTGGATTGTCCAATTTAAATTGAGCTTAAAACTGTATGATTAATTAAATAAAATATTAAATAGGGTTCAGCTTAGGCTGGACGTATTTGCACATGTATATGTAGGTAAACAGGTTGAAGAGTGGCGAGTCATTTTATTTTACTGGATGGGGATAAACACTGGGATGGCATTGTCTGAAGCAAGTATAAGTAAAAGTCCTCATCTAATCGCCATGGGTTTGAGATGCTGCACAGTTAGATATGGCATAAATATGAAGACAAATTGGCCGAGGACATTTTTAGGTCCACAACAATCTAATAAACCATTGCTTGACAGTGGATATACTTATATCAGGCTAGGTTGTCATTGTATCTATCCTATTACTCAATATGAACGACCACGACGACCGATACGAACCATTATTTGCTGGTGTAAAAATGATCTCTCGAGACTTACTGAAGAACAGCGTTTAATACTAGATGGTGTTGTGTGAATGTGTTACAATATTATATTATTATATTATATAATAATTATGATCGTGTGTGTCGTAGCGTGGATAGTGATTTGAGAAAAATACTATTTGTTGATGCTCCGGGTGGAACGGCAAGACTTTTCCTACCAAGGTGATTTTGGCAAAGGAACGAAGCTAAAGTAAGATCGTGCGAATACAAAATGACAGTATAACAGTACTTTTTTGTGGCGATTTTCGTTAGGCTCTGTCAGTTATACCACCATAGAATATGAGTCAAGAGCTGATGAAATTATAGCCTGTCTAAAGAGTTCATAACTATGGGATGATTTTATTATCGCTATGCTTTTTGACATTAAATATGCGAGCATGATTATGAGGCAACGAATATGCACAGGAATTCTCTGATCTTTTACTCGCGATTGGTAACTTCGCGGTGTGGACTTGCACGAACAAGTGAAAGTCATATGAGCTATTTTTAGGACATCTACACTATTCAATATAGGTATTATATGCAACTTAAAACATTTTGGGTATCAATTCTGTAGCCCAATGAAAAGACAAATTCCGCGCGAACGGAATCGCGGGCACAGCTAGTACTTAATAATGAAATTGAATCAGTACTACAATGGCTAGAAAATAAAAATCTATATGCAAATATATCAAAGACAAAGTATGTTACATTTGCTAATTACAATAATAAAAATATTATTAGTTATAATCTGACATGCCGAAATGCAATTATAGAATCTGTAAATGATACAATATTTTTAGGCATTACTATTGATAACCATTGTAATTGGAAAGCACATATCGATAAAATATGTAAAAAATTAAATCAGTTTGTTTTTGCTATAAAAAGGTTAAGATATGCATCAGGACAAAAGACAGCTATGACAGCATATCATGGTTATGTGGCCTCTGTTTTGAGGTATGGGCTACTTTAGGGTTATATTTCTTTGGGCTACTTCTATGGGGTAACTCTACCGATGTAAATAGAGCATTTATGGTTAAAAAAAAATGCTTACGAGAGGCTTACATGATGTGAGCGGACCTACTCCGTAAACCCCTGTTTAAAAGATTTAATATGTTAACCCTGACGTCTATGTACATTTTTCAAGCTGTTTGTCTTGTTAAGGAACATGGTCCATTATTTAAAACATTTAATGACAAATTTACCTCTAAAATTAAAAACAGAGATCCAACAAGATTAATAATACCTAGCCGAAAAACTGCTCTCTGTCATAAAAATTGTTACATTATGACAATAAAAATTTATAATAATCTGCATAGAAGTGTAAGAGAGTTACCGTTAAGACAGTTTAAGACAAAACTTTATTTAAAGTGGCTGGTAGATAAGTGTTTTTATAATATGAATGAATTCTTTATGACATAAATGTATTCTTTATGACATTAATGTATTCTTTATGACATGAATGTATAATTATTGGTGATGTTTGGTAAAATTAATAACGAAAATTCTATAAATTAGGCATGAATTGTCTTCAATATTACATGTAATTAATATTTTGCATGTCGGATACCTTTTCCGACGCAGTATGTGATGTGCTAACCGTAATACATAACAACTGTAATCTACCATACAGCAAGCGAAATAAACATTTCATTTCATTATTTCATTTAATTTCAAAAAGTCATTGGTGCGTGCCGTGGAATCGAACCCGATACCCTCTGCGTGGCAGTCTGTTGGTATCTCCACTAGGCTATCGCTGCCTTACGCTTTAGTGTATATAAAATTATTAAATAAATAAATAAATATCGGTAATCGAATTATGTTTGGATACAGGACCGGGGCCTGCTGTGTTTCGCTTTATCAGATTTTATATTTATGTTTTTCATTTTAGGCAAGGAATTGAATCAGATATATACAACGTTTGGCTAGATGATCCACCAACTGGCGAGTCAATACATAACTGCGCAGTGATCCGTGACTCGGGGAAGATAGACACCTACTATTGTAATACGGATAGAGATTTCATCCGCAAGCAGTTACCTAAATAATTCGTTTGAATGCCAAAAGAAAAATAAATATTAAAGTTAATTCTGTAATTTTGATTTTTTATTTATTTATTTTTATTTATAGACTCACGCCTGTATCCCCGAAGGGGTAGGCAGACGTATAATATAACACCCACATTTCGCCATGAACTTTTAGGTTCCACGTAATAGGGGGCGAGCCTATTGCCGTTACCGGGCACACCACCAGACTCCGTGCTGCTACTGAGCATTCGGAAAAACCCAGTAACACTTTTGCCCGACCCGGGAATCGAACCCAGGACCTCCGATCAGCAGTCGCATACGCTATTCACTAGACCAAGGAGGCAGAATTTTTATTTATTAGATAAAATAGGTGTACGTCTGTCTGGTGCAGCAGTTGTTTGTGATTATTTTGTGTATGGTGAAGATAGAACCCATACAGAATTAAACGGCAAGTAGGCTGTTCAAACGGCTAAAACCAACAAACTGTTCCTGTAATGTCAATGGTTACATCATTCGGTCAGATAAGGACAAAACCCACAAATGTGGGTTGTCTGCCAAATTTTGCGAAGGCGATGTTATTCATATACTCTTAGAAAAAATCAATGTTAGCACTCCGTCCAGGATTATTTAATAGAAAAAATATGAGAAATGATGTGCTTTGTTGCTGTTAGTGGGCCAATTAATGATTCAACTCAACCTTGTTCAGTTCTCGTCCTCATTTAATTGTCAGTATTGTGGCCCAATTAAGAAATATAAAGTGACAGTTTAGATCGGATTAGAAATGTATTATTAAAGTTGTAATTGCGTAGCGTTATATTCGCTCAGCAGTGAAACCAGTGAATCAATTGCCCATTCATTTAAAAAAAGCAGATTGATTTAAAATATATTTTATTGAGGATTTTTTATTTAATAAGACAGCTCCCGCACTAGAAATAAAAATAAAAAACCGGCCAAGTGCGTGTCGGGCCACGCGCAATGTAGGTTTCCGTAGTTGCCCATAATGACTTGCTGCAAAGGGTATTAATGTACAACAAATCCGACTGTTTATTTTGCTGAAAAAATAATTTTAATAACACTATTATAAGAACCTAAGTTTTGTCTACACAAAACTTACATACCTTACATACCTACCTATTATTTTTCTACAAAAATACTAGGTAGGTATGTAAGGTATTGTAAACATAAAATGTGGTTTCCAAGATATACTACTATTATACATACGTAGTACCGTAGTACATTACATACCAAAGTACGTATAGCGCGCCCAATGTAAACTCACAGAAATAGGTATTTATAAGTTAACCAACGATTACTCGTAACCTAGTGATATCTACTTAGCCGTGATAGTTTTCCTTTTAAATTCGTTATATGGACTACATTTGTGATTTTTTTCACCTCTTCCAAATTAATAATTTAGCCGGCAGAGAGTTGACACTTGAGTCTAACAATATTTTTCACTTCAAAGCTTGATATTTGACAAACCAATGACTTGATCGAAAAATGATTTGAGCAAACTAATAATATTTTTATAAAACCTATCCAATAATACCCCACATGATGGGATACTCAACCAAAAAAAAATTCAACCCCACTATATATGTAGGGGAGATACCCTTAAAAAAAATATTTTCCTAAATTTTATACATAGTTTTGTTGCAATATCTTATGTCTATATTCATGTCAAATATCAGCTTTCTAGCACCAGGCGTCTTTGAGCTAGGCTGCGGACGGACAGACGGACGGACATGACGAAACTATAAGGGTTCCTTGTGGACTACGGAACCCTAAAAATCCTGTGTCGCTGGGACATTACAAACAAACAATCATCGGACACAATGAACATCCAGACTAGAAACTCATTTAATTTATACATCACACAAATATTAATGATTCAGATTGTTGACCTAAGCTGATTTGATAATAACTTTGACTTTGAAGCTTCATGTAAATTGGGCTTAATCGATTGACACCGTTCGTATGGTGACAGATTAAGAATACAAAATTACACCATCCCATTTCATTCTGGGGGTGAACTAAGAGGCGACTAAGGAAATTGTGATTTTCTATATTTTTTTTATAGACTCACGCCTGTATCCCCGAAGGGGTAGGCAGAGGTGTAATATTACACCCACATTTCGCCATGAATTTTTAGGTCCCACGTAATAGGGGGCGAGCCTATTGCCGTACCGGGTACATTATCAGACGCCGTGCTGCGACTGAGAATTTCCTCACAGAAAAACCCAATAACACTTTGCCCGACCCAAGAATCGAATCCGAGACCTCCCACGCGCACATTTATGCCGCGAGACCAACGAGGCAGTCATGATTTTCCTTCGTATTATTACTCCGTGTGTGAAATACACAAAGCAAATAGTACTTATATTTTCGATAAGACTCGACATTAAACTCTGTAGGTACCTCCCCATTTGGTCAGCATGGTATATTAGGAGAAATCTTTCTGCTAATTCATGGTGCTACACTTCATCATATCAGCCGAAAGACGTCCACTGCTGGACATAGGTCTCCCCCAAGGCTCTCCTTAAAGACCGGGAGGCCTACCTCTGCTACGAAGTCCTGTGCGTGGCCGCCACTCCAGAACCTTTCTGCTCCAACGGCCATCGGTTCTTCTGGCTATGTGCCCTGCCCACTGTCACTTCAGCCTGACTATTCGGAGAGCTATGTCGGTGACTTTGGTTCGTCTGCGGATCTCCTCATTTCTGATTCGATCTCACAGGGAAACTCCGAGCACTCTCCATCGCCGTCTGAGTGACACTGAGCTTCCGGATAAGGCCATAGTTAGCGACCACGTCTCGGCTCCGTAGACCATCACTGGAAACACACACAGGTCTTCACAGGACTTTCGTCTTGAGACACTGCGAGATATCGGTTGATACCAGTTGCTACACCTAGATTAAGTAAAAAAATAACTGAGTTGGATACTGTGAGGCTTAAATCTAGCATCATGACGTTTCAGCATTGGTTACACCAGCCGTGGTCGAGGGCAAAACAACGTCACGAGATTTTTTAAATTTTAAGCCTTTTCTACCGATCAGGTGGGAATTTTGGGAAATCTCTTCCCAGTGCTTCCCTACGGTCACCAAGGAACAAACGTGCTAAATTTCAGCTTCATGCGACCAGTAGTTAGTCAGTAACGCCAGAATTTTATATATCACAGAATCGGTAGAAATCAGCCCACAATTTTATTAGCCGCTTTCGTTAGTGGTCAGTGCTGTATAATGTGTCGCAAATGAAGGGCACCGGTACAATTTTAAGTCTGAATCATGCATATACGATTGAATATTAACGAAATCCGAATTAAAAAGTAAAATGGGCCGACCGTGGCGATGTCATGCCGTGGCTTTATGAACAATTGAACATAATTATTACAAATTTTAGATCTGATCTAAACAGCCATTTTATATTTCTTAAATTATATTGTAATTGTAGCAGCCGTCAGTTCTTCGAGTTATGAACAGGACACGTAGCTCAAAGAACCGATGGCCGTTGGGCCAGGAGAGTTCTAGAATGGCTTTACATGATCAAAGATCCCAGAAAGTACTCAAATTCATTAGTATAGTTGTGGTCTTGAGGGGAGGTCCGAGCCCACGACTTTCAGCGCAGTGTCAAACTCTCTGTTTCTTAAGATACAGGTACACTGAAGTGCGTAACGCTAAAAAACTTTATTGTTTCACTAAAATATTAATTGTACACCAAATAATTATGCCGATCGTTCTACAAAATATCATTTTATATGCAAAGTCGTCCGCTCGGGAAACTTGTGGAGGATAAAGGTGTGGTGTTCCTCCAACTAGAGGGAGGAGCCTCTAACCAAGCTGGGTGGTCGTGCTTGGTGGCCTGCAGGCCGACGGACATACTTTTGAACTTGCATATATGCCGCTTGGCTCGCGAAAGTTGATATCGCTGTTCAGGATTGTTTTGAATATTTCCCGCCTTTGTTGGTAGTCGTAATAGTGTGTAGTAGTAGTTTCGTCGTCATTGGGTAGATGACGCTGTGCGGGTGTTATGTAGCTGGCCGCTACAAACTTATCCACTCAGAAAACTAAATAGGTTTTGTTAGGTTTTCTTGTGACCCAAAAATTTAATTATTTTTTGTTGACTAAAGTTGGATAATTGTTATTAGTAGAGATTTGAAACGGCCCGTATACAGGTGTCCACGATGAAATATTTTAGTGAGTATATTTTGGTGCGCAATTAATGTTTTTTTATGGAACAGAGGTATATTTTAGAGTTAAATACTACCCAAATTGATATAAATTTCGTAAACCAATTATAACTATTCCGCTATTCTAGTCCTATTCATTATCTGAACGGGTAGTACAGTTATTTAAATATTTAAATTGCCTTTCTTCATAACTACTGCTATATATATTTGTCGTGCACATTGATATACAACAGTCATACAATAAAGTTGAAAGGTCGGCTCAAACGTATAAGGGTGTGTCCATATCTGACAAATGTTTCGCTCGCGTGCCGCTGGCAAGCTGTCCGCGAGATGCGTGTGCTGCGAAAGTGCACGCGCCGTATTTGATTGTGCGCTGTTTGCAATAACTAATTATGTACCGCGTGCACGGCGCAATAATCGCATTCTAATCGTGTGTACACACTACACATGGCTACTTATCAAGCATACAAACTTTGACCTTTGTACCGTTCCTATGGCCTAGGAAATAAGTGCTACAATCGTACTGCAGCTGTAAAGCTTGATTTGTCGCAGTATGTACCTGAAGAATTGTAGTAAAATAGAACTACATGCACGGTTCGCTTACATCTCAAGTGCATTATCTGCATATATCATCTTGCGTGACTTGCGTTACTGATTGACAGACAACGCACAGTCAAAACTACCGGCGCAAGAACCAGTTTGGCATGTATATTCCTTGGATAGTGTAGGAGAGTACTAAGAGGATATTTCGGAATTCGCAACCTAAGAACCCCCTTTCCTAAAAAGTCACAGGGGGCGTAACCGCAGACGGAGTGTAGAATGTTATAAAGTTGCACTATCTTGACCAAGGTCTTGACTGTTTTAAATAGATTTTTGCAAGTGGTTTCTGACAACTTAGACTAAGGCCCACTTGCACAACGATTCTTAAATTGAATTACGATGTATTTAACGAGAAAAAACATATTAAACACCACTAGCGTCTTGCACAACGAAAAATTTGTCGAGTAATATGATTTAAGAACTGTCAAAATTAATTGCCGAAAATCGGCTGTTTAGTGCCTAATTTCATTTAAGAACTATCACACTGATGTTGGCATCTTGTCATAAGCGACGAAAATTATCAATAATTATATAACTGGACCGGACGACGCAGCAGGGGGAGGCCTATGTCCAGCAGTGGACGTCCCGAGGCTGACATGATGATGATGATGATATAACTGATAACAGTGTACCTACTTGTGTTATTGTTAACCCTAGAATCCTACACTATTTGGCGCACATGTTATTCCTACACTGGGGTGCTGGAACACCCCATACTAAAATGACTGTAATCCTTAAAAAAAGAAAACAATTCATGAAAATACGTTTTATTAAACATAATAGGTAACTTGAGATCACAAATCAGCCTTATTACACAAAGTTAAATGTAGTTTGAGCAACAGCACTTGTAGGATTTGGACCTTTTTTGAGGATTGCAATGGACTAAGTTGGCATCCGGTGACGGACGGTCCTCCAAATGTTCATGTATCAGTTCCAAACCTAATTACAAAACTGTCTGCTGAAACTTTATATTTGGCTTATTATTTGATCTTGAACACTTGTAAAGAACCCAGGAATTACAACTGGTCCCAACTTCTATTTCTTCCTCACCAGATTTCTGGTCTAGAATAGAGCTTATTTCTTTGTAATTCAAACCTCTGACAGTCATCCGAAACAAAATAAATAAACTTCATTGAATTTTACCTTCACAATATCTAAAAAATATCTGTATTTAATTCATATAAGACTATTGTTTTAATAAATAATCAAATTTAATAACTTATTACATATAAATGCATCAATCGTAATAAATAAATAATCTTACGATTTTACTACACTGGGGTACTGGCGTACCCCACAGCACTTATACAGGCGACTACACAACGCGGTCCCTCGTCACGGTATTGACGTAACGCGAGCGGTTGACACCAAACTAAAATACTTCGACGCGCGAATTCGTGGATATTAAAGAAATTGAGATATTTAGAAAACATATCGGTGTGGGCTGCACCTGCACCCCATGTAGGGTTCTAGGGTTAATGCTCAAAAGTTTCTAGTTATTATTTGTCAATTGTCATTTCGTTGCTAGGCGACGACAATGCGTTTTGTTTTATGCTCAAAGTATATATAGTCTAAGGTTTTATGCGAAACCATACGCATAACATCGTTAAAATCGTAACAATAAGGCTTCATGCCATGAAACAAAACGTAGAAACTACTTTACCGACCTCATAAAATGTTTAACTAAATCTAAGCGTTGTTGTCGTTGTGCAAGAGGACGCTAAATACTTTTAACTTAAATTATTTTATGCCGTTAATTCTGTTCAAAAAATTTCAATTAAGGGGTGAATTAAATCAAACGTTACGCAAGTGGGCCTAAGGCCCACTTGCACAACGATTCTTAAATTGAATTAAGATGTATTTAACAAGAAAAAAGCTATTAAACACCACTAGCGTCTTGCACAACGAAAAATTTGTCGAGTAATATGATTTAAGAACTGTCAAAATTAATTACCGAAAATCGGCAGTTTAGTGGCTAATTTCATTTAAGAACTGTCACACTGATGTTGGCATCTTGTCATTAGCGACGAAAATTATCTTTAATTATACAACTGGACCGGACGACGCAGCAGGGGGAGGCCTTTGTCCAGCAGTGGACGTCCTTAGGCTGACATGATGATGATGATGATATAACTGATAACAATGTACCTACTTGTGTTATTGTTAACCCTAGAATCCTACACTATTTGGCGCACATGTTATTCCTACACTGGGGTGCTGAAACACCCCATACTAAAATGAATGTAGTCCTTAAAATAAAAAATAAAAATCATGAAAATACGTTTTATTCAACATAATCGGTAACTTGAGATCACAAATCAGCCTTATTACACAAAGTTAAATGTAGTTTGAGCAACAGCGCTTGTAGGATTTGGTCCTGCTTTGAGGATCACTGCAATGGACTAAGTTGGCATCCGTTAACGGTCCTCCAAATGTTCATGTATCAGTTCCAAACCTAATTTCAAAACTGTCTGCTGAAACTTTATATTTGGCTTATTATTTGATCTTGAACACTTGTAAAGAACCCAGGAATTACAACTGGTCCCAACTTCTATTTCTTCCTCGCCAGATTTGTGGTCTAGAATAGAGCTTATTTCTTCGTAATTCAAACCTCTGACAGCCATCAGAAACAAAATAAATAAAGTTCATTGAATTTTACCTTCATAATATCTAAAAATATCTGTATTTAATTCATATAAGACTATTGTTTTAATAAATAATCAAATTTAATAACTTTTTAACTACATATAGTAATATGCATTTAGCATCAATCGTAATAAATAAATAATCTTACGATTTTACTACACTGGGGTACTGGCGTACCCCACAGCACTTATACAGGCGACCACACAACGCGGTCCCTTGTCACACGGTATTGACGTAACGCGAGTGGTTGACACCAAACTAAAATACTCCGACGCGCGAATTCGTGGATATTTAAGAAATTGAGATATTTAGAAAACAAATCGGTGTGGGGTGCACCTGCACCCCATGTAGGGTTCTAGGGTTAATGCTCAAAAGTTTCTAGTTATTATTTGTCAATTGTCATTTCGTTGCTAGGCGACGACAATGCGTTTTGTTTTATGCTCAAAGTATTTATAGTCTAAGGTTTTATGCGAAACCATACGCATAACATCGTTAAAATCGTAACAAAAAGGCTTCATACCAACGTTACGCAAGTGGGCCTAAGGCCCACTTGCGTAACGTTTGATTTAAGTCACTCCTTAATTTAAATTTTTTGAACAGAATTAACAACATAAAATAATTTAAGTTAAAAGTATTTAGCGTCCTCTTGCACAACGACAATAACGCTTAGATTTAGTTAAACATTTTATGAGGTCGGTAAAGTAGTTTCTACGTTTTGTTTCATGGTATGAAGCCTTTTTGTTACGATTTTAACGATGTTATGCGTATGCTTTCGCATAAAACCTTAGACTATTATATACTTTGAGCATAAAACAAAACGCATTGTCGTCGCCTAGCAACGAAATGACAATTGACAAATAATAACCAGAAACTTTTGAGCATTAACCCTAGAACCCTACATGGGGTGCAGGTGCACCCCACACCGATTTGTTTTCTAAATATCTCAATTTCTTTAATATCCAAGAATTTGCGCGTCGGAGTATTTTAGTTTGGTGTCAACCACTCGCGTTACGTCAATACCGTGACGAGGGCCGCGTTGTGTGGTCGCCTGTATAAGTGCTGTGGGGTACGCCAGTACCCCAGTCTAGTAAAATCGTAAGATTGTTAATTTATTACGATTGATGCATTTATGTGTAATAAGTTATTAAATTTTATTATTTATTAAAACAATAGTCTTATATGAATGAAATACAGATATTTTTAGATATTATGAAAGTAAAATTCAATGAAGTTTATTTATTTTGTTTCGGATGGCTGTCAGCGGTTTGAATTACGAAGAAATTAGCTTTATTCCAGACCACTCATCTGGCGAGGAAGAAATAGAAGTTGGGACCAGTTGTAATTGCTGGGTTCTTTACAAGTGTTCAAGATCAAATAATAAGCCAAATATAAAGGTTCAGCAGACAGTTTTGAAATTGGGTTTGGAACTGATACATGAACATTTGGAGGACCGTTACCGGATGCCAACTTAGTCCATTGCAGTGATCCTCAAAAAAGGACCAAATCCTACAAGCGCTGTTGCTCAAACTACATTTAACTTTGTATAATAAGGCTGATTTGTGATCTCAAGTTACCGATTATGTTTAATAAAACGTATTTTCATGAATTGTTTTTTTATTTTAAGGATTACAGTCATTTTAGTATGGGGTGTTCCAGCACCCCAGTGTAAGAATAACATGTGCGCCAAATAGTGTAGGATTCTCGGGTTAACAATAACACAAGTAGGTACATTGTTATCAGTTATATCATCATCATCATCATGTCAGCCTAGGGACGTCCACTGCTGGACATAGGCCTCCCCCTGCTGCGTCGTCCGGTCCAGTTATATAATTATAGATAATTCTCGTCGCTAATGACAAGATGCCAACATCAGTGTGACAGTTCATAAATGAAATTAGCCACTAAACAGCCGATTTTCGGTAATTAATTTTGACAGTTCTTAAATCATATTACTCGACAAATTTTTCGTTGTGCAAGACGCTAGTGGTGTTTAATATTTTTTTTCTCGTTAAATACATCTTAATTCAATTTAAGAATCGTTGTGCAAGTGGGCCTAAGTGAAATAAAAATACCCTAAACTTGATTAAAGAGTTCCATTTTCGATTTGAGCGTAAATCCACGGAGAGCTGGCCACAAACAGTTCTCTGTCAGTTTTATTTTTTATTGCTTTTGTCAAACAATTGTCAAGTGAAATTTGTTGATTTAATTACGGTAATTAGGTAAAAATAATTAGTTATTGTTATTGTAACGCATTATGTTTAGTAAAAGGAAAAAGTTGCAGCAACATGACCTGGTTTATGATAATGTTAACAGAGATGAGATCCCAAAAAGGGGATATTATTCCGAATTGGTCTCGGATATGTCAAAGGAAGATCCTACAAGGGAAGTTTATGCAAAAAAACGCATGAAACTTATACATCAAGTGGGTAGTTTTAATATTTTTATGAAGGCAATATCGTTTATTTTAAATTCATTTCAGTTGACTTCTAAGAGAGTGCGAATTTTTCTAAGTTTGTGTATATCCTAGGGCTTGGTTCAGACGTTCCACAGCAAAACTATACGACAACGCCGCGGCAAGATGTAGTCAACCAGTGGTTACGTGTGAATAGTATTATACAATACTAGAGGGCGCCAGCAGCTACGCCTGCATTTTTTTTTAATTAACCCATTTTGGCCGATCCCGTAGGAATTTCGGGAACTCCCTTCTTAGTGCACCCCTACGGTCCCCAAGGAACACACATGCCAAATTCCAGCTTCCTGCGCCCAATAGTTTCGGCTGTAGCGTGTCTGTCAGTCAGCCAGTAACGCAAGGATTTTAATACAATATATGGTTGTGGTTGAGTTGTCGCTAGTGGTTGCGATCTGTATACAGCCAGACATAGCGCAGGAGAGATCTGTGTCGTCGATGTTACGCTCCGACGAGGATGCGATGTGTTTGGTATCACACACTCGGTCGATAATGACTGCAACATGTGGTCCGTTTGAATTTAAATATCTTAATTTTCATACAAATTAGCACGCGCCCACGTGGTATTGTTTAGGTGTGAATAGCTCTGCAGGTGATTGTGTCGGTTTTTCAAAAAAAATATTAAATACACGTATTACTTACATTTAATCACAGTTAATTAAACATATGCATTTTATGAAAAATATTTACAAACATTTTCTAAAACATCTATACCAAATTAAATGTTAGGTACTGCAAGGTGAATACTGCACGAAATACTGCATGGGTGGCGAAATAGTTTAAGCGGCCGCCGGCCGCCTCGCTGCTTAACACTGCGCTGAGTGTTGTGGGTTCGATCCCCACACGAGACAACACTTTGTGTGATACATGAATTGTTATTACGAGTCTGGGTCTTTTTTATATGGTTCCCACCAAGAACTTAGGGTCCCAAGCCGACCTCACCTGCAAGTGGTGCACCTGCCGATCAACGGACGAGGCTCTGGCAAAAGAAATGTCCCAATAAGCGGCAATAGGCTCGCCACCTATTACGTGGGATCAAAACACTGGCGAAAAGTGGGCGTTTAATATGCCTCTGCCTACCCCTTCAGGGAAACAGGCGTGAGTCTATGTATGTGTATGTGTGTATGGGTATTTTTTGTGTCCGTTAGTTGAATGTTTGTTGAGTGCCTTGCGACACAGGATTTATTTCCAATGCGGTAGCCGGCTTTTATAAAAGAAAAGACAGATTGCGTTGTTATTATTGTTATTGTTTAGCACTTGGAAACACAACATGTAACTTGACTGTAAGAGGGTGGTAAAGTAGCTGACAGCGGCTGGACAAGAAGAGCCGAAGATCGAGCTCAGTGGTGTGTTATCGGAGAGGCCAATATTCAACAGTGGACTGCATCATCTGATGATGATTATCAAGAGGCTGGCCCTACTTCATTCAAACCGGTTCAACCAATTCTGAATTTCAAACATATTATGTTTTTTTGATTCTACATTACGTTGCCGTTGTGTACAGACGTGCTCAATAAAAATAATATTAATTAACGTTGACCTAGATTGTGTTTTTGATGTGGAAGCATTGTCATTACAAGTAAATCAGTGTGTTTACATAATGAAATTACAAATAGAATAGAAGTACCTAACTACGTCAATATGGATAGTCCCTTTACTAGGAGTGATAGAACACTCCGCTCTCCACCACCGACACCAACACCGAAGACCTCTCAAAAACAGGGACAAGAGTATGAAGAGAAAAGAGAAATTATCTCAACACCGGAGTTACAGAACTGGTTGGGAACTATTGAACAGAGTTTGAATGATGTTTGTGCTATTGCCTCTGAAGGTAAGCTGAACACCGAGCAAAAGTTGAAGATCAATACCAACTGCCGTAATATTGCACAGGGTGTGTCCCGAATGATCATTCAGTATCAGTCGTTGAAGCTAAAAGCCTTACAAAACCACCAAGCCCTTACAGCTCTGACGGAAAAGCAAGACCTTATGGAGGAGCTAGCCCAGATCAAACAGGCCATCCAGGAATCGAAAGCCAAACAGGCTCCAGCTAGTACTTCGTTTGCGGATATGGTGAAACAGGGGGCCAACAACTACATTCGACCAAATAATCTGAGCTCGGTAGCTATTTACCCTGGCGATTCTTCCAAAACAAGCGAGGACACGAAAAGTATGGTTCAGAAAATCATAAAGCCCGAAGAAATGAAACTGCAAGTTCGTGGAGTACGAAAGACCAGGAATGGAGGAGTAATAATTAGCACAGAAACGAAAACAGACATTGAAAAATTGAAGCAATCTGTACAACTAGCTGCATCAGGTCTAAAGATTGATGAACCATATAAGCGCAAACCACGCATTATTATAATAGGAGTCCCGACAACAATGCGCGAAAATGAGGTCTACAAATGTATTTTTGAGCAGAACATCGCTGATAAATTACCAGGTATGACCCTAGATACATTTTTGTCTGCAATAAAACTGAGTCACAAATCTGGCAAGAGAGACTCTGAATTCTGCAATCTTATATTAGAAGTAACAGCCGTAATCCGTAAAGCCCTGATCACACAGAACAGAATATTCATCAACTGGACCTCCTGTCCGGTAAGGGACTTCACACTTGTGACCAGGTGCTATAAATGTCAGCAGTACGGCCATGCGGCTAAGACTTGCAAGAATACGACCTCTACGTGCGGGCATTGTGGTGAAGAAGGACATACGATCCAGAACTGCAATAAAAAAACGCAAGCGCCTAAATGTGCGACTTGTCTGCGCTTCAAAAAACCGAGCAATCACTCTACGGGTGACGTCGACTGCCCGGCTAGAAAGGCTGCCGAAATCAGGTATATTAATACAATAGACTATGAAGGCGCATAGGAGCGCCGCAACATAGCTTTATAACCTTATTAAGTATATAAATATCCCATTGATCATCATACTGTTGATAACGGAAATGCCTTATTCCTTAAGTAAGCCTGTTACATAGTTTATTTAGTGTAAGACATAGATGTGATTTAATCATCCTACGTAATTAATTTAGGTACTTGTAATATTCATCTTTCTGTTCAATCATAATAGGTAGTTATTTTATGTACTTAACAACATTCCATTAGCATAGTGACCTACTAACATTGTAATATTGTGAATAAATTTAGTTTTATAGAATACATACATAGATTTATAAACGTAATTAATAATGATATTGCTTAATGCAGTAACATTTACACTATTAACAATTTCGCTGACCCACTGTTTTATACATAATTGTGATGCTCTTGCTTCTTTCATAAAATGATTAACAAGCGAAAATAATGATCAATTTTTATTGTTTATTTATAAATTAGAAACTAAGCCTAATATCTTACCTTAATTTAATGATATTGTTTACTTTTGAATACTGTACTAATATTGTATCTCTTTAATATACCTACCTACAAGTAATTTTGAAAGAGAGACCCAATCTCCTGTGATACAGTTTTCTAACTAGTACAGGAGACTGGTGTTCTTCCCAATCAATAAGAAAACTGTAGCCTTAAGTTTAATTATGTATGAGTATATTTTGTACCTTTGTATTTTCTGATAAATAAATTATTATTAAATTATTATTATTATTATTATTATTAATTATTAATTGCAGGCCAAGACTGATAAACTGTCACCCATGTTAGTATCATTGCCGAAGCCGCAGAGACCAAAATTGTTATTGCCTCCAGGACGATGGACTACTTATAGGGAAGACGAGAGTATTGTAAGTTTGTTAATGCGTTTCTTTTCCTTTTAAAACGATTGTTTTAATTTTCTTTCTGCAAGAAGGGACAGTTTAAAATATGAAATGAGGAGTTGATGTGTTGATTGGCGAGAAGTGGCCAAAGGTCGGGCAAAGTGGCGTTCTCTCGTTTTGGAGGCCAAGGCACATTGTGGGTCGATGGACCGTTGCAGTCTATGTGAATTGATGTGCTGCAGGGGCCGAAAGACAGAGGTTCTTTTTTGTCTGTTGCTGAGCACTTACCACTTTCTAAGAATCTTTTCTTTCTACAGTGACGCATTATACTCTTGGTTGTAATCTTCTGTAAAGTTTAAAATTATATGCTTTTTAGTTTACTATTTAATTCTTTAGTAGCAGCATTTGGCAAATTGGTGCTGGAGGTTCAGTATTACGTGCCGTATTACTTTGGATCTCACGATATTGGCCATATTTTAAAAAAGTCTACTTATCTCTGACGTTAAAGCGTAGCAATATGTGAAAGACCTCCAATAGAATAGGCATAAAAAATTAAGAAAAGAAAAAGAGAAGAGCGTTGGAGCCATATACTATTGTGACTTTTAGGCCCTGTTTCACCACCTCTAAGTAAGCGTTACCTTCCAGGTAAATTCAAAATTAGAACGAAATTTGTATGAATATACTTGCCAAGTAGTTTAACAAGAACTTATTGGACGGTGGTGAAACAGGCCCTTAGACAATAATTTGTGAGTTATTGGTCTTTTGTGTATAGGCAGGCTAACTAAGGCTAACTTGTTGGTCTGCCTATACACGAAATCAAGGCAAAACGAAATCACTTCGTAAGCATGGGCTCTATTATTTCTAATTAGTTGGCGCTCTCATATCGTCCCACTTACCGGCATTGCTTCAACTCAAACCATTTAGCATGTTTTGTATGCAATCCAATATTGCAACGCACATGTATTGTAAGACTGGAACAGCATCGCCTTGTCTCAAGTTGACGAAACAAAAGTCCGGTTTATGTTTTGAAGATGATATATGCAGCAATCATATGTCGTAGTCGACAGTCGTATTGACAATAACATTCAGATAATTTTTGTTGCAGCAATTTCCATTTGAGACCTTTGTGCCAAAACTGCAGTTTCTAAGCATAGTATTGCCTAAGGAATTACCAAGATTGGTCAAGATTGAGCGGTTACGACGGAAGTTTCTGGCAGCCAACATGAAGGTACAGTAAAACCACTAACTAACACTTTGGATTTGCTAAAATCATGTCTTATGCTTACAATCTATTGTTAAGTATAAAATCTATTTAGGTATTTTACCACGCAGTATGAGACTCTCTACACCATTATTAGGAGATTTGCCGTAATAACTTGCTAAACTCCATGGTAGGCGAACTGGCGATTGCAGTGGCTGAAGTCTTTGATATCATCAGCCTTTAACAGTCCACTGCTGGACTAGGCCTCTCCTTTGAAAGAAGGAATTTGCCTACTATACCATGCTGCCCAAGCGGGTTGGTATAGGGTTTGTATCAAGTTTTCCTTCTCTTACAGTACTGTTCTCTGCATAATATGGTCCTTTTGTCGACTCTTACGACACCCATGGGATGATATGGGGTGGTGACATTCTGTATTCTTAATCCACACGGACCAATAAAGTCGAAGTCGAATCGAATAAAGTGAAGATATCCTCCAATAAGTCGAAGTTTTTGATAGTATGCATTTTCTTCCGCCCGGATGGTATGAATGCCACCATACGGTAGACTGACTGAGACTTCACTTGAAGATATCCTCCAATAGGGGATATAGTGTCCTCTTTTCAAATAAAGATTATTTTTCAACTACATGAGCTCGCGGTTACACCTGCTTATTTAAGGCTACTGCTCCGCATCCGTGGCTCATAGCGTGATGTTATATATCCTACAGCCTTTCTCATAAATGGGCTATCTAACACTTTTTTAAATTGGACCGACCGAATTCATAGTTTGATAAACATTCTTTTTCATCCAAGACTAGCTTAAATGATTTTTTTTATTACTGATAGGCTAGCGTTTAACCATGATCTCACTTGATGTTAAGCGATGATATGGTCTAAGATGGAGCACGCATAGTTCTTGAGATTAGCGCGTTTAAGCAAACAAACAAACACTTTAGCTTTATATATTAGTTTTAGATTAAATTAAATATTAGATAACGTCATGTCACCTATTGCAGAAAATGCTTCGCGAGCTAGGTGTGCAGCCTTATTGGTTGTTGCCTGTGGAGGAATATAAAATCGATAACCAGGAGCATTATGCCCTGTACAGTCCATTTCCTAAGCTTGACCTCGAAATCTTCGACAATACTGATTTCGACTGTCGGTAAGTGAATGCGTACTATCTGTCTTCATACTTTATTTGTTATTTTATTTATTTATAGACTCACGCCTGTATCTCCGAAGGGGTAGGCAGAGGTGTGATATAACACCCACATTTCGCCATGAATTTTTAGGTCCCATGTAATAGGGGGCCAGTCTATTGCCGTACCGGGCACATTACCAGACTCCGAGCTGCTACTGAGAATTTCCTAACGGAAGAACCCAATAACATTTTGCCCGACCCGGGAATCGAATCCGAGACCTCCCAATCCCACGCGCACATTTATGCCGCGAGACCAACGAGGCAGTCCGAGATCAACGAGGCAGTCTACATACTTATATAAAATTATTGCGTTATTGACTGATAGACGACACACAACCAAAACTATTGGGCGAAAGAAGCTGAAGTTTGGCATGTATGTTCCCTAGGGACCGTTAGGGATCACTAAGAAGGGATTTCCTGAAACTACCACGGGATCGTGAAGACTCGGTTAAGGCTGACCCCACATCAGGCGTTCGCGATCCTCGGGCGTGTGAGTAGCGCGAGCGCGCTGCGTGAGCGTCGAGTGTTGCCGACGTGTGACGTGTGTGCAGCAAGCGCGCGAGCTCGCCTTGATATTTAACTCCCTTCAAGTAGCGGGCGGCGGGTATAGCGGGCGGAGGGTTAAGAACGCGACTCGAGCGACGCGCGCGCGGCGCTCGCGCTACTCACACGCCCGAGGATCGCGCACGCCTCATGTGGGGTCAGCCTAAATAAAAAACGATGTACAGGCGCAACTGCAGGCATCCTTTAGTTTCCATTTATGACGGCAAAACTTAAGAAAGCGTATAGAATCAGTTAGTTCACACCGTTTGTAAGAGATGGCGGTGTTTTAAATTTGCTATATTTCAGCATTCCAGAAGAATGGCTCTCATTGGGTATGATAGAAGGAGAACAGCATCCATGCCCGGGATTGGCGTTCATTCCCAAATTGGACACGAAACCGAGATTGACCGCTGAAGTCATACAAACGTTGAATAATCTTTACGAGGTAACATTTATTATGCGATAATCAATTTTAAGCTTCTGCGATTTGTATACATCATACAAAATTATTTAACGGGTACTAATAGGGTAAAATTAACTTATTTAGGGTATAGATAGGTGCCTATGTGTATCTGACGTTTCAACTGTATTGCACCGACCGTGGCCGCGGTGGCCTGGTGAGAGCTCAGCGTCTTGTGAAAGTGCGAGTACAGTACAGTACAGCAGTACGTAGTGCGGCATCTACCTTGGTTTTTATTTACAGTCGCACTGACGATTATGCCTCACCCACAACATATCTGTACAAGACAAGTCATGAGACATACGTTGTACGGGTGATACTCTATAAAATCTATGCTTGATGTTACTTGTGCCAAAGAGCTCAGAAATTTACATAGAGGCGCATTTCCTATGGGCGCTCTGAAGACACTTTCTGTGGCCCAAATTGCCGCTTAGCGGCGTGGCAGTCGCGCTGTGACAGCTGGCTCTACGAGACCAAGAGAGACGAACGTTCCTCCTGTGTATCTTAACTACGATTGCAAGAGAGACGGACAATGACGCCAGCGCCGCCAACGGCGCCAACGACGAACTAAACTGGAGACTGTCTCCACTTGGAATCAGCACACGAAATCCTTAAGAACTGCGCTTCTATTTCAATCTGTATTCATTGCTTGTGCTTTGCCCAAAAATGAAATCCTAATGTTGAGAGCTGATATCTAAAGATTAGGGAACTTTATCAAGTCTGCATGTATTTCAGTGGACGAACGTTGCAGCTTTGAATTACGATAAGGAAACAGATAAATGGGACGTAATGGCTCTGGATGGAACGAAGAGGCGATATACGTAAGTTAACTAAGTATTCGCTTTTTATGAGTGCATTGAAATAAATTGAAATCAAATCCTAGAATACTACTTTAAAAATGTTATTGAGCTGGAAATATATAGCTTATGGCTGCAGTTTGAACTGTACAGTCCAATCGTAGCAATTTATCGTAAGGTGTATGGCAGCCATTAGGTGACAGGCAATATTCTCTATGGAACATAGAGCCATATTCTGATACTGAAAAATTTCGACTAGTGGTACAGTAGACGATGGATGACTGATATTTTATGTTTCCAGCGTGCCTCGCATTCGTCTCATGTTTAAAGCTGATGACCCAGACACGTTTGCGATGCGCGTCAAATTCGCCGTCGACCTTCGTAAGGAAGTAGAAAATAATCTGAGGTTTGTACTTAATACATCATTATTATACTATAGTATGAAGGACAGCGGGCTTAAATTGGCCGACTCTATCATAGTGAGGTACTCTTAGGTATCGACAAATTATTAAATAATAACTACTATCAAAATAATGAACTATCCATAACTATAAAATGCAAAAGTGTTTTTGTTTGTTCACTTGAACGAAGAACTATTTCTGCATTTTCGTAGTAACGGAGCAACTGTTTGGTATGCGCTCTGTGTGGAGAGCTGGAGGATAGAGACTAGGCTTTATACACAGTCTTCTTTTTACCTTCTGAAGGCTCAAAGTAAATCAAAGTGCGACGGAAAGAGATCCTGCAGGGAGCAGGATCAGATGCAGCAGAACCATAGTTGCAAGCATACCTATCTGGAGAGCCAAGACAAAGATCAGATAGCTCGAAGAACCGATGGGCTGGAAGTTTTGCAATGGCATGGAATGCAAAGCTAGATTTACGACATGTCATAGAATTTAGTTCATTTTAAATTTATATTAGAAAACTAAGTTAGTTAGGTTTTCTCTCAGACTATATCGTGCAAAAAGGAATAAAATTGAAAAACAGTATCTTTAGCTTTTTCAATTTATTTCTCGCCTTCATGTGTTGTTTTCTGTTTGTAGGTTTTACTTTTATTTAGACTGTTTGCTACTCGAGGGCTTGCCGGAGATCCCTACGTATTATATGCCAAACATTGTGAAAATGGTGCTGATACACCACCAAGCCAAGGATTTTCACGAAGCCTATTTATCCACGCTTAAGAAAGAGGTAATGTCTTAACTTTTCTGCTCATCCCAGCGTGCTACGAGCAAATATACTTTTACGGCCATTTTCAATATTCGAACTATAGATAGATCTGTAGATTTTAGATACGTGTTTGGCATATTTTGTATGGAGCTTATGTCAAAAACTGTCAAAAATGAATCTAAAATCTACAGATCTATGTATCTATAGTTCGAATATTGAATTTCGTAGTTAGACATGGTAACTGCGTAATCTGATAAAGCTTGTCCAATATAACACTGCTTGCAGTGCATACAGTACAACAACAACTATCCTCTTGTGCCCTTATAAAATGGCCTTGTATTGTTGCGTTAATTTGCATTTTGGTGTCATAGGTGCAACCTGTAATAATCTCTCCAATTGTAAAAAAGTATTATTTTACAGGTAGAGCTTCTATACAAAAAGATGGAAGGAAAAATGAAAATTATCTATACTATAAAAAAGTATCGAAATCTATATAACTTTATAGATGTACCAACGAAAGATTATGTGCCTCCTGTTCCTGATTATGGTAAATACTGTAAACTTTTGATATAAATAGAACTAAGCTGAACTCTGTTGTAGCCAAAATATTAAACGAAGATGTCCTTGGCTGTGTTTAATGATATCTCACCACCATCGTTTTAAGATTATTGCCTTTTAATTAGCTCATAAGTTTGTGATTGGCAAGATTTTGTCTTTAACTTTTATATTAATTATGGTATGAATATTCGCCGCAGGTAACTATCCCTGTGTGATGGAAGACTTCGCCGGTCGTTTAAAATACGATCAGTGGTATTCCTTATACGTTCTCATCGAGTCGGTCGCCTGCATACATTTAGTCGTCGAGGAATGCCTCAAGGTACTTATTTCTTAGTATTTTTGCACAAATTGTTAGATTCAACCTGCTATGTCTTATTTCTTAATACAAATCAGCCATTATATGTATCTTGGCGGCTCGGAAGTTCGCGCAGAACGCCTCGCAATAAAAATGTTTAGGAACTTCATGAAGGCGTGAAGCGGGGTGCGCGGGGCGGTAGACTAGGTTAGTGATGCACCTAATGTAAATACAAATTAATCCTTTGTTCAAGCAAAAAAAAATAAAAAGTCATGCGTTACTGACTGCAGTAACGCATGATTTTCTTTTTTGCTTTTTACGTGTCAATCAATCAGTGTTGATAGACGGGCTTTTCCACAAGTCCCACGGGATCGGGCAGAAACAAGGCCCATCACCAAGCCGAAGTCTACTCGTTTTACACATTATGCTACGTCATACTACGCGAAAATAATACCTGGGAAACGAAATATTTTTTAAGCTTAAAAAATAGACACAGCCGCAATGTATTGCGCGCTTATTTTGAAAAAAAATTGGCGCGAGAAATGCATCGTACTTACGCCGGCCGTATCTAGCTACACCGTGCACCGCGGTCGACCTAAGGGCGGTTTCAGATTAGCGTATTTTTCTGCGCGTAGGCCTACGGTCGTTTCAGCATATGCGCTTACACGCGCGCTACATTATGCGCTACAAAAAAACAGACAAGCGTGAACGGCCATATTTCGGCGTGTTCGCTCGAAACGGTAGTGATATCGTATCAGTATAGCGCTTATACGAGCTTAGACGCGCGTTAACGCTCGTACCAGTTGCGCGTGTGCCAAAAGGCGCGCCTATACGCGCCTACATGCGCTTCCAAAAACCAGCTTATACGCGCGTATAAAACGCTAGTTTGAAACCGCCATAACGGCGGCAGTTTATGATCACGTGGTCGCGCGGCCGAGGGGAATGAACGCCTACAGCTCAGCTGATGTCTTGTAGCGCATACATCTCGTTTAGGGAACTTTAAAGCCGTTTATTTTAGGGAAATATTGAAAATCTTGTTTATGTCTATCATTCAAAACACGATTTTGGAATAATTAGAAAAAGGAATCGTGACTTTGAGCCTCAATATCTCCTGAACCAGTAATTTCCCAGGTATAGTGCCGAAGTAAAAAATGTTCGTAATGATTGGTACAATATGGGGTTTCAGTTCGTTAAAGGTCTTTTTACACCATGTTTGTGCGGGCGTAGCTGCGGGCATCCTCTAGTAAGGTATAATGTGAAATAGATTTATTGAACCGAGCAATATAATGAGATTTCGTTTTTAATCAAAAAAATAAATCTAATAAAATTTATTTTCTCGTTTTCAAGACCAGATTTTCTTATATCAGTTATCTATTAACTTGATGACTCAAATAAAAAGAGTTGGAACACATTTAAAATCTTTATATGTAATTGAATACACGTGTATGTTTTGTAATTAATTTTACTCGATATTAATAAAAATCGATTAAATTGACCGTCAAACACGTGCAACATTGGACATATCTGTTTTTTTACTTTATGCATCTTCCTGCTTTTTCGGAAGTTTTCGTTGCGATGTAATGCACAGATGATGACAAAAGTTTTCGTTGTGGTTGTTGTTCGTTATGTTTTTAACTGTTTTTTTTTGTCCTTTATTGTGATTGTGTTTTAATTTTATATACCTAGTTAAAGCGTGTTACATTGTTAAAGTTTTTGTTCAATCTTTGGTAACACTTTATTTGATTTAATTCCAAGACGTGACGGACGTTTCCAATAAAATATCTGACACTATTGACAGGTGAGGTACATTCTTTATAAAATAATTCTGCCAATAAGTTTCCTACACGAGTGTACATGCGCGGCAATTCAGGAAGGCCAAGATATAAGCGCTGAAGTGTACAAGGGTGCATAGCTTTGGTGTAGGAAGTAACATCTGTGTTTACATTAAACAAGAGACTTTTTTTATTATTCATATTTGCCCAATCCCGTCGGAATTTCGGGAAATCCTTCCTTAGTGCTGTGACTTGTCTGTTAGTCAACCAGTATTGCTAGAAATTTATATACACGGTGTATTTTAAGTCAGTGTTTTCCCAAAAAGTATGTACTCAGCCCATGATATGGAAGCTCCTATAACATTCTTTTTTTCAACATATATAAAAATAACTTTTTTTTCATTTTTTTTTCGCTAAAATTATTTTTTCATAGCATTACAACGTGACGGTCGATGCGTAAGGTCAATGCACTTTATTTGTAACCTAAAAAGTAGCCTCTTCGTTCAAGACACATTTTAGTCCTGTGAAATGTTGATTTTAAAGAAAATGTTTAATAGAAAATAATTTTCTTTTTGTGTATTTTGTTAATGATGAAATGAATTAATGTTGTAGGTAGCTTCCTTAGGCCTCTCGCGAGGTGGGCTGATGATCTTGTTGGGGTCGCGGGCGGCGGATGGATGCGGGTGGCTCAGGATCGGTCTATGTGGAGCGCCTTGGGGGAGGCCTATGTCCAACAGTGGACGTCTTTCGGCTGATATGATGATATTATAGAAGCCTTTTCGGGAAAACACTGACTAAAAAAAACATGTACACCGTGTTTTTTTTTACAGATGTGGCTACAAATCTTGACCTAGTTATGTCTAAAGTAACAAAAAGTTTAAAACTTTTATTTGTCTTTTTTGCAGTTTTGTTCACACTTTTGACATTGACTACTTGTGTTAGTACCTAATAATTAAATATTATTTGTTGTGCTTTAACAGGTGGAATCCATGTTGTTTTTCACTTCCAACTATGGAAGGAACGCTAGTCTAGCAGAGTTTGATGCAGCACAGCAGCACTGTACAAGTATGGTATGTCACCAGCTATCATTTCTATTAGATACCACTATTATAAATGCAAGAAAAAAAAAGTTTTTAGTAATATAGCTCAAAATAAGACGTACGTGCTGTGAGTGACCATTAAGGCAACAGGTAGTAGTTCGTCTCCTTAAAAATTAATAACGTCATCTATGTCACATATCTAATTGTCTATCCGACCGAGTCTAACCAATATTAGAGTCGGTTAGACCATTAAGCACACTGTAGGCTCTATAATATATTATTTTTTGGATGCAACCGAGTTTACTTTCGGCCGATGACGATGGTCTAGTGTCGCAATTAAAAAATGTTCACAGACATTGTTTTCAACAAAGCGCCTGGCATTTTACCTAGCGGATGTTATATTCGATGGCTTAAAGAAGTATTAAGTAATTTAAGGATACTATTTATCCATAGCGAGAGCACTCAGCAAATCTCATAGGTGCTGGACTGACAAGGTGAAATTTGAAATTATTGTTGCACCAATACACGAGGTACTGATATGAGAGGAATGGTGGGGATTTTTTAAGCCTGCCGCAAACCCTAACGTGTATGAAAGGAATAATGGAGTATTTTTAACCCTGACGTGATCACTTCAATCGCTCTGTCAAGAGTAAAGCGACGGCGGCGCTTCGCAGATTCGGGCGAATTTTTGCACTTTCATCATTATATAGAACATTATCGGACCCCGTTAAATCCAGACATCGTCATCGCATCCAGGTTGCAATCCAAGACCGTCACTTCGAAGCCCAGGGTCCGTGAAATTTGAATCAAGGCAAAACCATAGTCAAATAATTCGCCAATTGCTTAACAATGTTATCCGTTTCAGATGCTGAAGTACTTGAACATTACTTGGTTGAACAACACAGCGCATGCTATCCGGATGTCATTCAGAGATGTCGGCAAAGGGTAAAAGTTACTTTATTATCATACTTTTGTACGTATGTATGCCACTGAACTGAACTCCTTAACAATGGTACCAGTTTTGATGACATTTGTTGGATGACATTAAATGTGCTCCTCCTCTTCTTGTTGTGTCAATAGCGAATTCAACAACAATTGTCACGGAGTATGCTTTAGATACACTGCTAGTATCATTTGATTAATCGCCACAATTTAAACTACAAATATGTTGATACGTTTTCTTTAAAAAAATTACTCATTGCTCAATCGTTTCTCCTCATCCTGTCAGGCAGAGGCACATTTTCCTCATAGCTGGACTCGTCTTTTAACATAATTATGAGATGCTTATCCTTCATTTCAAATATCTATATGACGTACATTTGTTGCAGTTGGTTCAACATATATGAGAAGAAATGGGAGTTTTATGGCGTCAGCAAACTGTCCAGATTTATGCAGTTGGTTAGATTTCGTATGCAGGTAAGTTTTTATATGTGGTAGATACTGTCAGCACCAAAAGCATATCCAGGATTTTTACTGGAGGGTAATCGATCCTAGTGAGGATGGAGATACAAAGAATGCGTAACAGACGTAAAGAACCTACAGCATCCGAACAATAATTATGGATGTATGTATGGAGTAGTAGGATGTATGTAGTTCTGAGATTAGATCTAGGCCTATTTGTGTAAATAATATTATACGCGGAATAATATTGAATTTCTGTGTAGTAGGTATCTGTTGAACTGGCCTAAAATACCACTCAAAATATTGCGCAAGCTTTGTTTTTATGTATCAAAACTTTGCAGTCATATTGATATATCAGAAGGTCAAACGATTTCACACGTTGCTAATAATCCACTATGGTTTATCTGTTTGCAGTACGCTCTCCGCTACTGCATCGAACAATCTATGCTGATGTTTGTGAACATGTGTGAGACTCCTTGTCTCTGCACGTACATATGTGACGATGACTGGGAGTGGGATTCTTCGGACCTCATCAACTCCCCTTTCCGCAATTCTGTCACACTATTTTACTTTCATCTGATGATGTCGAGTGAAGGCCCGTATTATACTACAGATCCAGCTCAGTTTGAGGTTCGTTTTTCATTGTTACTACAACCAATGAATACAGATTTACATAGAAGCGCATTTCTTAAGGATTTCGTGTGCCAATTCCAAGTGGAGACTGTCTTCAGTTTAGTTCGTAGTTAGCGCCGTTGGCGGCGCTGGCGGCGTTCTACGTCTCTCTTGCTCTCGTATTTAAGATACACAGGAGGAACATTCGTCTCTCTTGCTGTCGTAGAGACAGCTGTCACAGCAATTTGGGTAACAGAAAGTTTGTCTTCAGAGCGCCCATAAGAAAAGCGCCTCTATGTAAATATAGTAGCTCTTTGCTACAACTATCAGGTCAATGTGACGGTGCACTTGTTATGCGATAGGAAACTTTAATATAAACTATTAGTACTTTCTACTGAAAATCTTATTCATTTGTGCCGCTTTGATCTGAGATAATCCTTATCTTGCGAAACAATTATAGCAATGCTAGGAGCAAGTGAGGGCATGCTATGGATTTATTTATTGAAAAAATTATACATACATGTTGTTTTAACTGTATTCTTTCTTGTGAAATGATTAATGTGGAGATACAAACAAGTGTCGTCATATCCTGTTATGGTTAGCTTTGCTTTCAAAATAATTAATTATTTATTTATTTTGTACATGGAACATTTACTGCTAAAATATCCTTTGATTACCATCAGTATTACATCTTTAAACCAATTATAAGGTTTCACTTAAAGCAAATATAAATAATAAAATGCTTATAACTAACTCAATATTAAAGCTATATCTTATCTTATTTTCAATCGACTTACCACTGGAGATGCCGAGGACCGAGCAAATTGGAGGAGGTACAATAAGAAGGGCGGACTCTGACTTCAAAGCGCAGGTCTTCGAGCGCAACTGGGATAGCGCAAGGATGACGACTATTTTGTTTTTATTTATTTATTTTAAAACTTTATGCACAAAATGCCGTAGGCATTATCTACCAGTCAACCTTTGGGTGATGCAGAGAAACATGTAATAGGTGCAGTTCATAAATTAGGATGAAAAAAAAGACAGAAACCTACACATTAATATAAAATATAATATATATACCCAATATACATATTTATATATTATAAATATATATTGATTACAAACTACATAAAAATAATTAAATTATTCATTATAAATACATACCTAAATATATATTCTAAAATTCAAATAATTACATATATACATAAGTATATAAAATAAATAAACAATAAAATACCTATGTCGATTCAGTTAGTGCGTCTAAAATAATTCTGCCGAACCCTAGTTTTAAACGTAAAACGGTTAGTGGACATCCTGATCTCAAGAGTGAGAGCATTCCAGAGAATTATAGATTGTATGTTAAAAAATGAATGTACTAGACTAGAATTGTGAGAAGGGCAAAGAAGCAGAAGATTGTTAGAGGAACGTAGATTTTTCTCATAAGTATTACAGGGAAATTGAAAATGGGAACTTAAATAGACGGTCGTACAAGGAGAGTGCAGTAAAGAATGTAGAGTACATAAAGAAATAACACTAGAAGTAAAAGAACGCATCGAAATAAATGTTTTCGATGCGGATCGATATTTAACTTACTCTGCTTTATGTTAGAATATAAAATAGTATATTATCGCTTGCTTAACGCTAACGGAAAACATGGTTAGAAAACCTGCATGTCTGAGAGTTCGCCATAATGTTTTCGAAAGACATGTGAACTCTGTTAACACGCACTTGGCCAGGCGTGCTGGACTGTGGTCTTACCGTTTTGATAGTAAAGGAGGCCCATGCACAGCAGTGGGCAAGGGCATATATACTGGGCAATCTTAAAGTAAAAAGTAGTATATTAGTCTACTAGAGGACGCCAGCAGCTACATCTGCATTTTTTTTTTAATTTACCCGTTTTGACCGATCCCGTAGGAATTTCGAGAAATCCCTTCTTAGTGCACCCCTACGGTCCTCAAGGAACATACATGCCAAATTTCAGCTTCCTGAGCCCAATAGTTTCGGCTGTAGCGTGTCTGTCAGTCAGTAACGCAAGGATTTTATATATTAAGATTAAGCCCTGTGGTATTTGCAGATAGTGATTCAAAGGTTATTTCGCGATGTCTTGTATCGGTGCCATTTCATACCGCAAGTCCATCCTATGATAATGACTGGCCTGGTATTTGATAAGGAGTTGTATCTTACTTCCATTGGTAAGTGGTCTTTGATAACTTGACTCATTACTGTTTTCGCTGCCAGTATACTTAGGGATGAAAGAGATGCAGATATTGTCAGCTTTCGAGAAAGTATTAGTGAGTAGATTTCGCCCGCGACAATGAAACTCGCGTGAAATGCAAAAATCAATACAACCATTCACATTCACAAACTTGCGTATAGTATTTATATATTATTTGTATCTGTATCCCCGATGGGGTAGGCAGAGGTGTAATATTACACCCACATTTCGCCATGAATTTTTATATCCCACGTAATAGAGGGCGAGCCTATTGCCGTTACCGGGCACATCACCAGACTCTGTGCTGCTACTAAGAATTCGGAAAACCCAGTAAGTAACACTTTTGCCCGACCTGGGAATCGAACCCAGGACCTTCGATCAACAGTCGCATACGCTATCTGCTGGACCACGGAGGCAGTCAATAAGTCAGAGGCAATCAAGAAAATAATATATATACATATACATATTATAAACTGAAGTCACCTTTTCGTCCTGTCTATCTGTATGAATGCGAAAAACATTTTCAGTTTTCACTAATAGATAATTTCTGAGGAAGGTTTCAACTTTAAATGCATAATTTACGCAGAAGAAGCCGCGGCAATAGTCTAGCATATTATATTCTCAGTGTCCAATAAGGTAAATACTTATCACCGCATAAAAATAATATACAATTACAGGTTTAATGGAGCCAAACGTAGTGGATTTCAGAGAAAGACTTTTGAAGGCTTACAGGAAAGCGATAATACCACTGAAGGCCTACATGCGTCAATACGAGGAGTACAAAGATATATTTATGCTGGACATCGAGGAATATATAGAGTTAGTACAATGTTAACTACAAATTAGTCATGAACCAGAACCGGCGAGCACGAATTAAAGAATTATGAGTGTAGAGGAAGCGCGTTAGATTTGTAAGGATAGAAGCAACTGGTGTTCTGTTGTCTCTGCCTATCCTGACGGAAAAACAAGCGTGAGTATATGTCGGTTGCCCGGCTGTCATGAAGATCTTTGGCAGTCGATATAGGGAATCAGTGTCTATGAATAACCTGGGGCTAGTCTAAACCATGGAATACAGCCATCCCTTTGGGTTGCAGAGGTCAGACAGGTAGTCGCTCTGTCGAAAAGTTAATATTCAGTCAAATCTAGTTAGACTAGAATGTGGACCACAGGTACTAAATGGCAAAAACGCTAGGAGGATGGTGGTTCACGATGGTTCACTGAGTGAATTCAGACGGGGACGCTTATTGTGTCATTTATTTTGTAATATTAGTTTTAGTTATAGGTATAAGTTATTGTACATTTTATACATATTTATGTTGCTCCACCATTGCACCAATTATCCTGTAATTATAGTTGCATGTAAAGATGTGATAAATTAATAAAATTACCGACATTCTCATTTCGGAACAGCCCAAAATCAATTAACTCATTATAGTTGTTTGTGTGTGTTAAGGCAGCGATAGCCTAGTGGAGATACTAACGGACTGCCATGCAGAGGGTATCTGGTTCGAAACCACGGCGCTTTAATTATCGCTTGTCTCGTGCCTCGGAGAGCACGTTAAACCGTCGGTCCCGGTTGTCATGAAGATCTTTGACAGTCGTTATAGGGCGTCAGTACCTGCTGAATAAACTAACACTAGTCTAAACCATGGAATATCGCTATCCCTTAGGGTTGCGGAGGTCAGACAGGCAGTCGCTCTGTGGAAAAGCTAATATTCAGCCAAATCCGATTAGATTAGAAAGCGCACCCCAGGTCGAGACTGGGATAACGCTAGGAGGATGAGTTGTTTGTGTGTTAAAAATGGCTTTGTTAATTGATTTTTGACATTTCCTTCGTAGCCTCAGAGTGACTTATCTAGCCATTCGTAATATACGGACAAAGCTAAGCGTTAAGTTGGGATACTCCATCGATATGCAGTCTCAATCGGTCTGAAACATCCTCATCAGCCTTTTTATAGTCCACTATTGGACACAGACCTCTCCTAATTTGCATTACAGTAGTGAGGTCTGAAGCATATATTGTAAAAATGAATCGAACCGTTTTCTATTGTGTCTGGTATGTCCATACCAGACACAATGAAAATCTATTATGTCTCGCACTGATCAGTACATCGGCACTCGATGTGTTAAGGCATATAGGGCGGTTTCAGATTAGCGTATTTTTCTGTGCGTATACGGTCGTTTCAGCATACGCGCTTCAAAAAACCGGAATCGCGTAAACGGGCATATTCGCTCGAAACGGTAGTGACATCGTGTCTGACGGCTCGCGCTTATACGAGCTAAGAAGCGCGTCAACGCTCGTACCAGTTGCGCGTGTGCCAAAAGCCGTGCCGATACGCGCCTACATGCGCTTCCAAAAACAAGCTTATACGCGCGTATAAAACGCTAATCTGAAAATACCCATAGCCATGTCTAGGAGCCATCGTTGTAAGTCCCAACTTTTGTTTTGTTTCGTGTGAGTGTGTGGCCAACTCTGGTGTCGCAGTTTTCCAGACTGCCTTGAAGCCTCCAACGTGGCCTTCTCCCCCCTTCCTCCAACGTTCCTTGTCTTGAGACAAGAACCGGGACCGACAGCTTTACCCTGAAGCACGGTAGCGTTCTGATGTAAATGTAAACCCATCCAAATGGTGACCTGTGCACGGCTTGCTTAACTTTGGCGATCTACTACGAAGGGCAAGCTAAGTCTCGCTGTGAGCGCTACAATAATCTATTATGTAGTCACGCTGCATCTAACAAATAGGTTTAGTGGCTATTGTGCAATATTAATGAATAATCTTTCCGTTTAGGGAGTTTCGTGCGGAGGAACATAGTCATTCGCAGACTAGAGATGAGATACAGCTCCATTATGATGCAAAGATTGATCTTATTTGGCGTCTACCTCAGTACATCAGCATCGGTCCATTTTCTATTAACGTTGATACTCTAAAGGTAAAAATAAAATATTTATCACTAATAATTGGTCACTACAGATCATAATATCAGCCAAAAGACATCCCCTGCTGGACATAGGCCTCCCCCAAGGCTCTCAACATGGACTGATCACACAACAGTTACTTGATAGAATTGAAGCTAAATTTAAATGCAAACTTGCGTACCGAAGTCACAAATTTAAAATTTTATTAAACTAGATCGTAGCCGTGATAAAATTAGGATGAAAATGAAAACGATGATGGGTCCAGACCGTTAGATCAAGCAATCATAACCAGATTTCCTTTCAATTCCAGCAAATGCTGGTTAAAAAGCGGGCGGATATAATAACCGCGTTACTAGTGATGTGGGCAGAGACAGTCCGCCTTATAGTGGACGATGTTATACTGGCTTACAAGGATGTGATGCGCAAACTGGGCGAGAAACCCAATACAATAGAACACGTGTTTGAGATCAGAGAATGGATGGAAACTATACCATTCGCCTTAAAGACGCAGGATGATATCATGAAGAAAGTTCATACGGTAAATGTCTCATAATTATCCCAGCACTGTATCTTTCGGGCATTGCAGGTGTCTATGGGCGGTGGTAATTACTTACCATCAGGTGCCCCGCTTGCTCGTTTTTTTACCTATGTGATAAAAAAAAATCCGAGGCCGTCACCTTGCAGCTGTCAGCTTTCCCAATAAAATGTTTCCACTTCGCCCAGTCTTCGGCATCCTGAGTGGTAAGACGATCGGCACGCATATCATCTCTTACGACGGCAAGCCAGCGAGGCCTTCTCCTCCTTTCGGTAAATGTCTATTTGATTATATTATTTACTAGCAGTCGCTCGCGGCTTCGCTCGCATTTTGAATCCCTATTTTTGTATTATAAAAAATCCGAAGATTATACATGCATGAAAGTGTTTTTGCAGAACTATGAAGTACTAGACGTGTTCTTCTATCCTTTGGATAACGAGGATTTCAAAACGCTATGGGAAGCTATAGGGTGGCCGCAACGAATAAATAAACAGGTTAGTATTTTTTATTTTACTCTAAAGTGTGAAAAGTTATAAGTACTACGGGTCGCATAGTGGTTGGAATGGATTTTATCAGGACCAAAAGACGAGACATCTGTCAGTCTGGTGCAGGGACTCCAAAATGTAGGCAGCTGTGAAAACTTCAGCAAGCAGTCTTATTATATGGCATGCTATATCAATCAAATGAGACAGACTAAAATATTTGAACTTCTTCGAACTGTCATAAATGTGATTGCATAGAACCCTGATATCTTTGGTACGAACGAGTGGATACCACCAGTCAGTTGCCCTATGGGTCGGAACATATCTGACGGAAGATGCGTCGCGTATTATCGGTCGCGTAACGCCAAAACATTAAAATATATTATAGAAAAACATTCAACCTTTCACACCTGACCGATGATCCGTTAGTACGTCGAGCGTACAGCGTCTGTTCCGTTTCCGTCAACGCATTATCGGTCGACGTCGCGTGCACCACGCACCACATGTATTTTGACTGACGCGTTGGGCGACGTTTTAAAATTAAATGTCATTCATACAAAGCAACCGCTCTGTAGTTGCTAAACGCAGAAACTGACTAGATGCGTAATGTACTCGTAGCAGGTCTAATTTGACTGAATAGACGCGACCGATGTAGATACGCTCGACGTATTTTCCGTCAGATATGTACCGACCCATCTGACGGAATAGACGCGACCGAAGAAACGCTCGACGCATCTTCCGTCAGATATATGTGCCGACGCTATAGTTATTGAAAGTAATAATTCAATAGCTTTAGGGCAACCTCACCACCACGGGGCCATCTGTGCCCAATAAATTCATTGGCAAATAACTTCATACAAATTTCGGATGATAATGCTTATCCAAAGGTGATGCTCCTGGGTCATAGCTCTTAGCGCTTAATATAAAATAATGACTAAACTACAAAATTATGGCTTTTGTAAGGTGGAAATCACACACGATTTCTTGGAAGAGGAACAGGAGAAATTTTGGAAGTTGCACCAACAAGATGAGCAGACGCTGTATGACAAGATCGACTTATTCACCGCTCAATGTATGCAGCTTACACTGCAAAACGATTTTTATAAGGTACGGTACAAGTATAGATATATGACATATTTAAATAAATAAATAAAAGGTAACACAGAATCCAACGTAAAAATTCGCGACACGATAAGTTGCGATTTCACTAGTAATTAAATAATAATTGAATTGTGATGGATAGTCAATTTACCAAAGAATATATGTATAATGTTTAGGCTATATAACATCACGCTGTGAGCCACGGATGCGGAGCAATCGCTCTTAATAACGCGGGTGTAACCGCGGGCATAGATAGTCTGTCCAACAAAATATAATTATTCAAATCGAACCAGGAGTTCCTGGGATTAGCGCGTTTAACCAAGCAAACATACAGACAAAGTCTTCAGCTTTATTATATTAGTATAGTCTAAGATCCCGCGACAAATTGGTGCACTCGTCGAGTTTTCGCTAAAAACCAAATCTATATATATATAACATTCTCGTGTCACAGTGTTAGTTAAAATACTCCTCCGAAACGGCTGAACCAATTTGTATGAAATTTTGCATGTATATTTGGTAGGCCTGAGAATCGGTCGCAATCTATTTTTCAAACCTGTAAGTCATAAGGATGGCCAGCCCAAAAAATATTTTTATTTCTGGGCATTTTTTTTATGATGTGGCATCAAAAAATACATACAACTCTTAATTTTCAGCCTTATAACACCAACCCCTTTTTTATTTTTTAATATCCATATTAGTAATTTAATCATATCACTACAACTGTTGTCCACGCCAGGCACATACCGGATTCAAAAGATTTACCACTTTGGAAGCGTCTATCATTTAAAATGATTGACCTTGAGAAACTATGGGTTTAGGAACCTCTAAATCATTAAAAAGATATATCTATAGATACCGCGCCTCTGACTGAGAGAACAATTTTTTTTCACGTCAGTTCCATGTAGGGATAGCCCCTTTAATTTTTATTCCTTTTTTATGCATTTTTTTATTTTTTGCATAGAATCACGACGAATGATGATACAGGCGGGTGTGGTGTACTACTACACCCAAATTTTGCTAAGAATTTTTAGGTCCCACGTAATAGGTGGCGAACCTATTGCCGTTACCGGGCACGTCACCAGACTCCGTGCTGCTATTGAGAATTCAGAAAAACTCAGTAACACTTGCCCGACCCGACAGTCTTTTTTATGTTAGTATAAAAATCGGAAAGCCGTTCTCAGAATACGTCTGCCTACAAATTTTCAAAAGTGTAGTTACAATAATTTCGGAATAAAACGGCTGTGACATACGGACCGACAGACAGACATAGCGAATCTATAAGGGTTTCGATTTTTGCCTTTTTAGCTACAGAACCCTAAAAAATCGTTTCACAGTTTTAATCTCATTACTCCTGCGAAACTGCAAGACCGAATTTTATATGTATATTTTTTAGGTCTGAGAATCGGTAGTAGATAAGCTATTTTTTAACCCCTTAGTCATAAGGTTGATCCATCCCAAACATATGCTTTTTCTTATTTTTGGACTAATTTCTTTAATTCAATTTTTTATATCCCGATAAGCGGCAATAGGCTCGCCACCTATTACGTGGGATCAAAACACTGGCGAAAAGTGGGCGTTTAATTTGCCTCTGCCTACCCCTTCGGGGAAACAGGCTTGAGTCTATGTATGTATGTAAATTTTTTATGATGTTGCATTGAAAATACACGCAACCCTTAATTTCATCCTTTTAACACTAACCCCTTTTTTAATAGCTATATTAGTACAGTACGGCCGTTTATCGATGGCGAGTCTGAAGCTAGCCTTTGCGAATTACCGCGCATGTATATTCGTGTACAAAACTGTTATTGCCAGACTTTTTATAATTTATATACAAGTCGTATTATTTTACGATGAATGAACCTCACCTGGCAATAGTGACAGATATTTTAACCGGAACATACACAATTTCCACTTTTACGCTGGTGGTTGCTCGATGGTGTTTGTTGAGTGTTTAGTCGAAAATTCGTTCACAATGATGGTCTTGTGCAAGGGTGCCTTATCGTGGTGCAAAATTCTTTTGGGACCGAGCGGCAACATGTTTCATACCCAAATGGTTAGTTAAAATGGTACGGATAGACTCGTGAGCGACTCGTGAGATACAGAAAGTTCGGTGGCTATCTCTCTCAAAGTTGAATGACGATTTTCAGTCACTGTTTCCTTCACTTTTGCGATATTAACTCCAGTTGCAGACGTTGATGGCCTACTAGAGCGAGGCAAACCTTCCATCACATCTCGACCGCACTATTCACTAGTAATTTGTTAATGGTCGGCATTTCCTTTTCAGTTTTGTGAAAATTGTGTATACACCTTTTTATTACACCTTGGTCAAACACCAACCGTGATAAATATAGTATGACTCGTTACAGACATATAGCATTGATTCCAGTCATATCAAAAATATTTTAGACGGTTATCCATAAGCCTATTGAACAATCAGAAACAAAAGAAATATACCTGAATGCTGCAGTATTTTTTTTTTTTGAAAATCGCGTTGACAAACATAGATCGAACGGATTTTCTTTAGGTAGACACATCTTTTAAGCCGTAATTAAAAATGCGCCCGTGTTGTATTCCAAATAAGTAGGTATTTGCAACATGGCACGCATGGTATGCACCTATGAGTAAGTATCCATGGGACCTCTATAGATCATTATTTAAAGATATGTGTTTTATATTATTTGTATTATTGTTATTTATGATAAAAGTTTTATGACTAAAGTTGTAGAGAATTTAATTTGCCACAAAAATCTCGTCCACATATTCTTTGTGCAGCCAATAGTTTACTAGATAATCAAGAAAAACTATCTGCATCTGCACTCTTTCCAAGATGCCGGCCGAGGGACAAGATGTACGTCCCCATAAATTTGAATCAAGCTTTACAATAGAATACCCACACATCTATAAAATAAAATTGTGTCGTCTGATAAATGCAACCCCAAATGTAACTTTTCAATGGACTATAAATACTTTTGTCATCGCCTGTACTCAAGACAGAGATAGTAAAACGAATACTAAGGTGTGACAGAGACACATTATATCGCACCGAAAACTTCAAAAGGAAAAAAGATATGTCCAATGTACGTGTTTGCAGTCAATTTAATCGATTTTTATTGATATCGATTAAAATTAATTAGCAAAAATATACGTGTATTCAATTACATATATAAAAATTGAAAATGTGTTCCAACTCTTTTCATTTATGTCATCGTTAATATATAATTGATATAAGTAACTAAATCTGGTCTTTAAACCAAGAAAATACATTTTATTAGATTTGTTTTTTACTAAAAACAAAATCTCACTATATTGCTTGGTTTAATAAATCTATTTCATTTTATATCTTATAGTACTTTTATTATTCTAACAAAAATAATTGAATTCAAAATCAATTATAAAACTAATCGATTTAAATTTTTGATTGAATAAACTATTAATTTGTATTTACATAACGTGCATCACTGGCCTAGACTACCGCCCCGCGCACCCCGCTTCTTGCCACCGCGTTGTTCCTAAAAAGGATTACTGCGCCGCCTTCTGTGCGATAAACGGCCGTACTGTACTAGCTGTTTCCCGCGGTTGAAACCGCGTCCTTAGGGAACCACTCCGCGTACCCGGTTAATTTATAGCCTAAGTTACTCCTTGGTACTTCAGGTATCCGCCAGTGAACATTTCGTCAAAATCGGTCCAGCCGTTCCAGAGATTTGCGAAAACAAACAGACAGACAGACTGACAAAAATTGAAAAAAAAATGTAATTTCGATAAATGTACCGTGTATAAATCCATATGCATTTAGTAAAAAGCGGTTATTTTAATATTACAAACAGACACTCCAATTTTATTTATATGTACACACATCAACAAAGTCTAGGGATATTTTATATTTCATCAAATATCTAAAAATCTATGAAGAATTTTCTGATACAGTAAATAGAAGAATCATAGATTATTTTAAGGTCTTTAATAAAAATAAAAAACATTTCGAATTTTTTTTTTGTTTTAAATAAAAAAATTATTTTTTTTAATCATCATGGAAAATTAGTATGATAACAACAAACATTTCTTCTTAAAAAACTATTAATTTTAATAAAAATGGAAAAAATCTTGTAAAATCTAATCAAATCAGTGTTGCCACCTCTTACATTGATTACACATCGACATCGATTGTTAATACTTAAAATTAAATTGTCAATGTCTTGCTGCGGTATGAGGTCCCATGTCCTTTGCAAGTGTTCGTAAAGTTGTTGTTCAGTCGTCAAATTTGGTGGAAAATCTCTCAAAGCTTTTCGTTGTAACATGTCCCAGGCATGCTCGATAGGATTTAAGTCGGGCGACTGTGCAGGCCAATCCAAAACTTGAATATCGTGCTCTCGAAGAGCGGTCGATACCAGCCGCGCCGTATGGCAAGGAGCATTATCGTGCATGAGTAGAAATTCATGGCCTATTTGAGTTCTGTGTGGGACAATAACGGGCTCTACTACCTCCTCGTGGTATTTTTGTGCAGTCATGCTGCCTTGGATCCAAACGAGTTGGGTTCGTCCGCCAAGACGAATTCCTGCCCACACCATGATTGCCCCGCCTTGGTATAGGTGGACCTCCTGAGGGTGCCGTAGACGGCTAACTCTCCCTGGAGCTCTCCAAACGAGTGTTCTTCGTGAATCCGGGTGAAACCCAAACCGGGACTCATCGGTGAACAGCACCAAAGACCATTTGTTCGTCACTCCATGGTAAATGCTCCCGAGCCCACGAAAGCCGCCGACCGCGATTGCCACGTCGCAATGCTGGAACACGCAATGGTCTTCGAGCATGAAGATCAACTTCATGTAACCTTCTTCGCACGGTTTGGTCGCTTACCAGCAGCTGGTGGTCCTCCTGGAGCCTTTGCACTAGTTGCAGCGCTGTGATATTGGGTTGTCTTCTGGCGGTCATTTGGAGAAATCGATCCTGTCTCTGCGTAGTAACACGATATCTACCTGTGTGCTGTTCGGCCACATCTCCAGTACTGCGATAACGTGACCACAACCTTGATATCACATTTTGACTGGTATGTAGGGCCTCAGCAACGACGCGTTGAATTGCACCATTTTCTAACATGCCCACGGCTCGTAACATTTCATCTCGACTCAAATGACGACGTGACATGACTTTTAAAGTTCGTACGTCACGTTAAATTAAAAAAGAAAAACAATTAAAAACCCTTTTCATTAATAATTATAATAAAACAGTTTTAACTTTCTTTAATGTAACGAATTACTAGCAAAGAACAATGCCCATTTTTCTTAGAGACGCCGGCCCAGATGCGAACAGTCAAAAATCGTAGTAGTTGTTATTGCATTCGATAAAAGAGTGTTAAACTAGAATTTTAAGATTGATTAGAGGTCCATCACATTCATAGATTTATTACAAGAAGGACTTTTATATGCTCACAAAACATTAGGTGTGTACCCACTTTTATTAGGATAGTTAAAGTATTTCGTAGTTTTGCGTAGAAAGAAATGAGTTTATCACTTTGTAAGGGTAGAAATCCGAAAGAAAATGCCAGAAGTCGTATAAGATCCAAAAACATAAAAAGCATTCCCAATGTGCACGAGCAAAACAAATAGGTAACAAACAAAATAAACTGAATATGACATTATTGACATTTACTTAAGAGTCAAAAAAGTGTTGCCATTTTACAGTTTTAAATGATATCGATTAATCGATATGGATTTCAGACATAGGTTATCTATATATTTGGTTCAAAATCGAACTTATTTGTAGTTAATCGCATATATACCTTAAAAATACACACATTTTAAATGTTTAAGGACCAAGTAGAGATTTGCTATTAACTCAAATCATTTTGAGTAGAGAAAACGTAAAATCGATAAAGAAGAAGTGATAATCGAATTAATATTATGATTTCTTTACTGGCAATTTCTGATCTATTACGTGTTGGCTATTTAGACGTTAACACATCTTTTTAAACCTATTTATTGAATAAGTTTCTCGGCACACCTTTAGTAATGCCTATAAATTAAGTTATAAATAAAAAGGATTATTCAACAACTAATTGAAACTTTATTGTGCTGTTCATGAGTTCCAAACTGGGCCAGAAATGGGCATTGTTCTTTGCCGCCATATTTTGTTTATTATTTTGTTTTTTTTCTTTCCATGTTCAAATTTTGAAAATAGAATAAAAGAGGTTTTAATCTGTATATAAACTTTTTGTGGAAACTAACAAGGTTCTAAACTATAAACTCGTAAATAATTTATGATTAAGATATCCCTAGACTTTGTTGATGTGTGTATGTACAGATGTGTAGATTTAATCACATCTCTATCTTCTCTCTTACATTAGTTATGTTTTTCTACCGTAGAAATAATTTATATGGCAAAACAACTTTTTCTGGGTCATCTATCTAAATAAAATATGTATTTACATAAAAAAAACAATATTCGTTTGTATACCTTTATAAACTCTGAAATCTAAGGTAAGGCACGATGGCTTTGGTCACTTTGTTCAAAATTTCCAGGAAAAGTGATTTGGATAAAAGGGAATAAGAAAAAAGATCTTAAAAAGGCGATACGGAGTTCGCCGGGACAGCTAGTTCTTATATAAATTTATGATTAGGAGAATATATATTTACTAGGTTGCCTATTAAAATGTGGCCGTAATTGATTTTTGGGAAAAAGTTTCGTTCACTTGTTTTTTAAATAAAAAATCGTCTACATCACAGCAATATATATAAAGATTCTGAAAAATCACGGTTGCCGTTTGTCACTCGGCCGCACCTCTTCGCTGCCAGCAGCAGGTATAAACAGGTATGATTTCGATTTAAAAAAATGTGAAAACTCAAAAATTAAATCGTTTCCCAGGTATTATTTTTGGTTAGTATGACTTAGCATGATGTCCACATCGAGAAGACTTCGGCTTGGTGACGGGTCTTGTGACACCCTGTATATATACAGGGTGTCACAAGACCCATTACCAAGCCGAATTCTACTCGTTGTGGACATCATGCCAAGTATACTAACCAAAAATAATGCCTGGGAAATGTTTTTTTTTTTAAGTTTTCACATTTTTTAAACTGCTATTAAAAGCGCGCGCGTGCTATGCTCGAAATATCTACTTATCCATGGGCTTATTGGGCATCTAAAGAACACATTGTCGGGGTAAATGCATCAATGTTGTACCTAATTAGAAAAATTCCATACTAACTTTGATCCTCAATATCTCCTGAACCAGTAATTTCCCAGGAATGGTGCCGAAGTAAAAAATGTTCGTAGTGATTGGTACAATATGGGATTTCAGTTTTCGTTAAGGGTCTTTTTACATCCTGTATATACAACGTGTAAATGAAATAACGCACATCCTCAGACACCCCAATTAAAATAACTTGTTACAATCATAATGCATGCATTGAATTTTGTTTTTTATTTGCGTAAATATTGTTTTCTGAAGAAAGTATAAACTCGATTAAAAGTAAAAAGTGTGGTCACTATAAATTTGCGCACGCACACAAACACACGAAACGGTTGCTATGGTAAACAGACGACAGCGATCTGTTAGGAACGAAATACGATACGATTTATACAAAATGTTTCAAATTTAGTTTTTATTGGTTTTTATACCACACTCTGATAGAGTGCGCTTTACAAAAATGATGTTTGAGTAATTTGTCAGCTACTGTTGATATTTCCAAGGATATGACTACCTATTTCTTTCCATCACACTTTTCGGCTTTGGAGTGGACAGTCGACTTTGTATAAAATTATTTATTGTTTGTTAATAACAAGCACACGATCCATTGTTTCATAATATTGTAAATGACTATTTAGTTACCTAGCATTATTGATAGATAAAGTGAAAGAATATCAATGAGAGAATAAAGCAAGATCGACGTGTTTAAAGTTGTAAATTAATAGTTACATTAATAGAATAATCAAATAACTTACAGGATAAAATCACATTATTTTAGTCCACTTAACACTTCACTGTTCCCTCACGCATCACATCTTTTCACTGTATCAAAAGCAGCTAATATGTATCAACTTAAGTCCTAGGCACTTGTTGTCTCCTCACAATAAACTAGTGATTTGACATTTTCCCACAGTGAAAAAGTCCGGGGGCGACGAGTTAACATCAAGATGATGCAGAACGTTCCACACCAGCACCGTCATGTTGATAATTACAATTTCTTTCACATAATACTTGATACTTGATGGCACGGGCTGTTTCCGCAACTCCACGTCTTGGCGTGTATTTTGCGTGCGGGTGGGAATGGTGTCTTCATTCGAGCCACCCCAGCTCTTCGAGGAAGGCCAGCAGACTCTTGATGTGGCCCACGGCCTCCCTCAGGGTGCTGTATCTGGTCAGGTACTGCTGCCTGTACTGTGCGACCACAGGGCAGTCGAGGAGCAGGTGGGCTGCCGTCTCGTCTGCTGCCATACAGGCCCTGCACAGCGGGCTGTCGGTGATACCTATAGTAAATAGGTGTTTATTAAAGAATCCGTGTCCTGTGTAGGCGGCCGTGACTGTCCGTAGTTGTTGTTTGGACAGCCGGAGGATTTGTTTGGCTATCTTACCGTCTACTGCGGGAAGAGCCTCCTTGGCCTGCCTACATGTTTCAATACCAATCCAGGACTGGTTGTGTTTGGTCCTGGTCCTATTTCTTACCAGGTTGCGATAAAAACCAGAAGGGAGGGGAATTATGGGCTCGGGTCCCACCACCTCTAAAGTGGCCCCTCTTCTGGCGAGTACGTCGGCTGCGTCATTCCCTCTTGAGCCACTGTGGCCCTTGATCCATTGCAGTGTTAATTTGTTTAGTTTACCTACCTCTGTTAGTTTCTGGTGGCATTCAAGCGTGAGTGCCGAGGTGATAGTATGGCTTTTGAGGGCTGAGAGGACAGCCTTACTATCTGAGAGGATCCTAATGGATCGTTCCCTTACCTCACGTGCCATGATTGCTGTGGCAGCTAGGATTATGCCAAAACATTCGGCCTGGTAGACCGTGTTGTAGGCTCCCAGCGGTGCTGCGATGTTGATGTTTAGGTCCTCGGAGAATACTCCTGAACCCGTACCTGTATCCGTTTTGGACCCATCTGTGAAGATCGTGAGCTCGTTGTGATTAACTGCTCCTCCGTGTAGATCCTCGTACAGTTGGATTTTGTATTTCTTGTCGAAAACAAATTGTTTCGGTATGCGGTCGCTTATTGCTTGTGTGATAGGAACTTCTTTAAAGAGTGTATTTAAGTTGTTAGTGTGCGGTATATTCGTGTCTTTCCAGAGCTTCAGGGCTCTCAGCCGGACTGCCGACATCGTTGCTTCCTGTTGTATGAACAGGAAGCAACGATGTCGGCAAGCAACGATTGCAATGGAGGCAGATCCAGCAACACTTCAAGTGCCGCTGTTGGCGTTGTTTTCATACAGCCCGTGGCCGCTAGGCATGCAAGTCTTTGAAGCTTCTGAAGCTTGTTGGCGGCCGTTATTAGGTTGGTCCTAGGCCACCACACTACTGCGCCGTAGCTTACCATCGGACGTATTATTGTCTTATAGAGCCATAAGACAATTTTGGGGGATAGGCCCCAGCGTTTTCCTATCATCTTCTTGCACTGCCAGAAAATGATGCTGGCTTTATTGAGCTTATTTTCCATGTGGCTGTTCCATGTCAATTTGCTGTCGAGAGTGACACCTAGGTACTTGACCTCGGTGGACAGCTTAAGCTCTGTATCGAATAACCTGGGCAATCGGTAAGTACCCAGCGCGCGTTTGTGTGTGAACATAACTAGTTCGGTCTTGGTCGGGTTTACAGATAATTCGTACTCATTACACCACCACTCTACTATGCGTAGGGCTTGTTGGGTTAGGTCGTACACTGTACTGGTTACCTTACCTGATGTGAGTATGGTTAGATCATCTGCATAACCTATTGTATAGAAGTATCTCGCGTTGAGTTTGTCTATGAGTTCATTGATGACTAAGTTCCACAATAGCGGGGAGAGTACACCTCCCTGCGGGCACCCTTTAGTTATCAAGGCTGTCTGATTGTCGCCTTGCAGGCGCACTACCCTTTTGCTGAGCATGTTTTGGATCCACTGTATGAGCATCTGATCCACACCATGCCTGGCTAGGGCGTTGCTTATGCTGGAAAAGTTTGTCTTGTCGAAGGCTCCTTCTATGTCGATGAAGGTGCCCAAGCAAATGCTTTTTTGTTGTATAGCAGCTTCTATCTGGGCCACGACCTGATGTAAGGCCGATTCCGTCGATTTCCCTGAGCTGTATGCATGTTGGTTGGCATGTAAGGGTAGGTGCTTAAGAGCCCCACTTCTTAGTTCCCTTTCGCAAAGCCTTTCCAAGGCTTTAAGCATGAAGGAGGTAAGGCTTATTGGTCTAAAGGACTTTGCATGGGTATAGTCTGTTTTGCCTGGTTTTGGTATGAAGATCAGTTTGACTTCCCTCCACCTCTTCGGTACATATCTGAGGGCCAGGCTAGACCTCATGATTGCCAGGAGTCTTTTAAGGACAGGTTCCCCTCCCCATTGTAGTAACCCTGGGAAGATGCCATCCAGTCCGGCTGCTTTGAAGGGGTGGAAGCTATCGATGGCCCATCGGAGTTTTTCTTCTGTGACCACGTTGTTTGCTTGTCTCCATTCGTGTTCGGTCGCCACTGTTGGTGTATCGTGCCACGTTACTACCGGGGTGAGGACGCAGCCTGGGAAGTGTGTTTCGAGTAGGACGCGTCTTGTCTCCTCCTCCGATGTAGTGTATGTGTTATCCGGTTTACGGAGAGTACCTGGTGCAACCGTCGGTTGCTGGGCCAGTAGTTTCCTTACCCGGTTTGCTTGTTGGCAGGATTCAATGCTCCCACAGAATTTTCTCCATCCCATGGTGCGTCTGAATCTGAGGCATTTTCTGTAGTCTGATTTGGCCGCTTTATAAGCGTCCCAATCTGTGTCCGCGCTTGTGTTCATTGCCCTATTTAGAGACTTTCTTACCTTCTTGCGCTTACGTTCAAGTTCAGCGCCCCACCAGGGTTGTTTCCCCGGGGTTGAAGGTGGAGTGGTTTCTGGGCAAGCTGCATAATAGCTGTCTAGCATCGACTGCGTCAGTATACATACCTGATCGTCGATCTGTTCAGTGTCACCCAGTACCGGCGGCGTGGCCGTAAGGGTAAGTTTCTCATTAAGTAGTAAGACATACTTTGCTTTGTCAGTGTTGTGTGGTTTCCTGCGGGGCTGTGTGGGCTGTATATCGACTTTCATGGAGAAGCTGATCCATCTGTGGTCTGAGCATGATGCCTCTTTCGAGACGTGCCATCCCTTGATGCGTTCAGCCGCTCCTTCTGTTGCGAGAGTTAAGTCGATAATTGTCTGACTACGTTTAGTGACGAAGGTGGGCTCCGTACCTGTGTTTAATAGGGTAAGATTAGTGGTGAATAAGTATTCAACCAATGACGTACCTCTGTTATTGTTGCAGTCCATGCCCCACATTTGGTGGTGGGCATTGGAGTCCGTTCCTATTACGACCTCCGTATTGGTTCTCTCGCACTGGTTAACCAGACGCGTGAGGTCGAACGGAGGCGGGTCTTCGGCCTCGGGCATGTAGACCGATGCGAAAACGACCGCTATACTCCTTGGCTGCTGTATTATTTCAATTTGTATTGCTGTGATGTCTCTGGAACAGAACTCCGTTAAAGCTTGGGCTCTGATGTTTTTAGTTGTAAGTATGCAGGTTCTTGGATGTGTGTGGTCAGTAGAATAGTAAATCTTACCTCCCAGGCTGGAGAGGCCTCTAATGAGGCCACCCCTTATCCAAGGTTCCTGGATGAGCACGATGGCTGAATGTTGGACCTCCATCCATTTGCGCAGTTGCGCAGTGGCCGTTTGGCTATGATGGAGGTTGATTTGTAGGCAGCTGACGTTCCTAGGCAGAGGGTTCATCTGTGGGTGATGTCCCCTCCTCCCCGACCTTCAGCTGCGTTAGGCCGGCCAGGATGTCGCCAGCCTCCACCCCGTCGTCCCGCCGCACCGGACTCAGGAGCAAGCTCTCATCTTCCGAGTTACCCTCGGCTGACGGGCCAGCCCCCGAGCCAGACGCGGCCGGCTCTGACAGGCCGGATTTCGCGGAGCACCCTGACTGGGTGTTTGAGGCTTGTGTTGTGGAGTTGTCGCATCCCGGAGGATGGTCGACATACTTTCCTGTAGAGTCCCGGAACCGGACGTAGACTGCACCCAGCCCCAACGCGAGGCGGCGCTCGTTCTGCACCAGGACCGGGACTTGTTCCTCCGGGACGCCCACGACCAGGAACCACCCACCTGACTGTTTCTCCGAGTGCAGCAGAGACCATTTGTCGACCGCCAACCAGGGGTTCTGGAACTCCAGAGCCCGACCCACGTCGCGCACGTCGTCCCAGACCCCCTGTTCGTTGGGAACGACAACGCCGCACCGCACTCTCTTCGGGGCCTCTTCCTGGCCCCTGACCTCCAGTTCGAAGCCCGGTGGTGGGACCAGGAGAGAGACCGCCTCCGTCAGCCAGGTACGCGTTGCCTCGTCGGCGCACCAGAGTTTGAGGACCCCGTCCGCGTACATGGGTTTCCCGGTGAACGCAGGGGCGGGGCGTTTTGGAGTTTTAGTCGACCAGGCGTCACTCAGGATCTTCCTTTGAATCTCCGTGAGTATCCGGTCCACGAACTCCTTCGGCAAGTTCCCTGTGCGCTTGCATGTTACTGCAACGCCCAGAGATGCCTTGGAGACCTGTGCATAGGACTTACCCTGTTTAGTGGAGGAGTCGAGGCGGGGCTTCTTGTGCTCCCCTCGAGGCGAGCTGGTCTCGTTGAGAGCGCGTTTGGCCTCACCTCTTTCCTTGTTTTCGGCAGTTTTACCTGCCGTGTTTCCTGGTGGTGCTGGGGCTAGATGCCGTCCAGGGTGACCAGCCCGCCGCTTGGCGGCAGGCGGCTTCCCCGTACTGCCTCCAGCCTTTGTGCACCCCCTACTGCTGAGCGCAGGCTGCGCGCTGGTCACATTACTGGGACCTGCGACAGCGACCTGCACCGCTGTTTTTGTAGAGGCAGCACCGGCTGCGGCAGCGGTTTGTGCCGCCTTCCGCCTTATTGCCAGGCGCTGTCTCTTGTTTTTGTTTGCCCTCTTCTTCTTCGCAGAGCTGGTAGCAGCGGGGCCACTCGGTTGTGTGGTGGGCGGGTGTTGGGCAGGATTGGTGGTCTTGCCCTTACCCTTGCCCTTGTGGTGACTTACCACTTGCCAGCCTGCGAAGGAGGAGTCGTCTACCCGCTTGATTTCAAACGGGCTGACGATTGTAAGGACGGGACCAGTACTAGCGTTAGCCAGCGCTGAAGTCTCGTCCTTGGGGGATGGTTTAACACCTGCAGCCGAGGCCACGGCGTCAACCATCTGTTTAGTTGATGCGGCGGGAACAGCTTTCGCTGCCACCGTCGCAGTTGGGGTAATTAAAGGGATTTCGGTATCCATACAAGTTTTTCAAGACTTCATCCCTCTGGCTTCCCACCCTCCATGGAGCCTGCAACTGGGAACGTCATCCGGACGTTAGGATTACCAGAGGGATATAGGAACGCGGGGCTGGTTTACAGCACGACTTCGGGCGCCCGCTTGGGTCAACGGCCTGAGCCGAGTTACCAACTCTAGCCGTCATCCCTCGCTTGCGCCCTCCGTATAGCCTTCACCAACCACATCAACAGCCGAAATAAATTCCAACTGCTGATGTGGACCCTACGTCCCTAGCCTGTGGCCCTCTGACGGGACACGATGGCCATTTCCCCCGCTGCGGCTCACAGCGGGGGCTACCGTTTAGCGTGAAATCAGGACCAAAGAGGGCGTGTTGCCTCACGGTCACATTACCGCCAGCGCCGCTCGGCTCAACCCCCCAGGACTCCGTCATCCCCGCGTACGGCGCTCGACTGCGCAGGTCCTAGCGCAGGTGGTCAGCTTCTCTTACCCGTGACTTTTTACTACGAGCCCACACCCACCCGACCACGAAGGGGCGTGGTGAAGAGATGTGTTCCTGTATGTGGATGTGTGCGCGCATGTGTGTACGTGTGTGTATGTGTTTGTGTAATGTGCCTGTTGTTTGTGTTTCGGCTGGAGGTTTTGGTTGCGTCCATTTCTGAAGGAACTGGACCAAGAACGGGCGGCAACCTCGAGAAGGATAGTCCACCAGCCTTGCCTAAGGGATCATCGCGACCTGCGCTACCCCTGAGACCATTCGCCACTCCCTACACCGGACTCAGGTGAAGGGAGTAGAAGTCAGTGCAGATCAGTGGTGTTAAATATGAGTTGACCTGCACGGGCTTCCGCCCACATAATTAAAATATTTTTTCGCAACTCTCGCTGACAGATTCCCGATGGATGACTAGATACTTGTCATAACTTGTCAAAGCGCATCGCCAGCGCTTGTCATTGGCCAGCGCGGGCGACACATTACGTCTCGCTCTTGCCTGTTGATTGTTACGTAAGCGAAAGATAGATGATAGATATTTTGGTGGTAAATTGTGTGTTATTGTCTTTTGCCGCTATTGTGTTGTACTAATGTGTGCGTTCGTGTGACCCAACGTCGAACCATTAAACAAATGCATTTTAAAAGAAGGCGTTCTGCTTTGACTTAAGGTTTATTTTCGTATATTTCAACTTTTGAAATAAATGAGTGACTATAATTTACGTTATCTTTATTATTTTAGAACAAAAAATAAACAATATTAAAAATAACAGTAATGGATTCAGTAGCCGATTCTGAACAAACTACTTTCAGGAAGTGCATTTAAATTTGTTACATGTTGTATATATACCGCCGGGACAGCTAGCATATATATATATATATATATATATATATATATATATATATATATATATATATATATATATATATATATATATATATATATATATATATACTAGCTGTCCCGGAGAACCCTGTATCGCCTTTTAAAGGACTTTTTGCTTATTCCTTTTTTTTCAAACCACTTTTCCAGGAAATTCTGAACAAAGTTACCAAAGCCACCAATGCTTAATCTAAAATTTCAGAGTTTACAAAGGTATACAAATAAACGAAGATTGAATTGTATATACCTATAGATGACCCAGCAAAAAATGTCCGCCATCTTCGATTTCCCATTTGCCATCTTTGATCACGAAATAGATGTTGTATTTACATTCCTCATAGCTTCAAACATCGAAGAGGATAACCAAATTGATTTTTCAAACTTTCCCATCCGCCATCTTCGATTTCCCATCCGCCATCTTTGATTTCCCATCCGCCATCTTTGATCACGAAATAGATGTTGGATTTGATTTCCCCATGCCTTTAAATATTAAAGACGATACCCACATCGATATTTTAAAAATTTTTCATCCGCCACCCTTGATCACGAAATAGATGGTTTTTTTGAATTCCCCATTCCTTAAAATATCGGAGACGACACCCATATCGACTTTAAAAAAATCCTGTCCGCCATCTTTGATTTCCTATCCGCCATCTTTGATCACGAAATAGATGTTGTATTTGGATTCTCCATCCTTTATATCATCAGAGACGATACCCATATTGATTTTTTAAATTTTTCCCATCCGCCATTTTTGATTTCCCATCCACCATCTTGAATCACGAAACAGATGTTGTATTTGGATTCCCCATCCCTTTTAACATCGCAGACGCTACCAAAATTGATTTTTTAAAATTTTCCCATCCGCCATCTTTGATTTCCCATCCGCCATCTTTGATCACGAAATAGATGTTGTATTTCGATTCCCCACCCCATAAAATATCGAAGGCGGTACCCATATTGATATTTAAAATTTTCTCATCCACCATCTTTGATTTCCCGTCCGCCATCTTGGATTACTAAATAAATTTCATATTATTAATCAGTGTCCCGAAAATCTCGAAAACGATACCCAAATAGATTGTATCCTATTCGTTTAGCCTTTTTTTGCCTTTGACCCAACCCTCCCGCTTCTCGTTTGAAAGAAGAAAGAAGAAGAAAGAAAGAAAGAAACATTTATTTGGATACAGCACAAAACAGACCAACATACAATATTTTAAAAGAACAATACTGATTATGATGGCACATTAAATAAAAATAGAGAAGAATTTAGAGAAGAACCATTTTATTATTTTTGTCTGAGCCCTAAAAGTCGTGGCGTGATTTTATATAGCCTATAGCCTTTCGGAATAATTGGGCTATCATAGGCAATAACAATTTTTTAAATCCGACTGGTAGTTCCTGAGATTAGCCGACATTATCTTTTAGCCTTTTTAGCCTTTTGCCCGGCCCAAAGGGTCAAAGCGTTATGTCCTATAGCCTTCCGGAATAACTGGGCTATCGTATACAAAAAGAATTTTTCAGATCCGACCGGTAGTTCCTGAGATTAGCGCGTTCAAACAAACAAACAAACTCTTCCGCTTTATTATATTTTATATTAGTATAGATACTATTCGAGTGTTACTTTTTGAGTGCAAAGATTCAAAAACTAATAATTATGTAATCCGGCCAGATAGTATTTATTAAAAGCTAAGAATTTAGGTGGCAGGTACAGGTTACTACTTTTCTAATAGGTACAGTAAGTAACAAACTTAAATATGAGTGTGAGTTTCATCAACCGATCATTATGTTATTTTACATTATCAAGGCCACAGAATATTTAAGGATATTCAAGGGATACCGATTTCTACGCGGGCGAAGCCGCGAGTACAGCTAGTACCTAATATTAGTAGGGATTAGCCAAGGCTGTTACAATAATTATTATTAGTTTAATTAAGTAAGCGAACCTTAAAAGCGAATGAAGTAATGACAGTGCATCTTAATTATGCATAAAGTAAGCAAGTAAATTATGTCAATGTATAATGTGACAGTACTGACAGATATAGCACATGCGCAGCAACTCAATTATTACAGCGCATGCGTTATTACTGTCAATAGGTAGGAGGTTTGTCCCTACAAACTTCGACCCTCTCTAAAATCCCTCCCAGATTATTTTTTACATTTTATTGTATCCTATGTGTTTTTCCTGGTTCTGAGCTACCTCCCCACCAATTTTCAGCCAAATCGGTTCGGCCGTTCTTGAGTTATAAATAGTGTAACTAACACGACTTTCTTTTATATAAATATAGATATATATGATAGGCAACCGTGCTTTTTCAGAATCTTTATATACATTGCCGTGATGTAGACGATATTTTATTTAAAAAACAAGTGAACAAAACATTTTCCCAAAAATCAATAACCACAATAATTAAAAAAAAATATGTTGCGGCCTCATTTTAATAGGCAACGTAGTAAATATATATTCTCCTAATCATAAATATACATAACAAATTGGTTTTTATCGAACACTCGATGAGTGCACTAATTTGTCGCGGGATCTCGTACTAGTATTCATAGTTACTAAGCCTTGTGTACGGTGTAAATAGTTACTTATTCATTTGGATGGCATACATTCAATTTGTTTTCTTACCCAGGTTCACGAAATTGCGAATGATATCAAGAAGGCATGGAAAGGCATGCGCGAGGCGCAGGATTGGGGGCGCGTCCTAAATCAACGCCAGAAATTATTCGGTCAACCCGTGGTCCCGTTCAGTGAACTACACAAACTTGTGAAAGAATTTGAGCCCTATAGGAATCTGTGGGTTACCGCTTCAGGTACATTATTTAATTTTCGATTACTTGAAAACAAAAAAGGGAAAAGTAGTGACAGTGGCAAGATAACTTTAGCGATATGCCTTTGGAAAACGAAGGGGGCACGAAGGCTTTCCTTACGCATGCTGACAGCAAGTATTTATTTTCTCGCAGAAGAACATGATTTTATCAACATATATTATATAAAATTCTTGCGATACTCACTGATTGACGGGCAAAGTGCAGCCAAAACTACTGGGTGCAAGAAACTGAAATTTGGCATGTATGTTCCTCGGGAGCGTTAGGGTGCATTAAGAAGGGATTTCCCGAAATTCCCACGGGATCGGTAAATAAAATTATTTCAATCATAATCATCGGCTTATACAATGTGCATGAGGCCTTCGGAATTCATCCGTCCTATTCATTTTGCCGATATATTACGAAGCGCAAGTCAAGTCACGCAATGATCATTGTATAGTTATGGACTCGCTGACTTTTTTATAAGTCAGGCGAATCTATGCTTAGAATTTTAGACTTGCGAATAAAGTTTGCTAGCAGGAAAGGCTTACATGCTAGTATAGTGCATTTTTATATTTTATTTATTGCAAACTAATGTCTGTTGTATAAATAAATAATTTTCCTTTAATTTTTTCCTTATTGTACATAATTATGCTTATTATCACACATATAAAAAAATCTTAAAATCTTCCAGATTTCCTCAGAGCCCGCGAGGTTTGGCTGGACAACCCTTTAATGTACGTAGACGCTGACTCGATCGAACCAGCCGTAAACGAGTTCTACAAGACAATTGTAAAATGTGTCCGAACTTTCGCTGACTTGCCAAAAGTGCAAGATGTCGCTAACAGGATAAAAGTAAGTTAAGGCGAAGACAGCATTGCTTTTCAAAATATCTGATGCCATTTAAGTTCACGCGTTAGTAAAGTGGCTGTGACATACGGACGGACAGACAGATAGACAGACAGACATGTCGAATCTTTAAGGGTTCAGTTGTTTGCCATTTTTGTATTATTATCTTATTTGCCAGACTTTATTCTTTAGGCAGGCTGTAGCGATGATATTTTTTGGGTTGCAATGAATGTTAACAAAATACTAAACCTTATCAAGGGATAAGGTAAGCACCTTATCCCTTGATAAGGTTTAGTATTTTTTTGTTTTATTATTTTTCCTTATACCCATCGTGCCGCAATAAGCTGTAAGTGAAAGCTATTGTGAGTCTTGCGCATATGCGAAGTCGGTAAGTGATAATCCTCTGACCTGGATAGTATTAAAGCCTGAAGATCTGTGGTCCTTCATAAATGGCTATCTTTTCGGCAACTCTCTTTTAACTATTCCTTACAAGAAACAATCATGCTAAACCAAAGACCTAAAAGCGATCTGTATATAACAGCGTGACACACTCTGATTTAATATATTGTTTCTTGTCAGGAAGACATTGATTCATTCAAGCCACTAATCCCAATAATACAAGCTGTAAGAAACCCTGGCATGAAGGAGAGACATTGGAACGAATTTATGGAGAAAGCTGGTAAGAGATTTGTAACGGCATCTGTTCTGTTGTTGAGTTAGCAAGGCTACTTCAGCACAACTACGGAATTATACCTGAGGAGCCTTAGTTGCTGGTGTACTAATTAAATAAAATGATAAACAGCTTTAAGCGTTCTATTGGTATAGCTTATTATTTAAAAAAATCTACTTACGCCTTAGGAATTCAATCTTCGGATAAAACAAAAGTAGTATTAATGTATTTGCGTGGAGAACGAATCTGTAATACTTGGCACAGTTCTAGGTGGTGAGACAATAACTGAAACCACTACGCTATACAAGCTCTCAGTCATACCAGAAAAAAAACACGATTTTTCTCAACGATTGTTTTATCTTTACGCCACTGTCACCCTTTCTCCATCCTTCCTTTCAATCTGTACATAGGTTCTTTGATCATGATCATGTAGAGCTATCAGAACACTGTAATAACCTTTCATTCGTAAGGTTTACCATGATATTGATGTCATCATCATCAGTCTGTTGCGGTCTCCAATGTGACGCCACTGATCCCGATTTTGGGATAGATTTTCTTTCTTTTTCAATTATCCATATTGATGTGAATACTCTAAATTATATCTCGGTTATTTTAGGTATAACTGTAACAATGAATGAAAAGCAAACGTTCCAAATGTGTTTGAAGCAAGGTATAGCAGCACACGGCGAACTGATCGCTGAGATAGGAGAACTTGCAAGCAAAGAATACGTCATCGAACAGTCTTTGGATAAGATGCAAGGCGAATGGGCCAACAAAGTGCTGGAGCTAAGCGCATACAAGACTACTGGTGAAGTATACTTCTAATATTTTGTTTAGTGCAAGTAGAGTATTCTAAGCATTTTTTAAATTATACGAGCGCTTGTACACTCTAAGTAAAGCCATTGTGTTTACTTTTGATAAGTTCGAATCATCATGCAGACGACTAGAATTATTTCGCAAAATATATTTTGCAGCGCCGATGAATTGCATACGGGTCGTGTGTAGAGACGAATTCGTGCATATGTTTTCTTAGTCATACAAAATAAATGAGCGGGTCTTAATCGCGTACAATTAACTTACTTATGGTATAGATACCTATTTTTTTCCGACGTTTCGCTCGTCTTGCACCGAGCGTGGTCGCGGAGAGACTGATGAGAACTTTTCTTAGCGTGTACAACCGCTCTTTCTCTTCATCACGGTGGCTATTATATTTATTGGCATAATATAAACCTGTTAATAACGTATTTAACCAGATTACTTCTATAATTTACTGCTGAATTACAAGTTGTTTGCTCCATATAGAATTGTTTAATCTATAGTTATTTACTAAATTATGTCAGAATTAAAATGAAAATGTTATAAAACAGATTGCAATGTAGTATTTTGTTATACTTCAATTTAACACATTACAAACAAGCAATAAGAACAATCGGTTTAAAATTTTATTTTTGTCTGTGGGGATTAGGGTTTTGGCAGTAGATGTCAGTTTTAATAATTATCTATATTTCAGGCACTTATATTATGAAGATAGCAGATGAGACGCTACAATTGCTGGATGAACATCTGCTTGGGACGCAGCAGTTGGGTTTCAGCCCCTTCAAGGCGGCTTTCGAGCTTCGCATCCAAGAGTGGGATGATAAACTACACCTGACGCAGAAAGTGGTTGAAGAATGGATTGAGTGTCAAAAGTTTGTTTACTTTTTATGACTGATTAACGGTGGTAGTACAGTACCCACACATACACTTCGAAAGCCGGCTGCAATAGGCTTGTGTCCTAAAATGTAATTAGCGATTGATTCGTTCCTTTATTAGATGTTAAACTGAAATACCTGATTATTTCTTCAAAAATCCATCAGCAACATTTCTAATTACGGCTTTTTAAAAACCTTCTTGAATTTGACACGAAAACGCTGTAAACCATCATGGCGGTTGAGTGATATCACAAAGTCCAAAACAAAACAAACCGTGAATGAAGTCTGGTCTGATGTACCCACTTTTATTTTGTTCTATTCGATTTGACAGGTAGAAAGTTTGACATTTTAGTAGTATTTACTACTAAAACGTCAACAACATGAATGGCGGACGTACTGTTTGACGTAATGCTCTCTGATTGGTGTTCACTGTCACAAGAATAAATACATTATTTTTAGTTTTAGAATCCTAAAAATAACATTAATCTTGCCTGTTTATAATAAACTAGAGGACTCCAGCAGCTACGCCTGCAATTTTTTTTAATTTACCCAGTTTGGCCGATCCCGTGGGAATTTCGGATAATCCCTTCTTAGTGCACCCCTACGGTCCCCAAGGAACACCCATGCCAAATTTCAGCTTCCTGCGCCCAATAGTTGCGGCTGTAGCGTGTCTGTCAGTCAGTCAGTAACGCAAGGATTTTATATATTAAGATAATAAACTTTATTGACATCTTAAAATCATAATGAATCTATAGATACTACAATCAAACCGATTAAAAAAACAATATTCTTAGTAGAAACAAGCCTATTCCACTAGTTTGACTAGTTTCTTCGTCATCATCCTAAAGCTTGTCCAGCTGAGATCCAAGGCCTAGAAACCTTTCATATATTAGATCAGACGGATCTCATTCGTTCACAATTTTTCGACGTAGTGACAGTACTCGTGCTGCCCTTTATCCTGATTATTTTTCACGTTTCGTCTACAATTACAGCTGAAAAAAATATAAATTTATATTTTCTTTCTTCGAAAATAGTACCCGCTCTATTGGTAGACTAAGTAGTCTTCCAATAGATCGGGTACTATTTTCGGTAAATTTTTGATCAAGCGTCTAAAAATTATATTTTCCGCTTTCAGAGAATGGATGTATTTGGAACCTATTTTCACTTCGGAGGATATTTCTCGGCAGTTGCCACAAGAAGCGAAGAAATATGGTACAATGGAGAGAATATGGCGACGAACTATGTCGGCTGCTTTAGCTTGTCCTAAGGTATATGTCATAGAAAGAATTTATGAGCAGATAGACTCGTAAAATAGGTAGGAATCTTTATCGTCTAGGCGTATATTGACAAAAAATAATTTGTCTGAAAATATATTTGTTTAAGCTGTTAACTGATGCTGAAGTTATAAATGATCAACTATCTAAGGAGGCTAAATTCAATTGAATTATTTATGTCCTTGCATTCCACGGTTTAGTTTTCTTCTATAATAATTTCAAACGATGCTATTAGCTCATCAGGGGTGCTAAATAACATAAAATAGAGATATTTTCAATTTGCCTTTTTCTACATTACCATCATGAACACAACTTTCTTCTCTCTCTCTTTTCACAGATCATGATAATCTGTCCGGATAGTCGCCTCCTGGACAGTTTAGTGGAAGCCCGACATCTACTGGATGTTGTGTACCGCGGTTTGTACGAGTACATGGAGCTGAAGCGGCTGCGGTTCCCACGGTTCTTCTTCCTCAGTGATGACGAGCTACTGGAGATTCTCTCGCAGTCACGGTACCCGCGCGCCGTGCAACCGCATCTCAGGAAGTGCTTCGAGAATATCGCTAAGGTTATTAACATTATTTGTTGAAAAAAAATATGTAAAAAAAAGCCAAAACAGCCGAATCACCTGATGGTAAGTGATTACCGCCAGAGGAGTTACAAGTGCGTCACCGCCCTTTGGATTGGGAAAAGCAATATGAGGAGGAGTGGGATGAAGACGAAGGAATAGGGGATGGATCCTCCGGTACACTCACTCACCAAACGAAACGCGACACCATAGATACTGTTACTTTACGTGCTGTAATCAGCTTCCGAAAAATTGGTCTTTAATGTAACGCCACTGAGTTCGATCCGTAGAAGCACGATCTTCAGTGGGTTAAAAGTATTTCATATAAAAAATGGAACTTCCAATTAAATTATTATACCAAATCCTGCCAAACTAGATAAACGTATTTCAAGCATTCAAGTAATGGTCTAGGATGACAAACAGGGCCGGTACCTAAGATAATGTTAAATTCTCCTGTCTTGGTGTCTCAGGTTACATTCCAAATGGATTTGAAGATCACACACATGCATTCAAGTGAGGGAGAGGTAGTGGCACTACATTACACGTTCTATCCATCCAACAACGTTGAACAGTGGCTGTTGTTGCTTGAAGATACCATGAGGAATACAAGTAAGTACCCATATAGTAGATTAGTATAGAGGTCATCACATACACAGTATATTACAGAGGCAAAAGTGAATAATTTAGTGGGTCTTAGTCGCGTAAAATTAACTTTCCTTTCCATTTTTTTTCGACGTTTCAACCGTCTTGCTATGGTCGTGGTCACGGAGAGACTGGTGAGGTTTTACTCTTGACGATTAGTCCATTTATGGACACAACTATCGGCACAATGATCGCCAAGTTCACATCCCATATATCGACAATCTTATGAGCTGAGTCCAAATATTTGATCTCTTTTTCTGCTCTCACGAGATTGCCGTCATGCGATATGGTCATAACGACTATCAATGCGAGTCGCTCTGCTCGGTCGATCACTACAATCTCACGCTTATTGGCTACAATATATATTTTTTTATTTAATTATAGACTCACGCCTGTATCCCCGAAGGGGTAGGCAGAGGTGTTATATTACATCCACAATTCGCCATGAATTTTTAGGTCCCACGTAATAGGGGGCGAGCCTGTTGCCGTTACCGGGCACATCACCAGACTCCGAGCTGCTCCTGAGAATTTGGAAAAACCTAGTAACACTTTTGCTCCACCGAGAACCCAGGACCTCCGATTAGCAGTCGCATACGCTATCCACTGGACCACGGAGGCAGTCTGGGCTACAATAAATGTCTGTCTATAATGATAGACGTATCCCAGGACAACAATGCACGACCATTTTTTTCGCGAACTGGGTCGGGCTCATATCTATTGTACGGTACCTCTGAAGCAATGAGATTATGTTTAAGGTCTAGTTGCTGGACTATCTGTCTAAGACAAATAAACTTTAATAAACGAAAAAATTTTTGAGGATACTCTATAGTAAAAAACATTTATCAAAGAAATATTGCAGTATAGCTTATACATCACAATAGCGCAAAGGCTACCTACTTTTGCAATAACTGTCACCCACATCGGCGAATCCGTGGGCTGAAGTTAGTCTGTAAAATAAAAGTATCGATAAAGTTATAACGTCACTATATTTATGCGTCACAATCTTTATACGAATAAATCCAAATGTCTATGAACGAAGTCTCAAAGTTTCAAATTAAGTTCTATTAAATTTTGACGGGTTATGGGTGGGCACACGGCCACCTATGTCAGACCTTTTAGTGATGGTCTTGCGATCGGATCCCTCCGTCTATAAGATAATAATATATAGTCTAAGATTTTCAACGACGGACCATTTATTGTTTATCGAATAAAACCAAATTTGCTACCAGCTAAAATAATTTTTTTGAAGCTGTTTATAAAAAATTTATAATTTGTTCAAAAAATCTTAAAAACTGTTTTATTCCAGAATGGTACATTTTGGACCCCCATATGCTGGGGGCAAAAATACTCCATTATAGCCCTAGGATTAATTAATTTGTAATTGTTCGTATCCCCCCTCAGGGAATACGAACAATTACAAATCAGCCTGTATGTGTTTTTTTACATAGACGTGACTTCGTAGTAATTACTATATATCTTTAATTCCTGCCTGCAGTTCGTTTGACACTGATAGCTGGCTTAGAGGAGCTGTACGCACTACCCCGCGCGGAGTGGGTGCTCCGCTGGCCGGGACAAGTGGTCATCGCTGGATCTCAGACCGCGTGGACTGCCGGCGTGGAAAACGCCATCGAAGAGTACCGCATGGAGGAGTATTTTGAAGAGATGCTGGCTCAGGTGAATTCCCAGATTGTACTTTTGGTCAAATTGGACGAAGGTCTATTTGTCATATTTATATAGAGTTTGTGTTCTTGGTTTCGAATCCACAGCGCGCATCACTGACTTTTCAAAGTTATGTGTGTATTAAATTGTTAATTATCGCTTTTATCGTGCCTCTGAGAGCCACGTTAAACCGCCGGTCCCGACTGCCATGAAGATCTTTGACAATCGTTACGGGGAGACAGTCCCTCAAATAAACTGATGCTGGTCTAAACCATGGAATATCGCTATTCCCTTGGTACGGAAGTCATCGCTCCATGGAAAAGCTGAAACTCTGACATATCTGACTTGTAAGTATTAGACTGGTAAGCGACCTGAGATATTCATAATGTATCACAGACTTATCTTTACTTTTAAAATACGTCATTATAAGTTTAATCTTCTTTTATAGCTGGATACTCTCCGCGCTTTAGTGAAGGGTGATCTAACGTACTTCCAGCGTGAGGTACTCTGCGCCCTCATCGTCATCGAAGTGCATGCCCGTGACGTCACGCATTTACTCGTCGAAGAGAACGTGAAGAATGTCTCAGACTTCCAGTGGATCTGCCAGCTAAGGTAAGCCTGCGGAGCCCGAGCTCCTAGGCATGTAAGTCTTGGATGCAACCGGGATAACGCTAGGACGATGATGATGATGAACTAAAGTCTTAACATTTGGCAGAGGAACTGCACTGACAAAATGAACTTGCTTAGCTGATCCCAACATGAAATGGTTCTTAGCTGGTATGACCAGCAATTCCTGACTTGCAATGACAGAGTTATGAAAGTACACCCTATGGCGTTTCACGGCGTGCTACGGCATACCAGGGCCGGCTTGTCTAGCAAAGTCCTACCCTCTCATAGAATATTAACTTAAAATGGCTATACTATTGCGTTTTGTTCCGTGAGCGAGAGTGCCAGGGGCCTTATCTCCTTTTCCCTCTCCCCCTCATCCCACCCCTCCTCTGTTGTTGCTTGAATCCATAGGCGGCGGTAATCACTTACCATCAGGCGACCCATTCGCTCGTTTCCCGTTTAATACATAAAAATAACAGTTACATTATTTTTCTTTTAGATACTACCAAATCCAAAAGCCGATGGATCCATTGCAAGAAGGCGAGTCTCCCGAGATTTACCAGGACGAGCTAACACTGGACACGTCGCCGTTCTACCGACAGTTTAGTCAGTTCTATTGCGACGTGCGCGCTCTCAACTCCGTCTTTACTTACCAGAATGAATATTTGGGGAACAGGTCAGTACTCTTTTTGCAGGATGATATTTTCGTGTGTGTGTGTGTGTGTGTAGACATTTGTATTTTATTCATTGTTTTTTTTGTATGTTGCCATTTGTGGTGAGACAATTTATGATTAGGATTGCAACCTAGGTATAACCGTTCGTGATTAATGACAAATAGTCTTATATTCTCGTTCTGTTCATAGCAAGGCAATGCTTTGCCAATAATAGTTTCTTGTTGCGCTGTATTTTATTGAAAAATCCATCAAATATCACTCAGGTTATTACTCGGTATCACGTCTACATTCGGTTGTGCTACTTTCTTTATCTAAAGACGTGTATCGGGAACAGTAAAATGCTTGGTCAGCCAATCGAAATTAATGTCAACCTACTCAAATCGCTTCGACGGTTGAATGAAAATGCAGTTAGTAAATTTTAATTCAATTGATCATGTGAGAGTTTTGCTCTGAGTAGGTATAGGTAAATTCACGAAAGTTGACCACAAATGGCGGCCGTCGCGCATATGTACATTCGTGCACCAATGGCGTTGCTCCATTCTTGACGCATTTAGGGAATGCGTCAAGAACGGAGCCATGCCATTGGCACTCCACCCGCGCCTCACCCCGCACCTCCACGGGGACCTAAAAATGATTTCTGCGCAGTGGTCATCTTTCGTGAACCGACCTATACACTTCAATACATCTCCATTAGATCTATGATAATTTTATGTTACTGTTCAGCGGCCGCCTGGTAATAACTCCGCTGACTGACCGTTGCTACCTGACTCTGATGTGCGCTATGCACCTACATTTTGGAGGTGCACCCGCTGGGCCTGCAGGCACTGGCAAAACTGAGACCACTAAGGTATACACGTGATTTAATATTTTGACCTTTAACACCAAGTCTTATGGAACATTTTCAGTTACACCCTTCATACATTGCTATGTTTTCATTTGCTTTATTATTTGAAAAGCAACTCTAGCGACATGTTATTACGGCTGATATTTACAATTCAAATTGTTTTATATACATCTGGTAACTACAATGTTTTTAAATTGTGTTATTTAGGATTTGGCCAAAGCGCTGGCTGTGCAATGTGTCGTGTTCAACTGCTCCGACCAGCTAGACTTCATGGCCATGGGCAAGTTTTTCAAAGGACTGGCTGCGTAAGTTTTTAATTTTTACTTACTTTGATAAAAAAATCTATTTTCGTCTGAAAAGTGATGGACAGTCAGAACCATTTGCGGGCTTGTTGGGACTGGTGGTTGGTTTGGGTCTGCTCACTAAAACCTTCGTATATCTTCACCGCATAATTTTGAAAGGTGGCGTCACGGGGACTACGTTTGCCTGAGATATTCGTGATTCAGTTTGGGTTGGTCAGCTTCACGCAGTGCATATACACTGGCATCTGGGGTGCAGACTATATCACACTGGCATCTTCTTTGCATCATGTCTAAACAACCTTAAAGCTGCGGTTCCACTGAAGCGGAGCGGAGCAGAGCGGAGACGAGCTGTGCCGCGGTTCACCAATCACATGGCTTGAAATAGGAGAGATGAGGATTTCAAGCCATGTCATTGGTGAATCGCGGCACAGCTCGCCTCCACTCTGCTCCGCTCCGCCTCAGTGGAACCTCAGCCTCACCATTGGCGTATCTAGGGCTATTTCTTGGGTAGGCCCTGGATCTTCATAAAGCAATGGTGTGAAAGATTTTCTCACTAAAATTCTGGGGTCGGCACTAGACCATACTGGGATGGACCCGGCCCATCCACCACCTGCTTTATATGCCTATGACCTTTACAAGATGTTTTTTAATCAGGTCGGGCGCATGGGCCTGCTTCGATGAGTTTAATCGAATCGACATCGAAGTTCTTTCTGTGGTTGCGCAACAGGTAATACTGCTTTTTATTATGCTTTTGCTGAAGTTCTAGAGCCATAAAATATTATTTTTTTCAACAGGGAATTGGAACATTTAATTAACCACCGCATGACCGTAATCCATAACAATTTCAAACAGAATTATTGACCCAACGCGGTATCGTAGTTAGAGGAGCTTATTGGTTTATGAACTTTGTTATTAATTTGTTCATGTTGTTTTATTGGAACTCCAGGTGGTGACAATCCAAAAGGCACAGATCGCCAAGTTGGACAGGTTTATGTTTGAGGGCGTCGACCTACCGTTGAAGGCCTCCTGCTCTGTTTTCATTACTATGAACCCTGGTTACGCTGGTAGGTATACTCAACATCTGCTGATGTACAGGATATCGAAAAAGTTATGTCAAAATGTTGGTTGTTATACAATCTTTTATATACAATTACTTTTTGTCCTGTCCACGTCTATATGAACAGGATAAACTCAAAAAGGAACAAACGGATGTTTGAATAGAAGGAAAATTTATATAGACTATAGACTCACGCCTGTATCCCCGAAGGGGTAGGCAGAGGTGTAATATTACACCCACATTTCGCCATGAATTTTTAGGTCCCACGTAATAGGGGGCGAGCCTATTGCCGTACCGGGCACATTACCAGACTCCGTGCTGCTACTGAGAATTTCCTAACGGAAAAACCCAATAACACTTTGCGCGACCCGGGAATCGAACCCGAGACCTCCCTCGAGACCAACGAGGCAGTCGAAAATTCCAGTGAATAATTCTCGTGGGCGTGGCCATCGCTGGAGAAGTCTAATTTGCTTAAAAATTAAGGAATAGAAAAGAAAATTTGAGTATGTAAAATTGATGATACTCAGTGTAAGAAGACTGCTTCCGCGGTCCAATCCAATCCAATTAGACGTTTTACGCCTCCGCGGTCCAGTGACTAGCATATTGTATCTGTTGATCCCAGTGCCGGATTCGATCGCCAGATCGGGCAAAAGTGTGAGTTTTTCTAAATAACTTTATATCAAACTGTTACCTTCTAGGTCGTACGGAACTACCAGACAACTTAAAGGCCCTCTTCCGTCCCATTGCTATGATGGTGCCGGACTACGCACTTATAGCTGAGATCTCACTTTTCTCGTACGGATTCTCTGAAGCGAAGATCCTGGCAGGCAAGATTACTACTACATTCCGTCTCAGTTCTGAACAGTTATCTGCTCAGGTTAGTCCTTATAGTTAGATATCTATATGTACATATATGCTCAGTTACAGTCAGTCAACCCACAAACTGGACTGTGACCTTGTAAATAATGTCGCAGCGCTTGGATGCATCGACTATGTGGCAAACCTTGGAGAACCTTTTGTATTTCTAGCAGGGACAGACGTTTTTCGGATGAAATGATGACGATGTTATGGAAATTTGGAAATCTGATCTTTAAAAAAACAAAAGCGTTTTGCTCACTTGTGTCATCTATATTTATCTTTTTTGTTTTTTTATAGACTCACGCCTGTATTCCCGAAGGGGTAGGCAGAGGTCTAATATTACACCCACATTTCGCCATGAGTTTTTAGGTCCCACGTAATAAGCGTCGAGCCTATTGCCGTTTCCGGGCACATCACTAGACTCCGTGCTGCTACTGAGAATTCAGAACTCGGGATATCCGATCAGCAGTCGCTTACGCTATCCTATGGACCACGGAGGCAGTTTAGTATATTTATCTAAGTCTTAATATTGACACTATAATATTAAGTAAGTAGTAACGTTCTAATGATTCGTTAAAGGACCACTACGACTTTGGCATGCGAGCCGTGAAGACAGTGATCTTGGTGGCCGGTAACCTGATTCGGCAGATGTTGGACTCTGATGAAAGACAGATTGTACTACGAGCACTCAGGGATGTCAACGTGCCCAAGTTTCTTGCAGACGACTTGCTGCTTTTCAATGGTACAACTAACTATTCTTTACATAATTATTATAAAACGGAGTTGTTCGCTGCCTAGCTGCCTGTCTGTTTAACTATTTGAGGTAGACTCAAATGACTCTTAACAGATTTTCATACCGTTCTTGCCAGAGGACAGAATCATTCATGAGAAAGGTGTATATTTTATCGTGACTCAACATACCGTGCGGGCGGCAAGTTGTTGTTTTGGGTCTGGGTCTATGTGTGCGTAAGTAGAATATTTGTAAAAATCTCTGCGACACAAGATTATACAATGATATTACAATAAAAAGGTGTAGATATGTTATAGGCGTACCGAAAGCAGGACGTGAAAGTAATGCCAGTTGGCAAATGGTTGGTTGGCAAGGCTTACTTATGTGTGAGTGTGACGTCACTCGCCGGCGTCAAACGTGAAACTGACACATCTTGTCAAATGAAAATGCCATCGTGTGTAATAAGTAATAACATATTCCACAAATTATTCCACCAAAACTTTTAAATCTGTCACTTACCACTCGTAACTATATATAGGTATCATTTATGTTGATTTTTTCAAATACCAAATAATATATTCGTAAAATATGGCGATAGAAATAGACAATGATAACCGATCAAAGATTAAAATGACAGACCAATTAGTCGCCTTACTACAGGTACAAAGGTACGTTTGTTAGGATAAGAGAGGATAAACTAATTATGTTATTACATAATATATTCTTGGGTTTACGCGAATGTTACACATTGAAATTAAACTACAGTTTACGGATTTTATCGCGTTATATTAGTTTCACTGGTGTCTAGATAGTAACACCAATAGTTGAAAAATGTTCGGGTACTTTGAGATTATCTCTCTTTGTACCTCGCGATATTTTAATCATGCCATCCTACAACGTCTAATCGTAATGTTGTGTGATATTGCAATAAGTTGTTTTCGATGTGTGCAATAGTGTCCCGTTTCTGTGAATTGATTACTATTTAGGTAACATATCTACACCTTTTTGTAATATCATTGAGATAATATTTATTGCAAGTGTTGGCGGCGTCGAATAAAGACATGAAGAAAAATATGTGTATGAGGATGTTAGACTAAAAAATAAGATAGTATAAAATGAAGATGAATAATCTTATCATCTCTTTTTATTAGCTAATAGGCATTTTATAATATTTTAACCATTTATATTATCTTTAGGTATTATATCAGACTTATTCCCTCGCGTGGAGATACCGGTCGTGGACTACGGCATCATGGAGCAGTCCATCAGGAATGTGCTCATCAAAAGAGGTTACGATGATCTCTATTGTAAGTTACCTTCCTACTAACTTTGTACTTGACGACACGATTTTGAGTTGAGCTTTTGGGTGAGGCTATTGTCTAATGCTAACGGCTAACGTCCCGGTGTGCCAACGAGCATGACATGACTGTGTTATTTTTCAAAGCTTTTATTCAATTTGTTTGTTGTTGTTTTTAGTCAGCCTAATCTTGAAACTTGATATAGATTTCGAAAATCCTTCTTGTTTGTAAAGATATAATTCCCTTTTGTTCCTGTCCAAGTGTACGGGATGTAATTTTCATTGACAATTTTTATTACGTGATATGTTTTCAAAGTCAAAGTCATAATCGTTTATTCATCTAGGTCACAAGGTGACGCTTATGAACGTCATTTTTTTTGCTTGCAGCATTCGTTTTCAAGGTCATACAATTGTATGAAACAACTGTTGTGAGACATGGCTTGATGTTGGTCGGACCGGCGGGCGCGGGCAAAACTAAAGTAAGCAATCTATAATTATATTAAAAGAATTTGTGTTTTATAATACGAGTCGCCCAGCCCGTTCTACCCAACCGATTCGCATGATTTTTTTTTAATGAAAGCTCTCGCTGCATAGCTTTATCATCAAGCATTAGAAATTACCTAACTTGCACATTCATCATTCATCAAAATGATCAAGTTATATGCAAAAACAGTTTTCTCCCATACATTTTTTACGTTTTCGTAGCCGTAGTCAATGACTTTCTAATTCTATATATCTGGTTCTCATTGAGGTAGGCGTTTCGTTTCGTTCGTTATAGGCCTATAACACGCGCTGAAAAGAGCTCTTTCATTTGATGGTATGCTCATTTAAATTGGGTAAGTTTGAAGGAAGATAGGTGTGGACACATTTAACTTATTTTTCAATATCTTAATATATAAAATCCTTGCGTTACTGACTGACTGACAAACACGCTACAACCGAAATTATTGGGCGCAGGAAGCTGAAATTTGGCATGTTTATTCCTTGGGGACCGCAGGGGTGCACTAAGAAGGGATTTCCCGAAATTCCCACGGGTTCGTCCAAAACGAGTAAATTTAAAAAAAAATGCAGGCGTAGCTGCTGGCGTCCTCTAGTTCTACTATAAATTTCTTAAGATTCCATTGCTTTCTTTCTACATGGACGGTTCTAAATTCAAAAATATTTTATGGCATCTAATAAGTTCTTTGCGGTAACTGCCAGAAAAAACCGTTATGCCTCCTTAAGGTGACCTTGCCTTACTTTCATACGGGTGTGAGTGTGGTGGTGTGTAAAATTATACCCGATATTGGTAAAATTATCACAATAGTGAATTATCGCTGATGGCAGGTAATTTTCCCCGAATGTTACCAGTTAACCCTTAATGTTGGGTGAACTGATCTCTGATGTTGAGGAATTTTCCCCCTTTTTTTCGTATCGCGATGAAATCCAGTTACGGACTGTCCCTCAAGGGGGTCCCTTGAGGGACAGTCCGTAACTCCGCCAACTCTGTACTGAGTTTGGGGCAGGTGGAAGGGGGGTGTGTGGCTGGGCTCTCCCCCCTAGCTGTTCGGAGGGGCATACCCACTAAAACACCGCGGTGTTCCTCTTTCGACCCTCATGACGGGGTCGCGGTAACGACGTCAGTATATCCGCGACCCGAGGAATTTGCCCCAAATGTAGTGAAATTTCCGCCTAATGTTGGGAAAATCAACATCATTCTATAGACGGGTAATTTACGTTTTATGTTAGGAAAATTTTTGTTTTTAAATTAAGGACTTTCTTCGGGCATCTTAATATTTTTTTTATGTGGAACATATTTACAGCGGTTCATAGTACTATTGTCATATAATTATATTACAAGTGGTAGCTATGGTAGAAATTGTAGCTTTGGTAAGAATTCGTTTTGAGATAAAATGTACTTTTGGCAGCACCGGAGGATTTGGTAGAAATGGTAGTTTAAAAAAAATGGGTAGATATGATAGGGTTAGTACGAATAGTAGTTTTGGTAGAAATAGTAGTTTTGATACCTAGAAATAGTATTTTCGGAAGGAATAGTACTTTTGGTAGAAATAGTATGATTGGCATATATGGTAGTTTTGTTAGCAATGATACTTACGATTGCTACCAAAACTACCATCTCCATCAAAGTATCATTTCTACAATGTACTCATTATACCTATATGTAAGAGCTTTTTTATAATATTAAAATAATATATGGTGTGGAGCAGCACGGGTCCTCTAGTCAATATTTTAAAAATAAATTTAAGAAAGAAAATTTTCATGGTACTTAATCAGTTTTAGATAAAGTTAGGGTGTAAGTTCCTTTTGTAAAACAGTTGTTTTATATATACAACGTTTTGTGATTTTCAGCGTTTATAATTCGTCGTAAATATCATTACTTAGGTACAAGATTTGGTTAGTACAGATACAGTACCCACAACAAAAGACCGCAAGTGATAGTCGTTCACTGCAAAAAGCGTGCCTACAAGCGCCTACATGTACTATCAAAAACAAGCAAAAACCGATATAAATCGTAGCATAGAACTTTTATCCTCTTCAGTGTTATCAAGTACTATTTGTATCCTCTTTAGTGTTATAAAGTACAATTTTCTATCATCTTCAGTGCTATGAAGTACAATTTTATCCTCCGCAGTGTTACGAAGTACTCCGCGACGCGTTAACAGCCATCAAAGGCAAGCTAGCACCTGATGGGTTCCCCTTTACCCCCGTACATACATTCGTGGTGAACCCCAAATCTATCACCATGGGGCAACTGTATGGAGAATTCGATTTGCAGACACACGAATGGTAAGTAATAAGATTTTATGATAATGTGAGTGTATAGTTGCCTTTTTTGGGTTTCACTATCAACATTATCCACCTGCAGTAGTCCACTGCTTGCTATATTATTATGATTCTCCAATAGCACGCCACTAAGTTTGGTTTCCGACTCTTCATATATTATCCAGCTGTTGCTTGTTTCTTTGAATAAATCGATTTGGGTTTAGTAGCAAAATAATTTCTTAGTTTTTAGTTCTTTTTCCTTCTTTTTCATCACTAAAACGGTAATTCAATAGAGATCTAAGCCTACTGTGGCCAAGACTTATGATACAGGCAGCCCAATGGAGAAACCAACAGACTACCACGCAGAGGGGTATTGTCATGCAGGGTGGGTTCAAACCCAGTCTCGTCACGAACCGCTGACTTTTCAAAGTTATGTGTGTGTTCAATTGCCAATAACCTTTAGCCCCGTGACTCTGAGAGATCTTTGATGATGCTATATAGATTATAGACTTGACTCCGTGGTACAGTGGATAGCGTATGCGACTGCTGATCGGAGGTCCCTGGTTCGATTCCCGGGTCGGGCGAAAGTTATACTGAGTTTTTCCGAATTCTCAGTAGCAGCACGGAGTCTGGTGATGTGCCCGGTAACGGCAATAGGCTCGCCCCCTATTACGTGGCATCTAAAAATTCATGGCGAAATGTGGGTGTAATATTACACCTCTGCCTACGCCTTCGGGGATACAGGCGTGAGTCTATAAAAAGAAAATATAAAGAGTATATAAAAGCGTACTAACTCCCTTAAATGCTCTCTTTGGGTTGTCGAGGTCATAGGGCAGTCGTTTGAAACGCTGAAAGTTCTGTCATATTTGGTTAGGCTTGTGGACGGCCGAATACCAAGGGGATAGTGTAGCTAAGACGATGATGACTTATGATTATAGTTATTATGTTGTTTAGGACTGACGGCATCTTGTCGAGTTTGGTCCGCGCCGGCATAGCTGTCGAAGATATGGATAAACGCTGGTATGTCTTTGATGGACCCGTGGATGCTGTGTGGATCGAAAATATGAATACGGTACCTAAATGTTGACTATTGTGCTTACTTTTAGGAATCGGCATCTATTTGTACAAATTCAATTATACGATAGTTCCTTAAGCTTGCTGGAGCGCAAGTAGAGCGTCATGCAGAGTTGCGGACGGAGGATGACAATGAAATTAGACTCTTAAGTGTAAAAATCTTATAACTTTATAAACTATGAGGGCTTGGTCACGAGATCGGTCTAAGCGGCGAACGGCGCGGCAGGGGCGAAGTACATGGCGCGTTTACTTTGAGGTTGCCGCGCGCCGCGTCACAGTAAACGCGCCATGTACATCGAAAACGCTCGCCGCTGCCGCCCGCCGCTGTAGGCCGTGACGCCCGTGACCGGGCCGTAAAGTTTATGAGGATGGATGGATGTTGATTTGTTACTCTTTTACGCATAAACAACCGATCGGTGAATTGTTATATTTTGTTCCAATTACCAAGGCCCAAAGACGACGCTGTGGGCTGAAGCTAGTAATATAATAAGGGCTAGTCAGAACCGTATATAAAATTACTACCAGGCACGGGCACCTTATCCTTATCTAATACTTACAAACGAGCATTCTTATATTTGTATATAATAATCCGTATCACGGAAACGGCTCCAACGATCTTTATGGAATTCAGTATGCAGGAAGTTGCGTTGGCTAAGATTGATTTTTAGAAAACACAATTTGGCATATAATAACCCGGTCATCTAGGTGAGCTATCGATACGAGCTGGCCAAGTACAGTTTGGCGCACTTCATCTCTTTCATTTTACAGAGAATTAATAACCTCGTTCTACAATTTCTGATTCCAGGAGGTTCCTCCTCACCGGAGAAATCCTATCCGATTCTATTCACCGGAGGAAATATGAATAAATTAGAAAATGACATCAACTTGACAACTAAATGTATTATAGAATGGATGACACATAATAATTTAGACATAAATATTGATAAAACCAATTTTATTAATTTTAATCAAAGACAAAACAATGAACTCAATTTAAATATTCATTACGGTGGACAAACAATATCTCAAATTGACATGACAAAGATTATTATTAGGCAGTAAGTTGACATGGAAACCTCATATAGAAAAACTATGCAATAAATTAAGTCAAAGTTGTTATGCATTATTCAAACTCGGTAGTATAGCAGATCGCAAAATCGTGCTCACTGCATATCATGGATATGTAGAATCTATAATAAGGTACGGAATAATCTTTTGGGGTAATTCCACACACAAAGAACTGGCTTTTAAAGCCCAAAAGAAATGTATTAGAACCATAATGTCATATAAAATCTACTGATAGTTGTCAACCCTTTTTTCGTTCTTTAAAATTGCTGACACTACCATGTCTTTATATAATATAAGCCGTGCTTTTTGTCAAAAGTAATCAAAATCTCGTTGAAAAGATAAATACAGCAAGACGGCGACATACCTATGTTGTGTTTGGTAGCTTCTCGGACAACCATGCTACATAAAAGCATATTCTGTATGAGTCCTAACCTATTTAACAAATTGTCACAAAAATTGGGAAGTGAAGAGGATATAAGTTTGTTTAAAAAACATGCGAAATTATTATTATTAGACAAGATTTATTACAGTGTTGCTGACTATCTTAATGACAAAGATTTAAAATAACTATTATGATGTGTTTAAAATTATTGATCTTTTGAATTTTTAAAGAACAATGGTCGGTTCCCATACAAAGGTGGACCAGAATTTTTTTTTTTACGCCTATTGCTGTGGAGTTATTTATCAATATTTTTATTTTACTTTATTTAACTTTAGTATAGTTATGAATTTTAAAAACTTGGGATTACCTTTTTTATTCTATAAAAATTATGTTTGAGGTTATGAACTAAATTGTGTTTTTATTTAGTTTATTCGTAAAAATATATACATTAAACTATTCTGGTACCTAATATATGTGTTTAGAAAAACATGTTCTTCTAACAAACAAACTAAAAAACTCAATTCATAGCAAGCGAGGAACGATTGACGTTGATGTACCGGTTATAAGAGCGGTTACGCACTACATCCGATCCGAACCCGCGAAAATCAGGTCCGGCGTAGGCGTAGAACTATTTCTTTGGTAATTTACGCACTAGATCCGATTTCCGTCATCCGATTTCTGTCCGTTATTCTAGAATCTCCATCCCGGAGATAATTTTTGACGGACCGTCGACGGACCGACATAGCCATATAGTCGTATTTTTTATTAGACGAAGTCAACTGACGTTTACTGTGTTGTCAGTTTATGATGAAATAAAAATAGTGTTGTGACAAAGTGAATGATTGAAAAAACTCTTGAATGAATGAAATTGCCTCGATTGTCTAGTGAATAGTAAGTGTGCCGAACGGCCGATATCGGGTACGGTGTTCGAATTTTTGAAGACTATGTTCCTATAGTATTTACCTATACTGAATACCGAGTGTTTTAAACATTAAGGAAAACATTGCGAGGAAACTTGTAAGACTGTTCTATTTTCAATACATCATGTAGTTGAAACTATAGATGTATAAAATATAACAATTTATAGGTAGGTTATGAAAATAAAAACATCGCTTACGACATAATTTGCTTTTATTCATCATCAGATAAAAAAACATCACTATCGCTTGCGGTGACATTAATTATAAATCTGTCGGAAACATTGTCGATCATGTGGTCGAGACCATACATTTTGTCTTCTTCTTTAATTAGATATATGAGATACGCAGCTACTCCATTTTTTTGCCTGCGCCCATACCAACTCAATGGGATTGAGCTCACAGTGGTATGGAGGCAGACGTAAAACAATTATCCCATGCTGCGCTGCCACCTCGTCCACAACATACATATGTACGAAACAATATAGCAACAAATAAACACAACAGTTACCACAAACAAAACGTAACGGAAAACTTAACAAAAACAATAACTAAATACTAAACAGCGTGAGCGCAGAAAAAACATTCTTGCTATCAGACTAGAGGTTAGAAGCCGAATGAATAACAAACAAAATGGCGAACGACGCGAGCCGCGCTTTGTAATAAGCCGTCAAAAAACGGATGTAACTACTTACATAACTACTAGTAACTTATATCAGAGCACTTTTATTGTAAAATAAAAATAATATTCTTTTATAGTTCGAAATGATTAACTATTCACACTCATTGTTCGTTCATCTGATTGAACGAGAACTAAACGCATCACTATAACTTTAAATATGACAACATTATTTTACAAAGTGACATTAGCTACTGTCAGTTAGCTTCGTCTAATTAAAAATAAGTATTATTTGTATGGACGCTCGCGCACTGAGTCCGACTTGAATCCGAACTACGTACGAACAGAGAGGTAGAGGGGCGGGCGGTGTATGCGGCGGGGTGGGTGACGCGGTAGGCATCTATCTAGTGTGGCAGCGAGCACACGTGCGCGTTGGTTTTTGTATTGTGTTTCCCTACGATGTTTTTACTTTAATTGAAAATGTTGAAAATAAACCCTGTTTATGGGACAAATCTATAGACGATTACAAAAACACAACATTGACAAGGAATGCATGGATTTTAATTATGCATCAAAGTAGACAGACTCATTCGGTAGTGATTGTAAAATTTCCTGTCGTATTGACGTAAGACTGCGTGGTGATTGTAAAAAGCTCCATTTAATCTTCGATCCAGCAAGAGAGTATGCACCCAAAATTCTTTGCTTCTTCCATGTCTTCGTACGTATAGTATTGCCAGAAGTTGACGTCGATTGAAAGGACTCATGATAAACGACGTGAACACTTTGCTGTGGCTCCGAGTAAAATGACTTATGCCAAAAGGTGGCTTGGATTAGTATCAGAGATCGGACTAGTGCGTAAGCGATATCCGAATTTAGTCCGAGTTTTTTAGATCCATATTTTCACTGGTTCGGATCGGATTCGGATCGGATGTAGTGCGTAATCGCTGTAACAGTGACAGATACCGAAATGGCGTATTTGTTCCATTTCACGTCATTCACGTCAAATCTTAGATTTTTCATTAAAAAAAAACGATTAATTACTACGTAATAAAAATATTTTTAATATTTTATATGTAACTAAAACACCTATTGATATTTTATTGCAAAAGTTATATTTTATTTTATTACAAAGTAACATAAATTCCTATTTATCATATCGTATAATGAAACGCATATTTTGACAATAAGGTTAATATGTATTTGCTTTGATCAAAATATTAAAAAAAAATACTTTTTTTGATATAGGACTCATTATCAGACGTGCTAAAGGCCAAAGTGACCATTGTTCTTTGACATGTAAAATATTGTACACCATCTAGTACGGTATATCACAGAGATCTGTACTTTAGAATTAAGACCTTTCTTGTAATACTTTATATACTTGTGATAACAATAAACTATCTGAATCAGGTATTGGACGACAATAAGAAGCTGTGCCTCTCAAGCGGTGAGATCATGAAGCTGACCGACCGGCAGCGAATGATCTTCGAAGTGGCCGACCTATCCGTGGCTTCCCCTGCCACCGTGTCACGATGCGGTATGGTGTACTTGGACACCAGGGTTGTGGGTCTACAGCCGTTGGTTAACGCTTGGATGAAAGCTAATGTGCCATCGGTAATTGTATATTCAAGTTCTGTACCTTCTTTCTTCTTAGTAGAAGCTACTAGACCCTTGGTGATGGGCCGGCTCAACTGGAGAAGTACAAACCTCACGTAAAATACAATAATATGGAATTATTTAAGGTTTGTTTTTCTCTTCTTGTTTAACTATTATTAATTATTATTATTATAATTATATTAATTATAATAATTACTATTAATTATTATAATTATATAATTTATTATAATTATTATAACTCCAAGACTCAATGTTCATTGCATGTCAACGGTACAAAGAAAACGACAATGATTTGTATTATTGAATAAGTAGTTTTTTAGAAGAGCTCCCGCACTAGAGATCCTATACAACATTTTGTGGGTCACATGTTTTTATTTATTTATAGGCCTGTATCCCCGAAGGGGTAGGCAGAGGTGTAATATTACACCCACATTTTGGCATGAATTTTTAAGGTCCCACGTAATTAGGGGCGAGCCTATTGCCGTACCGGGCACATTACCAGACTCCGTGCTGCTACTAAGAATTTCCTAACGGAAAAACGCAATACACTTTGCCCGACCCGGGAATCGAACCCGAGGCTTCCCAATCCCACGCGCACATTTATGCCGCGAGACCAACGAGGCAGTCTATAAAATAATATCTCGTGTGGGAATCAAACCCATAAAACTCGGCGTAGTGCTAAGTGGCAATGCGACGGCTTAAACCAGTCCTAATAAAATCTGATATATTGACAGCTCGCAGACAACATCCGCAAGATACTACCCGGCCTGATCAACACATACCTATACCCTGCACTGGATGTGCTCCGAGAGAGCCTGACGGAGATCGTGGCTTCCATCGACAGCGGTCTCGTGCTGAAGTTTCTGGAACTGATGGACTTTAGGCTTCGGCCGCTGCTGGGGAAGGATGATAAGGCGCCACCGCCGCCACCCATATTGGCTACGATGCGTGAGTTTAATGTTTTTTATTTATATTGACAGCCTGAGAACCTTACGGTTTTCTAATTATAGATCAAGGTATTAATACTAAAGTGCATTCATCTTTACCTGGCACAACTAGTAAACAAACATACCTTCATCACAAATCACAAGATTGGGGCCGCATCATGTAATATATGCTACTAGAAAATATTTACAATGTAGTTCAAATACCAACACATTATTTTCCACCTAAAATAGCTTCATATTTCCCTTTTAAAACATATTTATTTAAAGAAAATCGTAATTGTGATGACACTTCAAACCACAGATTATTACGATGTCTTGTCAATATGGCATTTGACTGTAGAGATGGGATGAAGTGAATGATAAAATTGAATGATTATAGAAAAAGTATTAATATATTGTAATCCATTTATGGTAAATGTAAAGAACATTCAGATCCGTATAAAATGATTTCATTAACTAAACTGAGGTAAATTTTCATAAGGGCCTAAATTAAAAGCTTTTCACTGCAGACAATATGGATAAAAACCGATAAGTCTATAAATATATTTTTTGGCATTATTGTTGTTAAATCCTTATTAATGAGCAACACTGAGAGCAACAATAATGAAAAGAGTTTGGAGTCAAACATTTCGGGTATTCTATCTAGAATGATTTTGAAGTTGCTTACGACCGACCTGACTTGCTTGTGGATTTGTATTAGCTTTTCATTCCGACTATTATTTCTCTTGATTGACAACCAAGCTACGTACAAAGAACTTTGAGATTGCAACTGATTGGACTCTTGTAACTAACCGAGAGATAAAAGTAAGTGTAAGTTAGTGTAGTTTTTATATCAGGACAATTAATCTTAATAAATAAAACTCAAACTCAGATAGACATAACTGCTGCACCGATTTAGCTAATTCATTTTTGTTGTTTGTATGATTGAAAATATTGAAAAATAGATGGAAAAGTAAAATATGGGTTAAAAAATCTCCATACAAAACAGCGAAATTTAAAAATAGAATTACTCCGATAGAATTGACTGACAGTCTTTTTTAAAATAGGTATGTATTTTGTGCGCCCCCTTTGCCAGGCAAAGTCCTATCCTTTTTCTAGTCAGAGATGGGCAAAATGTAATTTGTAACCATCAATCATGAAAACATTTACCTAAAGTAATCGAAAAACTAGCCATTCTCTGATTGCAGTCAGAAATCGTAATCACGATTACATGATATATGGGGGCGGGTGATAGATCCCGCTAACGCTAATTGTTGAAGTCATTATAAAGACAAATAGGGTTTACATTCACTTACCAGTATTAAGTTATAAACGCATTTTGCCTTAAATTCAGATAAGATTTCAATATGAAAGTGGTTGATGAAATGGCGGCCAAGAAAAATATTATTTTTGTTCGCTTTCCGCCTTATCATTGCGAACTAAACCTAATAGAATTAATATGGCCACAAATAAAATCGCACGTTGGCTGCAATAATAAAACTTTTAAGATGAGAAAAATAAAATAACATTTCTATTTCTACTCTCATCGAAAACATTAAAAGTTTAAAATCTCTATCTCTAATATGTTTTATTTCATTCACTGAATGAATTTTAATTGAAACTTGATTTAGTTCATGCAATGTTTCCCATCACTAGTCTTACGGACGTACTTATCTGTCCGCCATATTTGTTTACCATTTTTGCCAGATAAGAATGAATGCACTATAAATATATTACCGTTATAGGTATTAAGAAACAAATGGCTTTCTGAATATGGATCAGGGTATACATATTTGTGTTACGGGTCAAAATCGCATAAGTATTTGAAACTAAAGATAAATGCTTTATATAACATTACGAAAGGGATAAATAATTTCAACGCGGTTGTTAGCACGGCTATAGTTCATCATCATCAGCCTTTAACAGTCCACTGCTGGACTAGGCCTCTTCCCTGAAAGGAGGAATTGGCCTACTATACCACGCTGGCCAAACGGGTTGGTATAGGGTTTGTTTCAAGCTTTCCTTCTCTTACAGTGCTGTTCTCTGCATAATATGCTCCCTCTGTCGGCTCCTACGACACCCATGGGATGTTATGGGGTGGTGACATTTCGTATTCTTAATCCGTCACCACACGGACGGCTATAGTTAGTACCTCATAATATATTTAATTTTACCCCAACGTTTCGGGATGGGTAGTGATTTCGTGACCACGGCTAGCGCAAGCCATGACGTTGCAGATCATTGAATGATAAAGTATTTGCTTGTTATAGCTCGTCTTGCACCGCTATGGGTGGTTTGGTCGGTGATCTGGTCTGTAGGAGCCACCTGCGACCACAACGGTCGCGCCATATTCTCCGAGTTTATCAGAAAAAAGACCAAGGCTGAAGGACTCAAGCCGCTGTTCCCGGCCGAAGGCAGGGTCTACGATTATACGTAAGTCTATTATTGTTATGTAGTCATTACTATAATGCATAATATACTCTACTGTGTAATGTGTATCGCAACGAAATCATATTTTTACGTGTACATTGGCGGAATTCGAAAGAATGATACTAGAGTATTAATGTTAAATGTAACTAGGTTGTCGTATTGGGTATAAAGCAGCGATAGCCTATTGGAGATACCAACAGACTGCCGTGCAGAGGGTATCGGGTTCGAATCCATGGTGCGCAGCAATGACTTATCGGAGTTAAGTGCGTATTAAATTATTAATTATCGCTTGTCCCGTGCCTCGGAGAGCACGTTAAGCCGTCGGTCCCGGTTGTCATGAAGATCTTTAACAGTCGTTACAGGGTGTCAGTACCTTCTAAATAAACTGACACTAGTCTAAACCATGGTATATCGCTATCCCTTCGGGTTGCGGAGGTCAGACAGGCAGTCGCTCTGTGGAAAAGCTAATATTCAGCCAAATCCGGTTAGACTAGTTAGCGGACCCCACATTGAAACAGGGATTGCGCTAGGAGGATGATGACTGTCGTATTGGGTATAAACATGTAATGGCAGCTGTATGATGTTTCATAAATGAATGTTTGTTTGTTTGTTAATAAGTAATTATGGGCCAGATTCACCACCTGGGTAGGCCTTAACTTCTAGATAAATTCAGAAGAATTTGTATGAGTTATCTAGGAAATATACTGGGCATATAACAGATAGTAGTGAAACTGGCCCTAACGGCCTGGTCACGAGATTGGTCTAAGCGGCGAGCGGCGTGTTTACTATGAGGCGGCCGCGCACCGCGTCGCAATAAATGCGCCATGTACATCGAAAACGTTCGCCGCTGCCGCCCGCCGCTGTAGGCCGTGACCGGGCCGTATGAGTAATAAATATCTGATCTTTTAAAAGAAGAGATCCTATCTCTCGGTTTTTTCCTTCTATCTTGTTCACGGTATAGTGTGACCCTCGAAATACGAAGTCCAGCATTCGAATTCCATGCTATTCCTAAGTTTAATAGAATATCAGTTAGATATCAGTTAGATAGACGGGATGACCGAAACGCAACCTCGAGCTAATAGTAAGTTTCTCGCCTATGTAACTGATTCTCAGCCAAACATAGAACATTAATATTTTGAAGTAGATGATGCCCGCGGTTACACCCGCGTTACTTAGGGCTACTGCTCCGCTCCCGTCGCTCATAGCGTGATGTAATATAGCCTATAGCCTTCCTCGGCAAATGGGCTATCTAACACTGAAAATTTTTTTCAAATCGGACCAGTTGTTTCTGAGATTATCGAGTTCAACCAAACAAACAAACAAACAAACTCTTCAGCTTTATATATTAGTACAATATTAGATTTGGAATCAGCGTAGGTTTTTAACATGGCCAAAAAACTTTGCTTTTGCCTATTGCGGAAATCTAAATAATATTTGAAGGCGATGATGTGGATATTTGATTGATATTTTCGTAGCAGAATCTATACTAATATATGAAGCTGAAGAGTTTGTTTGTTTAGTTGAACGCGCTAATCTCAGGAACTACTAGTCCGATGTCAAATTTATTTTTCGTTGTTAGATAGCCCATTTATAGAGGAAGGTTATAGGCCTATATAACATCACGATATGAGCTACGGGAGCGGAGCAGTGGGTTTAATAAAAACATTTGCTTTTAGCCTGAATGACGGCGGGTTCACTGACTTAACAGAAGATAATGAGCCTTTGCCGCCATACTGGTACAACTGGATGGCCTTTTTGGAACCCTACAAGGTGGAGCCTGAGTGGCGCTATTCGGGTGTGTATTCACATTGTTCTTACATTCTTACTAGTAGGGGAGCCCGCGATTCCAAATTGGGCTCTTACTTATTACTCGAGCGTCATTGAGACCTGTTTGGTTGGAAAGCTAAGATGATAAAATGGATTATAATATATACCTTTGCAGCTATTGATTTTCAAAACTTCAAACAACAACTTTTGCACTAATTCCTAAAGATAACCTTAATCTGAAGCGTTTGAGTCTCAAAATGGCAAATTCTTTTTGCTCGTTCTAATAGTGACCACGAGTTTGCGTCACACCCAAATCGTCAGATTATTCAATGAGACCCTTTTTGTAGGTTCACTTAAAATCCCCTTAGAAAATCTGACACGCTCGATTAATTTCATTTTCTTTGCATTTTAAAATCTTTAATACGACTCCATTATGCAAACGATCAGATTAACATTCCTACTTTATTAAAAATACGTAAGACTTGGATGCTATCGATATCTGACGCGCTCGAGGAAATTCCGAAATCCCTTCATGGGCTCTCCTACTATATGTCGCCGCCTTTATAGCCATCTCTAGGCGATCGGTTGGCGCAGCGAAAGTTTTAAGGCTGCTGCACACGTTGCCGGCGGCATACGAAGCCGCCGGCCTGGCCGCACGAATGAGCCGCCGGCATGGCCGCCCGGGTAGGCCGCGCGCCGGCCGAACGTGGGTTACAACTTGCTACTTGTGTGTGGTTGTTCTATACAACTGGAATGATGCCCGGCGGCTTTCTGCGGCAGATGCCGGTGGCACCGACGCCCGATAAAAGCCGGCGGCTTGTGCCGCCGGCACTGTGTGTACCAGCATTAAGCAACTGCTACGTCGAAGGCTGCGGGTTCGAATCATAACATAAAATTTGGGTGCATGAACATGGATGTTTATCTCGGTCTGGGTGTTTATATGACATGTATAATATGTATGTATTTACAAAATAAAAGTATATTATGTATATCCATTATCTATAGTTGATGCCACGAGAAGATAGACTTTTTGTAAACACACATTCAGGGCTTCACAAGCTTTTGCTCAACACTTGTGTTTGAGATTTTACGCTTTAGTGAACTTTTATACTTTTTGAACAGTCGTTTTATTCAATGCTCAATTATGCTACTATGTATTCAAATTGACATATTTTTATTATTAATCCGTTCTTTTTGTAGTTTTTTATACTTAAGTAATTCTGTAAATGCAAGTGAATAATAAGAGTACCATGTATGTTAATGATATAGTACAAATATGGCACTCCTAATATATTGACATGCTTTTTTTAGTCATAAATAATTTGCTAAAAATAGCCAAGCTATATCCTAAAATATTTAAAAAAATGTCCACAAATGAATAATATTACAGACAATTAGCTATAGTCGTATTTTTAATTAGACGAAGTCAACTGACGTTTACTGTGTTGTCAGTTAATGATGAAATAAAAATAGTGTTATGACAAAGTGAATGATTGAAAAAACTCTTGAATGAATGAAATTGCCTCGATTGTCTAGTGAATAGTTAGTGTTCCGAACGGCCGATATCGGGTACAGTGTTCAAATTTTAGGCGTGCTTTGTACATACCAACGAGTTTTCGAGAGACTATGTTCCTATAGTATTTACCTATACTGAATACCAAGTGTTTTAAACATTAAGGAAAACATTGCGAGGAAACTTGTACACGCAGCTACTCCATTTTTCAGGAGTGATATGATGAAGACCTTTTTCAAAAAGTTTTTACTTCTGTCATTTTGAAGGTTTTGTTATTTCTTGCAACATATCCTTTAGCCTGCGCCCATACCAACTCAATGTGATTGAGCTCACAGTGGTATGGGGGCAGACGTCAAACAATTATCCCATGCTGCGCTGCCATCTCGTCCACAACATCCTTATCGCAATGTTCTTTTTTGTGCTGCCATACAATGTCTATAAGAGTAACTTTAACCATTCTTGCTTCGAATGAAATATTTTTGCTCGTTAGCCACTATTGTATTCTAGGTTTAGTCCAAGACATTGTAGGCAGCGATTCTAGTTTCCTGGAGTGGTAGGGGGCATTATCCATCACTACTACGGAATTTGGTTTAAAGGGGAATCCTTTTATAGTTTGAAATGATTAACTATTCACACTCATTGTTCGTTCAACTGATTGAACGAGAACTAAACGCATCACTATTACTTTAAATATGGCACCATTATTTAACAAAGTGACATTAGCTACTGTCAGTTGGCTTCGTCTAATTAAAAATACGACTATAGTACATCGCATTAAAATTTCTGGGGAGAGTTTCGTTGTGTATGAATGAAAACGTTAGAATAAACTTAAACTAAATCCATTAAAAATTTACGCTGAAATTACATTCGGACACCAGGTCCAGGGATACCTAATGTGAGTGGCTGCGGGACATGAGATTTCGGGTTCGATTCCCGGGTCGAAGAAAATAATTGTTGGATTTAAAAAAATAATATAATCATTATCCAATAGAAGCTCAAAGACCTGTCTTTGTTTGTGTGTTGAGTTGGCAGTGTTTCGCCCACGTTAAGTCGTTGGTTTACCCAATCTTTCTACGGAATTTACTACCAGTGCTCTATAATTAGGAAAGAAAACATCACCTTCGTCGAAGACGTCATTTATTTTTATAAGTTGTAAAAAATCTATTGCGTGAAAAATAGTTTGCCATCTGCAATTCTGCACCCGCTTTTCCGAGATGCCGGCCATAGGACGAGCGTTGCGACCTCATAAACTTGTATTGAACTTTAAACAAACCTAAAAAAACTCTTCTTTACACCTAAAAATATTTTTTATCCTCTGATAAAGGCCCAAGAACGGAAGATATCAATGGACTAACGCAAAATGTTGTCATTCCAGGCATCTGACATGTTCCAGTACTACAAAACACTGTTGACAGCGCGTAAAATAGATAAAAACCCGATCAATTGACGTATTAGTTTCCAATGAAACATATATATGTACAGTCCGTTCACAGTTATTTTACCTCTGACAGATGTCGGTGTTTATTTTCTTTATGTTGTAATTGTACTCTGTGATGACAGGAATGTTACCCGTGCATAACATTTTACCCAACATTAGTGGAAATGCTTCAAAAATTCAAATGCTTGAAGCTCATGGCCGCAAAGTGGTTAGATTACCGCCATACCACTGCGAGCTAAACGCAATTGAACTTATGTGGAGTCTCATTACAAGGCGAGTCACAAGCAAAAATTTAGGACAAGAGGGAACCAACATGACAGCAGTTACGAATCATCATAACATTGGCAGTCCACATGGATCATTCTTATAGACTCACGCCTGTTTCCATGCAGGGGTAGGCAGAGGTGTAATATTACACCCACATCATTCTTATTCGAAATTAATATGAAAATTAAATTTGCAGTTTTTGTATTTGATAATTAGAACCTCACGTTGGCGTAATTATGATGCGTTTACCTTTATTATATTACATAGACAACATTTTTATTATAACTATTTATCTTCATAGGAAATTAGTTATTTCGTAAGCAAATAAATGTACATGCATATAGCTATGCCAATATCTAGAGTTTTTGTTACAAACATTACTTCCAAATATTTAATACGATCGCTTAGGCAATAAAAAAATAAGTACATTTTTAGCAATAATGTATATTTAAAATGGGAGTATTATATACCGAATATAGCAACACAACGCCCAGATTGGCCAATCTAACAGCTAGAGGTAAAATAACTGTGAATGGACTGTACCGTTGCGCTCATTGGATTTGAAAATATTTGATTTTGACAGAAGTGTCGCTAAGTCACTTAGTAGAAATTCTTTGTTTACAATAGTCTATGTTCTTGTGACACGGACTATAGTACCCATAGTACAAGCTCTGCTTAGTTCTGGACTAGATGGTGATGTGGGTATGTGGTGGAATACTTTTATTATTTTCTAAACATTTTTGTCACCAATAAATCTTAGTAAATTTTTTTGTCTCAAAATATTAATATGTCGTTAATATTTTTTTCTTCATCTTTTGCATGTGTGGCCAACTCTGGTGTCAGAGATTTCGGACCATCCAAAGACCTTCGACGGGGCCCCGGTTCTTGTGTTAAACTATAAATTGTCCTGGGACAATTTATTGTTTGTCACAAGAACCGGGACTGATGGCTTTACGTGCCCTCTGAAGCACAGTAGTAGCCCTCTGATGTAAATTCCCCACTCCAAGTGGCCACGTGTGCAAGTTTGTCACATTCACGTTGCTTGACTTTACCAACCTCTTACGAACAACCAGGCAAATCAATTGCAGCAGTTAAGTCATGATTTTGCAGACAAACTCATAGCTTAATGTTGATCTAGTTATGTAACGTATGTGTAATAATCGAATCCTTTGACTGACTTTGCCCAATTTCAGACATCGAAGTTCCAACGCTGGACAACGTACGAAGCGCCGAGATCCTGGGCTGTAAGATCACGAACTGGAACCACGCTATATGCATCGGTCCCACAGGCACTGGCAAGACTGTGACTATCACCTCCAAGTTGACGAAAGGTCTTCACAAGAAGTTCATATGCGAGTTCCTGGTGTTCTCGGCTAGGACATCGGCTAATCAGACACAGGTCAATGTTAATGAATTTAATTATTTATTTTATTTAATTTTATTGAAAATGGCGATAGCCGAGTGAATATACCAACAGACTGCCATGCAGAGGGTATCCGGTTCGAATCCACGGCGCGCACCAATGACTTTTCGGAGTTATGTGCGTATTGAATTGTTAATTATCGCTTGTCCCGTGCCTCGGAGAGCACGTTAAGCCATCGGTCCCGGTTGTCATGAAGATCTTTGACAGTCGTTACAGGGCGTCAGTACCTTCTAAATAAACTGACACTAGTCTAAACCATGGAATATCGCTATCCCTTCGGGTTGTGGTCGCTCCGTGGAAAAGCTAATATTCAGCCAAATCCGGTTAGACTAGAAAGCGGACCCCAGACTGAAACTGGGATAACGCTAAGAGAAAGAAGATTTTATTTAATTTTAGCGGAAATCTAACAGCTGTCTTAAAATAACAAAATGTTTATAAATCACGTACAGGTCTTCCAAAGTGATAATGCGCATACTCGTAGAAATCTTCCTCACTGTTCGGCAACGGTCGTATTCCCCGAGCGTCGGAAGACGATATGTATCTAGAGTTGTTAAGTGCATTTTCTTCATGCATAATTTAGTATAATTATGTTTTGTGCTAAATAACACAAGGTTTATATCAGAAGAAGAAAAATGGTTCTCAAACACAGGTTTACATTAAAATCTCAGTTCAAAAGTATTTACAACACTGATCATTCCAGAATAATATTACAATTACAAAAAATAAATCAGAATCAGGAGGATCTCTATTCCTGACATCGTAGATTTAGCAGAACTTTCATTATGCTCTTGTTCATTTACACTTTCCCCACTGCTATCACCTGTGTAAATAAGCATTTCAAAGATCTTTGATTCTTTATTTTAAAGATCTGCATGAGCATTATTAATTTGGGAATACTGTAAGGCTAACTAAAAGTTTTCACAAAATGGGAAATCGGTGTTATTTTTTTATACAATTTGTACATTCCGTGCATTATATTATAAGAAACGATTCACTGACTTCTGTACAAAGTCATTGTATAATAGGAGTCAGTATTACTTATTCCTTGCTTATACATAGCGGACGGCTCAAGGCATGTTAGGAGCAAGACACAAATACATTTGACTGACCTTTTGGTCTCATGCGAACGTGGCAGTACCTAAATGTAAATGTAGAATCATTAAGTAATTAACGTAAATTTTGACGTTCATAATTCACTTTGTGGCCTAGATGAATAAATGATTTTGACTTTGACTTTAGACTTGGTTATTGACTTTGAGGAGCATATTTATCTGTTTACCGATTGCCATGGTAGAAGCTCTGCTGCTCTGCTCTGCTCGGTGCGCGAATTACCTGACTTAAAACAATGTTTCTATAAATCAAGTGCGAGTCGAAATCGCTCATGAAAGGTTCCGTAATAGAGGAACCCACTTAACATACGCATTTACTTCACTTAACCAAATATCTTTAATACTTTTTCGCTACCAAAAATAGCTTTGTTTTCCATAGGGTTAGTATGAACGACAAAGCTTTTTTGCGGTTTCTTAATATGTGATATATCTTCTAGCTCCACCGTAGGTGCGGCGACTGACGCACATATTACTGATTAGTAAGCAAAGCAACCGCTACAAGTGCATTTCATTCGGTATAAAATTCCTTGAAGAATCTAGCGCCACCTCCCGTACTATTATCACCCATACGACTGTGGCGGTCGAAAGGTTGAAATAAATGTCTTCTACAGGACGTGATTGACAGTAAGCTGGAGCGCCGTCGTCGAGGAGTGTTCGGCCCGCCTCCCACCAAGAGACAAGTCTTCTTTATCGACGATCTGAACATGCCTGCTCTTGAGGTAATTTTTATTTTATTTTTATATACTCACGGCTGTAGCCCCGAAAGGGGCATAGGTGTTATATTACACCCACATTTAGCCATGTTAGGAATTTTAGGTCCCAAGTAATAGCCAGCCAATAGGGTATTTGACTAAAAAAATCGAATTAGTCCGTCAGTTAGATCTGAACGATTATCGAAAAATTATTGGACACGTATATTTTCTTTAGTCACGTAAACAAAAAATTAAGACGACAAACTTCGCTGAAAACTCGTGTGACGTTACTTGCCAGCACGCTTTTTACTGGCAAGTGACGTTACAAGCCCCCACTCTTAGGCGTTTCTTCATCTTTGATGCGTTTTATCTTCGTAATTTTTTACTGATTTGATAAAACAAAAAACACGTATCCAATATTTTTCGATAATCTAACTGACGGACTAATTAGATTTTTTTAGTCAAATACCCTATTCCCGTTACCGGGCACATTGTCATACTCCGTGCTGCTACTGAGAATTCGGGAAAACTCAGCAACACTTTTTGCTTGACCCGGAAATCGAACCCAGGACCGCAACCATACGCTATAGACGCTAACTACATTACAGACAACGCCTTACAATGGAATTGATTTGAAACTGGTCTAGCATGGCCCATGGTATATTTTATGATTACACATATATGACATGCATACATATAAAATAGCCCCTGAGGCGCTAAACATATCTGACAATGATGTCTTTATGAGTCTTAGATTTTAAAATAAATGCCACGTTGGAGGAATGCTGTGTCTAGCTTGGCTGATTAATTTGGTTTTAATACACACGTATGTTGTGCTATATGTAGATATCCTTCAAGTACCGAAGAACCCTGCTTATACCAGATGTGATAAATCAAATATATTTCAGGTGTTCGGAGCGCAACCTCCAATTGAACTACTGCGACAATTTATGGACTTTTCAGGTAGTTGGATTTCCTTCATTTTTCTATTTTAATCCTTTCAGGTGTTATTTCGGGCGTAAAATAGCGAAATGCTCTTTATCATTACCATAACTTGTACACGCTCATGATAAGCGGTGTTGAAATCCAAAATACCAAACAAGCACCTATCTAATGCATCAAAAAATGGTATATAAATGATAAACGTGGTGAACATGTTCATTTAAGGTCATTTTTGGGACAAAAAAGTAAATTCAAAAAGGATTGCACGATGAACGCTGTTCGATGTATTTTTCTCACCTTTGTCTTTCTATTGAATATATTATCGTCTGATATACATTCAGTTGCAATTTCTTATTGTTACAGTTACTCATTTCAAGGTCTGATTAAAGGTGCTTAGTATCAGATAAACTAGTCCATAGCTTTAGAATTTTCATATCGTCTAAATAAAGTAGTAACTATTAATTAGTTAAACAACAATTTATGTTATTAATAAACAAGGTGGATAGTATCGGTCCTAGGATCGAGCCTTTAGGTATACCTGAGGTACCGTAAACCAAGCCGAAGAGTATTCTCTTAACACAACTGCCTGCGTGCGATTATCTATATATTCTATTTGATCAAAGGCTGGTACGACCGCGAGAACATCGGCGAGTTCAAGACGATAGTGGACATGAACATTGTTGCGGCGATGGGACCGCCCGGAGGCGGCCGCAACCCTGTCACCATGCGGCTCATGAGGCACTTCCACTATATCTCATTCACAGAGATGGAGTACAGCAGCAAAGTAAAGCATCCCATATTTATTGTACATAGTAGAATCATCAGCCGAAAGACGTCTTGGCATAGGCCTTCTTCAAGGCTCACCACATAGACCGACCTTAGGCCACCCGCATACATCCGCTGCCTGCGATCCCAACAAGATTGTCAGTCCACCTTGCGGGAGACCTACCTCTGCTACGACATCCGGCGTGTGGCCGCCACTCCAGAACCTTTCTGCTCCAACGGCCATCGCTTGTTCTGGCTGTGTGCTCTGCGCACTAGAAAGGAGGATGCATAAATAAACTAATACATCAACCATGTCACCATGCAACTCATGAGGAATTTTCACTACATCTCTTTCAATGAGATGGAGTACAACAGTAAAGTAATGCAATCACATATTTTAGTGTACAAAATAGTATATTTTTATGATATTGTAGGCAAACGACCAGGTAGATTACTAATACATCAACACACATACAAAACTACCAATATTAGAAAACTAAAATAGCATGGCAAATTTGGCTTCTTGGAGAGAAATAGAAGGAACTTTCTTTCATGTATCTTTTTTATGGGTTCAATTCCCATGCAGAATATTTACTTAGAGATCTCAGATGTTATGTTGCCAATGTAAGTACCTAATAGGAGGCAGACGGATCGCCTGATGGCTAGCGATTACTGCCGCTCATAGACACCCGCAATACTAGAGGAGTCACAAGTGCGTTGTCGTCCATAAGGATAGGAAAAGGACCAGGAGCGTAATGATGGAGAAGGAAAAAGAGAACATGGCCTCCAGTTTCGAGGAGCTCTTCCTTCTTAGGTTTGGCTTACTCGCGTTATACGTCGCGCTATACCTAGTTTCCTTAATCTGAGGCTAAAGGTATCTATTATTTTCAGTACGCTATCTTCAGCGTGATCCTGTCTTCTTGGACGCGCGATTTCCACCAGAAAACTACGATTCGAGAAGCACCGTTTCTAACCGCTTCAATAGACATCTTCAACCAGCTCGTTGTGGAATTGCTACCGACGCCAGTGAAATCTCACTACACTTTTAACTTACGAGACCTCAGTAAGGTTTTCCAGGGTATGCTTATGGTGGACCCTAAGATTATAGAAGTAAGTATCTTTTGAATGCACGTGAGTTTTGAACTCACTTTTAGTAAGAATTCAGTCACGTTGAAGAAACTAAATCTGATAATGTGACGGATTTAGATTACGAAGTATTAACACCCTATTTTATTCTTCTATCTTTGGAAATAGACGAAACCTCAATATGTAAGGGCCTTATCATACTAGCGGGTTGCAATCGTTCTCAAAGCGGAGCGGGCGCGCAACGAATTCGTTACGGGCTCACAACAGTCACAACGAACACGCCGCGTATGCGCAACGAATTCGTTGCGGACGCGCAAAGAGTAAAAAGCGACGCGCAACGAGTAAAAGTAATAAAGTCAACAGCAGTGTTTCCTCGTCGGAATCCATTTTGTTACTGGATGTATTGTACGTTGATAATTTGCTACAAACATGCGACAAAAACGTAACGTATTAGCCACGCGTCCGCGACGTCCTCACTGCGCAGCCGCGGCGTGCGAGCGACGCATTCGCTGCGCGTCCGCCCCGCCCCGTAACCGCTCCCAAACCGCTCGCGCTAGTATGATAACGCCCTAACTCAAATCGGTCTAGCTTAGGTGCTATAGTAGAATAAATTATTCCATTGACTTACAATGTATTGTGACACAAATTAAGAGAGGCTTAAGTCCAGCAGTAGACTGCGAATGACTGATGTATAAGACCATGATGATCATATTTCAGAGTGAAGATGAAGTGATAAGGCTGTGGTACCATGAACACCTTCGTGTCTACCAAGACCGTCTTGTCAACGATGTCGACCGTAAATGGTTTAAAGAGTAAGTTGGTATGAATATGTAGAATAGTAGAATAGCGATTTTCGGCATAAGCAATGCGGTGGACAACGGTCATTGTGTAAGATAGGCACTAATTTTAAAATCCCGAAAAAACAGAAATGGTAAGTTTTTAAGGCCCTTTTTTTCGTCTGTTATCCAAATTCTTTTTAACGAAAGGTTACGGAATGCATTACTCAGATACAGACGGGCATTTATCAATTGTAGGTACACACGGCTACTCATCAAGCTAGACACTGACCTGTACCATTCTTATGGCGTAAGAAATAAGGATTAAAATGCTGCAACTGTGATTTGTGTGTGTACACAGCTGACTGTGTTATTAATAAAATAATAACTATTATTTCGCGAGATTCGAAACTATGACTTGAATATGTATTGCATTTCTGTCTCAGTTTACTGAACAAGAAAATTCGCACAGAGTTCGGCAAGAAGCCTGCTGATGTGATTGGGAACCGCCTGATGCTGTTCGGTGACTTCATGGACCCTGGCACTGATGAGAAGAAGTATGTGGAGATCACTGATCAAGAAGAGGTAAGTTTGACTTAACGGTGGTCGTACCGCCGTATGGCATCTGTATTTACAAATTTCTTGCCTTACTGACTGACTGAGAGACAAGAGACAACGCACAGCGAAAACTACTGCGCGCGAAATTTGGCTTGTATGTTCCTTGGGTGCACTAAGAAGGAATGTCCTGAAATTCCCACGGGATCGGGAAGAAACAGAAAAATTAAAATTTGTGGGCATAGCAGCGAACACCCACCTTAAAGTGAAATGTACATACAACAGCAATTTCCTGTAGTGACTTTTAAATATCGCGGTTTTTACAACGTAATGTAATGTTTGGCCGAATATTAGGTATGTGCGAATATAGATTAGAAATTGGCTGCCTATGTGGAATTAGAAAATGTTCGCTTTATATTATAATGTAGAATTTCTCTAAATTAGTCAACATGACAATATGACAGAGATGAGCAGAAATATATATTTTATATTCAGCTTGATGAAGTATTGGCGCATTATTTGGAAGACTACAATCTATCTTCGACGGCGCCCTTGGACCTCGTGTTATTCGAAGATGCTATCGCACATTTATGTCGGATTGCGCGTATCATGCGACAGCCAATGGCGAACGCACTGTTGCTGGGTATGGGTGGCTCTGGTAAGTACCGATACCCGCTTAGTTTCTGCCTTTATTTTACTTAACGCCGTCAACTAACTTTCCGCCTACAATTTAGTTGCTGCATCCACTTTACTTTCGGCGTACATTTTTCTGAAGACCTTCAACTTACTTTCAGCCTTCAACTTACATTCTGGTTTCAATTTATTTTCCGCCTTTTTTTTGGTAATAGGCGGCAAACGAGCAGACGGATCGCCTGATGGTAAGCAATTACCGCCGCCCATGGACACAAGTAACACCACAGGAGTCACAAGTGCGTTGCCGCCCCTTGGGGTTGGGAAAAGGGATAGGATGAGGAGTGGATAAGGGAAAAGGAACAGGATAGGGCCTCCGGCACTCTCACTCACCCAACGAAACGCAACAGTTTAGGTACTGTTACTTTACGTCGATTTTCTGCGAGAGGGTAGTACTTCCCCGGTCAAGCCGAATTCATGCTGAAATCAGCATGGCTCTACTACCTATATTGCCTTCAACTTACTTTCTTCAATTTACATTCCGCCTTCAATATACTTTTCATCTTTGACTTGATGCCGCCTTCAACTTATTTTTTGACTAGTCCGGTCGGATTTCTGACCTGACAAGACTGTTTTTAAAAATAAATAATCGAATATTATTTAGGCCGGCAGTCACTGTCTCGATTGGCGGCTAATATGGCAGAGCTGGGTTGCATACAGATAGAAATCACGAAAGCCTACGGCAATACAGAATGGCGTGAAGATCTGAAGAAGACAATGTTGAGGGCTGGGGCCGATAACAGAGGAACGGTCTTTTTATTCTCTGATGCACAGGTTTATAACTAGATTTGATATTTATTTGTAATTGGCTTTTCTTAATTTCTTCTTGATCAGTTGAAGACTGAGCGCAATTTATACAAAACAGTACGGTGGTGTAGTAGTTCCAGCGGCCAACTAGTTGCTGGCAGTGCTAAGCATCGAGTTCTTTGGGTTCGATACACACACGAGAAAATATTTTTTGATCCACAAATTATTGATCTCAGTAAATTTTCTTGCGATGCAGAATTTTATTCCTTCCTACATAGTATTTAACAAATCAGGTGTAGTTATTTTGATTTTGCGTTTGTGTAATTTAAAACCATTTCACCATTTTAAATAATATCCGTTTATGAATCGTCAACCTTTGAAACAATAAAAATCTTCATAATATACGCTTATTTATCAACATGGCGCAGATAAAAATGGAGTCATTCCTCGAGGACCTAAACAACATTCTGAGTTCTGGCGATGTACCTAACATATACGAAGCAGAAGACTACGACAAAATTTACCAATCTGTTCGACATGCAGTGATGGAGTTGAATCTTGTTGCTACCAAGACAAACCTGTTCTCGTGCTACCAGAAAAGGGTCCGAAGTAACCTACATATTGTGATTGTCATGAGCCCTGTTGGCGAGGTAAGCTTTTCGTACTAAAAAGAATTTTAGACAACATTTTCACAATTATTTGATTCGCGGATCCTGGATTTGAAATGAAATGAATTGAAAAATGATTTATTGCTGCCACACCCAGACCCAAGTATATACATATTAAAATAAAAGAAGGTAAGAACATTAACAAAAATAAAATAAAATATACATATATATATCTATACAATACATGGTAAGACCAGGTCGTGGCAGTAATAGGACCCCGTTCAGCATAATACCAGACTTGCTGGCACTGAATTTCGAAGCAAAAGCTCAGGATGTGGTCAGGATAACCTCAAGTCGATGATGATGATTTCATATTTATTTGACTGCAAATAAGTCTGAAATTAAGCTCAGGTGGCCGATTTGTGGTGTCACAAATCGGCCACCTGAACTTTCTCAGTGGATTTCCCACCACCACACAAACTAAAAATTCACCTTACTGGCGACTGGTGCAGGGACTGTCTGTGAATCTAGAAAAGGGAATTTTGGTGTTTCACGTCCTGTTGCTGGTCGGACGGTGAAAAGTCTCTTCCCGATCGCCTACCGCTAAGGTGAACCTCACGCGCTATCTTACGCCAGGATGTAAGCTTGAGAGAGCAGCCATACACCTCAATTAAAAGACAAATAGAGTAACACAGATTTGGAATAACATTTATTATCTAATTTTCTAGATATTCCGTGCCCGCCTCCGGCAATTTCCTTCGTTCGTGAATTGCTGTACCATAGATTGGTTCAGCCAGTGGCCTAAGACTGCTTTAGAGTCTGTTGCTAAGCACTTTTTCATCGGCATGGGTGAACTGCAGAATGTGTCAAATGAGATCATCGATGCTATGGTGGTAAGTTTTATATTTTCCTTTAAGTTTGTGCCTAACTGACCAAAAATAAATAGAGGCGTATAATATTTATTTTATGACTTCTGCCTATTTATTTTGTTAAAATAATCTGTAAAGTTAATCATGTTAGAAACCAGTCCAACTAACCCAGTGAAGTCCTACTAGGAGAATACCGTTGTAAAACAGCACTATCCAGCACGTTATGTTTCATTCGACGAGTAAACCTATTTCCACTCTTTTTCTCCAATCATCTACCTTACTGCTATTTCTCTTTTTATTACATTACCTATGCTAAGCGATGTGAAGGATGACTACTTAATACGAGGTAGACCACTGGTTTATCTACTATGCACAAATCTTTCGTTCAATATAGGCGTTACGTATGTCTTTCGAAAAAACCACACGAGTAGCAAAAATCGGGCACAATGGCGTGCCATTGGAGAGGCCTTACGCCATATACTCTGTAACACAACCACAAGACCCATCACCAAGCCGAAGTCTACTCGTTTGGGACATTATACCAAGTATACCAGGTAGTAGAGCCTTGCTGATTTCAGTACGAATGGGACGGCTCGACCGGGGAAGTACTACCCTCTCACAGAAAATCGACGTAAAGTAACAGTACCCAAACTGTTGCGTTTCGTTCGGTGAGTGAGAGTTCCGGAGGCCCATCCCCTATTCCTTCTCCCTCATCTCATTCCTCCTCCTATCCCTTTTCCCAACCCCAAGGGGCGGCAACGCACTTGTGACTCCTGTGGTGTTGCTCGTAATTGCTAACCATCAGGCGATACGTCTGCTCGTTTGCCGCCTAATTTAATAAAATAAAAAAATAAAAAGTCGTAATAAGCTAAACTAAAACTTGGGAAATGTTTTTTTCAAATAGACACATTTTTAAGCCGCAATTAAAAGTGTGCGCGTGCAATTATCGAAATACCTACTTATCCATAGAACAGGTTGGCGGGTTAATTCCATAGATTTTGTACATAATTACAAAACTTGCATGGTAACTTTGAGCCTCAATATCTCCTGAACCAGTAATTTCGCAGGTATGGTGCCGAAGTAAAAGATGATCGTAATGATTGCTACAATATGGGGTTTCAGTTTTCGTTAAGGGTCTTTTTACATCCTGTATAGCAGTGGACTATAGCAGGCTGATGATGATGTATGTCTTTCTGCCAGTCGGTGTGTTGCTACGCCCATGAGTCTGTGGTGGCAGCTAGTGCGAGGTTCTTGGAACAACTGAACCGGCTCAACTACGTCACGCCCATGTCTTATATGGAGATGCTTGGTGCTTACGCAGACATGTTTAAGAAGACGCAGAAGGCCATTTTGACTGAATCTCAAGCGCTAAAGACTGGTAAGCTTAATTTATTAATTTAACTTAAAAAAAAAGACTTTATTACTGTTGGTTTTCAGGTAGCATACAAATTTTTAAGTGGACTGGCAGATTCTAAAGATTTAACTACAGTGATTGACAATAACATAGTTCTTATAAGAATGATCATATAGTTATGAATTTATGATGGCCAGCATAAAAGCAACTTTGTAAACTGTATTCGACAAATTACCCTTTGCCAATTATATTAGACCGGCAGAGACTTGAATCTCTGAATCTGTCCCGAAAAAAAGCTGGAATGAAGAGGAAATAAACTATGGGAGATGAGTAATATATTCTTTGTCCTAGAATAGGCTACGTGCATGTGACGCCTTATCGGCATCAATAATTCATCAAGGTTAATTGTATACTATCGCTATCGTTGCTGTTATTAAATAAGTTTAATTCTTTTAACTTAGTTTTACAACTTATTTGTCTCTATCCAGGCTTAGACAAACTGAATCAAACTGAAGTAGAAGTAAAGGAGTTACAAATTGAACTGGCAGAACTGAAGCCGTTGATGGAGGCGGCTGCCGAGGAAACCAGGAAGGTTATCCAGCAGATTGCTGTTGACACTGTGAGTAAATAACTAGGTACTATATACGGCGTATATTTTGAAAATTTAGTTATTTTTTTTGGTTTGGGTAATAAGAAACGCACTATACAGGGTGGCGCAAAAGTAATGACCCTATTTTGGTTCAGCTACAACTTTGTTTCTAAATCAGAAAACTAGAATCAGTTTTTTAAATATATCTAATATATAAAGTTCTCGTGTCACAGTTTTCGTTCCCATACTCCTCCGAAACGCCTTGACCGATTTTGATGAAATTTTTTGTGCTTATCCGGTATGTATGAGAATCGGCCAACATATATTTTTCATTAAAAAAAAATTTGCAAAACAACGTTTGCCGGGTCAGATATATATATATAATACTATTTTTTAATTAGTACAAAAACTTTAAGGACAGATTAGCGAAGATATTATTATCATATATGTGACGTAAGAATTTCATAATATTGTTACGGATGGGGTAACGGGATTGGAAGGCAACACCGAGTAGCACTGATGACATTTTATTCGACTTCACACACGACGCGCCGTTTAATTTCGACGCGGACAGCACCAACACTAGCGTCTTTTGCACTGCACTTTTGACTGCACTTCACTGCACTTTACTTTCACTTCACTTTATTTTACTTATTCTTCTTTCTTCCCTTTTCTTCTTCACTTTACCACTTTTCAACTTAAACTGGCGCTTGGCTCGTCTACACCGCCTTATTTACCCCTAGGAATGTTCTAGATCTACTAATTTCGATCGTCTTTTCGTTATTCAATAAAATAGTCTTCAAACCTCTTTGCTAATAAATTATTGTGTTTGATGACCGGCTAGTTTGTCGTGTAGACGTCAGAAGTCCTTGGCAACGGTAAAGATGACAGCTTGGCATGACACCGGCCGTCACACTACCACCTCTCTAAGACATGCTCGTCCCGAGCATTGTTGGATCCATGATATACCGCTATCCTATCCACATGAACAATCTTCAGTGGACTTCTAGGTGTCTTCCGAATTCTGTAGGTTACGTCCTTCCCAGCTTGGCTGTTATTTGGGAGATTTTCCCTTACATCGGACCAGATTTTGAAGCCACACCAAAGTTCCCTCTTCGAATTCTCTTGCCTTTGCGCGTCTGTCATATCGAGTCTTCATTCTTACTCCCGCTTGTAAATTCTCTTGTCTAACGTGTTCATGAATTTCTTCGAGTTTTCTTCTTAATTCACATGCATAATCGGTAACACAGCTAGGTGTCCCCGGTGGACATCCAGCAAGAAGGTCTACTGGAAGTCGTAGCTCCCTTCCTAAATTTGTTTGCGCCGGGGTTGTTGCCGTACTTTCATGTACTGCGGCTCTGTGAGCCAGAAGAAATAGTGGGATATATTCGTCCCAGTTTCTCTGATGGCTATCGACCACTTTAGCAAGATGGCGCTCCAATGTCTGGTTAAATCTCTCCACCATTCCATCCAATTGAGGGTGATACGGAGTTGTCATAGTTTTGTGGATCCCCATCATCTTGCAGATTTCTTGAAAGAGTTGCGATTCAAAGTTTCTCCCTTGGTCGCTGTGGATTTCTAACGGTAAACCAAATCGGCAAAATACTTCATTTACTAATTTTGTCGCAACTGTAACTGCTTCCTGATTGGGGACTGCAAAAGCTTCTGGCCATCTCGTGAAATAATCCATCACCACTAGAATGTAGCGATTACCACTTTCTGTCAAAGGAAATGGTTCAGCTACGTCCACAGCAATCCATTCCCAAGGAGCTCCTACAGTGTATAGTTTTAGTGCTCCACGGCTCCGAGTTTGCGGTCCTTTAACTGAAGAACATTTAACGCATCTCCTGCACCAGTCTTCAACGTCTTCCCTACAGTGCAGCCAATAAAAACGTTGACGAATCTTCAGCAAGGTTCTTCGTACTCCAAGATGTCCGCCAGATGGGCCATCATGACAAACTCGCAAAACTTCAGGAATCATTGATTTTGGCACTATTATTTGAAGATAACTGTCTCTTCCAGAAGCACTTTCCCATTTTCGACAAAGTAGTCCATCTTGAATTATTAGGCTGTTCCATTGCGCCCAATAACTTTTCGTCACGGTACTAGTATCAGCCACCTCACTCCATTCTGGCCGAAGAGAGTTATTCTTTAGCCGCTCCAGTATCGGTTTCAAATCTTTATCTTCTTCCTGCAATTTAATAATCAACTCCTTGTTCCATCGCCCGTTGATGGTATCCGTTCTAATTACCTTGACGGCAGCTTCATCTTTTCTTTCTTGTCGTACGCAATGTTTGCAGCTCTTATCACAGGGACGTCTTGATAAGGCATCAGCATTACCGTGAGATTTTCCGCCACGATGCTCAACTTCGAAATCGTACTCTTGAAGTTGTTCTATCCATCGAGCTACCTGACCCTCACAATTTTTAAACTGTAAAAGCCACTTAAGCGCTGCGTGGTCCGTCCGGATCCGGAATTTTCTTCCGATCAAGTACTTTTTAAAATGCTGGAGAGTTTTCACTACTGCTAGAAGCTCTTTTCGTGTGGTACAGTAGTTCCTTTCAGGTTTAGGGCCGGAATATATCTGACGGAAGATCCGTCGCGTTTTATCAGTCGCGTAACGCCAATACATACAAATGTATAGAAAAACGTTCAACCATTCACACCTGACCGATAATACGCTCGACGTACTAACGGATTATCCGTCGACGTCGCGCGCACCACGCACCACGTGAATTTTGACCTTTGAGTAAGGAATATAAATGGAGAGGGCAAATAGTAGGTACATATAGTAAAATTACATTATTCACATATATTATTATATTTTATATTTTTATAGACTCACGGCTGTATCCCCGGAGGGGTAGGCAGAGGATTAATATTACACCCACATTTCGCCATGATTTTTTTATACACATACATACGAAATCGACATAAAGCCACCAAACATAGTGTTGTCTCGTTTTGTCTTAGGGATATCTCTGTCAGAAAAAAGAGATAGCCATAGTTTAGGTACTGAATAAATTAATCATGACGATATTTTTTTAGAAATGTCATTCGTGCCACTATCGCCATATTTTTCGCCAAGGTTTGTGGTACATCTGCTGTGAAATCGTTGTCTATCGAACATAATAATTTTGTTTTTATGCATAAATATGTCTAAAAACCGATATTGGCTCTTAGAGAATATTTTGTTATATGTTTCATACAAGGGTAGTCTTTCGCTTTGCCATGTTCGCCCACATTTGCATTATGGAGTAAACCAATCTGGCAAAAGATTTAAACTAACAAAGATAACTTACTACAAAAATGTATTATTCTCCTCTAACCGGCTCCATATCGATATCGATTACATTCTGGAGAACAACCCAAATGGCAGCAATTTTATTTGCCCAACGTTTCGTAGGTGTGCATGCTAATTTCGTAGGTTTGCACGCTAAATTCGTAGGTATTGGACATACCATATCCATGTCATTCCCAGATCGGTGATTTTAAGATCGTAAGATTCCAGGGCCGCCAGACCTTACTTATTTTTTCAGAAACGAAATGTGTAGAATAATGTAGTGTTAGTATGTGCTATGAGTGTACGCATATTTGGTAGCTTGAATCGAGGGCCAATTTTTGGGTATGAGGTGCTAAAGGTCCACGGGAACAATTTCCATACATACATACCTTTATAGAAAACATTTTGTGTCTTGCTCTGCAACTGTAGTCTTTAACCCCTTCTATATCATTTGTATAAGTTTTGTGAAAAACCGTAACCAAATCGTATTATCGTCTTTTATTTTGAACCTCCATACCTAAATAGGATATATATTCAAATAACGCTTGTTGGCTACTATAAAAAATCTTCGAAGTCCGACATATTTTTAATAGTCAAACTCGAATTGCAATATAAATAACTACAGGACTTCAGTGACTACATAACATCAGGGCACACGAAAAGTGATTGGGTAAAAGAATATGGCAGTAAAATATTGAGATGCCCTGAGTACGGCCCTGCACGAACAAACTTATATGTGTGCATAATAGCCACGCTTTCAGCGAATGTGTGCAGATACGCTCGACGCATTTTCCGTCAGATGTGTACCGATTCATTTGACGGAATAGACGCGACCGAAGATACGTTCGACGCATCTTCGGTCAGATATGTTCCGCCCCTTAGACAGCGATTTGCTAAAGTATGCAATAACAGCCTCCTGATCTCCTTGTCTCTGGGAAAGAGTTCCACCAATACCCACATTGCTTGCGTCTGTGTCAACAATGAATTCTCCATTGACGTCCGGATATGCAAGAATTGGCGCTTCACATAAACGCGTCTTCAACTCTTCGAAAGCAGTTTGAAATTTTTCATCCCAATTAAATGGTCGTTTTTGCTCCGTCAGCTCATTAAGGGTAATAAGAGCAAAGCCCCATAAATGAGCGCACCTGCGTCTTGTCCTTAGGCATGGGCCAATCTTTAACCGCCGGAATTTTGGCAGGGTCCTTCTCGATGCCATTTTCAGAGACGACAAGACCCAAGTAGTTCACTTGTCGCTTAAAAAATGAACATTTTTTAAGACTGAGCTTCAGATTTGCATTTTTCAATCTATTAAGTACACTTTCTAGCTTCGTGAGATGATCATCGAAGTCTCGGCCCATTACAATTATGTCATCGAGATACACCAGACAAGCTTCCCCTAAAAGCCCGGCAAGGATGTGTTCCATTAACCTTTCGAAAGTAGCAGGTGCATTGCACAATCCGAAAGGCATAACATTGAAATGCCAAAGCCCTCTGCCCATTGAAAAAGCAGTCTTCTCTTTGTCTTTTGGGTCCATTTCCACTTGCCAGTAACCACTTTTTAGGTCTATTGTTGTGAACCACTTCATTCCGCATAACGTGTCTAACATGTCGTCTATTCTAGGCAAAGGATAACTGTCTTTCTTGATTACATCATTCAATCTTCGGTAGTCAATGCAGAATCTAGTCGATCCATCCTTTTTCTTTACCAATACCACCGGCGAACACCACGGGCTAGTCGATGGCTCAATAACCCCGATTTTCCTCATATCTTCTATCATATCCTCTACCTCCTTCTCCCTGGCAAAAGGTACACGTCGTGGGCGTTGACGGATCGGTTGATCATTCCCCGTATTGATGGTGTGTTTTACTACTCCTGTCTTTCCGATGTCACCGTCGTTCTTTGAAAAAATGTCGACGTACTGTGTCAGCAATTTCTTTGCTTTTTCTGTCTCGATTTCTGTTAGATCGTCTTTGCAACCTTTTTGCAAACTCTTGGTTTCCTGACAGTTTCGTAACCAAGCGACTTCCATGGACTCTCCTATCTCAGAACCCTTTTTCAAAACTTTTTCTTCATCACTTAAATTTAGGACAGATATAACAGCCATTTGTGAAGAAGCTACAACTACACATGCTGGCAACCATGGACCATGATCTCCAGAGTCTTCTATCATTATGCAACGTCGCTGACTCGAAGTGGCAGGTAATGTGACAGGAACAAATGTCTTTGACCTAGGTGCGAGCTTACTCTCCTTGAGGCACAAAACCTTTCCCGTGCCTCCACCTCTCATTGGAATCTCCACGTCTTCACACTTGAGGATACCACACTTAATATCCAATCTACATTGGTGATCTCTGAAGAAGTCTAGCCCAACAATGCAGTCGTCGGCGATATCTGCAATCAGTGCTTTTTGCCAGTATAATTTGTCACCTACTTTGAAAGCCACCATTTGCTCTCCCCTGACTGGGATGTGCTGGCCGGTAGCCGTTGCCAGTCGAGGTCGAATTGACTGTTTTAGAATTTTCCCATTCTTCTTTATCAGGTGAGTCCCTATAACAGTTCGTGACGCACCGGTGCCCAAGGTCAGCAAACAGGTAACGCCATTGACCGCTCCATCAATGGTTAAACTGTTCCCATCCGTGCTTTGTCGGATACAAACTTTAGGGGCTTTTCGTCTACCGGCCAGCGCTTGCCCCGCAGCCCTGGCTGGAATTAGTTTTCCTGGTCGTGCTCTGGCGTTTGAACAGTAGCGTCAGTCTTACGTTTACGTTTCGGACAGCTACTGCTGAAATGTCCTGGTTCCCTGCAGCTATAACATTTTGAGACAAATCTTCGGTCTGTTCATTGCATTTCTGCGGCCACAACTCGGACTCGTCCACCCTTGATGTCTCGACGAACAGCCTCCACTCCACTCTTCGAGAGCATGCGCTAAAGCGTCCTTAACGTTGTTGTGGTGCTTTAGACGAACGGCAGACCTGACCTCATCGTCATAAATGCCATCAATGAACGCCTGGAGACGCATGCTTTGGACTTGTGCCGGGGGTGCAGACTGATAAGCTTTTCCTACCATATTCTCTACTTCTAGAGACCACTGCTGCAATGACTCGTTAGGGCGCTGACAGCGGTTACGCAACTGAGCACGGAATACAAATTCCAAATGCGCCTCTCCATACCTGGACTCTAGAGCCTCGATGAGCTGTTCATATGTGGCTTCTTTCCCCACAGACTGTAGCACTGATATTGCACCATCGCGTAAAGCCAGAGCGAGTGCAGTCTTGGCCTGCTCTCTGTTCCAATTGTTACTAGAAGAAGCGGGTTCAAACTGCATCCTGTACGCCTGCCAGGATGAGGTACCATCTAAAGAAGGCACTTTAAAATTACCAGCACCTGATGAGGTGACTGCGACTGAAGGGACGTTGGCCTTAATCCTCCTGAACTCCTCCTCTATGCGGCTGTGCATCTCATCCGATACTGATGCCATGCGAGACTGCACCTCTTCCGACACTGCCGCCTTGCAGGACTGTATCTCTTTCTCTATAGTAGCCATGCGAGCTTGCACTTCACCGATACACATCTCCATCTCGGTGATCTTACGAGCGTTCTCGGATATATAATGGCGAATCTCATCCTGGCTCTCCATTATCTCGCTAAGCTGAGATTGTAGCTGCTGCGAGTTTTGCTCGAGTCGAGATTCAAGCTGCTGCGAGTTTTGCTCTAGTCGAGATTCAAGCTGCTGTGAGTTTTGCTCGAGTCGAGATTCAAGCTGCTGCGAGTTTTGCTCGAGTCGAGATTCAAGCTGCTGCGAGTTTTGCTCGAGTCGAGATTCAAGCTGCTGCGAGTTTTGCTGGAGTTCAGATTTAAGCTGAGATTCGAGTCGCTGCGAAGTTTGCTGGAATATTGCTGCGAGGTCTGCGAGAGATAGCGGATTAGCTGCACTTGCGGACGTAGGTACCCCTCCTTCGGATCCGCCTCCTTGCGAAGGAGCTTCCCTGCCAACAACTTCCGGGTTAGAGTCGCCTTGTTCTTGAGCGGCAGCCCTCGCACGTGTCGTTGGCCCTTCCCTCGGCATGACTGGCATCTTTAATCCTTCCAATCCCACTTCTGACACCAATTGTTACGGACGGGGTGACGGGATTGGAAGGCAACACCGAGTAGCACTGATGACACTTTATTCGACTTCACACACGACGCGCCGTTTAATTTCGACGCGGACAGCACCAACACTAGCGTCTTTTGCACTGCACTTTTCACTGCACTTCACTGCACTTTACTTTCACTTCACTTTATTTTACTTCTTCTTTCTTCCCTTTTCTTCTTCACTTTACCACTTTTCAACTTAAACTGGCGCTTGGCGCGTCTACACCGCCTTATATACCCCTATGAATGTTCTAGATCTACTAATTTCGATCGTCTTTTCGTTATTCAATTTGTTTTTCCATCTCCTGTCTCTTTTTAACCGTTCATTCCTTCCTGAAGTTTCTAGAATTTTCTAATTTTTACTCGAAATATTTAAATAATCTTTTTTTTAAATATTTGCCAAATATTCATAAACATTTTCCAAATTTCATAAAAACCATAATCCACATAACTGTTATGACTGGGATTTGAACCCACGCCATCAGAACGTGAACGCGATGTGTTATCCGCACGGCCATCGCCTTGTTGTCAATGACTGGTAAATTTGGCGAACACTTGACAGAGTGTATACGTCATCGAACTAAAAACTCATTTCCAAATAATAAAACAATTAGTATATTTAATAAAATAAACCAACTATTACATATAAAGCAACTTAATTATGTCCTAAAATTAAAATAAGCCTATTTAATATATACAATACGAAAAATAAAATAAATTAAAATTAAATTTAGAAGGCGTCATGGAAGTCATCCGCATCGCAGTCAATCGGAAGCGTGCCCAGAAGACTGGCGGCATTGCCTCGTTGTATAGCAATGCTTATCTTTTGTGCTAAATACGTGCCAGCCCTCTGGTCACCCGAGGCGTCGATCAGTCTCTTTGCGAGATCCCTAAAAAGGGATCTCGCACTTGGACCCCATGGCCCTAAGGTTTCGACCCCAAACGGCTCAAATACATAATCTCCTACAAGATTTACGTATTTGCGCCGTTTGAGGGTCTCTGCTGAAGCAGCAGCAGCGCCCGCACAACCTGCTGTGCTGGAAAGATGGGATGGCGCAAGGGTATCGACACATGTCGCGTCCCATACCAAAGGCCTACCCAGCTTCCACGGCAGTAAAGACATCCCGTCCGGTCTCTTGCTATCGTCGCGTGCCAAGCCCTGAGGTTCAAGTTGGGCTGGAACGCCAGCGGTGACAAGAGCACGGCGCAGAATGTCGTTGAGGTTAGCGTGTCGTGAAATACGACCCGCGCTCCTGCTGCATGACAGACCATGGTGACCAAGGCTATCGACAGCCTCTCCGCAGTGACAGCGATGCGGAGAGACACATGACGCGCCTAAACGGAGGCAAGTAGCGAAGCGGAAGGTTGTATCGTCCAACATGGTACCTATATTGGACGATGGCAGTGCCTGAAGCCAGAGGCCCGATTCCCATTCTCCCACAGCCAACAGGCGAGCACGCTCCGCAGCGTTGGCCGATGTATTGAGGAGTTTTTCTCGTACCACGCTGCGAAGCGGCCCATCCCATTGCCTCTGGGAGAACAAGTTTCGGGGTAACTCAGTTCCTGGACAAGAATTTCTCCAAGCGTTCATGGCATCGGCCTTACACGGCACCTCAGAATCAACCAGTGTAGGTGCTAAGATTTTCCTGGTCAATTCTGCAGTGCTGTGGACCGATGACAAGAACGCTGGCAGGCTTACGTCAGAAATTTTGCGAACGCCGAGGCCGCCTAAGCGCACAGGTAAGGACGCCTGTTGCCACACTCGGTCGTTCAGAGCCACATTCAAAATTTTACTAAGGGTATTCTGTATAATTTTGTCAATTTGAATGAGTGGAGTCGGATTTTTCCAAAAAGGTGAAGACCGTAACGCGTGTGTAAATTTAGGGACAAAAAGACAATATCGAATAATAGTAAAAGCCGAATGTATATTAATTTTGAGTAGCCTGTCTGAAACATCATTAAAATTTTGAATTTTTTCCTGTATAAAGGAATCAAAACCGTCGTCTAAAATTGGGGACCCCAGGAGGCGAAGAGAACTTTTTTCAACTTGGGTGATATTGGGTGCCAGATATTGGAATTTTGAAAGAATAGAGGATTTATCTAAATTATCATTAATAAAAATTTCGCATTTGCTTGTATTCAACTCTAAGCCTATGGATAAAAATTTCGATTTCAGGAATGCCAGATCTTGATACACAGTGTTTACGTCACCTCCCAGGGTTCCATCATCGAGGTACCAGATGTTTAATTTTGAATTTAGTTGGTTTATAACTGGATGGATGGCCAAACTAAAAATTAGTGGTCCAAGAGGGTCACCTTGTTGACAACCGACGGCAGATTCTAAAAGATGTTCCTTTTATATTAATTTAGAAGGTTGTCTGTAACATTGCCAAAGAAAATTGTAGATTTGGGGTGTTTCCAATTTAACTTGTGTCAACAAGGTGTCTCTATTGACTGAGTTAAAGGCATTCTTTAGGTCAACCTTCAAGACAACCTCACCTCCATTACAGTCAAGGTACGTTGACAAGGCATGTACAGCAGCCTCGCAGCCTCCTTTAGAACCAAATCCCAGCTGTTGTGGCTGAAATTTACAAGAATAGCTGGTGTTAAAATGGCGACAACATATTTTAGCTGCCATACGCCTGTACGTGCACCCCACGGCAATGGGACGAATGCCACCATCCCGCTTTCGTAAGGCGCACAGATTAGCACCATACAAAACGTCGACGTTGGCATCGTTCACATTGCCGGAGAGCATGAGATTAGTTAATGCCGTTAGCCCACTCAAAAGCGAGTCGCCGGCCGCCCCGGTGCTTGAACACACAAGATCCTTAAGATGTTGTGGTGTCAAGCCGTCGAGACCACCAGCAGACCCGCTCTGGAAGGAGCCAACGGCACCAACCACGTCCTTGGCTGTAATGCTGAGAAAGCCCGAGTCAGCGCTAGGTGGCTCAGGAAAGGAGAGGTTATCCCCTGGCGCTGGATGCTTGCTCTGCAGACTTGCGAGTGTGTCGGCAGAGCAAGGCGCCACCAAATCGCTACTGAATAAGAGCCTGGGCGCTCCCCTGATGTCACCTTCCCTTAGTTTCGACTCTACATGATGGAAGATGGTGCTGTTGCGGTGAGTTTTGGGAGGATGGTATTCTAATTTTGATGCCGGAATATTGCAGTTTTCTTTAATTTTTGTTGTTAAAGTTTTTTTTGTAAGCCGGTCTCCTTGAGCATGTAGAATTCTATAAGGGAAAGTGAGTAGCTATTTCCAAGCCGTAATAGAATTCTCCCGGATGACAAGACCTATGCAATGTGCTAGGTTTGAGCCACCGAAGGCCTCGCACCACGGGGAATTCTCTTCAGGATCCGAATGGAATTTTTTAGCTGACTTAAATACTGCCAAAAGGGAATTTTAGGGGCGTCTGTGGGATTGTTCTGTGTAGTACTGGTGGAAGTAGTGGGGCCGGAAAGTACATTTTGGTTTTTGTGAATTTTTCCTAAATGTACTTTGAGGCCCCGCTCACCTTTGAACAAACGTGCTTGGGGACAGATGGGGCAGCGCACCAGGGTAGTCGGTGTGTAAAGTTGACTGGCACTTACCTCCTCATCGCTTTTGCCACCGTTATACGACATGAATTGCACAATTCACTAAAATTAAACTTATAGCTAAAATATAATATCAAAAACAATCAAAACAATCAACACAATAGACACTGACGTTTGTCAAGCACTTTAATATTTTTATTGTCCGTGGCGGCGGTCCTTTGCCATCGGCCAGTGCGCTAGCGGAGGCCGGCATGGTGGCACATTAGAGCTGTACGTCTCGGTGCGCTTCGGTGAGCCCGAAACGGCGCTCCTCACACCAGCCAGCAAGAAATATTTTTTACCGATGCAACGGTTTCGACGTATTTGGCTCTACTCACTTTTCATAGTGATCAAACGTTGGAGCGGGTGAAACCACTTTATGTTTATTCAACCAGATATCGTCACCACTCTGTTGGCTATTAATAATTGTAGCAAAATGAAAAAAAAAATATATTTTAACGGAATATAAAAATTTTCCTTCCGCTCCGTTCAGCTGTCAAAATGTCTTTTCCTTTTGACTATTTTATTATTTTATTAATAATAAAATAGTCTTCAAACCTCTTTGCTAATAAATTAGTGTGTTTGATGACCGGATAGTTTGTCGTGTAGACGTCAGAAGTCCTTGGCAACGGTAGTGATGACAGCTTGGCATGACACCGGCCGTCACAATATCAATAAAGAGCAAAGTTATTATCATTTTTTTATTGTAGAAAATCTCACTTAAATCATCGTTATATTTTACAATCCATTCACTAATTCATTGATAATATTCCGTCCTGCTCATTCGCATTCTCTCTGTCGCACTTATGATGTAGGTAGCCATAGAAAATAAAATGAAAGAAAATAATAAATGTGGGTAGTTATTTTTTAATTTTCTTAATTCTACCCTCTCCTTCATACTTCATTCGGGCTTAGGACCGGTAAAATTTATCGTTTAACAAGTAATAACAAAATACGGAGGTATGTAATTAGAAAGCAAACAAATATCAAAATAAAAGATGGTGTTCTGGACTAAAAGAAAAGAGTAATTTTGGCGTATTTATGAAGTTAGAATCATCTGCTATTTACAAATTATTTTATCATCATCATGTCAGCCTAGAGACGTCCACTGTTGGACATAGGCCTTCCTCAAGGTGTGTGGAGAACACAGACCGATTTTGAGCCGCCCGCATCAAATTATTATTTACTTAAGTACGTATTATTTACTAAACTTACAAGTATTTCCATTGTCCTTCGAAATGTCCGCCACCGTTGTCAAAAGCATCCAATATGCACTGTTTTAATTGTTTGACATTGACCCGGTCACTTTTGTACACTCACAATACGATGTCCATGGGTACACAGCTGCATTCGCGATTTTCCCACTCAAAAAGTACGCACGAAGCATAGCTACATACTCCCGTGATATGAACTAATATGATAGGCCATCGCGTCGGGCAAACGTAGACAAACAATTAACTTTTGCAACGAAATTAGATACGCTCACTTTAGCTAACAATTTAGTACTGTTTGTCGCATCGTCGGGGCGTGGCGCAGGCGCAGAGGGGCGGGCGGGGGTTAATTTATCAATGGTTAATTTTACTATGATAGTACACGGGTCGGTCATAGTATTAGTATTGCATTTACCAATTATCACGTATTTTTGTGGACAGTTTTGAGACAGTTTTGGGACTTAGTGTTTTTATTTTTCAACTACATAAATATGATCAGTTAAAGATACTTAGTGCACTGTTAAATTTTTTGTACTAATTAAAAAATAGTGGTGTATATATATATATATATATATATGATTTAATTATGATGCCTATTAAATATTGACCTCCAGATTTGAAGCATGTTTGAGCCCTATTTATGACATTTCCCATAACTAGCCGTAACACTTCCTGCGATATGTTTGTTATTTATTGGTGTATGTGTACTTTTAAAGCTGCGAGAGTCTGTGGTTTGTTCACATACACCCGAGACTTTGACTCGAAACAACAATTAGTGGATAATACAAAGTTTTGTCTCGTGTGGGCATCGAACTCACAACCCTCGGCAATATTCTAAACGGTAAGGCCATCGCTTATACCACTACACCATACGTGTGGATAAACATAAAGTTAATTTGTTCTAAAGACTGTCTATTATACTATAGATTTGTATTGGTACACGTGTTGGAATCTCATAATAACATTATTCCATGGTCTAAAAGTTCTCGACACTCAGTTGCACCGGGTATTATGTATGACAGTCCCACACAGGACAATACAAATGAGATTTAGCAGCATTATAGGCAAGAGTGCAAGGTTGGCGTAGTGGTTTAAACGACCGCCGCGCCGCTTGACACTGCGCCGAGTGTCGTGGGTTCGATTCCCACACGAGACAACACTTTGTGTGATTCATAAATTGTTGTTTCGAGTCTGGGTGTTCATTGTGTCCGTTGGTTGTATGTTTGTAAAGTCCCCCTGCGACACAGAATTTATTCCTATTGCGGGAGTTGTCATTAAAAAGCTGTAATGCTGTTTCATGTGAAAGCACGTTTTATTTAGGAGGTAGGGTAGGTACCAACTGACAACAGTTTCTAACCAGTGTGGCAAGCACCAAAAAAAAGAGATTTGAGGCTATTACTATCTACTAAGCGCATTCAATAGTGCTATTGAAATTTTATTAACAGACATTTAAAATCAAATGTTGACAGCGTCAACCAAAAAGATTGTGAGTATAAGTTTTGTAGCTATCAATCATATTTTTCTGTGTAGGCGATAGCAGAAGACGCTCGTGCGAAAGTAGAACAAGAGCAAGCACTCGCTGAGAAGTTAGCTAATGCAACCGAACTCATGGCGGGCGAAGCTTTGAAGGACTTAGGCAAGTAGCATAACTTACTTCCAATTTATGTATCGAAACCTCTTAGAACTTTGTCAATCTCGAACTTCTTGACAACTTCTTCTAACAGTTCTTCATGTTAGGCGAAAGACTTCTTTTGCTGAACATAGGCCTCCTCTAAGGCTCTCCGCTTCCCGTGACCCAACAAGTTGGTTTAATGGTTGGTGAACTGTCACTTCTCTATAGGACAAGTTACAAGCTCAAGTCACAGTTACAAGTATTTTTTGGCTTAGCGAAATTGGACTCAATTTAGCTAAGCTATAATATCTTTAACTTGGGTGTTACCTGGGTGTTAATTGTCCTCGTTAGATGTATGTTTGTAAAGTCCCCCGCGACACAGGATTTAGTCCTAATGCGGGTTGTCTTTTTAAATTGAAAAAATCAAATTTCAAAATATAGCCGACTAGATGAGCCCGCGGTTACCCCCGCGTTATTAAGGGATACTGCTCCGCACCCGTGGCGTATAGCATTATGTTATATAGCCTATAACCGCCAGGAACTACTGCAGGCTCCGATTTGGCTATTTTTCTTTAGATGTGTAGCGGCCAGGTACATAACACCCGCACAACGCCATTTAACCAATGACGAAAGAACTACCTCGACACTCGCCACCTAACAATGCGGGAAAAATTCAAACAATCCTGAACCGCGATATCAACTTTCGCGAGCCAAGCGGCATATATACAAATTTCAAAGTATGTCCGTCGGCCTGCAGGCCACCAAGCACGACCACCCAGCTTGGTTAGAGGCTCCTCCCTCTAGTTGGAGGAACACCACACCTTTATCCTCCACAGGTGGATAGCCTACAACCTTCCTTGATAAATGGGCTATCCAGCACAAAAACTATCCAAACCGTAGCAGCAGTTCCTGAGTAGCGCGTTCAAGCAAACAAACAAACAAACTCTTCAGCTATATTATATTAAGTATAGATAGTAAACTATATCAAAACGGAACTCTTTGTCATGAAAAGTTATGTCATTATATTTTTTTTCATAAACTTTTTACTCTACAGAGGAAGCTATGCCAGCCCTCAGAGCAGCTGAGAAGGCTTTGCAGGAGTTGAATCGTAATGATATTACTGAAGTCAAGGCGATGAAGAAACCTCCTGCAGGAGTAGTTCTTGTTATTGAATCACTATGCGTTGTGTTTGATATTAAGCCCATCAAGGTAAGTTAGAAGTATCATAGATGCTTAATAGTATTAGTAATACTGATCTACTAAATTTGTAATAGTCTTGCGATATGCTATATGGCTAACGGCTGGTTTCAATATTCGATTTGTTCGTAGATAAAGAGATTGAGATAGAGATACCTACGTCATTGTCATATTTTGTATGGAGTTTATGTCAAAAATCAATCTTAAATGTCAAAAATTAGATAGATCGAATATTTAATTTAGCGGTAAGTCAGTAACGGCCATTTTCAATATTCGGACTATAGATAGATCTGTAGATTTTAGATTCGTGTTTGAAATATTGTGTATGGAGCTTATGTCAAAAACTGTCAAAAACGAATCTAAAATCTACAAATATATCTATAATTCGAATACTGAATTCCGTAGTTAGCGGTAAGTCAGTAAGTAACGTAAGGCGCCGATGGCTCCTATGACTGGCTGTTATGTTCCGGTAGATATACGTTGAGTCCAATTAGACACATTGCTGCGCTGCACCGATGGCTTTTTCTTGAGCCCAGTTTCCATTGCAAGTACAGAACCTTGATATAGAAATCTGCAAACATTTTGAATCTTTGTCGGCGGGAAGAAGAAATATGTATGCGAAGTAAAAGGAAAAAATAATGGGTCCGTTCCGCTTTCGGTGAAGGCCCCATTCCTTATTCCTATGCGTTTTCCCAACCCAAAGAGGCGACTTGTGACTCCTGTAGTAGTGTTTTAGTCCATGGGCGGCGGTAATTGCTTACCATCAGGATATCCGTATGCACGTTTACCACCTATTACTATAAAAAATCGGCCTTCATACCGAATACATGCCAGTGTGCCATAGACGAACGAGGCAGTTGAGCGTTGTGCAAGGACAACTACCAATATTATCCTAGTCTGTCTAAGTCGCTAACCAAAACTCATCATCATCATCATCATCGGCCTTTAATAGTCCACTGCTGGACTAGGCCTCTCCTTTGAAAGGAGGAATTGGCCTACTATACCACGCTGGCCAAGCGGGTTGGTATAGGGTTTGTATCAAGTTTTCCTTCTCTTACAGCGCTGTTCTCTGCATAATATGCTCCCTCTGTCGGCTCCTACGACACCCATGGGATGATATGGGGTAGTGACAATTCGTATTCTTAATCCGTCACCACACGGATCCAAAACTATGGGTTAATAATTTTATATAACTATGCACCAGGAACAAGGTCCTAACTACGGCGAGAAGATTTTAAACTATTGGAGGCCAGGCTCCCTGATGTTGGCTGATCCAGGCGCTTTCCTTGATTCCCTGATGAATTTCGACAAAGATGCTATTACAGAAGACATGATCAAAAAACTCAAGAGATTTGTTGTGAATCCAGATTATGATCCTGTTAAAATTCAAAGGGTAAAAGCATCTTAAGCTTGTAAGATTAGTTTGAATACCCTGCTTTGCTAATAAAGGACAGTAGACTTACAGTAGGATAGTAGTGTAATTTTGCTTTTTCTTCGTTTTCGGGTGTATGACCAACTCTGGGTTCAGATTTTAAAGACCGGGCGTATACCTCTGACATGGTCCCATTGTTTTTGAGCGGCAGGGCAAAAACGTTGAAAAGTATACTATTTTGATTTATTTTAGATGAAAGATATTCAACTGCTAACCAATCTTGTCGAAATCAGTTTAATGTGTAGCCTTAAAAGGGTAGTTAGATATTCCGATATCAGAATTTCCTTAAAGCGTACTTGTAGTATTAACAGATAGCCGGCGGGTTGAAAAACATAATTATGTACGTCAGGTTTCCGTAGATAGCGTAGGAGCTATACCTTCACTACCCGATGTGATTTTTTTCTGACTTTTATGTCTTGTCTGGAACACGGTTCCTTTAACCATGTTCCAATGTTTTGCCTCAACTAAGTAACCGCTTTACTTTAAATATACATTTACTTGCACTGCCTCCATGGTCCAGTGGATAGCGTATGCGTCTGCTGATCGGTAGGTCTCGGGTTCCATTCCCAGGTCGGGCAAAAGCGTTACTGAGTTTATCCGAATTCACAATAGCAGCACGGTAACAGCAATAGGCTCGCCTCCTACAACGTGGGACCTAAAATTCATAGCATAGCGAAAAGTGGGTGTAATATTACACCCCTGCCTACTCCTTCGGGCCTACAAGCGTGGGTCTATAAAAATAAATAAAACAAAACGTTTACTTGCAGGTTTCAAAAGCTTGTCAATCGCTTTGCATGTGGGTGCACGCCATGTACAAGTTCTACCACGTCAATAAGGCTGTGATGCCTAAAAAAGAAGCCTTGGAAAGGGCCAGAAGGGACCTTGCTGCTGTTGAAGGTGAGGTTTCATTTTTTAGAGGAACTCCTATACTCTCCAGATGTACAAAAAATTATCTGTATGTATAAAATCCTTGCTCTACTGACCGACTGACGGACGACGCACAGACAAAATTATTATACAATTTCTCAAATTACCACTGCATCAGTAAAACGGGTAGATAAAAACTAAAATGTGCGGTCGTAGTTGCGGGCATCCACTTGTGAAGTATATATTTTTTTACGCATTCTGTCCAACCCCGTGGGAATTTCGGGGGAACGTAGGCATGTACTAAGAAAGGATTTTTCCTTTCTTAGTACATGCCTTTGCGAAATTCCTTATATTTCTTTTTATGACATCTCCTGTCATTCTGATATTGAACATTTTGTAGTAATCAAATGTAAAATTCACTAAAAATAATCATGGACCGCTTTACTCCCCAAGAACATGGAATAATCGTGTCATCAGTGATAAAAACACAACGTGAATTTGACTCTGCAGCATATTTTTATATAATAATTTAGAAACGAAGTTGTAACTGAACCAAATAGGGTCATTACTTTTGCGCCACCCGTTATATGGCAAATTACCGCTTCTTGCGCCCAATAGTTTCGGCTGACCGTTTTCTGTCAGTCACATAGATACCGTACTAAGAAATCCAATAAACTATATGCACAATTTCACCATACAGAAATGTTGGCGAACGCAAAGGCCAAAATGCAAGCCTTACTAGAAGGCATTGCTAAGTTAAATGCTTACCTCATGGAGAAGGAAGAAGAGAAAAGGAAAATGGAGGAAGACATCAACTTGTGCTTGGAGAGGATGGATCGCGCTAATAGGTAATATTAGAAATTGAGCAAGACGTCAAGAAATAGTCGCATATCTATCGTCATAGCACTGGGCTCCTTGGGGCTGGCGCAGATAGTTTTGGCGAAAAATAACAATATTAATTTATTTCCGGTATTAATAAACCATAAAGAGTAAGATCCCAGGGCCGCCAGACCTTACTTATTTTCTCAGAACCGAAATGTATTGAATAATGTAGTGCGTGCTATGAGTGCTTGGATCGTAGGCCAATTCTTGGGTAGGAGGTGCTAAAGGTTGGTAAAAATGGTATTAACTTTTCTTAAATTCTCAGTGCTGATTTTTATGTATGTTCTAGAAAATATTATTAAAAATTCATAAATAATATTGCCAGACTCATTCCGGCGGCGGTAATATTTACCAGACGCTTTAAAGCTTCCAGAATAAGGGATGGTAGCTATGGGTAGAGACCGCTAGTAGTCATAACAGTTATGTGGATTATGGTTTTTATGAAATTTGGAAAATGTTTATGAATATTTGGCAAATATTTAAAAGATTATTTAAATATTTTGAGTAAAAGTTAGAAAATTCTAGAAACTTCAGGAAGGAATGGAAAGGTTAGAGACAGGAGATGGAAACACAAATTTAAATATTTCGAATATAGATTAGAAAATTCTAGAAACTTCAAGAAGGAATGGAAAGGTTAAAAAGAGACAGGAGATGGAAAAACAATGGAATAACGAAAAGACAATCGAAATTAATAGATCTAGAACATTCCTAGGGGTATATAAGGCGGTGTAGACGCGCTAAGCGGCAGTTTAAGTTGAAAAGTGGTAAAGTGAAGAAGAAAAAGAAGAAGTAAAAGGAAGAAAGAAGTAGTAGTGAAATAAGTAAAGTGAAAGTATAGTGCAGTGAAGTGCAGTGCAAAAGACGCCAGTGTTGGTGCTGTCCGCGTCGAAAATAAACGGCGCGTCGTGTGTGAAGTCGAATAAAGTGTCATCAGTGCTACTCGGTGTTTTCTTCCAATCCCGTTACCCCGTCCGTAACAATTGGTGTCAGAAGTGGGATTGGAAGGTTCGAACGCTTCGCAATGCCAAGAAAGGGTCAACGTGCGAGAATTGTTCAGGAGCAAGGGTGTTCAAGCCCGGAAATTGAAGTGAGAACGGGAAGCACACTTTTGCAGGAAGGTTGTCACGGAGAAAGAGTGTCTTCAGCTGAAAGCGCGGCTTACACATTATCTCTCGAAGGACTCGCTTCAGATTTTCAGCAACTCCAATCGCAAGTTGAGCTGACCTCGCAAGAACTCGAATCTCAACTGCAGCTAACCTTGCAGCATCTCCAAAGTCAAATCGAGCAGATGGAAATAGAGCAAGTGCGTAAACACAGCGAATTAATGCAGAGCCAGAATGACATTCGCCATAGCACAATAGAAAACGCTCGCAAGATTTCCGAGATAGAGAGAGAGCTTGAAACACCACAGCAATGTTAAAGACGCATTAGCACATGCTTTAGAAGTGGAGGCTGTTCGACAAGAAATTACGAGTGATCGAGACAGAGTTATTGCAGCGGAAGTAGAGAGAACTGGTCGCAGATCTTCTGTCTTAAAGTGTTTTAACTGTAGAGAGCCCGGACATTTAAGGCGTAGCTGTCCGAAACATGTAACAGAAAGAAGTAAGATTGACGCTAGTGTTCAAGTGTTGAAAGATGATCAGGAAGCAGTTACAGCCAGGACTTCGATGCAAGCGCTGATCAGAAGACGGAAAGCTCCGAAAGTTCGTATTCGACAACGCACGGATGGAAATGGTTTAACTATCGATGGAGCAGTCAATGGCGTTACCTGTTCGCTGACCCTGGACACCGGTGCAACACGAACGGTTATAGGAACTCGTTTGACAAGAAAGAATGGAAAGATTCTAACATCGTCAAGTTCACCTCGATTGACAACGGCGTCCGGCCAGTGCATCCCAGTTAAAGGCGAACAAATGGTAGCCATAAAAATCGGTCACAACCTATACTGACAACGAGCGGTGATTGCAGACATCGTAGACGATTGCATTGTTGGACTGGATTTCTTCAGAGATCATCAGTGCAGATTAGACATTAAAGGTGTTATCCTTAAGTGTGGAGATGTGGAGATTCCAATTAAAAGTGGTGGCAAGGGGCAAGTTTTGTGCCTCAAAGATAGCAAACTTACACATAGATCACAGGCTTCTATAGCTACGAAGTTTAATTATTTGGTCCATGTCGATAGGAGAGCGGTGTATTATGGGTCTAAGGATGCTCGGGACGCGCATGTCTTAGAGGGTGGGAGTGTGACGGCCGGTGTCATGTCAAACCGTCGTCACGAAACACAATAATTAGCAAAGAGGTTTGAAGACTATTTTATTATTTGGAAATGAGTTTGTAGGTCGATGACGTATACACTCTGTCAAGTGTTCGCCAAATTTACAAGTCATTGTCAACAAGGCAGTGGCCGTGCGGATAACACATCCCGTTCACGTTCTGATGGCGTGGGTTGAAATCCCAGTCATAACAGTTATGTGGATTATGGTTTTTATGAAATTTGGAAAATGTTTATGAATATTTGGCAAATATTTAAAAGATTATTTAAATATTTCGAGTAAAAATTAGAAAATTCTAGAAACTTCAGGAAGGAATGGAAAGGTTAAAAAGAGACAGGAGATAGAAACACAAATTTAAATATTTCGAATAAAGATTAGAAAATTCTAGAAACTTCAAGAAGGAATGGAAAGGTTAAAAAGAGACAGGAGATGGAAAAAACAATTGAATAACGAAAAGACAATCGAAATTAGTAGATCTAGAACATTCCTAGGGGTATATAAGGCGGTGTAGACGCGCTAATTGGCAGTTTAAGTTGAAAAGTGGTAAAGTGAAGAAGAAAAAGAAGAAGTAAAAGGAAGTAAGAAGTAGTAGTGAAATAAGTAAAGTGAAAGTATAGTGCGGTGAAGTGCAGTGCAAAAGACGCCAGTGTTGTTGCTGTCCGCGTCGAAAATAAACGGCGCGTCGTGTGTGAAGTCGAATAAAGTGTCATCAGTGCTACTCGGTGTTTCCTTCCAATCCCCGTCCGTAACAATAGACTCACGCCTGTTTCCCCGAAGGGGTAGGCAGAGGCATATTGAACGCCCACTTTTCGCCAGTGTTCTGATCCCACGTAATAGGTAGCGAGCCTATTGCCGCTTATCGGGATATTGTGTTTGCCAGAGCCTCGTCAGGTGATCGGCAGGTGCACCACTTGCAGGTGAGGTTGGCTTGGGACCCTAAGTTGTTGGTGGGAACCCTATGCACCCTGGGAACCCTATGCACCCGTGTCGTGTTTTAATGATAAATTTAAACTTTCTTTCAATTAAACATAAACAAAATTTTCAATATTTCCCTAAAATAAACGGCTTTAAAGTTCCCTAAACACGATGTACGCGCTATAGCCATCAGCTGAGCTGTAGGCGAGAGCATTACCTTCGGCCGCGCGACCACGTGATTATAAACTGCCGGCGGTTTAGGGCGGTTTCAGATTAGCGTACTTTTTTGCGCGTGTACGGTCGTTTCAGCTTTTGCGCTTACACGCGCGCTACGTTACGCACTTCAAAAAATCGGACTCGCGTAAACGCACATATTTCGGCGTGTTTGCTCGAAGCGGTAGTGACATGTTGTAAGTTTCAACATGGATTCTGACGGTTCACACTTATGCGAATTTAGAAACGCGTCAACGCTCGTACGATTTGCGCGTATGCCAAAATGCGCGCCTATACGCGCCTACTTCCAAAAACAAGCTTATAGGCGCGTATAAAACGCGAATCTGAACCCGCCCTTAGGTACCAGCCGGCACGCTGTAGGTGCACGATGCATTTCTCGCGCCAATTTTTTCTGCAAGCGCGCGCTATACGTTGCGGCTATTAAACTGTGTCTATTTTTTTAAGCTTACAAAATTATTTCGTTTCCCAGGTTTTATTTTCGCGTAGTGTGACTTGGCATGATGTGCAAAACGAATAGACTTCGGCTTGGTTATAGGTCTTGTGACACCTTGTATATGGTAATTGTTCCCGTCGACTAGTCTATCGTCACCGTAACAATCAAGTGCAAATTGGACTAGACCCTTTGTCTTGATTTTAATATATACTCGTAATACTCAGGAAGTACCTATTTCACTAATCATTAAAATCAAGACAAAGGGTCTAGAACTCTAGACGATAGACTAGTCGACGGGAACAATTTCCATAATTATATTAAGTAAGGTCTGGCGGCCCTGGGATCTTGGACTAATACAGATACATACATACCTTATAGAATAACATACATAAAACAAACATAAAAAAATACTTCCCTAAAAACGTCTATACATCACCCTTTGGCCAAAACATTCTCTTTTGAGGAAAGTCTCGAAATGATGCAGTTGGTTTTCACTTATAGGTATATAGTCCACAAATTCTGCGCCGTGCTTGCACGTAGTACTCGGTGTCCACTTTTCTAGTTTACTGTCTCCACTTCAACGTTCTCCATCATCCTCAGTGATAAGCCACTTTGCACGCAAGTCATCTCTAGCGACGTGGAGCCAGCAATTTTTCAGCCATCAAATGCTTAAAAGTGAGTAAGCCTGTAAGCGTGAATCCTATAATTAAGTTTGATTGTTTCTCTCCTTCAGATTGCTGAATGGTCTTTCCAGTGAGCGAGTCAGATGGATCAAGACTATTGGGGAATTAGACATAGCTATCGTTAACCTTATCGGTGATATACTGCTTAGCGCCTGTAAGTATCTCTTAGGGCTTCTACGCACTAAGCGGTTAGCCGGAATGCGAACAGCCGAGCGGCTAACCGCAATCAAAAATTTGTATGAGAAAGTTTGTACGGCGACAGCAAGATGCAGGCTATGGGCCGAAAAGTATCCTCCACCCTCTAACCATAGGCCACAAGAATCCCTACCACCTGGGCACAACCTGCCCTTGCCCGTATGGCAGTCCCTAAATATTTATTTGTGTATTTTATATTCGTATATATATTATAATAATATGTATGTGGCAGCGTCAGAAGGGCTCTCGGAGCAGTCTTCGTAAGTTTTCTCCATCGTGGGCGCAATGGCGGCAAGAGATTCAAAATAAAAGCACCACTTTACTTGTACACGCTGTATTGCTCGAATTTATAACAATTTGCCACGAAATACAATAAATTATGGAGGATGAAACACGATTATGAATTTGTGAGCCAATAGTTTAGCACGTGCCCGCCCGGTGCAACAGCTGTCAGAGTAATGGATGACGGTCACCGCACCGCGTTTGGCGCCACCTACTACTCTATTCGGGGTTACCCGCTCTCAATTTTATTTTACTACTAATCGAGTAATCGATTACAGCAATCGGTAAATTTAGTAACAATTTCTAAAGGCAACTTTGATGGTTCAATTAAACATAAAAATCATTTTTAAATAATCAGCGCGCCTTCATGTATTTATTATATGATTTTATTATATTGTTCATTTATTATTTTATTAGTTTCCTAAATAACGTTAGTTATTTCATATTTATTAAATAACTTTACGCTTTTTTTTTATGCACCTACCATGATTGTCTCTGCACCACCCAAAGATTGACTGGTAGAGAATGCCAATGGCATTAAGTCCGTCTTTGTACAATAATTTGTAAATTATGTGCAAGAAGTTTTAAAATAAATAAATAAATAGACTGCGCACACAGGTTGGCCGCTGCAGAGCATGCTTGTGTAGATGGGGGTTCAGGGACCCCGACCTTGCCGAATGTGAATGTGGTGAGCTGGAGTCAATGGATCACTTGCTGATATGCCCTTCTTGCCCGAGCACCTGCACTGTGTCTGAGCTTTGCGAGGCCACTTCTAACGCAATAAGAGTGGCTGAATATTATGCAGGTCTCATATTGCTGAAACCATTGACACGAAGAAGAAGAATGAGAAAGTAGTTTTCGTTTCATTTCTGCGGTCGTTCTGGTACACATTTTTAATGCGGTTAGCCGGGATGCGGCCAGCCGTGCCATAATCCACTATGGATGTTATGTAAATACATTAGACCAAATTTTATCAGAAATTTTAATTAATCGATTACAAAATGTGTCAAAACTTGGTATCTTCAGTGACCATCAGTACTGTTGAACCTAGCTATACAGATGAAACAGCAGTGAGAATTAGTGCCGTATTGTAATTTTGTCTTAAGGTGCTGATGAACTTGGGCATTCTATATAGACTTGTAATAAACATTCTTGTGAATCACAATCACAGAAAAACCAGCGCGTTTTAGCGAGCATTCTTTCGATCGTCCTGGCCGGCATTCAAACGTAAGGACAGTAAGCCCATATAGTCCGCCATACTGGCCGCTGCGACCTGGCCGCCGCACTGTGGGCTGAGATCAACGTTTCATAGACATTCAAATTTTTTTTTTAAGGTGACATTTTTTTCACATGGAATGCTGAAGGAATCGAATTACATGCCTAAAAATTTACTCTTTATGAAATGGGTACGTAAACGGAAGTTTGAGAATTTTTTCTTTAAAAATTTGTATGGAGACAACATAAAAAAATACAATAACTCTGCTATCGCACAATTGGCCCTAATTCCCTTCTAGGGGATTAATCCTTGAATTATTTATGATTTTTTGACATACTCGGTATCACGGCCTCAGGTGCGCTTTTTTTTTTTTTAAAAATGAGCATTTTTTTTATATGAGGCAATTTCTTTGGCTTAAGATATATGAATATGATCCAAATATCCGGGTCATATTCATATATATTATGTTAAGTCAAATTGGTCCAAAGAAATTGCCTCATATAAAAAAAAATGCTCGTTTAAAAAAAAAAAAAAGCGCACCTGAGGCCGTGATACCGAGTATGTCAAAAAATCATAAATAATTCAAGGATTAATCCCCTAGAAGGGAATTAGGGCCAATTGTGCGATAGCAGAGTTATCGTATTTTTTTATGTTGTCTCCATACAAATTTTTAAAGAAAAAATTCTCAAACTTCCGTTTACGTACCCATTTCATAAAGAGTATATTTTTAGGCATGTAATTAGATTCCTCCAGCATTCCATGTGAAAAAAAAGGTCACTTTAAAAAAAAAATTGAATGTCTATGAAAGGCTGATTTCAGCCCACAGTGCGCCGGTGCGCGCCTGGGCTAAGGCTTCGAACTTTTTGCCGGCTAAACCATTTGCTAGAAAGGTCATAAAAACTTTCGTAGCGATGGATGTTCAGTTCGACAGATTTAAAGCTGGTGATGGCTCAACGTTCTGTTACAAGTGAATGCTATCGGCGCTTTATGGTGCTACATTGTGATTTATATTGGCAGGTGCTGTTGGATATATAACACCTTTCACGGACGCTTTCAGAGCAGAACTGTTAGATCTATGGATGAAGCATATTGAGGTTAGTTTTCTTCTACGATACTTACCTGAATATTACTATGTTTAGTATCATTATAGTATATGACCAGATTTTGCCCACCGGCTGTCCGTTATTGTGATAAAATGTAGCTTTGGTATGTGTTATTTCGATGTATAAGTTATACTACTTTAAATTTTTACAAAATCAGTTTATTAAACAAACATTTATCAATGCAAGTATAGGCAAACATTTTCGTTTTCATGATAGTAGCAATGTACACTTATATATTATAGTAGAAGAAGAAGAAGGCTCAAATATACTCAGAGGTCGATGGAAGAAACTCGGAATGGAAGTCTTCAAAAGTATTTTTCATGAAAGGAATAGAAGATGGAAGGCTCATACTAAACTAAGCGTGTCGGGAGCTCGGAGTTTCCCTGCATGATCAAAACAGAAATGAGGAGATCCGTAGGAGAACCATGTCAATGACATAGCTCTCCGAATAGCACAAAAACAAGCTGAAGCAGCAAAAGGTTGGACACGTAGCTCTAAGAACCGATGGCCTTTTCCTCGACCACTTCTGCAAACCCGATCACGGAAACGGTTGGATGCGAGCATGGCGAGTCTTGAGGGAGACCTCTGTTCAGCAGTCTTTCAGTTGAGATGATAAAATTGTTATAGGACTGAATATAATAACTTTTCGTTTTGACCTCAGGAGGTGAATGTCCCACATACGCCTGGCGCGACTCCTTTGAAAACGCTAGGAGACGATGTGCAAATAAGGTCAGCTTATACAATATTACTAGCCCCATGGTTTCATATGCTACATGGCGTCCATATAAGCGTCATATCGCATCACATGCATTCAACTTTTAAGTGATTGATATGCAGCACGCATACTCCAAATCTCGTAAAATTATAGATTACTCTTATTAGAATAGTCAAGCTTTTAGTGTTGAATATCGCGCGGGATTCACGCGCTTGGTGTGGGATTTTGGGAAACGAGTATTCCATATGCTGTTCTTGTATAGGCTTAATTACTGCAAAGTTTTATCAAAATCTGTTCGTTCAGTAGTTTGAGCGCGAAAAAGTAACAAACATCCTTTCATCCCCAAAAACTTTCGCGTTTATAATAGTCAGTAAGAGCATACTTTGGAAATGATTGCCTTGTCTCGTGGTATTCAGTATCCGAGTCTAGATAAAAAAGTTAGAGCTCTAATCCTCTCTGCTCTCACTGTATTATTATTTTGTGGGTCACCCATATTTAAACTACTAGGGTCTACGAAAACCTGCAAGTCATGTTTTACGATTTGTAAGTGATTGTTACTATATCTGTTATCACAGGTTCTCTCTACTATAATTTCTGAACAACTATAATGGAAACATGTATCTTTGTAGGAGATAATTTCCTTTTCTTTTGTGTAGGACGTGGCAGATGTATGGGTTACCTCGAGACCCAATGTCCGTAGAATCAGCAGTGCTGATGTCAAACTCACGCCGATGGCCGCTAATTATCGACCCTCAGACGCAAGCCAACAAGTGGATTAGGGCTATGGTAACATCATTTCATAATTATTAACTAGCTTTTGCCCGCGGTTTTGTCCGCGTGGGATCGGTTATCAGGACAGAAGCCCACGAGCAATTTTAATATAAATAAGCTATAATACTGTGAAGTCTCATCAAACTCGTCCAGTATTTTGTGGAACAACACAACAGACATCCATAAATCCTTCATGCTATATGACTTTTGCATTTATAAAAGAAGTAATATATTTTGGCACTCATATTGACCTAACTTGCCGTTCGTTATAGATCGGTAAAGTTAAGCATCCTTTACGGAGGCCTCCTCTTGGATGGGTGTACGTTAGTGTGTCATTTATATCAGTGCACTACCATCTTTTTTAGGGGACAGTTTTGGTCCTAGGACAAGATTTGTTAGACCAAGTCATGCAATCTATAAACTTCAGCACCACAGTTGGCCACACATTCATACTGTTACGTACAGAGTATCCAAGTGTTAAGATGACGTTTTATTTAGGACTAGAGGACGCCAGCATGTAATTTTTTCAAAAATTTACCCGTTTTGGCTGATCCCGTGGGAATTTCGGGAAATCCCTTCTTAGTGCACCCCTACGGTCCCCAAGGAACATACATGCCAAATTTCAGCTTCCTGCGCTCAATAGTTTCGGCTGTAGCGTGTCTGTCAGTCAGTAAGTAACGCAAGGATTTTATATATCAAGATCTGAGAACTCTCTCCATAAACAGTGTTCTATAACCTTTTAGGGCAAAATTGAGGGTCTCATAGTCTGCAAGCCAAATGACCGAGACTTACTGAGGAACTTCGAGTCGGCGCTGAGATTCGGCAAGCCTTTATTGCTCGAGAATCTTGGGTTAGAACTGGACCCAGCGTTGGACCCTGTGCTTAAAGTAAGTCGAGACAACAGTATATTACTTGTAGTATAATTAGACTGGCTTGTCGGCCTTGCTGGTTCAAACTGCGAAGCTTGAAGAGTTCGTGGATTCGATTTATTAATTTTTAGAATATTTTATCGTTTAGTTGTTGACTATTTGCAGAGGTCAGATGGCAGACCCTGTGGAAAAGCTAATTTTCAGTCAAATATGGTAGCAACTGACCCAGGGCTGTAACTAAGATAACGCTAGGAGGATAATGATTAGTTGTCTAATTACTATAGTACAGGTTTTTTTTTAGAAAGTTCAGAAGACCGTGTGTAGAACACACAGTATAAAATATAGTAAATAGTCCATCAGCATTATGAATACACTACTGCACATCAAGTTTTCATTGGTCATCAGATCCACTACCTTTATACCAACCAATGAGTTGAATTGTTCGTTCGACCGTATTTGGGGCCTCGAAGCGGGTGGCATAACGACTGAGTTAAAGACCAGCGAAAATGAGCCTGAATTTTCTATCAGTGTTATACGTAAAGCATTCTTTTTTCCAGCGCCAATATTTCCGCCAAGCCGGTCAGCTGGTGCTGAAACTTGGTGATTCCTTGATCCCTTTCATACCGGGCTTTAGGCTGTACATGACCACCAAGATCCCCAACCCTAAGTATACGCCAGAGACATCGGTCAAGGTGCAGATAGTTAACTTCGCTCTGGTGCCAAGGTATATTTTGTTATTCATACATGAGTACACAGATATTATAATTAAGGCACAGTGGCATTTGTTAATAATGTCATTCGTACGTTTTTATATTTTCCAATGACCAAACTCAATGTATTTCGCTTGGTCGTACCAAGATGTATTAGTGAGATATCAAGGCCATAGACCTCTCCTCACATGCACTAAAACGACCGTTCCTCTGCTTTCCACATTCTTTCTCGAGGAGATAGGCCTTTCGGATTATTAAAATAGAAGTTGCAGGTTCGAATACCACTAACTTATATTTTGACTAGAGGACGCCAGCAGCTACGCCTGCATTTTTTTTAAACTTACCCGTTTTGGGCGATCCCGTGGGAATTTCGGGAAATCCCTTCTTAGTGCACCCCTACGGTCCACAAGAAACATACATGCGAAATTTCAGCTTCCTGCGCCCAATAGTTTCGGCTGTAGCGTGTCTGTCAGTCAGTCAGTAACGCAAGGATTTTATATATTAAGATTACCTACAGATGTGACCTATACTAACATTAATTTTTAAATAAAAGTATTAATTTCTCAGAAAATAAAATCAAACACGAAAAATTGTAATGTAATTACTTTTATCAAGATTTAATAATTTATTAAAAAAACTGCTTTTTGTAGTGGTCTATCGGAACAGCTACTATCAATAGTCGTGGCTCAAGAGCGTCCAGATTTAGAAGAGCTTCGCGGTCAGCTGATCGTCTCCCGCGCTCAACTCGCGGCTCAGTTGGCTGAGATGCAAGCCGAAATTCTGTACGGTCTGTCCAATAGCGAAGGATCACCTGTTGATGATCTACCACTTATATTGACGCTGGAAGCTATCAAGATCAAAAGCATGGAGATTATAGTGAGTACAACGATATGACCCTTTGTAGTAGCGGTATGAGCATTTTTCGTTAAGCACGCAAAATGCTAGTCCCTTGATAACTGTTCTGTGTAGGTTAATAGTAAGTTAGGTTAAATATATGTTGATCCAAATGGCACCAAAAGGAAAGAAGAAAAATAAGAGATTTTTAGAAGATAAAAATATACAAAAATAATTGCCACGTCTAATACTGCTGAGCTCATAATAAACTCAGCAAAGTCGATTTTTAAAACAAGAACTGTAAAAGTTGTTTTCATGAATGTATATCATAAACGTGGAAATTGAAAAGCTATTGTACCTTTTTAGATAAAAGTAGAAGATATAGAAAAGACAACACATGAGATTGAAGAGGCCCGTGAAGGGTACATTCCAGTAGCCAACCGTGGCCAGATCTTGTTCTTTTGCCTCTCTGATATGGCCAATGTTGATCCAATGTACCAGTACTCGCTTGAATGGTTTGTCAAACTGTTCATCAGATCTATGGCTGAGACGGAAAAAAATGGTGAGTATAATGTTTAACAGACTTCAAAAAGGGAGAGGTTCTAATTTTTGGTATATGCTTGTTACATCAGGGGGCCAATTCTCCTATTTTTAAATGACATTGATATTATATTTTGAATTGACTCAGAAGCGGTATTCTGATAACCTAATGTCATTATCTTATAATTTGAAATAAACAGTTCGTCGTTGACACATATTTTGACACTTGTTTCAATTTACGATCTCGTTACAACTTCGTTCAATTATCAGATAATTTAGAAGAATACGCTTTTTGTGACGTAAGTATGACACTGACATGATATCGAAACTATATTTATTTATTTTAAGCTTTCGCGATTTGTTTACATCATACAATATTATTCAGCGGGTCTTAGTCGCGATAATTTATTTATTTCAAGGCATAAATACCTCTGTTATTCTCCTACGTTTCTACCGGCTTGCGACCATAACCGTTGCAAGCCGGTAGAAACGTAGGAGAATAACAGAGGTATTTATGCCTTGAAATAAATAAATTATCGCGACTAAGACCCGCTAAATAATATTGTATGATATATTTATTTAGGAGAATTGGGTCACTGAACTCAGTTATTTATTAGCCAATTTCGATGTTTGTTTGGCAGTATATACCTACTTACTTTCCGATTAGTTCTATACAATTCTAAACAGGAAAATGTTGAAATAGTAATATGCTGATTTAATTTATATACTCCTTAATTTTCCATGAATTGGTGAAATGCCCTTTACAATAAGTCAAACGGATGTAACTAATGAAATTTTATATTCTTCAGAGGACATTCTGCAACGTGTGGACATCATTATTGAGCACTTCACATTTCTCTTGTATCAAAACGTGTGCCGCAGTTTATTTGAGAGGCACAAGCTGCTTTTTGCCTTCCTCGTTTGCGCAAGAATATTGCTGGACAAAGGAATCATCAGAAGCAACGAATTCAACTTTCTGTTGAGTGGAGGCAAAACTACCGAGGTACGTACAACTAGTCGAGAAAAAGTAAATTTTATTTCATAAAATTGTTGCGTCGCATAAAACATAATGTCTATAGTCAGTGCTGGAACAAAAACTTATATAGCTCAATGATCATTCTTTCACCTGGCGAGTGACGTGATGTTCGAAATGCTCGAAGGGCGTTGTTTCCATGTACATAGTTTTGTCCACGCTTCACTATCATGGTCCATTACTGCTCAGCTCGTCAAGCCTCGAGAGCACTGCAAACGCGAACACTTTTGTATTCGTCAAAAACCCTACAATTGGCGGAGCACAGTAGTGACGCACGAAATGCTCTAAGCGCGTGCGTTCGAGGCTCATAGGTCTATCAATATAACAATCATCTTCCTTAGGACACTTGTGTTCGCTTTAAATACTCCGCCATGCCTGCTGCAGAAAAACACCGAAACATCATTTACGGCCATTTTCAATATTCGAACTATAGATAGATCTGTAGGTAGATTTTTTATTCGTGTTTGACATATTTTGTATGGAGCTTATGTCAAAAACGAATCTAAAATCTACAGATCTATCTATAGTTCGAATATTGAATTCCGTAGTTAGACGGCAAGAATGTTATCGAATAGCATTACAGGCAAGGACTAAGAAGACTATTTTTCTAGATCATCGCCGAAGCGATAAACATAGAATGTTTGCATAGACCCCGCGAGTTTTCTTAGAATGTACAAGCTCCCTTACTCTAATAGTGATAAGAGCCCTGTTACCACCAGCGGGCCAGTTTATATGTGACTGCATGGTTGGCGTACTGAATTAAACGGCCTTCTCGTCGCTTGACACTGCGCCGAGAGTCGTGGATTCCCACACGAGACAAAACTGTGTGCTCCATAAATTATTATTTCGAGTCTGGGAGTTCATTGTGTCCGTTGGTTGTATGCTTGTAAAGTCTCACAGCAATACAGGCATTATTCCTTGTGCCTTTAGTTTAGTTGTCTTTTTATGAATCTGTACTCGCTCAAACTCAAATAATATATTTATTTCCATTAAAATGAGAACATTTTTTGGACACTGCAGTAAGTAACTATCTGCTAGCATCTAGCTGCACTAAGTAAGTATGAAATGCATATTTACATAATTAAGGATTGAAAAAAATGCCTTATCAGAAAGTATAGCTCATGCTCCTTTCGGCTCGTGAAGCATAAATGCACTCAAAGGCCTGACCGGAAACATTGTTATTTGTAGGAGGAAGAGAATCCTGATCCAAAATGGATTACCGATCGTATGTGGATTGAGTTGCAGCAGCTTGGCTCTTTAGAAACAATGGAATCATTCATGGATGAGTTTATGACAAACATAAAGTTCTTTAAGACTTACTATGACTCATATACACCTCACAAGTAAGTAAAACATTGTTTACCAATGTACCCGTATCTGAACATTGCTTGTAATCAAGGCATAGTTATCATAGTTGAATTAAAATAATTTTATCTCAGACGAAGGCTTATTACAATTAATTGTGTTTAAATACACGGAGACTTAATTCTTCAGCATGGATGTGTCGTGTCCATTGGAAAAATATCAGTCGCATTAGAACTGGAATAATTGCATTAAGCATTCACCTGTGACAGCATACGTTTTTGAAGTGACTGCATATCCCGATATGACAGGGTTGATGCTAAAATTTGCCTTTGAAAGGTGTGTAGTAGTGTCGACGGGGATAACACGTGGAATCCACCGTCTTGCGAAGGATAGCCAGGCCGGCCTCGCTAGCTTGCGTGAACGTGTGCTTACTGCACTTTCAGACCTTAATGGACAATTTGCGATGTTAGTTATCGAACACTTGTATATCGATCGGTGAAGGACAGTGCAGAACACCGAAGTGCTATTCCTCTTTACTTTGCTACTTATCGGACAATTTGCAGTATAAGTTGAATTGGTTGTCATTTACAGCCAAAGTTTATAATTCACAATGAATTCGAGCACTGTTTCGACTGGCTCATACTTTTAGTACTTATTAAACTTTCGCGGGTAGTACTTTAGACATTTAGTCTCTGCTTAGCCGTAGCACAAATCGACATGAATAAGTTTAATGTTGTGCAAAAAATCCTATATATTAATTATGTTGTTTCGCTCAGGTTACCGTATCCGAGAAATAGTACATTGGATCCGTTTCAAAGGTTGATTGTATTGAAGTGCATACGCCCTGACAAATTGATACCGGGCTTCCAGGTAATTTAATAATAATTATTATTATTTTTTTATTTTTAGACTCACCCCGGTATGACCCAATGGGTAGGCAGAGGTGTAATATTACATCCATATTTCGCCAGGATTTTTTAGGTCCCACGTAATAGGGGGCGAGCCTATTGCCATACCGGGCACTTAACCAGACTCCGTGCTGCTACTGAGAATTTCCTAACGGAAAATCCAATAACACTTTGCCCGACCCGAAAATCGTACCCGAGACCTCCCAATCCCACGCGCACATTTATGCCGCGAGACCAACGAGGCAGTCTAATATCTCTATCCACATTAATATTTCATATTATTCGTACCCCATACATTGACTTCGCCTGCTATTCACATATGAGAAGCGTTAAGTAACGCTTACACAGGTCACCATAATATGAAAGGATGGTCGCTTGCTGTGGCGCGACCTTCAAGCGCCATTGAGCTCCTTTTGTACTTATAAAATTACGGGGAAAGCCGCAACCATACATACCTAATACATTATTTAGTATGCAGAGGGGTAAAGTTGCGATACGTACCGAGCAAATCCCGTTCATCCGTACCGAGCAAATCACGTTCATCCGTACCGAGCAAATCCCGTTCATCCAGGTAATATTCATGCAGAAACGCAATTCTTGCAGGACTATGTGGTGACTGGTCTTGGTGCCAGGTTTGTGGAGCCACAACCGGCTGACTTGGCGGCGTTGTTTGCTGAATCGGACCCTCTCGCACCCATCATCTTTGTCCTGTCTACTGGCACTGACCCTGCTGCTGGTAAGGAGTCACTGGCCCACCATTGTCTTTTTCAAAAGTTAGCGAAGACATCATTCAGTCATTGTTGCTTATGTCATTTGTCTAACTTAACTAATACACGACAACTTTCTGCGGACAGCGACAAATGTCAACATTTTTGGTTCCGATAGATAGACTATAATTTCTTGAGCACTATATAAACTAATTTTTATGACCTGGGCAGATAACAAGTCACTCAGTACAAGAACATACTCGTTTAATTTGATTGCTGTGTACTGATACTTGTAGTCATTACGATTAAAATATTTTTTATAAAATTTTTACCAACCTACTTCAAAACGATCTTGAAAATGTTTACTTATTTTCTTTTTCTGAAGTGAAATTTAATGAAACATCTACTTCGTTGCAGATCTGATGAAATTCGCTGACAAGATGAAGATGGGTCGACGCATCGAAAGTATATCTTTGGGACAAGGGCAGGGGCCTTTGGCAGAGAACATGATGAAAATTGGCTGCGATTTCGGTAACTGGGTCTTCTTCCAGGTACGTTATAGATTGAATTGATCTTGCAGATTAAACTCATAGGGTTTTACTCATGCTAAAAATATATTTAGTACACCTGCTTCCTACGCAGTCACATGATCACAATGTAACTATAGAGTCAATATGTCGACGCGACCTCTTTCTCGATGATGATGATTGACGTTTAATATACGCTACGCAACCACTTCGTTTTTCCTTAGTAGCGGCAAATACGTTCTATTTACTATATATAGCATCGCGGGCATTTATTTGATCTTGAGTTCTCAGTCGTGATAATAGACGTTCTAGTCATTTTGCATAGCCACCATGCTAATTATACACTTGATTTTGTTAGCAATTGTTTATTTGGACTGTGGACTCGTTTCCAATTTGAAGGCGGGTTGTGTTCGTCTACGTTAATATTTTTGTAATGTATATTAATTATTGTTTTGTTTTTTTTTCGTTTCTATCGAAACGTCGTCGATGCAAATTTAGATCGATAGTGTTGATAAATGGCTGATTTACAACAACGTAACTATTGAAAAGCAAGTTGTATACCATCTCTATGCCATTTTGCCAGATAATACTATGATTAACATCAGGAATGCTTAACTATTTACGCCATTAAATATTAGGAAAACAATAATATATAAAGAAAACTAATATGTCTTCAGAATTGTCACCTGTCTCCATCTTGGATGCCGACCCTGGAGCTGAATGTGGAACACATACAACCTGATCAGGTGCATAAGGACTTCAGGCTATGGCTCACCTCTACACCTTCGCCCTTCTTCCCCGTAGCTTTGCTGCAGAATGGTGAGTTGATTGAAAATGAAGAGTTTGTTTGTTTGGTTAAACTCGCTAATCTCGGCAACTACTGGATCGAATAGATTTTTCTTGTGATAGATAATCCATTTATTGAAATAGCTTTAAAGCTTTATAACATCTCGCTATGAAGTCATCTCTCAGAGACGCCAGCAAACTTCCGATAGCCGATAAACAGCATGAGATTTTATCAAGATAGGTCACTGATAGAGTAAAGACTGAAGAACTGCGTAACGTTCAAAATGTTAGAAATAAAAATTGTTGTACCGAGTAAAATGTTTCATTGGCAGTTGTTGTTAATGACGTCAACAATAATTACGCAACAAACATAAAGTGAGGTTTATTTAGGGTAACCACTTAACGTAACATGTCTTTCGATATCAAAAGTAGGTATCTTTTGATATCGAAAGACATTTTTCTGGATATTTTTATCCGATTAAATTGACCACACATTTCCAAAGTTGCTAGGTTTATGTTAGAGAAGGGTAAATTTAAGAAACTTCGACAAGATGTTTTGTGTCGTCGTTCACAGGATACAAGATGACAGTGGAGCCTCCTAGAGGAGTGAAAGCAAATTTGATGAAGGCATTTATGAACCAAGTGCCGGATTTTGCCACTTATTTGACCTCAGGGGACGCCAAAGTACCCAATTTCAAGGTACATGTTTCTCTTTTAAAAAAGATGACTTACGCATTTAGAATAAACCCTATATCACAGCAGGATTGGTGTTGAAGCTGCAACATTTGGCAAGCCGGACTCTATGGTCTTCTAATGACAAAACTTGAAGCTAGTCACCAAAATTTCCGTCTATATGCCACTCGTGTTGCGTAACATCCTGCTCTTGTGTGAAACGTGGATCAAGTACCGAAATATCCGCAAATTGAACGGTTTCCTCCTGAAATGCTTGCGGAAAATTATACGATAGGATCGACGGTGCGATGAGCTGATAGCCTGACAGCCTCCCCCGACTATCAGTCGGCATACTACTACTACGGTGTGCTCTCATGCCCGCAACGTCCGATGATTTTTCCAATAAAATTGGCTCTGCTAGCCACTTGAGATCACACGCCAGGAAGCAACAGAGATAAAGTAGTCGCCGTAGCATAAATCAACACATCATCATCATTAGGTCGTGCTGTAGCAATCTGTTTCTAATTAAATCATCATCATCGTCCCAGCATTATTCCAGTGGCATCCAAGACTTCCACCTTAGAGCCTCGGGTTTACCTTCTAGTCATTTTCTTACCCTCCTTTGAATGGAGGAATTGGCCTACTATACCACGCTGACCAAACGGGTTGGTATAGGGTTTGTATCAAGTTTTCCTTCTCTTACAGTGCTGTTCTCTGCATAATATGCTCCCTCTGTCGGCTCTTATGACACCCATGGGATGATATGGGGTAGTGACATACCGTATTCTTAATCCGTCACCACACGGGCCTAAGTTATACTTATTTTCTTCTCCTTAACAGTGGCTCCTGTTTGCCCTATGCCTGTTCCACGGCGTGGTGCTAGAACGGCGCAAGTTTGGACCTCTAGGCTTCAACATACCATACGAATTCACGGACGGTGATCTTCGCATTTGTATCTCCCAGCTGCATATGTTCCTAAATGAATATAACGAAGTACCATTAAAGGTAAAAACATAGTTATTGTATGCCAATTTCTTATGTACCACATTTTCATAATTTTTTTCTGAAGTTTATATTGTATGTTTGTATACCTATGCAGTTGCCTCGTCAAAATGGCAGAAAATTTTATGAATTTATACCTTGAATTTAGCCATAGGCTACCAATTGTTGCGAAGATAAAATTATTATTAGCCGCAATGTGTGATCCCGAAAATAAGGGACCTCGAGGAGACAGCGGTGGTTTTAGATACTTGACTTCTAACGTCTTCTTTACGTGAGTGTCTTACACACCTCTTCGGGTCGTTCCAAAGTCTACTTGAGATGGCAGAGGGCACGTCCCGCAAAAAAGTAAAAGGCATCAGTTTCCATGGTAACGAAATGTTTACAAGGTATGACTATGGATAACTTCTTCAGATGCTGACCTACACGGCTGGTCACATAAACTACGGGGGTCGAGTGACAGACGACTGGGACCGTCGATGTCTGCTGTTCCTGCTAGCAGATTATTACACTGGCGCTGTTCTTAACGAACGATACATCTTTGACGAATACGGTGCCTACAGACAGGTTAGTATGTGCCTTTCTTTTTTTAAGACGGGAGAGGCAACTCCCTCACTAGTCTTCTAACGTGGTGAACTTTAAAAATATCTCACACACAGTCGGTTTCAATTTTGGATCTATTAATGGATTTGGCTACAACATAATATTTGATATATTTTGTATGGCGAAAGCGGCGATAGCCCAGTGGTATACGTAACGGACTGCCGAGACGATGGTCTCGCGTTCAATCCCCAGGTACCCCGGGCACACACCTCTGACTTTTCGAAGTTATGTGTGTATTAAAAACGTTAATTATCGCTCGCTTAATAATGTGCCCGGTAGATGGCACTAGGCTCGCCCCCTAGTACATAGGGACCGAAACATATCTGGCGAAAAGTGGGCGTGTGCCTACCCCTTCAGGGATAAAATGCGTGAAGTGATGTTATGTTGTATGGGGCTTATGTCAAATATTATAATTATGTTTATTTTATTCACAAATCCATGTAAAGATCGAATATTGAAGCCGCCCGTCAAACAATTGACAAAAAGAACACGTTTGTACCTGTCACGGGGGCTTATTCACTATGACCATTTTGAAGTCTTAACGTGTTTTAACGTGCTAGTTACCCACGTCGGCACGTTATTGGCTTAAACGGTATTCACTATGCCAACTTCAAGTTTGACAAGCACGGTAAGGCACGTTTCGGACACGGTTTTAGTTGTCAAAATTCCGTGAGCTAAGAGGTCACGTAACATGCATGTAACGCGTTTATTGTAAAACGATAGAGGATAAATAAGTACTAAGTTTATTTGTTTTATATTATTTTCAGTATCCGTTAGTGGTTAAATGCTAAGTTTATTTGCTTTTTTATTTACCAGTGTCCGTGTCAAAGTTATTTAATTAAATATTATGTTTTATGAAAATTGACGCCTGTCGCTGGCGCCAGCGTCTCACTCGTCTTCGGATAAATAATAAATCCATTATGATTTATTAGATTCTGTTAGAATTGGGCTATTTGCTGCACTCCTCTTCCTTGCGTCGTTTATCCTCAATGCTGAGGGTCGTGGCTTTTTAGGATAACTTTTTCCCGGACTATTTTGCGCCAGCTCACTCTATCTTCGGCAGCATGGATGGCATCGTAGACCGAGGTGTTCAAAGCAGAGCGGATCTGGTCAGATCAGCGCAAGGGGCTTCTGCCTCTGGGTCTCTTCCCGTCCACCTTGCCCGTCATCAGCAGCTTTTTGCTTTTTGCAGCTTTGCTCCACTAACCGCACTTATATTTTTTTATATTGTAGCGCGGCTGCAACTGTCATGTCTGTCATCAATGTCATCATTATGTTTTCGTTCAAAAATTGACTTAAGTTCAAAAGATGAACTAAACTTTGAAGATCAATTTTTTATTTTGAGATTGTTCCTGGCGAAATTGAACTAAAATAATATAATTTAAGTTTTATTAGCCTTTTCTATTTGTACTGTAGCTTTTAGTGAAAATTACAAGTTAGTAAAATAATATTTATAAAATCGAAATTGAGCCGGCAAACCGGCATTAAGATTTATGAACGAATGTTGTGAAATTGATAACTAGGCATAGACAAGCTGTCGTATGGCATACTGAATACAATGTTTTGATTGTCGTGGTACGTCACCGTTTCTGAAACACGTTTACGTCTAGTGCACGTCACGACGACACACGTTTTGAACATGGTATTTCAGTGGTCATAATGAATAAGCCCCCTGTAGATAAATAAGAAAACTGGCTCAATATGAAAGCCACGAATGGTCACGAGTTTTATTGCCCGTTCTTTGATCTTTCTCGTGGTTCTACCTATTGCATTGCGAACGTGGCAGTAAATGTAAATGTAGAATCATCTAGTAATTAACTTAAATTTTTAACGTTCATAAGCTTCACTTTGTGGCTTAAATGAATAAATGATTTTGACTTTGACTTTGAGCCATTATTAGATTGTTTTTGCTTGTTGGTTTTCGAAGTCAAAATAACTTTTTCACCACAGTAGCTCAAACATGCCGCTTTTGCTGCGAGACAACAGTGAACAAAACGCGATTTTGATTCGAGCGTGAGGCAAAGTAGCTTTTTAATTTTTCAATCTTCAGTGTCACGAATTGATATTGATCAGCCATAAATTTGAAACATTCGAATTTTACTGTGCTCTGTCCCTTTCACATGCATATAAAAAAGCGAGTGAAAAAAACAAACTTCTTCGAAATTCGATTTTGGAATTCGACCTCAAAGGAAACACATTCGGAAACGCGTTATACCCTAAAATTTCAAGATATACAAATATCTTTTTAATAACGAAATTATGTTGTTTTTTAAATGTAATCTAATATATAAAATTCTCGTGTCACAGTTTTCGTTCCCATACTCCTCCGAAACGGCTTGACCGATTTTGATGAATTTTTTTGTGCTTATCCAGTATCTATGAGAATAGGCCAACATCTATTATTAAAAAAAAAAAAATGCAAAGCAACGTTTGCCGGGTCAGCTAGTTGTTTATATGTTTCATATAATATTGGATTTTAATAAAAATAAGTCTACTTAATAGTATAAAATTGGTATTTAACCAATACATTTTTATTTGGAATTTCAACAATGATACATTTGAAAAATAAAGATCAGGGACGCGGTATCAAAACGCGATTTAAAAAAATAGCGGGAATAAAGTAAACATGATGTTGACTGTACTTTAACACCAGAAGAGTTAAAACAACAAGTGATTAATGCAGAATTTCGTTTTCAATTTATTGCTATTAATTTTTATGTCTCCTAAGTACCTAATATGTCTTCTCACTGCTTGAGGTGAAAAGTTATGTGTGCTACACGAGAGCAAAGTTTTTTGCATCTCGTGCTGTCGAGTCCCTCACTACGCTCAGGATTCTAACTTTGATTCACTCGCTACGCTCGTGAATCAATCATAGAATCCTTCGCTTGCTCGGGACTCAAAATCAGCACTCGAAACAAAAAACAACTTTGCTCTCTTGTTGTACAAATAACTATTGTTCCTCTCCAATTGAAATATTCTGGGTTTCAATGACTGCTACGTGCAGTCGATAGGTTGGTGATTTCAGTGTTAACTCCACCATTTGGAACCATTTGGAGTGTTGTGGGTTCGACCCCACACTAAACAATACTGTGGGTGCCCCGTAAACTATTGTTTCGAGATTGGTGTGTCTGTTATTTCTTGTTTGTAAAGTTTTCAGCGACGACGAGTGAGAAGGTTATGTTTTTAAAAACACAAGAGGATGCCCGCATTTATTTTTATTCAACCATTTTGTCCTGATCCCGTGGGAATTTTGGGTAACCCTACGGTCCAAGCAAAATTCATGCCAAATTTCAGCTTCCTGCGTCTAGTAGTTTTGGCTGTAGCTTGCTGTCAGTCAGTCAGTAACGCAAGGATTTTATATATACAGATGTGCATGACAGTGTATTTTTTTATGTTTCACAGCAACCAGCTTCTTACACAATAGAAGACTACTTGAAGTACATACGAATGTTGCCTCTAAACGACGACCCTTCGCTTTTCGGCCTCCACGCCAACGCTAATATCAGTTACGCCATGTCTGAGACGCATACCACTCTTTGTGAGTAACAAAACAATATCTATATTAATTAGCACGAAAAATTAATATACCTCTATATATATATATATATATACCTATAATATATTAGAATACCTCCATGGTCTCGGTCTCTGATCAGGAGATCCACGGTTCGATTGCTCGACTGCCTCCGTAGTCCAGTGGATAGCGTATACGTCTGCTCATCGGGAGGTCCCGGGTTCGATTCCCGGGTCGGGCAAGTGTTACTGAGTTTTCCCGAATTCTCAGTAGCATCACGGAGTGGTACAATGTACCCGGTAACGGCAATAGGCTCGCCCCAAATTAAGTGGCATCTAAAATTCATAAATTGCGTAATGTGGGTGTAATATTACACCTCTACCATCACCTTCGGGGATACAGGCTTGACTTTATAAAATATGAACTGAGGTAACTCCAGAATATTAACATAGAAATGTAATTGGATTTGTGAAAATCCTATTATTTTAGCACCTTCTTAGCAAGATTGCAAGATCAATGTCGTATGTAACACTTCCGCATAAAAAACTACTAACTTAATAACGCTATGTGGTTTGTTTTGTTTGTTTTTCGTGTGAGTGTGTGGCTCTGGTGTCAGTTTTCAGACCGCCCGAAGGCCTCCGACATGGCCTAACGGTCCTTATCTTTAGACAAGAACTGGGACCAACGGCTTTACGTGCCCTCCGAAGCACGGTAGCGCTTAGATGTAAATGCCACACACGGTCACCCATCCAGGTGGTGACCTGAGCAAGCGTTGCTTTAACTTTGCCGATCTGTTATGAACGGCAAGCCAAGTCTCGCTATGAGCGCTACACGCTATGTGGTAGAAACACAAAAGCTAGTGGCCTAATCTTTCTCATAGTGAGAAGAGGCCATTGCCCAGCAGTGGGACAGTATAAAACATGACTGATGATAATAGTAAAACTTGATCATCACATACTATCAAACGACACGACTACACGTATTTTTAACTAGTCCCTTCACTATATAAAGGCCTGTTCAGACCTACGCGGTATTCGCTGCCGTCTGCGGCAGAGAAAACCCAGTGGGTATGCGGTAATATTACTGTTCAGACCTAAGCGGTATTCGCTATCTTTGTGGGTAGAATAACGCGCGGTAGTCGAGTTTCGCTCAGAGAGGTAAGAACTAGCCGCGGTACTGGATACCAAATACCTGAGCGAAACCCGCGCGGTATGTACCTCTACCCACAGTGGCAGCGAATATCGCTCAGTTTTGAATAGGCCTTAACACTTCGCCATAACATAACTTCACGCTTTTATCCCCGAAGGGGTAGGCAGAAGTGTATTGCACACCCGCACTTCGCCAGTTATGATTTGGTCCCAATGTAATAGGGGGCGAGCCTATTGCCATCTACCGGGCACTGTATTAAGCGAGCGATGATTAACGTTTTTAATGCACACATAACTTCGAAAAGTTAGAAGTGTGTGCCCATGGTACCTGGCGATCGAACCCGAAACCATCGCCTTGGCAGTCCGTTACGTACATCACTGGGCTTTCGCCACAAATCTTCACCATATAAAATAGATAATCGCTTTTCATCTTCCAGCAACTCTTCTCAACTTACAACCAAAAGAGTCTATATCTGGTGGAGCCGGTATGACCGTTGAAGATATTATTGAGAACGCCGCCCTCGATATGTTGGAAATAGTCCCTGAGCCATTGGACATCGCTTATATTGCTACTACGTATGTAGATTTTATTGCTAGAATTGTTCAGCTCGGTAGGTAGATATTCTGTTAAATATTTTTAGACTATTGGTGCGGATACACTTGAGCAATCCCTGTAAGGAGCATTCTTGCGAATGTTACATAAAGAAGAACAAACAAAAAGTATTTTAAAGACCATTCTGATGAGCATCCTAGTGAGTGGATAGTAAATTTGCTTCGACCTTTTTGCTGCGACCTTTAGAGCGTTCGCTAGAAAGATGGTGAAAATGTTCGGTTCGACAAAACAGAAATCGGCGAATGCTCGCTGTTCTGTTACGAGTGAATGCTCAGATGTATCAGCGCTATAAAAAGCTGACTCCAGGCTCCAAGGTGACCGACTCGGACGCATTCGATAACGTTTTCTTCTTTCTTTATTTCTTTCGTTGCTAAGGTTTTTATTTGATATTATATTATAACTTTGCAGGTACCCAGTGTCCTACAAGGAATCTTTGAACACAGTGCTTATACAGGAGTCGATAAGATATAACAAATTACTAGCCGTCATCAACCACACCTTACGGTGAGAAAATAAATTTTGTGATCATTGTCTCAACAATCATGTTCTTCTCAGTATGGTCACAAATTAAGAATACAAAATGACACTAGCCCATTTCATTCCACGGGTATCGTAAAAGGCGATTAAGGTAAACATACGAAGCCCACAGTATCTTTGCAAAGACATTGAAAACTCGACATCAAAAGCCAGCGAGGTATAGCAAGCTAAATTCGCTTCACTCAAAGTGGTTTTCTGGAGCAAATTAGTAGTAGTAGTAATATGCCCATAGTCCATCATCAACCTAGCGCTATCCCGGCTGCATCCAAGACTTGGAGCCTTGGAGCCCGAGGTCTGGTCTATCCCGGCGTTTACTGGTCTATCCAGATATGACAGAATATCAACTTTTCCACAGAGCGACTGCCGCCTAACCTCCACAACCCAAAGGGATAGCGATATTCCATGGTTTAGACATTTATTGGTTTAGACAGTATTAGCGTTTTTGAGGGTACTGACTCCCCGTAACGACTGTCAAAGATCTTCATAACAGCCGGGACCGACGGTTAAACGTGCTCTCCGAGGCACGGAGCAAGCGATAATTAACAATTGAATACGCACTTAACTTCGAAAAGTCATTAGTGCGTGGATTCGAACCCGATACCCTCTGCATGGCATCTCCGTTGGTACCTCCACTAGGTTATCGCTGCCTCAAGTAATATGCCTATAGTATTGCATTATAAGCATGGTTTTATGCATAGGGACCTAATGAAAGCACTCAAAGGACTGGTGGTATTATCAGAAGCCCTAGAGGAAATGGGTGAAAGTATATCCAAGAATACAGTTCCAGAAATGTGGATGGCTAAGGCATACCCATCGCTGAAACCGCTCGGTATGTACATGAAAGTCATTCAATAATATACTTTAGTACATGTCTAAATGAACCCTCGGTTACACCCGTGCTATTAAGGGCTACTGCTCGGCACCCGTGGCGTGGCTCATAGGGTGATGTTTTATAGCCTATAGCCTTTGTCAATAAATGGGCCAACACAAAAAGATTTTTTCAAATCCGACCAGTAGTTCTTTACTTCAGCTTTATATTAGTATAGTTATGGATACTACAAGAGGCTCTTCAACTTGACCACATCAAGAGCAAGTCAGGTCAACTTCTTCAGAGAAACGAACCAACACTAGATAGAATAGTTTATTATGTTTGTGGCGTAAGCTCCTTGTGCGAAATTTTTGGACACGACTCGTGGTCACGGCAGACTGAGGTGTTCTTTGTCTTTGTCTTGAATGTATAAATAAATCTCTTAAATAGGCCCCATCCCCTATTCCTTCTCCCTCATCCCACTCCTCCTCCTATCCCTTTTCCCAACCCCAAGGGGCAGCAACGCATTCGTGAATCCTCTGGTGTTGCTTGTGTACATGGGCGGCGGTAATTGCTTACCATCAGGTGATCCATTAGTTATTAATCTTTCTGTCAGCCGGTTGCAGAAAGCTTCAAATTAATTCTTTATTACTTAAAGGGAGATTATCGCTAATGTGTGTCATAATTTAATGGCGTTGCACAAACACATTTTACGCTTGATTAAACATCATTTAACTAATGAAGAACTAATGCCTACAAGTGAACGAAAAGAGTGAATATTTCCGTTTAGTTATATGCACAATAATCTATGAAATGTACTATGAGTAAAAATTTCATTAAACAAAACGTAATGGTCACATAAATCAAAGAGGTGTAATTCTAAATATACATATTTAGTAAGTTGGTCTCGCGGCAGACTGCCTCGTTGGTCTCGCGGCATAAATGTGCGCGTGGGATCGGTCCCGGGTTCGATTCCTGGGTCGGGCAGTGTTATTGGGTTTTTCTGTCACGAAATTCTCAGTAGCAGCACGGAGTCTGGAAATGTGCCCGGTACGGCAATAGGCTCGCCCCTTATTACGTGGGACTAAAGTATATCTGGCGAAAAGTGGGTGTAGAAATACACCTCTGCCTACCCCTTCGGGGATAAAAGGCGTGACGATATGTATGTATGTATGTATGTATAATTAGTAAATCTGTGGTCAAGACTATCAAAACTTTTGTCAAAAATTGACATGTTTATGTTATTGTTGTATTGAATCATTTTTACGATTTTAATTAAAATTGTTACGTTTTGAGCTGAAAAGCCGAGAAAATTCATACAAAGAGGGAGCCTGGCGCTTATAATAATGATTGACCATATAATGCAGTTAATACCATTCATGAATGATGATTTTCTATAACCTGAATACATACGCTACTATTGTATTTTGTATTAACATAAAATCAAATATGAAAATGCCCAGTTATTTCATTTATGTGGAAGTCACAAAATGAGAGAAGAGAGAAGGAAATAAGCTGTTATACTATTCAAGACATATTGGTTAAATTGCATACGATAAAGGAATATTTTTATATATGTTTATAATGTGTTTTGTTGTGATAATTCAATTAGATAGAATAAAGACAATTATTTTTACACTTATGGAGAAGTATCTCTTCTTGCACTGGTATCTATAGCTTGGATGATGACCTCCTCTGCTAATAGGTAATAATGTTAACATGAGTACAATCCAAAGCGCCTACGACACGTGGAAATCCATCAATTTCTAGCTGCAACTCGCCGTAGATTTTAAAAATAAGACGTAGAACTTTCCTGTTTGGCAATTTAATACATTTTGAGCTTAATTTTGCTAGGGTTTGAGAACTCTTTGCACTAATCTACACACTGGATTTGTGTTTATTTGATAATAACCCAAGACCTGTTCAGTTGATAAGCTCCTGTGGCAAAAACCCTCAAACATATTAAAAACTGTGTCTGACCATCAACATAATTATTTATTTCTTTGAGACATGGGTTCCTTTTTTTTATAGTAATAGGCGGCAAACGAGCAGACGGATTACCTGATGGTAAGCAATTACCACCGCCCATGGACACAACCAACACCACAGGAGTCACAAGTCCGTTGCCACCCCTTAGGGTTGGGAAAAGGTATAGGATAAGGAGTGGGATAGGGGAGAAGGAATAGGGGCTAGGGCCTCCGGCAATCTCACTCACTGAACGAAACGCAACAGTTTAGGTATTGTTACTTTACGTCCATTTTCTGTGAGAGGGTAGTACTTCCCCGGTCGAGCCGGCCTATTCATGCTGAAATCAGCAAAGCTCTACCACCTAAAGCCTTCTAAAACCACCTAAAACCTCCTTATCTACAATGTTTCGTATTTGGTCATCTGCTTCTATGGGTACCCTGTATGTAATACGTAATTCTCCGCCGTCATGCCTTGAAAATATATTCGCCTTGCCGGAAGTTGACCGCGAGGAAAATCTTCTTCGGGATCAGACAAAGATGAAAGACTAGTTAAGACATAACTTAGGTATTCATTGTAAACCACTTCAATACCGTAAAACACTACAATGCATTGAAATATATTATTTAATAGAGCTATATTTGGCAACAAACACTTCAATGTACAATAAGATATCATGGAACAGAGATAAATTCAACAACAATAGAGCTTTAATACCTCACTGAGCTCACATTAGATTTTAAAATTCACATCTGTCATACACACATCAACAAAGTCTAGGGATATCTTAATCCTAAATTATTTACGAGTTTATAGTTTAGAACCTTGTTAGTTTCCACAAAAAGTTTATATACAGATTAAAACCTCTTTTATTCTATTTTCAAAATTTGAACATGGAAAGAAAAAAAACAAAATAATAAACAAAATATGGCGGCAAATTTGCTAGTAATTCGTTACATTAAAGAAAGTTAAAACTGTTTTATTATTATTATTAATGAAAAGGGTTTTTAATTGTTTTTCTTTTTTAATTTAACGTGACGTACGAACTTTAAAAGTCATGTCACGTCGTCATTTGAGTCGAGATGAAATGTTACGAGCCGTGGGCATGTTAGAAAATGGTGCAATTCAACGCGTCGTTGCTGAGGCCCTACATACCAGTCAAAATGTGATATCAAGGTTGTGGTCACGTTATCGCAGTACCTACTGGAGATGTGGCCGAACAGCACACAGGTAGATATCGTGTTACTACGCAGAGACAGGATCGATTTCTCCAAATGACCGCCAGAAGACAACCCAATATCACAGCGCTGCAACTAGTGCAAAGGCTCCAGGAGGACCACCAGCTGCTGGTAAGCGACCAAACCGTGCGAAGAAGGTTACATGAAGTTGATCTTCATGCTCGAAGACCATTGCGTGTTCCAGCATTGCGACGTGGCAATCGCGGTCGGCGGCTTTCGTGGGCTCGGGAGCATTTACCATGGAGTGACGAACAATGGTCTTTGGTGCTGTTCACCGATGAGTCCCGGTTTGGGCTTCACCCGGATTCACGAAGAACACGCGTTTGGAGAGCTCCAGGGAGAGTTAGCCGTCTACGGCACCCTCAGGAGGTCCACCCATACCAAGGCGGGACAATCATGGTGTGGGCAGGAATTCGTCTTGGCGGACGAACCCAACTCGTTTGGATCCAAGGCAGCATGACTGCACAAAAATACCACGAGGAGGTAGTAGAGCCCGTTATTGTCCCACACAGAACTCAAATAGGCCATGAATTTCTACTCATGCACGATAATGCTCCTTGCCATACGGCGCGGCTGGTATCGACCGCTCTCCGAGAGCACGATATTCAAGTTTTGGATTGGCCTGCACAGTCGCCCGACTTAAATCCTATCGAGCATGCCTGGGACATGTTACAACGAAAAGCTTTGAGAGATTTTCCACCAAATTTGACGACTGAACAACAACTTTACGAACACTTGCAAAGGACATGGGACCTCATACCGCAGCAAGACATTGACAATTTAATTTTAAGTATTAACAATCGATGTCGATGTGTAATCAATGTAAGAGGTGGCAACACTGATTATTAATGATTAGATTTTACAAGATTTTTTCCATTTTTATTAAAATTAATAGTTTTTTAAGAAGAAATGTTTGTTGTTATCATACTAATTTTCCATGATGATTAAAAAAATTAATTTTTTTATTTAAAACAAAAAAAAACACGAAATGTTTTTTATTTTTATTAAAGACCTTAAAATAATCTATGATTCTTCTATTTACTGTATCAGAAAATTCTTCATAGATTTTTAGATATTTGATGAAATATAAAATATCCCTAGACTTTGTTGATGTGTGTATTTAAAATTTTCACGTGTCAATTCACGCTAATAGCTGTTAGTTTAACGTAAAACGCGCTTTAATGTAGGCTTTGACTCTTCTTAAATTAAATTTAATAAAGGATTAAATTTTACAAGAATTTGGCTTTGTGCAACGACTTAATAATAGATTAGGGTTTAATCTCGTTTTAAAATTTTAAATATCGTTTCTGCAACCGGCTGTATATGTTGTATGTGCCTTCATAAATAGAATAAATGTTTTTTTTTTCTTTTATTTCATCTGCTCGTTCGCCGCCAATTACTATAAAAAAATTATCTCAAAGTACCCAAATGTTTTTTTTTATTGTTACCCGAATACGGTAATGTGTTTTGAAATTGTAGTACTGTATGCTTACTTTATTTGTTTAAGGGAAAAATTTGAGGTAAACTAAATGTTCTAGGTAGCTTCAATCATTATACCAATGTTATAGATTTTTAGTTTTTAAGTCCTAATTTTTAAGCGTGAAAAATCTTTAAATAAACTTCTAAGCTGTATGGTAATAAATTGCGGGACTGGTGTCATTTACATAATTATTAAACTCTTTCAGCGGCTTGGACCAAAGATCTCTGCCTTCGCGTCGCATTTATGAGAGAATGGGCAGATAATGGAATCCCCAAAGTATTTTGGATATCGGGTTTCTACTTCCCTCAAGCGTTTTTGACTGGAGCTTTACAGAATTATGCCAGAAAACACGTTATAGCCATCGATACTGTGGCTTATGCGTTTGAGGTAAGAGTTAAAATACACAGTGATGATTTTATTTTTGTAAGTATGTCGGATATGCCTACTTAATGGGATATGATCATAGAGCTCTCAAATGTCATGTTCAGATAAGTTGTCAAGACCTTTAGGGTCAATTCACACCGAAACGCGACGCGACGCGACGATGCTTGAAGAGGACAGTGGTTTTGCGCTGCGCAGCGCGACCCCGCGTGATGCATCGCGGCGTCGCGAGGTGCATAGTGAAGTCGATAACGGCGCGACGCCTCGCTGCGCAGCGAGACACCGCGACGCGCAGCGAAACATGTCTTCGCACCCCGGCCGACCGCCGGGCGCCGCGCCCGCGCTACTCATAATAATCATACAATTTTTCTGGATAGTTGGCAATATGGTCAAAAGTAGGGAATGCAATCTCGTCGCGAGATCGAGATCTCGCGAGATCTCGCCTTTTTTAGCGAGATTAATCTCGGTCGAAAAATGGGCGAGATCTCGCGAGATTTACGAGATTGCACTCGAGCATAAAAACGTCTTATTCGAAGCGCGAACTGACACGGACGTATCGCAATCTGTCGGTATCGGCATTAATAAAAAATGAAATGAATTTATACGAGTCCGGGAGGTCAAAAGGCAAAATTTTGCAGTTCCTGGATGTCTGCCTGAGAACTGCGGTTTCAATTCGCGTTATCTGGCCAACAGAAAAGGAAGCTGTTAGCAGACGATTCTTTGGACATTTTGTGCTTCTGAAGGAGCTCCTTTGAAAATAATTCGTAATAATAGCTTGTGATTTGAACTGAACCAATCGTCCCTTTGATTGGTATTTGTTAATTAGGTTCTGTAATTTCTAATAGTCTGCCTTATTGGTATAGTTTGTTAATTAATATGTAATGTCTAAAAAGTCTACTGAGTAGATATAGTTTTATTTACCTAATTGATAATAATACTTCAGTTTAGCATCATAGATGATTAAGGGCCGATTTTTCAATCCTCAGATAAACAACCAGATAGTATTTATTCTGAGGATAGCGTAATATTGCGTTTTTCAATGGTCAGATAGGGTTTATTCGTCGAATAAATGACCAAACTAAGGAATAAATTTAACTGCCCGATCCTCGGTCAGATAACCGCTTATTTGACTGTTACATTTTGTTGGATTTTGGGCGTGCTATATATTACGATATATGGAAAATATGGTCATTTTTTATATTTTTGACGACGCAACAATAGAAGAGGAGGCTATTTTAAATGAATAGGTATATTAATCGACCTAGAAGGTGATAAATAATAGTAAGACCGCGAAGCGATCATTTTAATACCTATATTGGATTCAATGGAGAGCTAATATTATGAAATAGTGAAACAAATCAGATAGCATGTATTTTAAACATTTATTATACTTAATACACACATTTATGGCATAAAAATACAAATTTATATTTTCAGAAACGAATTACAACTTAAATACCTAGGTACTAACTCACTATTTCACTAAAGACTAATTTACAATTATTCAACTACCAAAATTTACATCATAATACTATTTAACAGTAATATATTATTACGTTCATAAGTCTTAAATGGTACTTAAATGTAAAGGAGTCCTGTTATATTAAGACAGATGCCCAAAATTCGTTCTTTGGTCATGCTGGGAGCGTTGGCTCGTTTTTGAAGAGACGATTTCTTAGACTCTCGTATTTAAGCTTTAATTTTTGGCACTAACGGTTATTTGTAGACACACCACATGAAGCATTTTCTATCTTTCCACGCACATTCCTTGTCTTGATTAGTTACCGCATCAGTCGTTTTAATTTCTATAATATACTTCTATTTTTCTATTAAACTTACTAGTAGTTGAATGTCCTTAGTCTCGCATTCAAATTTGAGGAACGCTGGCATTATTATTAAAATATAATTGGATTGAAAACGAACAGACCAAACATACATAAACAAACAGAACCCCGAAATAATGACAACCATCATTTTGACAGTTAGAGCAGGACAGGCAATAAATCTTCTGTTTCCTGTCCTGCTCTAATTTCCTGTTCTGCTCTTACATGCACTTTTCTGATATATTTGTTTCACCTCTCTGAAGTTAGTGACGGGTACGACGATGTTATTCGGTCAGATAGTTGCCCACGGAATAAAAGACTATTGAAAAATTGACACAAGTTTAACGGACTGTTATACAGCCCAATAAATTTATCAGTGGAATAGTTATTCATCTCTTTATCTGAGGATTGAAAAATCGGCCTTAAGTAAATTTTTTTGACCTCTCGTTGTTTTGTTTATTATAAAAGAAATGTTTTATTACTAAAAGATTTTTGTTTGATATTAGAAGCGAAGACTTGTTGTTTCTTTCATTTATTATTTGGCAGATCCGTCCCGTAAAAGCTTACTTCATAAAAGTTTATTAAAAAATTATAGACAGATAGGGACGTCAAACCATTTTTGAAGCATAAAAGTCTATTGAAAAGTTCGTGAAAAGTAATGTTTATCTTATAATACTTAAAAGGGTTATTATTTATGTCCTAATTTATTCAAATATTGCGATTATTTACAAAAAAACATACAAAACTGTCAATCTCGCGAGATCTCGCTTGAGCCCAAATCTCGCGAGATTTGCATTCCCTAGTCATAAGACAAAGTATGAAATTCACCATGAATTCTCCTATTCTGCCAAAAATTATGCACCCAAATACTACTGTGTGTTGTCTTCTTTTTAATTTTATTTTTGTAATCTTCTTCCTCTTCCTCTTCTGTAAGAAGTCCGATTACAACAAGATCCCAGGCTATCATTATGTTTTCACTTGAGCACTTGACCGAACTGCACCAATTCTAAACGAAGTCTAGACGGAAATAGTAGACAAGTAGCGACAGCGGCCTCAGGTTTCGCCTCGCGGCGTCGCGCTTCGTCGCGCGGCATCACGAGACGCAGCACCGCTCTTGCACGCCGGCCGTACCGGCGATGCAACGCTGCGGCGCGATACGTCGCGGTACGTCGCGAGGCATCTCGAGGCGCAGTGCTGCGTAGTGCAACGTATTCTGAATTCTCAAAATGAAATGTGTATTTTATCGCGTTGTATATAAAGTATATTTTCAGTTGCTCTATTAAAATGTGCGCGCATCGTCGCGTCGCGTCGCGTTTCGGTGTGAATTGACCCTTAGTTGTAAACAACTCAGTCCACACATACAAAAATTGTCAGTATAATGGCTGAATTGATGAATATAAGGTAAGTGTAAAAAATATAATATTTATAATCTACACTAATATTATAAAGAAGATACATTTGTATTTTTGTTTGTAATGGATAAACTCAAAAACAACTGGACCGATTTTAAAAATTCTTTCACCATTAGAAAGCTATATCATCTGCAAGTAACATACGCTATATTTTATTTTAGAAAAATGGGGTTCCGTCTCAGGACGCGGGTGAAACCGCGGGAAACGGCTAGTATAATATATTCTACCACATACACACATCACCATCTAGTCCCAAGCTAAGCAAAGCTTGTGTTGTGAGTACTAGATAATGGATAAACATATTTTTTTTGTAAATACATACATAATATTATACATAGAAACACCCAGACCAAGACAAACACCCATGTTCATGCACACAAATGTTTGACTTGAAAATACTACGTGCTTCGGAGGCCACGTCAAGCTGTAAGGTATGGAACTGGTACCGACAACCAGTTCCTGTCTCCGGAAAAGAATCGTTAATTTACGTTGGAACTGGACCTGAAAACTTCGACACCAGAGTTGGCCCCACATAAAGAAAGAATACAAAAAATACTTTGTCTGTCCTAATCTTATTTATTTTTCTATGGTCCTAATCATGTTGATTTTTGTCCTCTAACATATCTGCCATCAACGCGTAATAACTTTATATATTCAGTATAAAGCTCTCTTCTTCCCTTCTAATTTTGCTGTACCCGACAAGGTCCATGATGACCTCATAGTTTATAAGTTACATTAAACTATGTATCATAATAATATGTATGTATTTACAAAAAAAAAAGGATGTCATATTATGTATGTTTATCCATTATCTATTACCCATAGAACAAGCTCTGCTTAGTTTGGGATTAGATGGTGATGTGTGTATGTGGTAGAATATATAATATATAAGTTCACATTGTGGAATGCACATAAATATTATTGATGACTGAACTATTTCTGAAGCAAGATAGATAATTAATGTCAGGATCGTTGCAAGTGGCGTTCTGTAGTCTCTGCCTACCCCTTCGGAAAACAGGCGTGAGTCTATGTATGTATATAAATGAACTATTTCTTAACGTTTCAGCCATTAATAAGCGCTCCATCAAAAAAGCCGGAGGACGGATGTTGTGTCCGAGGTCTGTTTCTGGAGGGTGCGCGGTGGAACTCAGCAGATTTGAGTCTTGAGGAGAGCCGACCTAAAGAACTCTATACAGGTAAAAATAAGGCTAAAAACCGTCCGGAGAAATATATGCATTTTGCTTTTATTTTCAAATAGTACGTCGTTCGTCGCACAGCGTAGAGGGCAAATGCCAAAATGTTACGACGTAAATATAACTTTTAGACAAGTATGCTGACGTCATAACGTAAAAGAGCACAACTAACATTTTGCAAATCAGGAGAAAATCGAGTTTAAAATATTTCTTAGTTTTTGTCAAAAATAAATTACGGTATTGTATTTATACAAAATGTATGAATGGAAATAGTAGCGTCTACATGAATTCTATAAGATGATTTACTTTTTATTTTTTATTTTTACTGTATTTTTTCAATAATCTACATTTTCCATGTCAACCTAACTTAAAAATATTGTTAAATCATTAATATTACGTATAAAAGGCATAACCAAATGTGACTTTCCATTCTAACATTTTGGGGAAAAATGTTAAATATTACAATGAACAGCCATATTAAAACACATCTATCCACTTGGGATCTCTTCATGTAATCTAAACTAGGTATGCCCTTTTCTAGTGCTATCACAAAAATAATTGCTCAGTTGTGCCCTTTCAGGTTATGGTACTTTTGTTTATTGTGCTTATAAAATTAAACAAAAGCTATTAGCAGATAGGCCTTTTCCTCCTGATTCCAAATATTAATATATAACTCAGTTTCAAAAAAAAATCTGTTGTGCCCTTTTACGTTAGGACGGCAGTATGACGTATGGTTGAATTTAGAAAATAATATGATCACTATCATAACTATAACCAGTTTACACAACGTGGACGGTATTGAAAGTCACTTTAGTTCCAGACAGCGCATCTAGTGCTATTGTATGCTCCATATGTATATTCCTATTATAAAAAGACGAAATAAATCTTGCGTCGCGGGTGATATAACAGATGCACACAAAGAACACCTTTTCGTTTCGAGAGCTGGCATCAATTTTGAGTAGTTAAGTATTTGAGGCAAGCTGAAAACTTGTCTCATGCCTCCCCTATTCCCGACACGGGACTGCAGACCTGGCTGGTGAGTAGCGGGGCTAAATTAACCAGGGCTGTGTCAAACATGTATCACGAATCGCTTAATCCATGGATAGATCGAATTTTGAAACCGGCCGTTAATCGGAGTTTTCACGTCAATGGATTGCATGTAAGACATTACCCGATGACCAAAAATGTCCTTACAATTTTTCAAAGCACCCATGGCGGCTAGTAACGGTCTGTAGTGGTGGCCGCAGATCACAATGCGAACCATTGGCATAGAGCGTTGATATTTACATAGAGGCGCATTTCTTAAGGGCGCTCTGTAGACAAACTTTCTGTGACCCAAATTACCGCTTGGCGGCGTGGCAGTCGCGCTGTGACAGCTTTCTCTACGAGAGAAAGAGAGACGAACGTTCCTTCTGTGTACCTAAACTACGAGAGCAAGAGATACGGAGAACGACGCCAGCGGCGCCAACGGCGCCAGCTACGAACTAAACTGGAGTCAGTCTCTACTTAGAATCGGTACACGAAATCCTTAAGAACTGCGCTTCTACATATGTAAATCTGTTTTCATTGGTAGCGGTCTGTAGTGGTCTGTATTGGTGTGCTAAATACGACTAGGCCTCACTCATTGTAACCGAAATATATAATATCTCTTTGCTTCACTCCTCACTATTATATAATAAGCGATGATAGCACTATCTGTCTAAATTTAATGTAACTGTATGGCATGTTGCTTCGTAAGAATCTATGTTGAAACTTGCAATAAATAGGTTTGCTAGTAGTTCTTAATATTTCAAATAGATGCTGCTACGACAAAAATATGGCCTCATTTTGAAAAAGCAAGATGCCCTTAGTGGAAACATGTCGTATTTCAACCTCTGCAAGACAGGTGGCTCTGTGCTTCATTTTCTAAAAAGTTCGATATGTTTGACGATAGATAGCGCTTTTATACATACCTATATCTAAACGGCACGTACCTACCGCGTAGTGGTTTAAGCAGTCACTTCACCATTTAGCCCTGCGATGAGAGTGGTGGATTCGATGTCTAAACGAGAAAACACTTTGTGTGATCCACGATTGTTTTTTTCGATTCTGGGTGTTCTTCTTTGCTTAAGTGTTACATGTGTAACATTTTACTAGACATAAGATTTATTCTTAGTGAGTTGTCTTTACTTTTTTATTGTATTAGTAGGCAAACGAACCAGCGGATCGCCTGATTGAAAGTGATCACCGCCGCCCATAGACACCTGCAATGCCCGAATGATCATTTACCGCTGAATTCGATATTTTGACATAAACTCCATGCAAAATATGTCAAAAAGTATGTCAAATCTCCAAATCCATGGATATACCTATAATAAGTTATATCAAAAATAATCAGAACCTATATTTTCTTTTTACCAGAAATGGCAATTCTTTACATGAAACCGGAACAGAACCATAAGCTACAATCGAACATGTACGAGTGTCCAACATACAAGACATTGCTGAGAGCTGGCACGTTGTCCACTACTGGGCATTCTACCAATTATGTGATGACTATTGAGTTGGCCACTCATAAGCCTCAGGCGCACTGGATCAAGAGAGGGGTAGCACTGTTTTGCGCTTTGGATTATTAGTTAAGAAGCTTTTGGCTGGTGCTTAGTATCCTATGCAAGAGACAGACGCAAGGCCGCGGCATGATGCAATTTGATTCATTGCGAAAAGTTACGGCCACTAGAACCCATGTTTTTGAATGGACATACGTGAAAAGTTTGTGCCGAAACTCAGACCACAGATTTTGGGTACAATTTGGAAGCAATGAAATCGATGAGAACAAATTTCCATGTTTTCTAAAAGCGCCCCACTATCTTGGCAGCGATTCTATCCAGGGCTGCAGAGGTGCAAAAATGCTCAAAGAACAATTCCAATGCAAAAACTACTAAGGCCTTATTTATGCTCAATTTGCACTAGACTCTTTTGGCGTTGCTTCGCATCGCAGTCTTTTATGAACAGCAGTGGCAGGCGGCTGCAGCAGCGATTGCGATGTCCATGGCGCTTTCTACTCTGATGCGTCATCTGCTGCGGCGAAGTAGAGCGCGACATGTACATGGAAATAGCCGAAGCCGCCGCCAGTCATTCTATTCGTGAAGGGGCCGTTATCTTGCTCACCTTCGCTTGCGTAGAACACTAGGCAAGGGCGTTGACAGCGGAGTGCCTATGGGGGGACAAGGTCGGCAGTCGATGGCCTACGGATCAGGTTGATATGGAAAATGATAAAAGTATATTTTTTTTTACTCTCTTGGGGCAGCCCCTCCTGCTCCCCCTGGTGACGCCCATGACACTAGGTAACTTAGATGTACAACAGATATTTATGAAGCATTTTCAGGTACTTTCATCCTGTCATCAGTTATGAAAGTTTTAAATCGCGCCCCTGTCTTGGAACACTTAGTTTATTATTTATAGTTAGAGGTTTCTGTTCATTTGAAACGTATATAAGTTTCTTTTATGGTAATTAATTAAATAAATTATGTTAAATTTTATAATGTTTCATTTATTAATCGATAGTAATATTATGTTAATCGATTTGGTTAATCGACTTACTGGAGTCCAAAATCTAAGAAGTTGCTACCCGTTTGCAGCGATACCACGCCAGTAGAAACCGTTTGTAGTAGAGGTTCTTAGAGCTAATTTTTTTACTCGTTTACTTAACAGTACAACAAGTTTAGCTTGTTTCTAGATAAGAAAAGAAAAATGAATTTGCAGGCTCACTAATACGCACTAGCTTGTTTTTCTGTAATGTAGCATTCGCAAGTATGCTCAGTGAATGCTCAAATGGATCAGCACCAATAGGTAGGACGTCACATTACACCTCATAATACTCAACAATCACCTTTAGATGCGGCTTGAAACACTTATCTCTGAAACGTCATCAGTTTGGTATTGGAAATGTTTGTTAGTTTCTGCACAGTCAGACAGAATTAGGGCGGTTTCAGATTAGCGTTTTATACGCACATATAAGCTCGTTTTTGAAAGCGCGTAGGTATAGGCACGCCTTTTGGCAAACGCGCAACTCGTACGAGAGTTGCTGCGCTTCTAAACTCGTATAAGCGCGAGCCGTCAGAATCTATGTTGACACTGACAAAATATGCCTGTTTCCGCGAGTCCGGTTTTTTATGCAGCGCGCGTGCAAGCGCGTATGCTGAAACGACCGTATATGCGCCGAAAAATAAGCTAATCTGAAACCATAAACAAAGAATTACATTTTTTATTTTTATGTTGCCATCCAAGATAATTATATCGATTGTTCGCATATGAAATATCTAACCTTATTACAACTGTAGTTGTCTAGCTTCCTCGTACGACGAATCACTGCGCAGTAATAATCGTGATCATATGGTGTACGTCCGTTTTGCCATACGTTATATAGATAAGCCACATCTTTACCTGAAATCAAACAAACCTGTTGTAAAAAGTTACAAAGAACAGTACTGCCTACGTGGTCCAGTGGATAGCATATGTGTCTACTGATTGGGGTCCCGAGTTCAGTTCCCAGGTGGGTCAAAAGTGTTACAGAGTTTTGACGAATTCTCAGTAGCAGCACGGAGTCTGGCAATGTGCCCGGTAATGGAAACACGTTCGCAACGATTGACAAAATTCATAATAATATTATGAATTATATTAAATTTTTCCATATTTCCATTGTTGTAATATTTCACCCCTACCTACCCCTTCAGGGATACAGACATGAATATTCAAAAAAAATAACAGTACCTTTTAATCTCAATCGAATATAGATTTGTTATTCTTGATCTTTGACTTTTTTCATCATCTTACATACAGTCCCATCTAGTGCTATTCTACTGTTGGATATGGGCCAATCTTAACTTACGTCATAATATCATTGAGTCAATAAGAGGATTTACCCCGCATTATAACCAGACGGGTTAGCTCCGCAAGATAATATTAGTTGTATGTATACGTATTTTTCAAGTCTTACGACACCTACGGATATAAACGAAGTTGACACAACGATAGCGGGACTCTTAAGTACAATATACTTGTCAAGTCTCTATGTAATTATTTATCTTGGCTGACAATATACATCTCTAAATACTTACAAAAAAGACAGCGATAACCTAGTGAAGATACCAACATACCAACTGACTGCTATGCAGAGTGTATCCGGTTCGAATCCACAGCGCGCATCACTGACTTTTCGAAGTTGTGTGCGGTTTAAATTGTTAATAATCGTTTGCGATGTGCCTCAGAGAGCACGATATGCCGTTGATTTCGGCTGTCACACAGGTCTAAGGACAGTCGTTATGGGGAGTCATTACTTGTGATTAAACTGACACTACTCTAAATATTGCTATCCTTTTGGGTTGCGGAGTGCACGGCAGTAGCTCTGTGGAAAAGCTAATATTCATTGAAATCTGGTTAGACTAGTAAACCAACCTCGAGATGCAAGTGGAATAACGCTAGCAGAATGATGAAACACCTACCGTTAACACCCGTCCATTCAAGACCAGTTTCTGCGAAGTCTCGGACTCCTACGAAGGTATAAGGATAATCACGTAATCCATTTTCTTTATAATCTCCACTTCATTGGCATCGTCGATAACGACCAAGTCTGCTAGTTCAGCTTTGCACGTCGATTTCGCTTCGTCCCAAGTTTTCTGGTCCCTGTGCAGCTTGTAGCAGCTGCTCGTATTGTTGTAATGTGTGTAGTCTGTATAAATTGATTTGACAGTGTTAAGAATATAGGTCAAAGTATACTTATGTTGCATGGATTTAGAAGGGAGTTATTCATCATCAAGTCAGCCAATAGATGTCCTTTGCTTGACACATGCTTTCACCAAGTTCGATCTTGAGCCGCCTGCATCCATCCAGTTTTATGGATCCCAATAAGATCGTCGGTCCACCTTGCGGGGTGCCTATCTCTTCTGCGCCGTCCGGAGCGTGGCTAAAACTTCTGAACCTTTCTGCCCCATCGGTTCGTTTAGCTGCTTCTATGTTATCTGCCGACTATTTCAGTCAGTCAGTTAAGTTATTTATAACATCTGCCAAATTTGAAGAATGTTGATAATGTATAATTTCGGACTCCGTGGCACTGGATTCGCCTAAAAATCCTCCTTCTTGTGAACATGTTGAGAGTGTGTTGAAATGGTTCCGAGAAGGTAGGTGCTTTAGTTATTTGTGGCAAACATACGATTGGCACAATTTTTTTTCCGGTCTATCTTCTTTTAGAGCCATAAGCCTATCCAATCAACACTCACCAGGAGTTTTACATTTACGAGATCCGGTCGTATGATTCATCTCGTTCTTATAACAAGCATACGGTAGTCGCGACGTGCATTGTACAACTTTTATTTCATTTCGGTTCATGCTCAAGCACTCTCCGTCATCTAGATCCAACCGCTCCGCTCGTACATATAAGTCACCGGCATATCATCGAATAGCACCCCTGAAAACAAACCTCTTTAAATGATTATTGATTACAGATTAATGTAATGCGAGCAGTGTGAGGGCACTTGTACACGCTAAGAAAATCCAGAGTATGAGCTTCAGATACGACTAACGGCCATTTTCAATATTCGAACTATAGATGGATCTGTAGATTTTAGATTCGTGTTAGACTTATTGTGTATGGAGCTTATGTCAAAAACTATCAAAATCGAATCTAAAATCTACAGATGTATATATAATTCGAATATTGAATTCCGTAGTAAATCGTCATGTAGACGACCAGGGGCCCAATTCTGCTCAATAAATATAGTCTCGATATCATGTCAGTGTCATACTTACGTCACAAAAAGTGTATTCTTCTAAATTATCTGATATTTGAATGAAATTGTAACGAGATTGTATGTGTCAACGACGAACTGTTTATTTTAAATTATACGATAATGACATTAGGTTATCAGAATACCGCTTTAAAATCCATTCAAAATATGATATCAATGTCATATAAAAATAGCAGAATTGGCCCCCTGAGTTATTTCGAATCCAGGCACGAAAATTTTTCAACGTTCACGCGTCGTGTTTAGCTCAAACAATTTTTTTTTTCAGTGCCGATATAGTGTACTTGGGTCGGATATGGACGACACGAATTCTGGCATAGGCACGGAAACTTTTCTTACCGTATACAAGTGTTTATATGAACAAAACTATTGATGTTTATGTTTAGAAAAATACTTACCTTCTACAGATACAAACGTGTTATCATGGAACCTTGCGTAAACATCTATGAAGTACGAAGTGTCTCGGAATAGTCCCTGCAGCTCCTTTCGTAGCTCTTTCGTTGTAGGAGATGCTAGAACAGCGCCTGAACAAACATGATAATTAAACACTTCAATTGTTTTCTAAGACTTATAGAAAAGGACTGACTAATAGACAACGCATAGCCAAAACTACTGGGCACCAGAAAATAAAATTTGGCATGCATTTCCTTGGGTACTGAAAGAGCGCACTAAAAAGGGATTTTCCAAAATTCCCACAGGATCGAGGTGAAAGGACAATGAAAGATACGAGCATACGTTTTATTAACGCTATCGTATGCGCGTTATAAGCAGTACAGAGTAACACTTGGGCATACCGGACATGTTAATATAGCAACTATAAGGTATAGTTATTTATATTATCATTATTAAATTTTTTGAGGGGATGCTCATTAAATCCAAACTTCTAAGTTTGATTTGTATTAATAGTGGTTTAAATATCTACCGAAATTAATTAGAAATGTGTAAATAACAGTTACAGCACCGTCAGTCCTGCAGCGCTCTCGAGCTTCGTCCCAAGACGCTAAAGTCTTATAGCTCCTTAATGAGCCGCCGATGCTGGCTATCTGTTGATACGCGCCCTGCGCCCCTTCTGTGAACAAGAATTATAACGTATCAAACACAAAATGCAGTCAAGCATCGATATAATATGTACCAACGTACAGAATATAATTATGTCAATGCAGTCAAGGTATACCAGAGAGGTTGGACTAGGTATATCTACTAATTAATGATCCAAAACAAAGTTGAGATTGAAAATTATATTGTCAATGTCAAAGTACTGATAGCAAAATGAGAATGATGACACTTACGCGATACATTACCATATTTGGTAGGGGCTGCTGCGCACTGAAAGTTGGATTAACAACGTGAAATACTAAATATCTTTGACTGTCGTTCTAGGGAGTCGGAATGCTTGAATACCTATACTACTGATACTGGTTGCAAGCTATGGAATATTGCTATCCCATTGAGTTACGGAGGCCACACGCCAGTGGCTTTGGGGAAAAGCTAATATCCTGTAAAATCTGGTTAGACCAAAGGCTTTAAGGTGAGAATCTAGGATGCAACCAGGACACTAGGACAATGATCATGATAGGTATTAGAAATGTACCTGGGGGCCAATTCTGCTATTTTTATATGACATTGATATTATATTTTGAATGAATTTATTGGTGTTATCGTCGCATGTCAAAATATTGATTCTCGCGCAATTAATGAGCACGATATTGTCATACATTATTAAACGAATGTGTTCCACTTATGGTTATTAAGGAAAGGAGGGTAGGCTGTGTGAAGAGATATCAGCGAGTATTTTGACTTTAACTCGCACTTTTGAGGGTGCCGTAGCCAAAAATAAGTAAACAAGAAACTGGCCCCTTAGATTCGCTACGTCTGTTTGTCTGTCTATGTCACAGCCACTTTATTCTGGAAATATTGAGACTACACATTTGAACATCGGTAGACAGACGTATTTTCAGGTTCCTACTACCACAGTATCTTGAAATTAATCGATTGAAAGACAGGCGCTTCCAAAATGGGCGTTCCTCCATCTAACTTTTAAAATCAGAGTGCCGAAACTAGAAAAACCCTTTCAGATGTTTGTAATGAAAAATTTCAACCAAAATGGGGTCGAAAGTGGTAGTGATATTTGGTTATAAATGAAGGTATGTTAAGTGGATCCCGCTACTACGGAACCATTTATGAGCTAGATCGATTTGCATTTGATTTAATTATTTCAATTTATACTAAAGACGCGACTTAATAAACTCACCCATTCAACAGATGACCTATACAAATGTTACTTATCTTTGCCGATTTCTAACGTACGCCTTGCAGTACGTTAGGCTCAACTCACACTGGCGCAGAGTCAAAGCGACGCGACGCGTCATGTTTTCGAAATGTTCGCGAATCCACTCGACTCCAGCTGATCGGCGATCGGCGACGCGCGAATGCGCGCGTCAACGCGCGTCGACGCGCGTCTCCATATTTACATAGCACAAATTTGTACCTAAATAATAGAACTATAGAGATGAATAAGATTTAAGCGAAAAAATATGACGCGGCGCGTCGCTTCGACTCTGCACCAGTGTAAGTTGGAGCCATTTATGAGCTAGATCGATTTGCATTTGATTTAATTATTTCAATTTATACTAAAGACGCGACTTAATAAACTCACCCATTCAACATATGACCTATAGAAATGTTACTTATCTTTGCCGATTTCTAACGTACGCCTTGCAGTACGTTAGGCTCAACTCCCGCTGGCGCAGAGTCAAAGCGACGCGACGTGTCATGTTTTCGAAATGTTCCCGAATCCACTCGACTCCAGCTGATCGGCGACGCGCGAATGCGCGCGTCAACGCGCGTCGACGCGCGCCTCCATATTTAGGTACATAGCACAAATTTGTACCTAAATAATAGAACTATAGAGATGAATAAGATTTAAGCGAAAAAATATGACGCGTCGCGTCGCTTCGACTCTGCACCAGTGTGAGTTGAGTGAGCCTTAGAGATCGGCGTTATTCTATTAAAATATTTCAGCTCAGGGAGAACCCAGGGTTGAGTAATGTTATCACCGGGTGATAACTAATTGATGTTTGTTTAGTTGTGGGTAAATTGAATGTAATTACTTTGTTATGATATTGATAACCTCATCGCGCGGTTATTAAATACATAATTTATAATTTTCATATTTCTTGTGAATGGCGGGTCAAATTATAGTAGCAGTAAGTGTCGAAGAAATTCCTTATGAGCATGTGACAACCAATTATCATAGCCGTCATCATCTTCCTAGCGTTATCCCAGTTATCTCTGATTCTCAGACAAGTAGTCGCTCTGTGAAAAAGCTAATATTCAGTCAAATCAGGGGGGGCGATTCAGAATCGTTCGATACCTCATTTGACATTTCGTTAAATTGTCAAACGGGCTACCTACCTAATTTTTGGTCAAAACTATCGCATTTGCTATCAATTTTATGCATTCAGTATGAAGTAAATTAATAAATAAACCGAATTCAATGAATATTTGTTCAAAATATCTCTGATAGGCGGCTAAAAGACGAGGACAATAATTTGACATATCGTACGATTACTTGTCGTGACATTCTGAATCGGCCTGCTGGTTAGACTAGCGGAGCCCGGGCTCAACTGCAATAACGCTAGGACGATGATGTCTCTTTCTACTCCTAGACAAACTAGCAGCCAAGGTACACCTCCACTTCTTCGTTACTCATTAAGTATTCCTTCCAAAAATAATTAAATTTGACCTTAATTTCAATTCACAGTCTAATGAAAAATTTCACAATGGTAGTTTTTAAACACAAGTACCATCTACACAGCTGAAGAACTATTCAGCTAAGAAGTCACAAAGACTAAGTACTGAACTATAAAACTCTCGCAAATGCAATAATTTCCTACAATTAGAGCTCTAGACTCACCTAATACAATTAGTTTTGTGTCGTAATTATCTCGGTCTTTTATCGTTTCACTTGCCCTTATTGTAGTTTCCTTCGAATGTTTTTGCTCTAGATGTTTTCTTATAAAAACACGTGAAATAGTATCGTTTCATACTTTTCATGTGTTTTAATCTCAACAATCCCTGTTTATCAACATGTTAAACTTTTAACAGTTTATTATTCGTCGGTGAACTTGGCCCTAAATGGAAACAATATGTAAAGCACCTTCAGACATTTACAAATTAAGTTGTCTGTTGAAGGAAAATTGTTATGTCAAAACAGGAAATTATGTGGGCAGCAAATTTCTAGATGATACGTGGGAAGGTAATTCTAAACGTGACCAGTGCGTTGTATTTATTTGAGAATTATTATACGTGAGCTCGCAAAGGTTTCCTGTTGGTGTGGGTTTCAGAATGGACTATGGCCGTGTACGCAGAAGGTGAAGATTCACTTCGTCAAAGGACATGATCTTTTTTTATACTGATTGTTTTAGTTTATTTATTTGTTTTGTTTAAGTTACACAAATTCATAGGATTATGATTAGTTCATTAGAGTGGTTTTAATTTCAATTCAATAGTTTATTGCTCTCCATTATGTTTAACACGTTGTTACATAGGTATACAGGTTGTTACAAGACTCATCACCAAATCGAAGTCTACTTATTTTGGATATCATGCTAAGTCATACTTAGCAAATATAATACCTGGGAAACAATTTTTTTAAGTGGACACATTTTTTAAGCCGCAATTAAAAGTGCACGCGTGCAATGCTCGAAATACTTAGTTATCCATGGGTGCATAGAACATCTATAGAACACATTGGCAGGGTAAATTCATCGATTTTATACCTAATTAGAAAAATTGTATAGTGACTTTGAGCCTCAATTTCTCCTGAACCAGTAACTGCCCAGGTATGGTGCCAAAGTTAAAATTGTTCATAATGATTGGTACAATATGGGATTTCAGTTTTCGTTAAGGGTCTTTTTACACTCTGTATAATAGACCAAATATGGACCAGGGTCCCTCTTCCAGGGTCTCTCTCCCTCCCTCTTCTTCTCTATTTGGCTTCTCCACGACTAATATCTTTTACACATATTTTTTACATATTTACATAAATAAACGATAGAAACAATAAAAATAAATCATGCATAATTCCTATTGCCTTCCTTTTATTCCGTTTCCGCAGTAGTGGCAGTGTTTGCACATCACGCAACTTATATTAAAATAACCTTTAGGACCTTTTTATCCTTGTCAAGTTGGTTGGATGATAGCAAGCCCAATTTAAATATGTAACCCTTCCAATACATATTTTATTCAAACCACACCCAAATCATGTTTCAGTGAAATCGATTTATGAATACTAAAATGTTTTTTAATTGAATTTCCATATGTAAATCTATTACTTGCGACATTATTAAAATAGGGACAAGGGACTTTTGTAACTCTATTTGATCGAATTTGCTACTCCCATGTATCCCCTCTAGAACATATTCAAACCAAATCAGATCGTTCAATGAACGCACACAAATAAAGAGCTATACAATTCTTTCCACCTACAGATTGTCAACTGCCAAGCCACAATAAAAGTACACAACTCCGTATTCAGCACAAAATATTACCGCGAACTAATTAAAACTCAAGTTTTCATCAACAACTTCATTTTATTTATCTCTATTTTTAATTTCCAATTTAATTCGTTCAGAGCTTAATTGCCAAGTGGTCTTTGTACGTCTTCAGCAGCCATAACTTTATTATTAAATGCTAATTTATTATTATAATGGCAGCAAAAACATTCACTCCACATAATTAAAAATAAGGCGACTTGGGTTATTCTTGAGCTAATATTAGTAAAAATACTTAATAAGTTTGTACCATACAGTTGTGACAAAAAGGCGACCTTCAGAAGCTATTGTGGCAACAGTAGCAAGACATTATAAAAACACAAGAAGTGCGAGAAAGCGTAATACACATTCTTATTTTCAAATTCAAATTCAAAATTATTTATTGTGTAACATAGGTACTTACTTTGGAATGTTTTGGTATAGTACAGATAGAGCTAAAATCTTCTACGCTTTAATTGTTATGAGCAGTTGACACGTAACACATCCACAGCAAGTTCCAGCTATTCCACAATTTGTTCAGTTGCTCCCAGTCGTCGAATGAAAATAAATGGATACAACAACTGGGACTTGGGTTCGAGCTAAGGAATCACCAGCATCCTTTTACTCCTAGAGCAAGAGTAGCCTTTTTAAGTATGAGATGGAAAAAGTGTTTAGTCTTACGCCGACGGCACGCGCACCGTCAGCGCTGATGGACGAGATATATGAACTTCTAGGAAGCGTTTTTGAATGACGCGTAGCTATCAGCGCGCACGGTGGTCAGCGCTGATAGCTACGCAGCCGTACGCGTCGCGCGTCGGCCCCGCGTAGCTTTCGGCGCTGACGATCGCACGAGCCCCTCTGCTCTCAGGGAGCGTTCTAGTGTCGAGCGGAGCGGATATCGTCAGCGCATAGTAATTAATACACTCCGCATTTTGGTCGTCCTCTGTACAGTAATGCGGTCAGTACGACACTAAACGAGCCACGCTGAGCCTCAGCGCTGACAAACGATGTGCTGAGCTATGAGCGCTGACGGTGAGCGTGACACTAATATTAGCCATAGATTAAACGAGTACCATGTTCGATACATGCAGGCAATAATGGTTACCTATTTATTATGTGCTGTATTGTATGCCTATTGCCATGTCTATAAACTGTTCCACTGCTAGCCATAGGTCCCCCTCTCACTAAGAGAAAAGTTAGACCATAGTCCGCAACGCTGCCCAAGTGCGTTGCAGACTCCACATGTCTTCCAAGGACATGATGGAGAACTCTCAGACATGCAGGTTTTCTCGTTATCTTTTCTTCACCGTTTAGCAAGCTTATATTTTTTTGTGGCATAGACGGCAAATGAGCTGTCGGATCGCTTGACGGACGGCTATAACCACCACCCATGGACACCCGCAGCCCCAAAGGAGTTACATGTGCGTTGCCACCGAAGGGAGTGGGATGAGGAATAAGGAAAAGGGGTTGGGCCTACGGTATTATTATTCACTGAATGAAACGCAATAGTATAGATTACTTACTCGATAATCTGTGGGAGTGTAGTACCTCACCCGTCGCATGCTCCATTCATGCTCAAATCAGCAGGGCTCTACCTACAATTGTTAGCCTACGTCTTAGTATAATTTAACTGTAAATGCTAATGATATACCAATACGTAAATATACCCGAGCTATCGCAGTTCAATTGCTAAGCTACTATTTGCGCCGTGCCCTCCACACTTCAGGATATTGGCGCAATCGACACCTGTTGATTGCAAGATAAATTCGAGTAATACATATGAAGACCGGATTCAAACTGTCTATTGATGAATATATAGTGGTTTTAAAGTGAAACTTCTTTAGAATTGTTGTGATTTCAATAAACAAACAAATAAATAACAGGATGCTCGTAGCTACGCTTGCACAGTTTTTTTATTTAGTGGTTTTGCCCGATCCCGTAGTAATTTAAAGAAATCCCGTTTTAGTGCACACCAAAGAACATTTTCAAATTTCAGCTTCCTTTGCCAAATAGTTTCGGCTGTGTGTCTGTCAGTCAATCAGTAACAGATTAAGTTGGAGATAGATTGAAGCAGAATTTACTACACCGTATTTTATATTTATGTCACCTCTTTGTGGCATTTTAGTCGGTCTGCCTATCGGTCAATGGGCCGGTCGGTTTGTCGGTCGAAAGTTCTTGGTTTGGTCTGTCAATATGTAAACTGAAAATGGTATCCGATCATTTTCAGGTTACATATTGACAGACCAAACCAAGCATGCTTTTGCACATAACTTCAGTTTACTTTAGTCGATAAGAAAAATAATTTCGTTTCGACATTTTTTTTAAATTATTAACTACCCCTAAACATATTGATATACCTTTAGGTCAGGTTATTGATTCACTCAACAGGTTTATACTTAAGAAAGCTTATCCGATATTCACAGGATCGATGAATTTATGACTTTAAAATTACTCAATGAGTCAGTCAGACAGACTGAAAACTTATAATGGAATACTTGCTGAAATACTTAAAGTAACGAGTTTAAACTCGGGAAATATTTAGAATGAAAATAACACTAATAGTCTATGCCTCTAAGGGTACATATTACAAAAATAAGGAATATATTATTCAAGACAGATAAGTGAGGATCATTACTTCTTAGAAACATCTGAAAGGTTACTTACTTATTTTCTTGAAGTTTGCAACTACTTATGGTGTATTAAGGTCAACGATGGTAATGGATTGAAGGGTTTCGATGGAAAACTTATGGGTAATGTAAATATTGGATGAGTTATGGCGTCACTATGGGATATCATGGAAGAAAAAGAAAATAAGGATATGGGCATTACTAAAATCTCTTCACGTAAGGCACGGTGGTCTAAGCGGTCGTCTCGCTATTGAAAACTTAGTCGGGTCTTGTTTTGGGTTTGATCCCCACTGGAAGCAATACTTTTTGTCAAGTGTGATCCAAATTATAGTTTTGATTCTTGGTGTCCTTTGTAAGTCTTCCACAATTCAAGTTTATTTCTAGTGTGTGCTGTATTTACATTAAATTTTTTTTGTCGTGTCATGTGTGGCCGAACATGAAAATGAATTATGAAAAAATATTATTATTACTTAAAGAAAATTAAAATATTACATGGTTTAACAATTATTGTCCTACGACAAGAACTAGGCCCATCAATTTTACGTGCTCTCCAATGCTTGGTACCGTAGCGCTCTGATGTGAATGCCAGTCGCGGTCACCCATCCAGATGGCGACCAGTGTTGTGTTGGATAGCTCCTTTACCGAGGCAGGCCATAAGCTAAGTATATGACGACGGGTAGCATGATTTTTGGCCGGTTTCAACGCTTCACAGTTCTATATGGACACAGCTGAGTCTCCTTGCAATGAATACACAGTACCCCTTAGTACATTGCACTAAATTTATTTTAAAACAAAAATTACAGTATCTTCACAATTATAGTCTTTGTCTCGCGGCATAAATGTGCGCGTGGGATTGGGAGGTCTCGGGTTCGATTCCCGGGTCGGGCAAAGTGTTACTGGGTTTTTCCGCTAGGAAATTCTCAGTACGGCACGGAGTCTGGTAATGTGCCCGGTACGGCAATAGGCTCGCCCCCTATTACGTGGGACTAAAATAAATCTGGCGAAATGTGGGTGTAATATTTACACCTCTGCCTACCCCTTCGGGGATACAGGCGTGAGATTATAAATAAATAAATATAGTCTAACGTGATAACAACTTAAAGTTTTGTAACGTTCCGAGGACAGATTCACGAGGTAATTTTGGCTAGACGATCCTAGCTTGAATGTCGTTCGCTCGCCAGGCAAGTTCTCAGGAACACTTGTCAACAACTCCAACGCACCGATACGTCATCGATGTGCAGATGGCAGCACTTCGAGTTGTTTAGCGACAATACCAATGAATACAGATTTACATAATAGAAGCCCTTCCTTCCACTCGACACCACCAAAACGACACCATCGGTGGTGTCGTATGGAATCACTAGTCCATACGACACCACCGACTAATAGTGAGGTTACCTACATACAAAGTTGTTGATATGAAAACTCCAATTAAGTTCAAGCAGTTTCATTAATGAGGTATGTCATTTGATAAAGTTTATATTTATCTGTCACTCAAATGGTCATCTTGACATTGTTCATTGCAATTTGCATATTATTGTCTTTCCGTCCGAATATTTTAATTTTTCACAATGGACATGGATACTAATACTGACGACATAAAATACATAAAAGCTAATGGCGGAACAGCTTTGCTCTGGCAAACGTATAAATTTAAACACGCGTTTCTGGACATCACTAGGGTGGTGTCGTATGGACTAGAGATTCCATACGACACCACGGATGGTGTCGTTTTGGTGGTGTCGAGTGGAAGGAAGGATAGAAGCGCATTTCGTGTGCCGATTGTAAGTGGCGAGTTGGCGGGTGTCGTCAGTTCGTCTCTCTTGCACTCATAGAGACAGCTGTCACAGCGCGACTGCCACGCCGTCAAGCGGAAATTTGGGTCTCAGAAAGTTTGTCTATAGAGAGCCCATAAGAAATGCACCTCTTTATAAATATCTATGCTCTATAACAATACTAATGACGGCATTCGACATATATAACATCACGCTATGAGCCACAGGTACGAAGCAGTAACACTCAATAACGCGGGTATAACTGCGGGCATTCTATAGTACCTATATTACTTTGATATTTGACGTCGCAGTTCGACATTCGCGTCACACTTTCACCAGTATGCAACAATGTGGCGTTGATTTTCCCCTTGTTAACATTTTGACGTCACTACTATTGTTGTAACGTATTGAATTGAGTTTTGTTCACGTTAGTGAAAGAATATATATTTTATTTTGGTATTTCAATAATATATTTCAATAACATTAATCAATTCATGCATCCATGTTCTGCTCGTTTAACTTATGATCGAGTTTCTTACCCATTAAATGTTATTTGTTTACCCACTTTTTTGTTACTTTGTTTTGTTTCTAATTTAGGTACGTAAATACTTTGTGCGCTCGAAATATTAATCTTAGTTTAAACATTGTTTATCAGTAAGTGAATTATGTATGCAATTCTTTATGAGAAATAATGTTGTTCTTAAATCTATTTATTATTGCCATTTGATGAAAATTGTATTTTAATCATTATTTTATGTAGGTAATTACTTGTCCTGAAGAGGTCAAACTACTGAAGATATAAATATTAAATTTGGATAGCAGGCTCTTTTTACGATGTAGGCAGCTAAGAAAAGATTTTAATATGGCACCCTTAAGAGGGAATAGTACAGAATATATTGGGAAGACACCTGCAAGTTTGAGACTTCTCCGTAAAGTTCTTGAAAGATATGTGAAGTCTGCTTATCCGCATTGACCAGTGTGGTGGACTATGGCCTCACACTTTTCATAGTGAGAAGAGGCCTATGCTCAACAGTCGGACAGGTTTACAGAGATAGTGATTATGCTATATTTATATTGAATGCTTGCCAATTACCTATGCTAAAAAAGAGGAAAAGGTTTTTTAAATTTATATGTTAATGTACATGTATTTTCTCTTAACACTTTGCAAGCAGTACTTAGACATATTTTATACACATTATATACGGATACCGTTAGCTTTTAATATTATAACCGAACATGGAATCCTGACAACAGACTTAAGTCTTGTATATAATAAGAGGTCTGAGAGTTACCGGCAGGAATCTTTTTATTTACTAGGTCTTCACAACGGATAAAAGGAATAGATATCAAATATCAATAAAACAGGGAGTTACTAGACCCTGTGATTGTGGCAAGGAAAATGGAGATAGTAATAAAAACTATCTTACCGTATCTATTTGTTTCAGACGTTTCACTCGTCTTGCATCGAGCGTGGTCGCGGAGACCGAAATAAATTAATTGTGCGCGATTAAGACCCACTAATTTATTTTGTATGATGTATACAAATCGCGAAAGTTTAAAATCGATTAAAAACTATCTTGTAGTAGATTTCCGTAAGTTGAGAAAACTATTGACGGCAAATTTAATATCTAATTACTTATGGCCTGTTTCACCGCTATCTGATCAGCTCCTGTTAAATGAATTTGTCTTACCACTCATACAAATATTGCTAGAATTTAGAATTCATCCGGAATATATGCCGATATTTTACAGAGGAAGCGATAGCCTAGTGGAGATACCAACGGACTGCCATGCAGAGGGTATCGGGTTCGAATCCACGGCGCGCACCGATGACTTTTCGAAGTTAAGTGCGTTTTAAATTGTTAATTATCGTTTGCCCCGTGCCTCGGAGAGCACGTTAAACCGTCGGTCCCGGCTGTCGTGAACATCTTTGACAGTCGTTACGGGGTGTCCGTACCCTCAAATAAACTGACACTGGTCTAAACCATGCAATATCGCTATCCCTTTGGGTTGCGCAGGTCAGATGGCAGTCGCTCTGTGGAAAAGTTGATATTCTGTCATATCTGGCTAGACCAGTAACAGCGGGCCCCGGGCTTCATGGCGTGTACGTCTTGGATGCAACCGGAATAACGCTAGGGCGATGATGATATGCCGATATTTTACAACACTAGACTGGGCAAGTGTATTTTACCATGTGCAAATGGACCCACAGGATGCCTATAAAACTGCGTTCAATGTGGCACATGGGCACTTTGAATGCCTTGGGACTAAAAATATATATATATATATACTACACGAATGATGCAATGGTTTGAGCAGACTCCTCACCGTTATTCACTGCACTAGGTGTCGTTCGTTGGAGTCCCAACACTTTGTGTGATCCACAAATCGTTATTCCGAGTCTGGGTGTTCTTTGTGTCCGTTGATCTAATGTTTGTAAACTTACCTGTGACACAAAATTTCTACTTACTTAGGGAAAATCTTTTTGACCCTAATAGTTATAAAATATAATAAAATTCTGTAATAATTAGCTTACAAATGGCCTCCTGAATAACTTCGTCATTCAATGAAACAGTCAAAGAAATTCGCCCTAATATTTTGTCAGTAATATTCTTTTTCCTCACCCTATAATAAACATTTATTTGTAAACCAAGAGTCAGTGAAGGCCAAACCTTCAATATTTTAGAAAAGCAGAGAATTTGCAACGGTTATAACTTATAACAATTAGGAACAAAAAAAAGGATAAATCTCACATTATAGTTTGAACCGAAACTTTTTTATCCATCAACAATTGTCTTCCTTTTATTCCGTTTCCACAGTGATTGCACATCACCCAACTTATATTAAAATAAACTTTAGGACCTCTTTATCCTTGTCACCGTAGTCAGACGATAGCTAGCCCAATTTAAATACGTAACCCTTTCAATACATATTTTATTCAAACCACACCCAAATCATGTTTCAGTGAAATCGATTTATGAATACTAAAATGTTTTTAATTGAATTTCCATATGCAAATCTATTACTTGCGACATTATTAAAATAGGGACAAGGGACTTTTGTAACTCTATTTGATCGAATTTGCTACTCCCATGTATCCCCTCTAGAACATATTCAAACCAAATCAGATCGTTGAATGAACGCACACAAATAAAGAGCTATACAATTCTTTCCACCTACAGATTGTCAACTGTCAAGCCACAATAAAAGTACACAACCCCGTATTCAGCGAAAAATATTACCGCGAACTAATTAAAACTCAAGTTTTCACCAACAACGTCATTTTATTTTTCTCTTTTTTTAATTTCCAATTTAATTCGTTTAGAGCTTAATTGCCAAGCGGTCTTTGTACGTCTTCAGCAGCCATAACTTTATTATTAAATGGTAATTTATTATAATAATGGCAGCAAAAACATTCACTCCACATAATTAAAAATAAGGCGACTTGGGTTATTCTTGTGCTAAAATTAGTAAAAATACATAATAAGTTTTTACCATATAGTTGTGACAAAAAGGCGACCTTCAAAAGCTATTGTGGCATTAAACAGTAGCAAGACATTATAAAAACACAAGAAGTGCGAGAAAGCGTAATACACATTCTAATTTTCAAATTCAAATTCAAAATTATTTATTGTGTAACATAGGTACTTACTTTGGAATGTTTTGGTATAGTACAGATAGAGCTAAAATCTTCTACGCTTTAATTTTTATGAGCAGTTGACACGTAACACACGCACAGCAAGTTCCAGCTATTCCACAATTTGTTCAGTTGCTCCCAGTCGTCGAATGAAAATAAATGATACAACAACTGGGACCTAGGTTCGAGCTAAGGAATCACCAGCATCCTCTTACTCCTAGAACAGGAGTAGCCTTTTTAAGAACGAGATTTAAAAAGTGTTTTATCTGCCACGGGGTACCACAGCATTGCCAAATAGATTAAACGAGTACCATGTTCGATACATGCAGGCATTAATGGTTATCTATTTATTATGTGCAGTATTGTATGCCTATTGCCCCGTCTATAAACTGTTTCACTGCTAGGCATAGGTTCCCCCTCTCACTACGAGAAAAGTTAGACCATAGTCCGCAACGCTGCCCAAGTGCGTTGCAGACTCCACATGTCTTCCAAGGACATGATGGAGAACTCTCAGACATGCAGGTTTTCTCGTTATCTTTTCTTCACCGTTTAGCAAGCTTATATTTTTTTGTGGCATAGAAGGCAAATGAGCTGTCGGATCGCTTGACGGACGGCGATAACCACCACCCATGGACACCCGCAGCCCCAAAGGAGTTACATGTGCGTTGCCACCGAAGGGAGTGGGATGAGGAATAAGGAAAAGGGGTTGGGCCTCCGGTATTATTATTCACTGAATGAAACGCAATAGTATAGATTACTTACTAGAATCTGTGGCAGTGAAGTACCTCACCCGTCGCATGCTCCATTCATGCTCAAATCAGCAGGGCTCTACCTGCAATTTTATTGTTAGCCTACGTCTTAGTATAATTTAACTGTAAATGCTAATGATATACCAATACGTAAATATACCCGAGCTATCGCTGTTCAATTGCTAAGCTTCTATTTGCGCCGTGCCCTCCACACTTCAGGATATTGGCGCAATCGACACCAGTTGATTGCAAGATAAATTCGAGTAATACATATGAAGACCGGATTCAAACTGTCTATTGAGGAATAGATAGTGGTTTTAAAGTGAAACTTCTTTAGAATTGTTGTGATTTCAATAAAAAAACAAATAAATAACAGGATGCCCGTAGCTACGCTTGCACAGTTTTTTTATTTAGAGGTTTTGTCCGATCCCGTAGTAATTTCGAGAAATCCCGTTTTAGTGCACCCCAAAAAACATTTTCAAATTTCAGCTTCCTTTGCCAAATAGTTTCGGCTGTGTGTCTGTCAGTCAATCAGTAACAGATTAAGTTGAAGATAGATTGAGGCAGAATTTACTACACCGTATTTTATATTTAAGTCGCCCCTTTGTGGCATTTTAGTCAGTCTACCTATCGGTCAATGGGCCGGTCGGTTTGTCGGCCGAAAGTTCTGGATTTGGTCTGTCAATATGTTAGCTGAATATGATCGGATATAGCATGCTTTTGAACATAATTTCAGTTTACTTTAGTCGATAAGAAAAAAAATTCGTTTCGACATTTTTTTTATTATGAACTACCCCTTATCATATTGATATACCTTTAGGTCAGGTTATTGATTCACTCAACAGGTTTAAAACTTAAGAAAGCTTATCTGATATTCACGGGACCGTTGAATTTATGACTTTAAAATTACTCAATGAGACAGACTCAAAACTTATAATGGAATACGTGCTGAAATACTTAAAGTAACGAGTTTAAACACGGGAAATATTTAGAATGAAAATAACACTAATAGTCTACGCCTCTAAGGATACTTATTACAAACATAAGGAATATATTATTCAAAACAGATAAGTCATTACTTCTTAGAAACATCTAAAAGGTTACATACTTATTTTCTTCAAGTTTGAAACTACTTATGGTGTATTAAGGTCAACGATGGTAATGGATTGAAGGGTTTCGATGGAAAACTTATGGGTAATGTAAATATTGGACGAGCTATGGCGTCACTATGGGAGATCATGGAAGAAAAAGAAAATAAGGATACGGGCATTACTAAAATCTCTTCACGTATGGCGCGGTGGTTTAAGGCGAGGTTGCAGTACAGTGCGTAGCTCGACCTCACCCCCCGCAAAAACAAAAACACGGCGGTGGCGTCAGCGAGTGAGCGGGGGGAGGGGAGGGGGGGTTTCGTGTGTTCGTGTGCCACAGCGCAGCGTAAAAAAACCGTAGATGAGTTATGCGAACTTCAAAAGTGGCACATTAAAAACTGACAAATTCATGACAAACTTTTTTTTTCTAAATGTCTCATTTGGCTTTAGTCGCGTACGCGCTGCGGTCGGAAGCACTCGCTCTTTTACTCGCGTGTGTGTACGTTACATTTGAAAATGCCGTCGTGTGTAATGAGATTTTGCTAAAGTAGTTAAACTATAGTAGGAAAATGACTAAAAGTTATGGCATCACTTCTCATTCATGACTATTACAATATTACGTTTTATTTTCAATTTATAATAAATTCACAACAAATAATAGAGTGAATAAAAAATTGGCATTTAGCAAGTGTAAAAGAGAAGCAGTATTGTGCGTGTTCAAAGACTAAAAAACAAAGTATCCAGATGGGACATTCGTAATAATAAAATACTGATGTGTGTTTTTGTCAAGTAATAAAAGTGATTTGAGGCTGAATCAACACAATATATTATTATTATCGAAATACAAAATCATAGTTACGTAAGTTACAAACATTGACGGATGATCAAAGTCCATTCACTTGTTCTTGTTTTTCTCCTTTTAGTATTAAACAACTAAGTAGATTGTACTGCACAGTTTTCGCTGCCGACCCACCGTACCCCTGGCAGTACCCCTGGGGGTATGGTGGGTCTTTCAAAGCTTAACCGTACTCCCAGATAATATTGTTGTGTAATTAGTTTATTAATTTCAGTTCGTTAATTTCAAGTTCTACTATTTTGTGTTATCATTCCCAGTATAGTAGTAGTATTGAACAATTCTATGATAGAATTGTCCTAATTCTATTAGCACAACTTGATGAGGAGAACAGAACTAATGGGATAAGTAATAGGAAATGTCGCAGTCTAGTTCTATGTATGTTTTTACAAGGGTATTCAATAGAACTACTGGAAATGATCCGTATTGTCACGACATCGCGCTCATATATCCGAATAAATATGTTTTGTAGACGTTCATTTGTTTAATGTGTAAAACAAATGAACGTCTACAAAACAAATGAACGCCTAAAAAACAAATGAACGTCTACAAAACAAATAACTTACAGAAAGTGATCAGCTATCGATAGTGATTGCAGAAAACAGGTGCATGCGATTTTCAATCTTATTGACATTAGGCAGAATTTATAATTTTATTACCCTAGTATTGCCAGAAAGCGAGAAAAAACAAAAAAAAAGTTTGTCATGAATTGTCAATAAGGTCGAAAATCGCATGCACCTGTTTTTTGCAATCACTATCGATAACTGATCACTTTCTGGTAGTCATTTGTTTTGTAGACGTTCATTTGTTTTGTAGACGTTCATTTGTTTTGTAGACGTTCAATTGTTTTGTAGACGTTCATTCGTTTAACACATTTTTATAAATACATATTTATTCGGATTTGTGAGCGCGATGTTGTGACACTACCCTTGTAAAACATACATAAAACTAGTGGTAAATTTCCTATAACTGTTTCCCATTAGTTCTATTCTTCTCATCAAGTTGTGCTAATAGAACTAGTGGGAAAAAAGTATCACTAGTTCTATCATAGAACTGTTCAATAGAACTAGTGGGAATGATTCGACAGCGCAAGGATGATGATGATGACGTCTTCAACAGTACCACAGATTATACCTATAGTATACAAAGCATTATAACCATTAGCACTAATACCTAAACGTTTTATTCTCTAATTTATCTCCTTGTTGCACTATATCATCGTACTAGCGCTTGTCTTCGCTTGTCTAAAAATACAAAAACGTAAGTAGTAAGTCATTATCATACGAGAGATAACACTGTTCAGTTTAATGTCCACCTAGCACGTTGGTATAACACTACGATCATTTCAGCCAGGAGTACGGTTAAGCTTTAAAAGACCCACCATACCCCCAGGGGTATTGCCAGGGCTACGGTGGGTCCGCAGCGCACAGTTTTTATATTAACGTACTGTTTTAGGTTTCCATTGAATGAAATGTACTTTTTTAATAAATGTTATAAATAAATCACATCGACTTTTTATTTCCCTACCTTAAATGAATTAATCAAATTTACTTTGAGGCGAATTGAATTTACTCAAGACAGACAAAGTGATCATGTCGCATCTGAGTCAAATTATTGTTTGTGAAACGGTCAGCATGATGTCACAATGCGCTTCGGTCCAGAGAGTATATGTTTATCTCTATTTCGCGCTTGCGATTAGATGTGCTATCTCACTTACACTTCTTATCTAATTCTTAGTGTGTCGTTTTGACATATTTATATTAGTGTGCGTACGCTTTTCGCGATGCGTGCCACTCGTAAGCTCCGTCATGTTACCTTGTCAGTAACCTGTCTACGGTTTCTTATTAGAATGTCTATGGTTTGAACGATTGAGTTTGGAATACGAATTACTTTGTACTTTTGCGAAAACGTACATGCGGGGGTGGAGGGGGATTTTGCGGAGCAACGACGTACGTCCGTCCTCAATCACGCCTAGACAGGCACTGATGAACGGCCGGCGAACGATATAATGCCAACATTTTGACTATTTTTTTTCTTGGAGAAAAATGATAACGAAATTACGAAATCTGTTTTTACCATTTATTTTAAAATAAAGAGCTGTTTCTATTGATAATACTTTCATATAAATTCATTATGGAATCTCTAAGCAGTACACGTTTAAAATTGTGATTTAGTGCCATGTTTGACAATTTTTTTTATCGAACCAATCATTCCAAATCGTGTTTCTATCTTTACGATTTACTAGAAGATATGTTCAACTTTTATACTTTAATTTTTATTCATTAAAAATATCATAGTTCATAGGACTTTCAGACGTTCAAAAATCTTAAAAAGTACTGCAACCTCGCCTTAAGCGGTCGTCTTGCTATTGAAAACTAAGTCTGGTCTTGTTTTGGATTTGTTCTCCACCGTTTATTTTTAAGTGTGTGCTGTATTTACATTAAAATTTCTTTTTGTCGTGTGATGTGTGGCCGAGCATGAAAATGAATATAAAAAATATTATTATTACCTACTTACTCCAATGGCTCATCGACCCAAAATGTGCCTTAGTCTTCAATGCGAGAGAACGCCACTTCACCCGATCTTTGCCACTTTTCGCCAATCACCAAATTGAAGTTCCCTCAGATCTTGCTATTACATTAACAGGGCCATTAGTTTTACGTTTTCTCCGATGCTTGGTACCGTAGCGTTCTGATGTGAATGCCAGTCACGGTAAAAAAGAAGTAGATATATTATAGGCGTACCAAAAGCAGAACGCTAAACATAAGCCAGTTGGCAAGTCTGACATAAATATGAGTGTGTGAAGTCGCGAGCCGGCGTCAAAGTGAAACTGACACATCTTGTCATCCCAAAATAAAATATGCAGTTATCGATGTGTGCGTTAGTGTACCGTTTCTACGGATTGATTACTACGTAGATAACCTAACCTACGTAGGTAAGGTCTTTCTTGTAATATCATTGCGGTCACACATCCAAGTTGCGGCCAGTGTTGTGTTGGATAGCTCCTTTACCGAGGCAGGCCCTAAGCTAAGTATATAACATCACGCTATCTAATTATATAATAATATTAATTTTATTTATTTATATGTATTAGCGGTCCCAACATAATACCAGCGCCATCTTGTGTTAAAAGATGACATTATGCTGAGTTGGGATCCGATTCTATTTATGTTAGGTTAGTCTGTAAGTTATTTCCCGTAAGTTATTTTCTGTCGGTCCCGGCTGTCATGAAGATCTTTGACAATCGTTACGGGGAGTCAGTAACGCTAGGGCGATGATGATGACATTGGTGCATGTAATTTTTTTTTTTCTTTTTCTATGAGCCTATATTATTGAGTGTTACTGCTTCGTACCTGTACGAAGCAGTAACACTCAATAACGCGGGTGTAACTGCGGGCATTCTGTAGTTTATTACTTTGATGTTTGACGTCGCAGTTCGACATTCGCGTCACACATTCACCAGTATGCAACAATATGGCGTTGATTTTCCCCTTGTTAACATTTTGACGTCACTACTATTGTGGTGACGTATTGAATTGAGTATTGTTCACGTTAGTGATAGAATATATTTGTATTTTGGTATTTATTATTGCTATTTGATGAAAATTGTATTTTAATCATCAATTTTTTCTGATATACCATTACAAAGGTCAAACAACTGAAGACTAAGAAAAGATTTTAATATGGCACCCTTAAGAGGGAATAGTACTGAATATATCGGGAAGAAACCTGCAAGTTTGAGACTTCTCCGTAACGTTCTTGAAAGATATGTGAAATCGGCTTATCCGCATTGACCAGTGTGGTGGACTATGACCTCACACTTTTCATAGTGAGAAGAGGCCTGTGCTCAACAGTGGGACAATTTTTCAGAGATAGTGATGATGCTATATTTGTAGTGAATGCTTCCAGTTATGCTATAAAAGAGGAAAAAGTTTTTTAAATTTATACATTTACATATATGAATGTACATGTATTTTCTCTTAACACTTTGCAAGCAATACTTAGACATATTTTATACACGTTATATACGGGTACCGTTAGCTTTTAATATTATAACCGAACATGGAATCCTGACAACAGACTTAAGTCTTGTATATAATAAGAGGTCTGAGAGTTACCGGCAGGTATCCTTTTATTTACTAGGTCTTCACGACGGATAAAAGAATTAGATATCAAATTTCAATAAAACGACAGGGAGTTACTAGTGATTTTGCACACATATTTGGATTGTGGTAAGCAAAATTGAGATAGTCATATAAACTATCTTACAAAATAAATTAGCGGGTCTTAATCGCGTACAATTAATTTATTTAAGGTATAAATACCTATTTGTTTCCGACGTTTCGCTCGTCTTGCGCCGAGCGTGGTGCGGAGAGACCGAAATAAATTAATTGTACGCGATTAAGACCCACTAATTTATTTTACTGTATACAAATCGCGAAAGTTTAAAATCGATTAAAACTGTCTTGTAGTAGATTACCGTAAGTTGAGAAAACGATTGACGGCAAATTTAATATCTAATGCCCAACATTACTTATGGCCTGTTTCACAGCTGTCTGATCAGCTCCTGTTAAATGAATTTGTCTGACCACTCATACAAATATTGTTCTAATTTAGAATTTATCTGGAATATATGCCGATATTTTCCAGAGGCAGCGATAGCCTAGTGGAGATACCAACGGACTTCCATGCAGAGGGTATCGGGTTCGAACCTACGGCGCGCACCGATGACTTTTCGAAGTAAAGTGCTTATTAAATCTTTGTTCATGTACCTACTTCTTATATAGGTTTTCATTCTAACGATATCCATTGTACTGAAATCTGTTCAAGCATTATGAAGTTATTATTGAATAAATGCATGTATACAAGCGTACAAACATAAGCTTTGTCTGTAGCTACTAGCTTTATACTGATATTCCATGGTGATTGCTTTGAGCCACATGTCATTCGGTAGGGTTGATGGGTTGGCAAACACGTTCACAAAGTTCAAAGTTCAGATATTTTTATTCATACTAGTTTCTGACCGCGTAGGTACCGGCAATGGCGACATAAGTCAAGATGTATTATTCTGATATATGGAGCTAAACTAATGCAAATCTTCATCCAAATCCGTTCAGTAATTTTACGTTAAAGAGTAACAAACCTCCATCCATGAAACTTAAATATAACAGAAATAAAAAACATCAAAATGTTTCACCACATTTCGCCTTCCAGCCCGGCTTACTAGTCTAGGCAAATGTGACAGAATATTTTTTTTTCTTCAGAGCTCATACTGGCCGATCTCCCCATCTACCATATTAATAGCGATAAGAAAAGAATATACTAAAAATGGTCTACATTTTTATTATATTCAAAGGAACTGGCTCCCCCTAACGACAGATTTGTATGGCAATTGGGACCGATCGCTTAAAGTATTCCCCGAAACGCAAAGCGATAAGAATTAAGAATTTAATACGCACATCACTTTGACACATCAGTGGTGCGCGCCGTGGATTCAATCTGATGGCTCTTGCACGGCTGTGTGTTCGTTTCGCCGCTAGGCTAAAGCTGTCTACGTGCTAAACCATTTTAGTAACAGACATGAAATTTTCTCTGACTGCCTCCGTGGTCCAGTGGATAGCGTATGTGACTGCTGATTGGAGGTCCCGGGTTCGATTCCCGGGTCGAGCAAAAGTGTTACTGGGTTTTACCGAATTCTCAGTAGCAGCACGGAGTCTGGTGATGTGCCCGGTAACGGCAATAGGCTCGCCCCCTTACGTGGGATCTAAAAATTCATGGCGAAATGTGGGTGTTATATTACGCCTCTGCCTACTCCTTCGAGGATACAAGCGTAAGTCGATAAAAAAAAACATTAAATTTTCCATATACTCTGATTATTTGAATGTCATTTTAAGAGCAGTAAAAGCAATTTGAAAACGGAATCGGAACTAATAAAAAAAAAACTATTTAGGTTTCCTTTCGATACTACCTTGACATAAGAAATCATAATTGATATAAGAAAAGTCAACTCGTTTTCCTTTGACATTGTACATTTTAGTGAAATCGTGCTGAAAACACCGGGGCAGGGGATTTACGAAATGATTTCAAAGCCCTCTAATCTAAAATAGGGATTTTTTTTCTTGTAACGGCAAATTTATAAATGTTGAAGAAGGTTTCATTACTTGGTACTGTGTCTTTCATGAGTGACGACAAACGATGACGAAACGACGGGTCAATATACTCGTAAGACAGGTTTACAATGACCAGCCTCGTCATTCAGACATACACGTCTGTGTATATAAAATTCTTGCATTATTGATTGACTGACAGACAACACGCAATCAAAACTATTAAGCGCAATTCACACAGAAAATGGGTGCGGGCGCGGGTCGTGTTCGTCGCGTGAGCCGCGCTGTTCGTTGTTTTCATGCAGGCGCGGGTCGTCGGCGGGCCGCCCGCGGTAATGCTATGGCATCTCTGTGACATGCCATAACCTGGCTTTCAAAACCGCATTTTAGAGTTTTATCGCTCGGTCCAAACAAAAATTGTGTTTAGGAACACATTCTATAATTTTTTTCATAAGAACCGCAACCCGCACGGCGCACGACCCGCACCCGCGTCAGTGTTAATGCGTAATGGAGAACACGTGTATTACGACCAATATAACGACCTGCTAAGCCGCGCGCTGTCTGTAATGGCGGGCGACGGGTGCGGTTCCCGCGCGCCACCCGACCCGCACCCGACCCGCACACGCTTTCAGTGTGGTATCTTCCATATGAATACGAGTAATTAGACCCGCCGTACTCCCGTCCCGATCCGCGTCTGACACGCACCCGCGTTCTGTGTGAATTGCGCTTTAGGTGCAAGAGGTTGAAATCTGGCATACCTAGGTATATGTCCCTCAGCACTGTAGTGGTGCTTAGTGCAAAGGGATGTTCTGAAATTCGCACGGGATCGAGAAGAAACCGTTACATCTAAATAAAATAATTATGCGGGCTTAGCTGCGACAATCCTCTAGTAGGTACAAATAAGTATACATTATAAGCAGTGATAGCCTAGTAGAGGTACCAATCGACTGCTATGCAGAGGGTATCGGGTTCGAATCCACGACGCACACCTCTGAAGTTACGTGCGTATTAAATTGTTACTTATCGATTGACGAGAGGGAGGACACTATAACCTGTCGGCCCTGGCTGTCACGAAAATCTTTGACAGTTGTTACAGTGAATAAGCTCTGAATAAACTGACACTTGTCTAAACCATAGAATATCGCAATCTTATTGGGTTGTGGAAGTCAGACGGCAGCCGCTCTGTGGAAAAGCTAATATTCACTCAAATCTGGTTATACTAGTAAGTGTGGGATAACGCTAGGACGCTGATGTCGATGTCATGGATATAAAACTTGTGCATGTGCGTGCATTCAAGATAGCTAGAGGGCTGGCGAACAAAAAATCTATATGATTTGCTCATGTGGCAGACTTTATTAATAGCGATATTTTTAAAGAACCGCATCAGCCACCATGCTAGCGCTGCGTTCTCAATTGGCAGCCCCTTAAAAATATTTAAGACAACAGGTATACTAAATCATTTGCTTGTGTCTGCCTCTAAGGCTGATGTTTAGAAACCTTGTCAAAATGAAAAAATAAAAAAAACAAAAAGGCAGACGTCTAGGACTCTGACTTTTGAAGTTACGATTTTTTAAAGATTTTTTTATAATTTAAAAAAATATATATGAAATGCACGGGTCTCCCTTGTTTGACCGAAAGGAATTTGACAAATTTTGACTTCCCAAAAAATTTTTCGCGTAATTTCGTTTGCCAAATTATTACTTAGCAAAAAATCTATTCACAAAAAATTTTAACGCAAACCTAATGTTTGGGAAATGAACGCTAAACTATAACTTGTTTACCAACTAGTACTTCTAACATTTTTTATTTAGTCAAATATTTCAGTTGGAATAACAGTTTTACGCAAAATCAATAATTATCCTAATCAAAATAGTTCAGTTCCGGGTAACCTACTAAAACAATCTCTTTTTTATATTATTGCAAGTCGTTTCTGGTAGGAGGTCACAGTTCTAACCTAACCTAACCTTACCAGTTTTTTAATAATTAACCTACTCTAACTACTTCTATAAATAAACTAATATCACCAAACGTTTATTGTCTGAAGATTGTTTGCTATGATAAATCATTTGATTAAAGCTCAAATGCCATAATGACATTATACTTGGTAATATTTGCCAAGTAAAAATTTGACCAAATAAAATATGCGTAGTTACTAAAATCATTCGAAATATTGCAATGGTATAAAAAAAGGTTGCTAAATTTTGTGTGGGTAATGAAATTTTGTCAAAATCTTTTCGGCAAAACGGCTGGATCCCGAAATGTACGCTTGGCAGACCTGAGGCCCTAGCCAAACGGCATTCGCTCTGATATCTGCTTTTGCTAACGCTTGGTTGCCATGGCAACATAAGGAATTTCTTCGTCTTTGACCACGTGATATAACGAAGGCTTATGTCAATTCCATACATTTTTGCACTTAGCGATCAGCGATATCGCTAATCGAATGCAGTTTGGCTAAGGGGGCAGCAGTGTTCGTTTAAAAACCCTGTGAATAACCGCAGTAAAATAGTCCGCCAACATCGAAGTGCTGTTGTTTTCAATTAAGAGCGCTTCAGATATGTCGACAAAAAAAAATCTATATAATTTGCTCTTGTCTGCATCTTTGACCGTTGTTCATATTGCTTATATAAAGAAAGAACATAAATGAGGCAGACACCTAGGCCACTGATATTCCGAAGGCAGACCATTTGAACTTTGACTTTGACTTTGAATCAACAGGTGTATGTGTAAATAATGTACACTCGCACGCACATATGCACAAACACACACACACACACACACACGCACACAAACACACCCGCGCGGGCTACCGTTATTTCCTTTCCTGGCACGTTTTCTCTCGTAATTTACAATAGGATGTACACGTGCTCCAAAACACTCATTAGGAGTTAAAGAGTAATTAGAGTTTTAGGAGTTCTTTAAAGTGATTCTGGTGCGTAAGCGCTGGTATAATTACTTGAAAATCGAAATGCGCGTTTAACAAAACATGCGATTCAAAGTACCCTCTGTGTGTACTATGCCTAAGGCTTTGAAACTACGGGTATTTAGTACGTTCGCACACAGTGCCTAAAGATGACACTACCATCAACACATAAGACGCTAGTGTAGGGCAGCCGGTCTCGTCGCAGCTGCTCCTTCACATACATACATACGTGTTTGTATTGTTACGGACGAGGTAACGGGATTGGAAGGAAACACTGAGTAACGCAGATGAGTCTTTATTAACTTAGCACAGCGATATCAGTCATCGATCGAGTTGTACAGACTGATGGAAGCTGGAGTCGTGTGGGCGCTGGCAGTGTAGGGGCTTGTTGGGTGCAACAGAAGTAAAAACGCTGGATACTTGGATAGTTAAAAATATGTATTATTGAACATAACACACACACGCGTTACATGCTCCGACGCTTACTGTCGGGCCAGTGTTGCCATACAAAAACATACATTGATGTTGCCTGCAACACAGACCTGCATAGTACTTCCGACTATAGCGACGATGGCAACACTCTTTATTTTTTTACCTTTTCATGTTTTTTTTTTTGATCATTCATGTCATGTTCGCAGGTCAATAAAAATTTTGGAACAAAAATGCGACTACGAATAGCATTAATTAGGCGTAATCCACGCTTTTCCTCAGATTCGCAGACTTCAACAAGCTGTAATGGTTAAAGTTAATGAGTAAAATGTCTGCCAATTTTTTTTTATATTCAGGGGCTTCTAATAGATCGAATGGACCTAATTAAAGCTACAAGCAAAATTTATCCGATCTTGAATGCCTATCAATACGAAGTACGAGCAAATCATGTACGTAAATGCTCGCCAGCACCCTAGCTAAGACTTTAACTTAAGTAAATATGAATACAGTTAATCTGTTTAACTATTTGAATCACTACTTTTCTAGGATATCTAAATAAATAGGCTTAGCATTTGCTTAGTACATTATGAAATACATCTACTTGTATGAACGTCATTGATCCAAACAAACCTGAGATTAAGATCGTTTGATAGATCGCAGTTTTTGTTTTGTATCAGTGTATTCATTTCTTAATACGGGTCAAGCCATCAATCACTTGAATCGATCACACCATTTGCGTGTTGTTGAGAAGATTTTTATTCTATTTGTACTAGCTGCCCCGCGAACGTTGTTTTACCACGTACTTATATTTTGAGTTATGGGTAATTTTTATGCGTGAGTCTGATTTCGACGTCAAGGTACGCATGTCGGCAGAATGAGCTAAATGGCGTGAGGTGAGTGGTGCCATTTACGACCACAAAATGCTGGTTAAACTGAACGGACAGCGAGTGAGACATTTTGTCTGGACTTTAAAAGATCAAGAAAAGATGAAAGAAATTGAAGTGACAAAAAAAAGCAATGACTCTGAGTTTGTTTCGGCCTTTCTTCTCAAGAAATCATTTAGCTAGGAAAAGCCGGTATCATCTAAAATAGGGTTTTGACTTGTATAAGTGTTGTAAATAACCAAAATGCAGAAATAAATATGTCTTTATGTCTTCTTATTCGTATAAGATGCGATAGATGTGCAGATTCTCGCGGAAGGACTGCATCAGGAACTCCTGCATCCATGGCAGCATCATCATCCTCCTAACGTTATCCCAGTTTCAACCTTGGGTCCGCTTACTCTAACCGTCCGAATACGTCTAACCTGATTTGACTGAATTTTAGCTTTGCCACAGAGAGACTGCCTGTCTGACCTCCGCAACCCGAAGGGATAACGATATTCCAGGGTTTAGACCAGTGTCAGGTTATTTAGAAAGTACTGACGGCCTATAACGACTGTCAATGATCTTCCTGACAACCTGGACCGACGGCTTAACCTGCTCTCCGAGCCACGGGGCAAGCGATTATCAACAATTTAAATTTAATACGCACATAACTTCGAAAAGTCATTGGTGCGCGCCGTGGATACGAACCCGATACCATCTGCATGGCAGTCTGTTGATATATCCACTAAGCTATCGCTGCCTGCATCCATGGCAGCCTTTATGTCTGACACAGTATAAAAATTGCATGAATATCGCCTAAGCTGGTACGGCGACGTCTTACGGCAACCGGTACTTGGAAAACAAATGTTTTGTCGTGCCGCCTGCGCCGGGTGCTGGTAAACAGGGAAGGCCTAAGCAATGCTTGTCGTCGTTCGGGGAGTTTGATAACAAATCCTCCTCCTCTCGACCAGTTCCGGCCGCGGCGGCTGTATATGAGACTTGCCAACTGCGCGGGACATATTATTGTGCACAAGTGTGTGCGCATACGCAAGTGCACTCTCTATTCCCTCACTCTCATAGACCGATGGGACGCCAAAAGCGACTCGACCGGACAGAGATTGGGCGCAGGACCAACGGCTTAAAGTGCTTTCCAAGGCACCTGGGTGTGACACCGCCAAATCCCTGACTCCGAACTTCTATTGGATAATTCCCAACATAAAAACCCAATATCACTTTTTGTTCGACCCGGGAAGCGAACCCGAGACCTGATGATCCGCAGTCCCTAACACTACCGCAGGACCACAGAGACAGTCAACAGGATAACAAATAACAACACTATGACACGAGATTTTTCATATATTACATTATAACTGAAAATTCTATAAGCTGTCTGTTGTAATGTAACCTCGCACATAAGCGTTTTGTCACCATAATCAACACAGACGCGTCGCAGGCAGAAACTTTATTTTTTTTATTTTATTTATAGTCTCACGCCTGTATGCCCGAAGGGTGGTGGGGTAGGCAGAGGTGTTAATTACACCCACATTTCGCCATTTTTAGGTACCACGTAATAGGAGGCGAGCCTATTGCCATTACCAGCCACATTACCAGACTTCTTACTGCTACTGAGAATTTCTTAACGGAAAAACCCAATAACACTTTGCCCGACCCGGGAATCGAACACGAGACCTCCCAATCCCACGCGCACATTTATGCCGCGAGACCAACGAGGCAGAAACTAGTAAAAAATATTTTTTTTTTGGGCAATAGTCAACTAGTAATTAAATTTAGCCCATCAAATCGTGATCCAGCTATCCCAGTGTATACCTACAAACTAAAAATACATACAATAAAACTACAAAGGCGCGTGGGCTGAATAAATGGTAACGCATTATTATGTCTTATGATATAAGGCACTCTCAAAGCGTATTCAAACGTTCCATATATAGTACATAAGTGTCGTGCATTCCCTTTGATAAATGCAACATCGTGATGGGAACGACACATCGCTTAGTATTTGCCCCTTGTTCCATATAATGTACATTCATGTCGCAGGCAATTTTTCCAGTTCCGCCTTTTAAAAACGTTATACAGCTAGGTACTAAAAACGTGTTAGGGTGTTTAAACATTACCCCGTAACTGACCAATAATGCACAGTCGAAATTTTGGGTGCTAGAAATTGAATTTTGGTATGAATGTTCCTTATGGAGTTTAGGGAATTTTGTGCAATGCCGGCGGAACATTCAGACAGTACAATATTTTTTGCGTGATAGAGTAGGTAACTGAACAAATGTATGCAGCGATCTTCACAAACTTTCACATTGATAATAATAGTAGTAAGTTATCTATGAAACTGCCAAGACGCGAGATTGTGAGTATCATATATCTCCGTGTCTGAAAATTATTGAGTTGCTATGCGTTTCAGGTTAATCCAAACAACAAACGGCGATAGCCCAGTGGTATAAGTACGTAGGTAACGGACTGCCGAGACGATGGTCTCGGGTTCGATCCTCAGTTACCCCGGGCACACACCTCTGACTTTTCGAAGTTATGTGTGTATTAAAAATGTTAATTATCGCTCGCTTAATAATGTGCCCGGTAGATGGCAGTAGGCTCGCCCTTTATCACATTGGGACCTAAACATAACTGGTGAAACGTGGGTGTGTAATACAACTCTGCCTACCCCTTTCTGGATAAAAGGCGTGAAGTTATGTCATGTTATAACATAGAATTTGAGTCCCAACCCATGCGATGTCCGTGGCTGTCGTAAGAGGCTACTAAGCAAAACCATAAAGCAAGTAATATCTTCGCGAAGAGACGGAAACCTCGACATCAATCCATCTAACCAGCGTAGTATAAGTAAGCCAATTGCTCCTATTTACTGACAGCCATAGTGTGAATAAAATCAGGAGAGGCTTAACCCGGCGTGATTGACGTTTTTACGCGGACAATGACGCTGTTCATACTCTTATTCTATTTTAACACTTTTTATAAACTATTCATACAAATAAGATAAATTTGCAATCTAGTCATAGATGAGAGATTAAAGAAACCTACAATGTTACAAAAGATAAAAAATGAGTCTTCTACATCTTCACTGATAATCACAGAAGTACTGTAATTATTGCAGTACGGAAAGATATGCTCTGGGCTTTTTCTTTGAAATACTGCTAGCGTGATCGCTTTTGCAAAGATAAGAGATTTTCTGATGCATCTGAGCAGATATCACTTTCGTCTTTTTCACTTTCGATGTTGATACTTTGTTCAGAGAAGCGATCTTCATTGTCGACGTCCGAAGCAGCGCCGAAGTTCTCTTCGTCGGACTCGGATTCATCCAGTGCCGACAAAATTCGGTTTATGTGGTTTACCAATGACATTTTCATTGAATAACTATACCTAAAGACTAAGCAAATTAACTACAGACATTGACTTAAACACGAATTTAACTAAAATAGGTGTGCTACAAAAATACCACGCCAGCGATGACGTTAGGTCATATTTACCCGCTTTGATTTGACGCTTGTATCTGGCTGCACAGCCGGCGTCGCATCGGCCGTACCGGCGGAACAGTGAGGAGGAAACCGTGCCTCCAGTTATACAAACGCTTAAGGCATTGGATGGCCTTTTTAAAACTCTCTGGGTCACCATGACCCCGCGTCAATCACGGCGGGTTAAGTCCAGCAGTGGCCTGCAAAAGGCTGTAAATATTACCTAATTACTCTGTCTATTCAGGAAATAGAATCATACTAAAAGCAAATAGAATAGGTACACGGAACCGCGGGAACAATTCTTATAAGAAATTCAGTCGATTCAATTATTGAACAAAAGGAATGTCTTGTAATGAGCTCTTCTTTGTGCGGGACACAATAATCATTGATATAATATTTTTATATTATAATAATAGTTCTTTTGATGTACAGTTTCGGATATGATATTTTTACGATAGTTTACTTGAGATTATATTGTAATGGAACTTGTTAGTTAAAGGAACCGGATAAGAAATGAGAGATGTATTTTGGAGAATTATTTAGTGTTAGGTCAATGACCTAAAAGTTTTAGTCGTAATGTCTCGGGTGTAATTTGTTCGGATTATCTAAAGCTACGGCTAACGCACTAGCGGTTTGCGGCTATATGGCGCGCTGCATGCAGCTGGCGGCATTAGAGGCGTTAGCCGCAAATCAGTGCGTTGACATCTTTTAAGGAGAACCTTGCATAATTGTGCTACTGCAGATTCCTTTTCTATGTGTTTCTTTTGCTACTAGCAAAGTCACTAAGTCTTAAAAACTAATTTTACCGTATTTACTTCTTGCTGCATAGGTTTGTTATTTTGTTTAAGTATCTAGGTTGGGTCACAATTCAATAAATTGACATCGCTGAAATTATTTGCTGATGGAAAACTCTTCAGTGGCTACTAGGAAACGCCTTGAGTTTAACCTTAAATAATAATTCGTGTTGTGACTCACTATGCAAAGAAGCAAATTTTCGCCTACTTATAGATATTACTTCATTATGAAACTTGGCAATATTATGTAAATGAAGTAACAATATGTTAAGAAAATACGGTACAATTGAGCCGGTCTGATGATAGAGCTCTGTAAAGCCTACTAGTAAACCCATCCAGTTGGGTCTCAGAAGATTCTTTCAGTTCTATTTATTTCTTTACGTGACAAAACGGTGTTCTTCTATAATAAAAGAACTGAAAACGATTTATTTTACCTTTACAATGTAATGATTTCAGCTAGAGTCAGACCAAACTTTTTTAAGATTCTTTACCTGTGTCAAAATGTTTCTACTTATTCACACGAAGAACTAAGATATAATGTTAACATAACATAACTTCACGCCTTTTATCCCCGAAGGGGCAGGCAGAGGTGTATTACACACCCATTCGCCAATTATGTTTCGGTCCCAATGTAATAAGGGGCGGGCCTATTGCCATCTACCGGGCACATTGTTAAGCGAGCGATAATTAACATTGTAATACACACATAACGACCTGGCCACGGACGATTCGCTGTAGCAAAAATTCGCTCGACGCGACCGGCGACGCGGCTTGAGACTGAATCAAATGTATAGACATGTTCTTAATATGCCACGCACTGCGGCGACCGGCGACGCGACTGGCGAATTGCACCGAGCGGTGCTGCGGCGAGTCGCGCGACCGGTCGCGTGACCAAAACAAATGGATGAATTAGTACGGCACATGCCGCGGCGTCGAGAAGTAGTCGCGGTGACTAGCGCCGTAGCTGAGTCAGTATAAAATGTTTTAGTTAATTTCTCCGCGAGCATGATATTATTCTTAGAATTTTTAGTTAGGCTAGCTATTTGGAAGGTCTGGATGTTATCTATATCTACATAAATGTATACAGTATAAATAAAGTTGAAGTGTCTGTCTGTGATTTCAAAATACCTAAGTAAGGTGTCCCGCAGGCGTGACGGGACAAAGAAAAGTCTGCAAGACAATATCACGCTGCTGAAGGAGACCGATCCTAACGACGTGCCGACGTTTGTGGCGAGGGACTTGAACAAGTTGCCTGCCGTCACTTTCGACCACGTCGATGTCACAAGCCCTTTGAAGGACATCGTTTTTCTGAAGGCAAGTTTAGCGGATGTACACAAGAAGTTACAGGCATCCGAAGAAACCGTTGCACTCTTGCGCACGGAGGTGGATGACCTACACAAGGTTATCGATTTAACTGGGTCACCGGCGCGTAGTAACATCAACACGCGCCGAGGTGCATGCGTCGACACATCGGTCACAAGTTTCGCGTCAGCAGTTTTGTCGCCGCGAAATGTTGTGACTGCTGAGTGCCGCAGAAGGCAATAAACCGCAAAGAGGAAGCTGATGATGGTTTTATGACGGTGCAGAGGAGGAAGCGTCGTCAGAAAACCAACAAGAACTGCTGCGGTACGGCCCCTGTGGAGTCGGGTGCGAATCTGCGCGCCGCCGCATCGAACACACCCGTCTATGTCTCTCGCCTGCATTACACCACTAAGGTGGAGGACATCGCGGAGTACGTGCACCAAAAGACGAAATACACACCGAGAGTACAGCTGCTGGAGTTGCGCCGTAACGTCAATTTCAAGGCGTTTGTGGTGCGGGTCCCGACGTGCTTTCTGGATGTTGTGATGAAGGAGGACTTTTGGCCGAAAGGAGTGGTGTTCCGTCGCTTCCGCGGACAAGTGCCACACGAGCGCACATCAACAACGTGCAAGTGAAGCGATACTAACATAGTTTATAAGTATATTATACTAACAACCACTATATGTATGTTAGACTGTAAGGTATTTATCTATGCGTCTATGCCACGCGAAATAAAATGTTTGATTTGATTTAGAAGTGCATATACCTAGTTAGTTAGATCACACTTTCCTACATAAACTTTTCCGTATTTTAACTCAAAACTCGAGTTACAATACCTACAAGCGTCAGCTCAGTACGCATTCAGTACCTACAGAATGTATACCGAAGCGCCTTGAGTTTGGTATGCAGTAGGTTAGGTGGGTACCGAGCCTGACGCTCGTAGTATAAATCGCGTGCCGAACGTTTGTATAAAGATAAAATACTGTACATATAGATTTCATTACCGTGGTTAGGTACACAATATCAAGTCTACCTCTGTGATCTTGCAGTAGTGTAAGCGGATCATGAGGTCTCGGGTTCGATTGCCGGGTTGAAACAAATGTGATATTGGCACCAAAGTCCGAACGATGTCGAGCTAAATTTTATAAAAAGATCTCAGCTAATCTCGTCTCGCTCCTGGCACACTCCTGGTCTACACTGGTCGCGACGACCAACGTTTACAAAAACTTTTTCGGGTCGCGCGAATTGATGCGACGCCGGTCGCGTCACAGGTCGCGTTGCCGGTCCTCGTGGCCAAGCCGTAACTTCGAAAACTCAGAGGTGTGTGCCCGGGGTAACTGGGGATTGAACTTGAGACCATCGTCTCGGCAGTCAGTTACGTATACCACTGGGCTATTGCCGCTGCGAATTTTAATACAATGTGAACACTAAATAATAATATACAGGTTCTTTCTCACCTTTTGTTGAAACATTATGTAATATAAAACAGTGTAATTAATAAAGACAGTTATTTTTAAGTATAGTGTTAAAAGTAAAGGTTCGTTTTATCACAACAATTTTCTTAAAAAGCTTGACATGTATGATACGAGCTAAGGTTAATGTGTATAGATTAATTTTTACCTCATGTGACTTTTATTTCCATGTATTGCTTGCGGTTTGTCTGTATGGTACAAAAAATAGGGCAAACCTATGAATGCCGAATTAGGATCCAGCTTCTACAGGATGTCACAAGACCTATCACCAAGCCGAAGTCTACTCGTTGTGGACATCATGCCGAGTCATACTTAACAAAAATAATACCTGGGAAACGATTTTTTTTAAAGTTTTCTGATTTCTTAAACCGCAATTAAAAACCCGCGCGTGCAATGCTCGAAATACCTACTCATGTATGGGGTCATGGGGGCATCTAAAGAACATATTGGCGGGGTATATGCATTGATTTTGTACCTAATTAAAAAAATCCATACTTACTAACTTTGAGCCTCAATATCTCCTGAACCAGTAATTTCCCAGGTATGGTGCCGAAGTAAAAAATTTTCGTAGTGATTAGTACAACATGGGTTTTCAGTTTTCGTTAAGGGTCTTTTTACACCCATTATAAGGCAGACATATTTTTCCAAATGAAAAGAAAAGCCAGTCGAATGGTTTTTGTACACTGATTAGCTGATAAATAATTGCTTATTATTCATCCAATTATACGATATTAATATTATTATAATTGGTCGGCAACACTTGTATATATCAAAATCGTGTGCAGTAAAATTCGTAATCGGTGAAAGCATAGAGGGTAGAATTTAAATAATAAAACATTAATTTATACATCAATGGAAAGATTTGACGACTTGAGGTCTCTTGACGATAAATAGGTAAGGAGAAATCTTGTTCAGGGTTTAGTGCAGCAAGATAGAAGAGTATTGTATAGAGTGATTTGCGTGACCTATGGGATGTTGAGTTTACCGCGGTGGTTGAAGAGAATAGACCCGAAAAGTCTTAGGAAAGAAAACTGACACGGGCCAGTCATACAGTGACAGAGGTACGGCACGCAATAAAGCTAATTTGAGAACGAAAAATGAGATTCAGGATCGTATGGAGGTTATAATCGAGTGATAATCATCAAAATCGGTTCACATTATAAAATATTATCAAGGTTTTCATAATCAAAAATGTAAACAATATGTGTGTTTTAATCTGAATCCAATATTGAAATTATTCTCTTTAAATAGATAACCACAATCGAACGGTAGAGTTATGAATAAAGTTTGACAAATGGTTCGAATCATATACAATCAAAAAAGTTATGTTTATACTGGGCTAGCACCGGTGGACATGTAATATAGGCTATGCTGCTCAAAGATAATGTAACATTCTAAGGGAGAAATATTTATTGATTGTGTAGTGTTTGAGTTATTTGTTACAAACATGCCAAAACGTAAATATATTCTAATTAACGAGTAATTGTTGATAAATTTAAACTTACATTTGCAAGCTATAAAATGAAGTGTTAAGAGCTTCTACGAAACCCTACATAGCGCGTAGCTGAACATGTATTTGACCGGTTTTTTTAGTTTTCTTAGGGATTACCGGTAGTTGAAATGAGTGCATACATCCTGTATATTCGCCCGTCGCCGGGGTGAGGTTTGAGGTGCGCGGGTGTAACACTGTCGACTTTCTTACTCCCATGTCATTATCTCAGGCTATGGATGTCCATTACTGGGTATAGGCCACTCTCCAGGCTTTCCATATTGACCAGATTTTAACCACTGACATCCAACCGCTCCCCTCTTAATTATAATAGGACAAAAATACATGACGGATTAACTTAACTTTCATTTTTCTCGACTCGATTCTAATCGAATCCGAGACTTCACGATCCCTGTCGCTTTCACTGCCGCTGTACCTCCACCAAGGTAGGAATATATAACAATATACATACCTATCCAAAGGTGTAAAATTCACATACAAGAAACTTCCATCCGTCCATATTGTTTTAAGTACTGAGAATAAAATGTGTAAACAAAAAAATAGCATGAACGCATGTTCAAGCTAATTTTTGCTTACAAATTCTATGTGAAATAATGCCGAATGAGCATTCATTCGGCATTATTTCACCGTTTTATGATAAAAAAGTAGCACACAATGCCGCCGTAAGGCAGTGTTCACTTTGATAAAAGGGGTTAAGAATTAGTGCGAGGATTATAAATCATCTATTCAAAGACACTGCTATTATATTTCGGAATATTATCTTGTGTATAAGCAAGCTGAAGTGGCAGTGGGCAGGTGATATATGACGCAGAACCAACTAGGCAAACGTAGTGTAGGACGTCCTGTAGCTAGGTGGGACGATGATTTTCGTAGGGTAGCGGGCAGGGTCTGGAAGAGTAAAGTTGAAGACCGAGCTCATTGGCGTGCCCAATGAGAAGCCTAATATAGGCTGATGATGATGATGATGAATTTGTGCATCACACAAAATGATGTCTCATATAGAGAGAGAGGAGCACAACAATTTGCGCAGAGTGAAGGCAGCAGCTTAAATCACTACGCCTTCATGTTCAGTAGGTACATTGTAGTTATTGCATCATCTTCCTTTAAAATATACATACATATATGATCTAAACATCAATGTAGGCTTTTATCTAAATTACGCGACTCAAAAATATATTTGCACAAATATAAATTTACCTCTACCTCTTTAAATGGAAATAATGCTAGTTTTAATCTACTCACCTTCCTACAAAGACGAAATGAAATATCCATTATTTTATGTGACTCATTGAGGATCATCTAAGCCATCAAATGAAATCACATCTCCACTCCTCTTCGCCCAAATATAATCGCACCCTTACCTTCTTTATATGACCAATAATAAAATTCTTTATCTAGAGCGGTCAGGCCACAATGAATAATATTGTAGTACTGACTCCTCGCAGAGTAATAAAGTGACGTGTGTACTTCATTTAACGAGTGTAAAATATGCATACGTTAATTTGTATGGTAAGTGTTTACTGTCAACGATCTCGTTATGTTATGGTTTGTTTTGGCTGTTAAGATGAGGAATGGCCATTATTAGTTATACTAGTTTGTAGCAAAATGTATAATATTCTTGACACCAGATTTTAAAGGGCAGCAGAAGAGCTGGTAGAATTCCTCGTCATGCCCATCTGAAAGACATAATCCGTCGTGCTCTGGTCGCGTCTGGCGTACCAGTTGTATTTGAACCAAATGGTTTGGTACGCGACGACAGTAAGATACCTGATGGTTTGCCATTGTTGCCTTGGAAAATAGGTAGGCCTTAGGTCTGGAACACAACCTCTAGATTCCCTCGCGCCATCACATGTTCCAAGCATGAGAGGAGATGATGGCGCTGCTGTTGCAGCTGTGGAAACCCTCAAACGGCGCAAATACAGTCATTTAGTAAGTAATTACGTGTTTGAGCCGTTTGGGGTAGAAACGCTAGGCTCATGGGGTCCGAGCGATCATGCTCTATTCTGGGAAATATCTAAATGGTTAATCGACGTCTCACATGACCAGATGGTTGGTTTATTCTTTGCTCAAAGAATGCTGCTAGTTTTGTTAGTACGTATACTTTCTTAGACATCATAAGTAGATTATGCTTAATTTAAATTATAAAATTATATTTCTTTAATCTTTAAACCTATAGATAATAAATAATTTTAAAGTTTCTCGATTTGTATACATCGCACACATAAATATGTACGTTAAGTCGATAATTTAATGTATACCTATGTTATTCTCCAACGTTTTCACAAGTTTCTAATGGTCACGGTTCCAGAGGGACTAAAACAGAGGTTAAATAAGTTAGTTAATGCCATTAAAGCCAGATAAATAAACTTGTATGACTGCAGATTTCAGTATGTTTTAATTTGTTTTACCGCCGTTTATATAGAGATTAAGAAGTTCAATGAAACAATAGACCGGCAAATAATAATCAAAATATACCTAGGTGCCCAGTGGTATTCGTAACGGGCTGCCGAGTCGATGGTCTCGGGTTCGATCCCCAGATACCTCGGGCACCCCTCCGTAGGATCTCCACCTTGTCGTGGTGGGAAGGCTCAGTAGCCGTGCTTCGGTCACCCACGGTGAAGCGTGTCGGTGTTGCGTTGCCGCGCGTCCTATTTCCCGCGACCAAATGGGGGCGCACCATTTGTTGCGTTGCGGTGGGGCCGCAGAGGAAGAAGAGATGCGTTGTTGTCAGGTTGCCGTCCTCCCTATCCTCTGCGGCCGCTGGGGGTTTTGGCGGTGGAGCCCAACACCTTCATCCGCCGCCAAGGGGGTTTTGTTCGGTATTGGCCCGCCTGACCATCTGGCGGGCCAATACCCGTCGGAGGGTAGCGAGGAATGCTTCGGTGAAACCCGACCCTCTGACACACGGATACATGAGGGACACGAGTTGTTTTTAATCAGTAAGAGTCTGACAGTCCCCTTCGCCCTTCCCCAAGTGAGGAGGGACTCCATGAGGATTTTCCAACACGACACCAAAAAAAAAAAGGAAAAGTACCCCGGGCACACACCTCTGACTTTTCGAAATTATACATCAATTCCCGGAACATGGCAATAGGCTCGCCCCCTATTAAATTGGGAATGAAACGTAACTGGCAAAGTGTGGGTGCGTAATACACCTCTGCTTACCGCTTTGGGAATAAAACGCGTGAAGTTATGTAAGTTATGTTATGTGCAATACACCTAAAGTATTAGGTACTTATCTTAATATATAAAATCCTTGCGTTACTGACTGACAGACATTTTAAAGCCGATACTATTGGGCGCAGGAAGCTGAAATTTGGCATGTATGTTCCTTGGGGACCGTAGGGGTGCACTAAGAAGGGATTTCCCGAAATTCCCACGGGATCAGCCAAAACGGGTAAATAAAAAAAAATGCAGGCGTAGCTGCTGGCGTCGTCTCGTCATTCATATTATTGTATCTCATAATATGTGTGTTTATTTTTAAATTATATTATTGTAGCTTTTGCATAAAAAATGTATTTTATTTTATCAAGCTAGCGAACGTTTTATTTTAAAACTTACCTCGCCAATACAGTTGAATTGAGCCAGATTCAAGTTGATTGATTCAGCACGAAGCTAACGGTGCGTAACAAGTCCCATTAAAATCTGTTAACTCTTGTCCAAAAATAAACATTAATAAATGTAGATTTGATAAATAGTTTCATATGATCAATAGGTGCATGGTTGTCCCTATCGGCTTCGATATTTTATGGCAGTGAATGGATAACATTTATACATGTTTGCAATGACATTAAACGTAGATAAAATTATTGCATAATGGATGTGATTTATTTTTTTCGATAGCAAAAACTTAATGTCATAGATTTTTAAAGACTTTTGTCTCCTCGTAAAGTAAGCTAATTGAACTCAATATCACTTCTTGCTCGTCACGGTTAGCTACCCAAGTCTCAATATCCCATTGTCGCTTATGCTACCTCTCTGACACCCAGGTAGTTATGTACCATATTTGTAATGAATACGATATCATGCAATTTTAAACTTTTGCGACTTGTATCATCATATCAGCTGAAAGTCGTCCACTGCTGGACACACGCCTCCCCCAAGGCTCTCCACATAGACCGATCCTGAGCCACCCGCATCCATCCGTTGCCCGCGATCCCAACAAGGGCGTCAGTCTACCTTGCGGGATGCCTACCTCTGCTACGACGTCCTGTGCGTGGCCGCCATTCCAGAACATTTCTGCTCCAACGGCCATCGGTTCTTCTGACTACACGTATGTGCCCTGCCCACTGCCACTTCAGCCTGACTATTCGGAGAGCTATGACGGTGACTTTGGTTCGCTTGCGGATCATTATATTAATATTATGTATCATCATCATCATCAGCCTTTAACAGTCCACTGCTGGACTAGGCCTCTCCTTTGAAAGGAGGAATTGGCCTACTATACCACGCTGGCCAAACGGGTTGGTATAGGGTTTGTATCAAGTTTTCCTTCTCTTACAGTGCTGTTTTCTGCTTAATATACTCCCTCTGTCGGCTCTTACGACACCCATGGGATGATATGGGGTGGTGACATTCCGTATTCTTAATCCGTCACCACACGGATTATGTATACATCATACAAAATATAATTAGGGGGGTCCCTATTTGTTTCCGACGTTTCAACCATGGTCGCGGAGAGGTGAGAGCTCAGCGCCCTCTTGTGAAAGTGCGGGTTTCGGCACCTAGGGTAGGTGCCGAAAACCACTTGGTTTTTATTTATGTTCTCAATAAAACACTAAACCAATGACGTCTACATACTGATGAGCTGTGTCTTTGCGGCGGTGTTTACATTTGCTGATAACTGGATTCCAAGTAGCCGGTAATCTATATGCATCCATCCCAGTTGAAATTGTTATTATAGTTATAGTTACTAGGTAGTTCCTTGCTTACTTCCATAAAATATGCATTTATCTTAGTCAAAGATCCGTTGAAGAGCGACCTTAACCGATCTGTTACTTGGATGAAGAGTATTTTATATCAAATTTTGCAATGACCAGATCGGTGAAGATCGCTCTTCTACGGATCTCAGACTATGTAGTTCTATTAAGATCCATAACTTATCATACTTTGATCGCCACAGTCGTGTGATTGTGATAAAGTAAACTGTACCTAGGTATTGTCGATATTAAACTTTCGCGATTTTTATACATCATTCAAAATAAATTAGCGGGTCTTAATCGCGTACAATTAATTTATGTAAGGTATAAATACGTATTTGTTTCCGACGTTTCGCTTGTCTTGCACCGAGCGTGGTCGCGGAGAGACTGATGAGAGCTCAGCGCCGTCTTGTGGAAGTGCGGGTTTCGGCACCTACCCTCACTTGGTCTTTATTTAAGTTCGCACTGTCGATGTCGGTACTCCGATAAATTAATTGTACGCGATTAAGACCCGCTAATTTATTTTGTATGATGTAGGTATTGTAATATATCTCACTAGGCTCTTTTTGGTATGGCAGCTATATACGATTGCGTCGACATGCATACAAATACTTGGCGTATACAATTCAATATACAGCCACATCCAGCTTTGACAATGTGTACTGATTGACATAGTTTAAAAGCTCTCAATAAAATTCACAATACTTTCATCAAAGCATCTTTGTGCTCCGCAACGTACTCGAGTCATCGCTTTGTTTTTAGTTTTACTATGTACTATAACACGAGTTAGATTTTAAGCTGTGAAGACTTTTATTAAAGTTGTTGCCTGTTTGTTTCATACTATTTATGGCATAGGACACAAACTGCCTGATGGTAAGCGATTACCGCTGACCATGTTCACCTGCAAACCTAGAGGAGTCACAAGTGGAAACGGAATAAGAGGAGGAGTGGGATGAGCGAGAAAAGGGGTTGAAAACTACAGCACTCTCACTCACCGAACGAAACGCAATAGTATCATCATTTAATCACCTACCGTATCATTTTGATATCCACATGAGATCCACCAGTATCGGGCACCAGGGAGGGGAACTTTCAATAAGCGTTGTGTCCAGTAATAATATTGCCTTTGGCATGAAGGTCACCATTAACAGACAAACCTATCCTTGATGATCGCCAAGTCCACATGATGACAATCATTACGTGAGTCAAGTCGAAACATTTCGTTTGCTTAACTTTTTCTGCTTTCACGACATTATCTTTGTGGGAATGGTGACGTCGATGATCATTGCAAGACGTTTTTATCGGTGTATGGTTCCAATTCGAGTCTTGTTAGCCATAATAGTTCTATAGGTGATGATAGATCGATAATTTTATTAATCATCGTCATCAGCCTTTAACAGTTCACTGCTGGATCAGGCCTCTGAATTGAAAGGAGGCATTGGCCTACTATACCACGCTGGCCAAACGGGTTGGTATAGGGTTTGTATCAAGTTTTCCTTCTCTAACAGTGCTGTTCTCTGCATAATATACACCCTCTGTCGGCTCTTACGACACCCACGGGATGATACGGCGTGGTGATATTCCGTATTCTTAACCCGTCACCACACGGAAAATTATTCATGATCTACATATGATGATAATAAAGCCGAAGAGTTTATTTGTTTGGTTGAACGCACAAGAAATCCTGGTCCAAATTTAATTAATATTTGTGTTGGTTAGCCCATTTATTGCCAAGGTTGAAGGCTACATCATTACGCTATAAGGCAAGGGAGTAGAGCAATAGACCTAATTTTAAATGAGGCGAGTAAAACCATGGGCTCAGCTTGTTACTAGATACATACATACATAGTCTCATGCCTATATCTCCGAAGAGGTAAGCAGAGGTATATTGTTACAACCACTTTTCGACAGCTTTATTTTAGTCCCACGTAATAGGGGGCGAACCTATTGCCGTACCGGGCACATTACCAGACTCCGAGCTGCTACTGAGAATTGCCTAACGGAAAAATCCAATAACACCTTGCCCGACCCGGGAATCGAACCCGAGACCTCCCAATCCCACACACACATTTATGCCGCGAGACCAACGAGGCAGTTGTTACTAGATATGCAGTTAAAAATCGTGTATTAAGTAAGGTAAATATGTAAATAAATAAACAAATAGCTGTTGCAATTTCACTATTATTTGTATAATTTGATTCTGATCTGTATATTCCACATTGGTTATATTCAAAACAATTTAAGTCTTAGTAGATACAGTTACTTATTATTCCTTAACTAGATTGAAGATACAGTTATATAAATAAGTAAAATCAACGAAATATTAAATGTAAATACAAATCTAGATATTATTTACTCGAAATAAATGAACGGAATAAAAAAATCATAAGGTATAATTACCAAGCAGTTCAAATATAATGTTATTATGAATATTAAGTAAAGTAGAAGGAGTTTTAAGATTAATATTCATTTTCAAATAAGAGCCGTTACAGGCTGAAATGGAAGATTAATTATGAAAACGAATGGATTTCTATTTAGAGAATATTTGACACGCCAAATGTTACTAATTTCAGATCTAATACACTTAATTTGTTTTAAATTTTCTACTCTTAAGGAATAATTTACTCGAGGGAAACCAAAACACATTTTCACTTCATTGTTTATTTAACAACATAAGTACGCAAGTTTATAGGATAAGCTTACGACTAACTTAAAAATCGTAACAAGACAATGACTAGAATGCCCTTACATTTATTATTCATTTAAAATTAATAACTACATATTTTAACAATATTTAACAAAATCATTCAATAATCATCGCATATACATGTAGTTTATTTATTTAATCAAAAAATAATTTATTGGGAAATAAATGAATGCCTACTTCTACAATAAAAAAAATATAAACACCATAAAAATACATTCTCTTTTCGAATCACGCCGTTTAATTCATTTTTTATTCGAAATGTCTAAATTAAGTGAATTACGCAGTCAAAAATCTTATTATTATTAATTAACTTTTGTTATGAAAACTTGCGTGGAAATATAAAACTGAACAAAGACTTTAATTAAAATAAAATTAACATTAAAATGAACTTATCAATTTATTTTATTAAAAAATTCACCAAAGATTTCCATGTGAAAATTGGCTGGCTTTTTCACACGAAAACCTTTTCATCGTTAAAAGTAGACAGATAACAAATATTAATGATATTTGATACCTCGAAACAGAAATATAAACGAATATTTTTCCCACGTAAATTCTCAATAGCGGAATCACTTAAACATAAAACAACAACATTGTTTAGTTGTCTTCGAAATAATTGTCGCTGTCTTCGGCCGAAGCATCGTCGGACGACCGTTTTCCGAGTCCGAAACTGAAGCGATGCATGTCCCTCTGTCTTTTACCGAGGCCGAAATTGAATTTGCTGGTCAAACGCTTTCCTAGTCCGAAGTCATAGCCCCTAGCCCTTTTTCCGAGTCCGAAGTTGTACAGTGGTAGTCGTTTGCCTAAGCCGAAGTCGTACATCCGAGCGCGCTTCTCTTCAGAAGTTTCGTCGTCGGAGAAGCGTTTGCCGAGACCGAAGCTGTAGGGACGAGCGCGCTTTTCATAACCTGTAACAAAAACATATACTTATTAAATGCAATCTATCTATAAATATTAAAAGATCTGTCCTGACTGATATATCAGCGCAGGCCCTATTATACTGAAGCTAGAATAATGAAATTTAGAGATACTATTATATTTGGATCATGACTACAAAACGGAGATTCTTTTTTGTAATGGATAATTTTGCTAAGGATAGGGCATCATATCAAAATAAAATGGAACTTTTAAATATTTGATTGAGACAAATAATTTAAACTAGGCTTATCATTGGCGATAAGTGGCCAAGGATCGAGCGAAGTTCTATCGTATTGGAGGCCAAGGTATATTTCGGGTCGATGAGCCATTGGAGTAAGTAAGCAAGGCTTATCAGAGGCCATTGAAATTTGACTCAACTACATTTAATTCGTCAAATCTATACACATAAATAAAATTGGAGTGTCTGTTTGTAATATTAAAATAACCGCTTTTTATTAAATGCATAAGGATTTATACACGGTACATATACCGAAATGACATTTTTTACAATTTTTGTCTGTCTGTCTGTTGTTCTCGCTAATCTCTGGAACGGCTGGACCGATTTTGACGGGACTTTAACTGGCGGATAGCTGATGTATCAAGGAATAACTTAGGCTATAAATTAACCGGGTGGTTACACGAAGTATTTCACTCAGGGCGCGGGTGAAACCGCGGGAAACAGCTACTATAATATATGATAGGTAAAAAGCATAAGAAACATACCTGCGTCATCATATTGGTCGAAAAGATCGGCAAGTGCAGCCTGGTCGATTTCATTGTTGAATTCATCTTCGGACTGGTCGTTATCCACTGATCGCTTGCCGAGGCCGAAAGAGTAGAGTCTGGACCTAAGGGAAAAATTACTTTATTAGGGACATCATATTTTCTGAATATGTTTGCCTGAAAACTGGCATATCCAGCATCATCATTACCGCATCAGCCGAAAACACACTGTTGTATAAAGGCATGCTCTAAGATTCTCCACATAGACCGATATAATGTCATATCCAAAGTCTTACTAATATCCTAGGAGAATTCACACATGGTTCTCTGATCCCAAACAAAGCAGAACTTCAGGCAGCACTCAGGAATGCTAACCTACTAATCTAGTTACTAGTGACCAACGTGACAGTCAATAATAAAAGCTAACTATATTAATATGATCCTCAAATCTTAATAATGGGATATTAATGATGTATATTAACATATTTGGGCGTGGAATCGGGAATATTCGTGGTAAAGGTTAGGTTTCTTACCTCTTGCCCAATCCAAAGTTGTACACCGGTAGTCTTTTATACTCCGACACATAGCTGTACGCCCTCTTCCCTAGTCCGAAATCGTAGTGCGGGGAAGACCTCTTCGCTAGAGCTGCGACATGTACGCTTTGCGGATCTTGTGCTTCATGCGTCGGTTGTTCGTGCGGTTCTGGATCGTTCTGCATGCGTTCGGGCGCGCATAGTGCTGCGCCTAGCACGAGGAAGCATACGGGTAGAGATGAGTACAGCATTCTGGAACAAAGAAAAATATTGTGTTACGGTTGGAAATTATTTGTTATTGTGAAAAGAGTCTGGTTTTGGACATGGTAGCTGGTAATCCCTTGACTCTGCTGCTCATGATGGGTTGTTACGGGGATACTGGGATTGAGTGGCTTCTAACGACCGTTTCTAGGCCAGTCTCACATTCCCGAGCCACGCAAATGGTCTAGAAGTTGCCACGCGACTGGCATTTCACTGGGAAACCAATCAAGAAAATGTAGGTTTGCTGATAATTTCTACGCTACGCAAAAGTCGCGCAGTCACAAATTAAGATTTGTGTAATTGACAAAACACGTTACATCCCATTACCGAAATGAAGTTTCAACTTACGCGTAATAAACATTAGCCTTTTTTACTTATGACATTATCATCTTCCTAATTTTATCCCAGTTTTAACCTGGGGTACGCTTACTAGTCTGACCGCCTGTCTGACCTCTGCAACCCAAATGGATAGCGATATTCCATGGTTTAGACTAGTGTCAGTTTATTCAGAGGTATTGACGCTCTATAACGACTGTCAAAGATCTTCATGACAGCCTAGACCGACTGCTTAACGATAATTAACAATTTAACGAGGCAAACGATAATTAACAATTCAATACGCACATAACTCTGAAAAGTCATTGGTCCGTGCCGTGAATTCGAACCCGATGTCCTCTGCATGGCAGTCCGTTGGAATTTCCACTAGCCACTAGCCTTTTTAACTTATGGATTCCGAAAAATAATGGAAATGTTAATCTCCATTTTGAAGTGATAAAAAATAAAAAGCAAGCAAAATAAATAATTAAAGAAACAATAAAAGGTAAAAAGTAACCAAACAATCTGTAAAGTTACGTAACTTCCGAGTTATCCATGCAAGAATTTCGTTTAACTCGGCGTCAATAGCTGTAAACTGGTGTGACACTACTAGATCTAAATATGGCGCAATTTTGCTTAGCACAGCATTTTTGTTAGTGTTTCTTGTCATCATTTCAATGAATTTGAAATGTTCTTTTTATTTTGCCAAGAAACGTTATTTGGATTGTTGTTATTTTTAAACTCGCAATGCCTATCTCCTAAAGTAAATATAGTTTTTAGAACTAGCCACTAAATATTTATTATTATACGTATATTAAAAATACAGTTTTGCTTGTTTGAAGACAGAAAAGGTTTCTGTCTCTTAAATCAAATGTCGAATTATAACAATACTAAACTAAATACACAACTACCTTTTTCAACAAGTATTTTTCCAAAATCTTTGACTAAATCTGGTATGATATTTAGTCTTTGCCTACAATGAGGCATAAAGAATTTAGATAAATCATGCTGCAGTGCTTGATAAGATCGCTTGGCATACCAAGCGATCTTATCAAAGTTAAAGTAAAAAAAGTCAAAATTAAAGTCATAACTTGAGGGCTGTTCATCCAAAATGGCAACAAAAAACCCAGATACTAAAATCTATAAACTTTAGTTCTATATCAGGCTCCTATTCACCAGCCTTTTATTTCGAAATAAAATATAAAAGCGCATCTTTGAGATTTAACTAAAAAAATTATAGTTACAGTACTATAGAAGTAGCTTAACGACACTGAGATTTAGAAAAACAAAGTTTTGGAAACTTCAGAGAGAGAGAAACTTCAATTGGGACATCCGTGGCCACTAATACGTATCGTTATATCACAATAACGTTTATGAAACAAAAGTTCCATTGCATACCAAGATGGATCGGTTAACTTCTTGCGTTACGAAACAACGTTAAGAGTTGGTAACGACCAGAAATCAGCGTATATATCCATAATTAATCGAACTTCAACCTCGAAAGAATATATGTACCTGACTGCTATATGAAATGTATGTATGTAGCTGGTTGTTCTGAATAAACACAGTACACAAATAACTTCTAAAGTTCAATAGGCCGATAAATTGGTTTGAACCCGACACTATCGTTGCGATAAGGCCGGCCTTGTGCATTTTTGGCTATGTAAGTACATTTAAGTTATATTATTTGATTTGTATCAAAAAACTGTCAGACATCGCGTTTTGCGATAAGACCGCCCTTTTGTGCAACTAGTTTTAATTTACTTCATTAATTATTGTATCTCCTTAAGTGTACTGGTGTATATACAAACATACATACGTACATAGACACACGTCTGTTTCCCGGTGGGGTAGGCAGAGACCACGGAACGCCATTTGCAACAATGGGTCCCAAGCCAACCTCACCTGCAAGTGGTGCACCTGCCGATCAACGGACGATGCTCTGGCAAACTAAATATCCCGGTAAGCGGCAATAGGCTCGCCACCTATTACGTGGGATCAAAACACTGGCGAAAAGTGGGCTTTTAATATGCCTCTGCCTACCCCTTCGGGGAAACAGGCGTGAGTCTATGTATGTATGTCTTATTATCAATCAAAAAACTGTATTTGCACAATAAAGTAGTTATGTATTTATCTATCTTTTTCTTTTTTTTGGACGCATCGTTGAAACCGAATTTACAGGCAACCTTCCCAGACAGGGCCCTTAAAGGGCTCAGCTTAGGGAGCGTGTGGTGACTCCCCAACGAGAAGCGCCGTGACAACCCACTAAAACCACCATGGTGTTCCTCTATCCGATCCCATTGAATGGCGGGTTCACGGGAACTGCGTTAGCATTACTTCCACGATCTATTTATCTATCTGCATATGAGTCTGTTGGTATCTCTAACCCTCTCTCTACTTGGCAGTGTTATCAATAAAAAAAAAAACAATCGGATTAAATACTCATAACATTGTATTTTTTACATAGATATGGGTTCGTTGAAGTAACCGCTGTCCTTCTTAAGTGGAACGTATCGTGGCTTTCTTCCTTATTTAATCCTTTACCCTCTTTTCTTATAATTTTATTTATAAGGACCTTTTTTGCTAAATAAATATGTAAAAGAAAATACAGTATTTTGCACATATTTATTATTTTTGTGTCTTCGTTTTATACGGATTGTAATATTAAAGAAAACCGAGATTTTTGGCTGTAAGATTTCCTACTGTTTTCTTTTGATAGTATATTGTGCACCACCCAAGGTTGACTAGTTGAGAATGCCTAAGCCATAGTTAGTATAATTATGTTAAGCTCGCCTATGTACCACCATTTTATAGTGCAGAAAGTTAATCACTATATAGTATAAAATAAAGTCTGCCTTCAGTCTGCTTCTGTCTGTCCCTATATATGCTTAAATCTTTAAAAAACGCAACAGATTTTAATGCGTTTTTTTAATAGACAGAATTATTCAAGAGGAAGGTTTACGAGGAATGCATTTTTAATTTGGTCGTTTGAAGAAAAAAACACAACTAGAACCTTATAGTACTTTTATTGTTTTTCAAAGTATTCATCACGTACTTTAATACACTTTTCCATTGCTCAAACTAGTTATTATAACATTTATTCCACTCTAAAATGAGGGTGTTCAAAATGGCTGACTTGAAAGCGTCGACTGCTTCTTCATCGGACTGGAACCTTTGACCACGAAGACTTTTCTTAATTTAAGGAAATGTAAAGAAATCGTCAGAGCTTAGGTCAGGACTGCATGGAGGATGGTCAAGAATTTCTACATTTTCCTGCTTCAAATACTCAATCTTTTGACGAGCCCTATGTGAGCTTGCGTTGTCATGGTGCAGGATGATGCGTCGCTTTGAGTTAGATTTTCGAAGTTCAGCGATGACTTGTGGTAAACAAACTGTGGTATAACACTTTGCGTTAACCGTTCTACGATCTTCAAGTGCAATAGTCGTAAAATGGCCTGTTTTTCCAACGAACGTGGCCACCATCTTCTTTGAAGTGCTTCGAGAACGAACAACTTTAGTCGGCTTTGGCTCGTCTTGAAATACCCAGATTGTAGATTGTTGTTTGGAATCAGGATCGTAGGCCTAGATCCAAGATTCGTCACCACTGATGATGTCGTGACGTGATTAGACTCTTCTCGGTTGAAACTTTGCAGAGTTTTCTTTCATCATATGACGCGGGACGCCTTGTGATCGTGGGAAAGCAGATTCGGTATCCAACGGCAAATAAATATAAATAAACTAGCTGACCCGGCAAACGTTGTTTTGCAATTATTTTTTTTTTGAAAAATAGATGTTGGCCTATTCTCATAGATACCGGATAAGCACAAAAAATTTCATCAAAATCGGTCAAGCCGTTTCGGAGGAGTATGGGAACGAAAACTGTGACACGAGAATTTTATATAAATAAATAAATGTAGTTAGCGGCTACACACGCCACCCGATATTGTAGCTATGAGCTGTTCACAGCAACTCATAGTCAACGAGTTGTTGGCATTCATACAACATGCCATCGACACCATGAACGAGGTCAGCATTATGCAGATCTGCAAAACCAACTTCAAGGAAGACGGTATCAGTGCTGGTAAAAAGCTACTGTATCAGGCGCTGAACAAGTTGGATCAGATGCCGTCTCGGCGAAGGGATGGCACCGAGAAAAGTTTCCAGGACATCATCTCTTTATTGAAGGTGACCGAACCTGACGACGTGCCTACTTTTGTGGCGAAGGATCTGCATAAGTTGCCGCCCGTCACATTCGACCACGTCGACGTAACCAGGCTGTTGAAGGACATAACATCTCTAAAATCCAGCCTGGCCGAGAACCTTTTTCTTAGAAAGATTCATTTTCGTTCGTAACCCGACAGATTCCAATCGACGCTGTAAAGATAAAGATTTATTTCTTGCTGTGACTAAACAATAGCATTAATCCTTATACTTTCAACTATTTTGAGATTCAAAATTTAAACACGTTCGAACATAGAAGAGTTCCAAATTCAAAATTGCTGAGAAATATGCAAACGACAGAACTTAAAAGGCATGCCTAGTTGATACTAGGCATGCCTTTTAAGTTCTGTCGTAGTAGCTGATCCTAGGCTGATGCCTAGGATCAGCTAGTAAATAAATAAAATTCTATCGACATAAATCAAAAACACATAAGAGTATATGGTTTTATTGTATTTTTAATTTTATTATAAATTGATGGGTAAGTACGTAGATTTTATTTTCTAAAGTAAAACAGAAAACCTTAATTAAAATAATTAACGAATAACACGAAAGACACCATGTAGCATCGAACGTGCTTCGAAATAGGAATTTAAATATCGAAACGACATACCATATTCAAAAAGCCATTTTTTAATTAAAAACTGAAACCGAATTCGACGTAAGAACACTTAGCTGCCAGCATTATCGATATTACTCCCAAGTTAAACACACAACATTTTGGTTTCTGTCCTAAAAAAACAACACATGATATGTCGCGAACCTTTTTTCTCATTGGTAAACACAACCGTTTTCGTTTTTTTTCCGACACCTTTTCTTTTTGATAGGCGTAGGTTAACATGGCCATACTTTACGAAATTAAAGTTGTAGAAAATAAGCAGCTTGTTTTTAATATTAAGATTGCTGTTCGGTAGGTATGTCTAAATAAATTCTGATAAGGTCTATGTCTGGCCTTAGATAAAGTCTAAATCTTCGTGTGGCATGGCAGTTAAAACAAAGATTTCTGTTTAGTATTTCTAAATAATTTTTGGGAGAGTCTGTATATGCATATTTGTTTTTGTGGTTGAGGTAGACAACAAAGCGTGACGGAGTTGCGTTCCAGTTAGATTAATCGGACACTGTAGCATAGAGGTACTTGTACAAGCGTCAACTTAAACTGTTTGATTTAAGATGCTGCTTCATACCTGTTTTTAAACAACTCAAAAGACTATATATTCCCAAAATATAACCTTATTGCAAGCCTCCTCAAAGGCTTGCAATAAGGTTATATTTTGGGAATAGATTTTGTTTTGATGTCATATACCTATTGGCATACTGCTTCCGTGGTCCAGTGGATAGCCTATGCGACTGCTGAACGGAGGTCCCGGGTTTGATTCCCAGGTCGGGCAAAAGTGTTACTGCCTTTTTCAGAATTCTCAGTAGCAGCGCGGAGTCTGGTGATGTGCCCGGTAACGGCAATAGGCTCGCCCCTTATTACGTGGCGTAAAAAATCATGGCGAAATGTGGGTGTAATAATTATTTCACCTCTGCCTACCCCTTCGGGGATACAGCCGTTAGATTTAAAAAAAATTGGCACATGTTAATTAAGTAACAAATAAAAAAGAGTAATAATTTCCATTGAATATTTTCTTTTGCTTTTTTTACAAACTCTTTTTTTTGTTTGGAATGTCAGTCCCTTTTGTGCTCATTTGGGATTTATTTGTGTTTGAAACTATAATTGATATTTTTTAACGTGCGTTAAGTACCCAGGTCAACCTGTAATACAAGTTAAGAATCTTAATTGGGTCCACTTTTAGTTATTTTCATTACAAAACATAACAATTATACATGTTTTGTAATAATGTAAGTCAATCATTATCAATAGACCGCGATAGCCTAGTGGAGATACTAACGGACTGCTAGCAGAGGGTATCGGGCTCGAATCCACGACGCGCACCAATGACTTTTCGAAGTTGTGTGCATATTAAATTGTTAATTATCGCTTGCCCCGTGCTTCGGAGAGCACGTTAAATTGTCAGTCCCGGCTGTCATGAAGATCTTTGACAGTCGTTACGGGGAGTCAGTACCCTCAAATAAACCGATACTGGTCTAAACCATGGAGTATCGCTATCCCTTTGGGTTGCGATGGTTAGACGGCAGGCGCTCTGTGGAAAAGTTGATATTCTGTCATATCTGGTTAGTAAGCGGACCTCGGGCTCCAAGGCTTGTAAGTCTTGAATGCAACCGGGATAACGCTAGAGCGATGAATCATTATCAATAGACCGTCAACGGCACAAACTTAGGGATTCGCACAGAATCCGTAATTGACGATCCGTCAAAAAACACGATACTTCTTGACGATATATGTTGACATATAAATAGATATCGTATAGATTAGGTTACTATAATAGAAACAAAAAGAATCGAAGGTATTATATTGAAGGTATACACGTAAATCCACAGAAGTTCGGGCTAATTAGGCTTTTTCTTTCGATGACGAAAAGCGTACTATTCTTTGTCCTTTTTTACCACTATTTTGATTAAGTTGTGTACAAAACTAGAAAAAAAACTATTGAGCCTATTTATGCTAAACCTAGGACGGGACATTATTTTATTATTATCTCGATGGCTCCTGTACTATTAAAAAGCCATTAACCTAAGTGGAAAAACCTATCCGATATTGTTTCAAGTTTAAGTGGGTATCTTGCTCCAATATTAATTTTATTTTAGAAAAGGATTTTTTTTAATTTACTAGATAAGTTGTTAAGGTATGAGTTTGTAGCCGACCTCAGACCGCAACTGCACGCCACTATAAGTATCTACACATGTTTTTCTAAGAAATACCTTCCGTAGCGAGCACTACATTGTCTACGGCGCGTAGCAAGGTGTCGCATGATCGCACATCAGTATTACTCGACCGCACGTTAGTATTGCCAATAACGTTCTCAAAGACGTGTGACATCTTGTCTCATAGTACACTCAGAATTAAGAGGAATATGGCGCAATAGTGTGCTGCTGCCGGCTGTGGTTGGGTTCGAAATTATGACTACAGCTATATTACGTCGGCTACTGTCTACGTAGCGACATGTCGCGGGCAGTTGCGGTCTACGGTCGGCAACCAGCTCGTACCTTTAATGACCAAGCCGTTCATAACAGATCGCTAAAGCTAAGCACCGTTTGGAGATGTCACCTCTTGGAAGGTGACCGTATGTCGTGACATTTACATTTTATTTGCAATTCAAATTTAATTCAATTCATTGTAATTTATTGCAATAAATTGTAGGTGCAGCAGCTGAGGCATACAAAATAAATAAAAATGTTACTCTATTATATGCCTCAAGTCAAAAATAATTATTTGATTTTTATTTATTGGTATTTTAAATCATCATCATCGTTCGTTGCATACAATACTTAAACGCCTTGGAGCCCGAGCCCCTAAATATTGTTATTATAAATATTATATTAAAATGTTCATATAAATTTAAGAACATACGTGTAAATATTATTAATGTTATCGCGAAAGTAAATAAGAGGTAATTATGTACTGACAGGTTGAGTGGCGTGAAAAAATTGTTTTGTTCACCCGTTATAGACCAACGATATCAGTTTAGGTGTAATGAACGTTCTGGAAACGAAATGTGTGAATTATAGGATAAAAATTAGAAGATTCTTTCTGCAACAACAAAGATAGTTTAGTTTCGCCATGAATTTTTAGATCACGTAATAGGGGGCGAGCCTATTGCCGTACCGGGCACATTACCAGACTCCGTGCTGCTACTGAGAATTGCCTAACGGAAAACCCAATAGCACTTTGCCCGACCCGGAATAGAACCCGAGACCCCCCAATTCGACGCGCACATTTATGCCGCGAGACGAACGAGGCAGTCCGTAATTATTATTATAATATATAATATTATATAATATTCTACTACATTAACACAACACCCTCTAGTACCAAACTACGCAGAAGCTGGTACTAGCTGGTACTATGGGTACTAGATAATGGATACCTAAACATACATTTATACTTTTTTGTAAATAAATACATATTATACATAGAAATTGTTTACGAAATAAAATTTCTATCAGAGTTACTTAAATCACCACACCAAAGTGAATCTTTGGTTTATAAAATAAACCAAAGATTGTGATGATAGAACGATGGTGATTGCTACAAGATCATATTTTTTTATTTTCTCATCTTTCTCGCACAGCGGGTTGTGCGTGCACGTTCCGAATAGATGGCGATGTGGAGGACTTTTATGACGCCCTGTGAATATATATAATTTATTTTTTATTTGCCATCATCATGCCCTATATACTACTTTTTTATCTTTACAGTACATTTTATAAAACTTTAATTAAAATCCTGACACCAAACGTATACCAACCAGTCCAAATCCTACGGTCGACTCACAATACTATTATGAGTCAACTTAGTCTAGCATTTTTTATTTATTTATTTATAGACTCACGCCTGTATCCCCGAAGGGGTAAGCAGAGGTGTAATATTACACCCACATTTCACATAACAGGGCGCGAGCCAATTGCCGTTACCGGGCACATCACCAGACTCCGTGCTGCTACTGAGAATTCGGAAAAACCCAGTAACACTTTTGCCCGACCCGGGAATCGGACCCGGGACCTCCGATCAGCAGTCGCATACGCTATCCACTGGACCACGGAGCAGGGCTGCGAAAGGCTGTATGTTGACGGTTTGCCTGATGGTCCAAGCACACTTTCTATAAAAATTATAGTCACTGTACGTATAAAAATCTTGCATTACTGACTAAAAGACAACGCACAGCCACACTATTGGACGCAAGCAGCTGAAATTAGGTATGAATGTTCCTCGAAGACCCTAAGTGGACCCTTATTAAGATAAGAAGGGCCCAAAATTCTCTCAGGTTTGGGAACAAACGGTTAAATTAAAAATATGCGGGCATTCTCACTAGAGGGTTAGTACCTAGCTATCAAAAAGTTTATGTCTGTCTGCCAAAAGCGCCAAATTCAGCTTGTGTGTACTCAAACTTCTATACTATCTATCTATCTATATCGTCACGCCTGTCTCCCATTGGGGTAGGCAGAGACTATAGAACGCCACATGCTTCGGTTCAAACATACTACTTTCGCTAACTTCTATACTGCTCATACATTTCACATGATAAAGTGTTGTTAACACTCGGTTCATGCAACTGAGTTCCCAAGTCACTAACAAACTAATTGAAGTCGGTTCAAACTGGTTATTCCCAGACGAGAGCAGTTTACTGCCCCTAAACGTATGCAACGAAATTTATATTAGATTTTATGGAGATGTACTCAAAGTTTTAATTGAATTGCAACGATGCTTCTCAACGGTTAACGAAAACTTACTGTCAGATAAGATTCCACTTAGAAGTAGTAAAGAAGTTATTTAGGAGTCATCATCCTCCTACAAAAGTTATTCTAGTTGCAACCCTGGCCCCGCTTACTATTCTTACCAGATTTAATATTAGTTCTCCCCGTAGAGACTGCCTGCTTGACCTCCGGACCCTAAAGGCACAGTGATATTCAGTGGTTTTAGCCAGTGACCGTTTATTATTTTGAGGGTACCGACACCCCGCAACGACTGTCAAAGATCTTCATGACAGCCGAGACCGACGGCTTAACATGCTCTCCAAGGCACGGGACAAACGATAATTGACAATTTAACATAACTTCGAAAACTCAGAGGTGCGTGCCGTGGATTCAAAATCGATACCCTCTACACAGCAGTCCCTTGGCATCTCCACTAGGCTATCGCTGCCTAAATAACTACCTACTTAATTATCTGTCATTTGTTGTCTGTCAAACCCACATGTCCGTAAATTGTTTGGCTCTTTGTCACCATTTTATTGTTTAAACAGCTTAAAAAGATCTCTTTCTCTGGTAATTATGAAATCGTGAAACTACGCCCCTTACATAAAACTAGAATTCGTAGCAATTAAAACCCAGTGTCTTAACTCTATAAGCGGGTACAAGAAATTTAAGCTAATTGTTGTTTGGGAAGAAACAGAAACTTCTTGGAGTTTATAATTGTTGAGTGAAACGTCGCTTGCAACTTTTGTTCGCGACAAATTTATTCGATGCTCCGTGAAATAGTGGAATGCTTTGACAGCCCAGTCTCTGTTTAAAGCAATAAAACTATGCAAATTTTATACTGAGAGAGGAAAGATGGAACTATGCTACATTAGGGTGAAACCAAACGAGCGTCATTTTGTGAGTCGTGAGTCAAGTATTTTTGGTCACTCATTTTACGTTCAACTCAATTTCGGTTGAGTTGCCAGACGAACTTAATTTATTTATTCAGTATTGAGCGTTGGTACGGGCTGTTTGTGTCGTCGAGTACGATGGATCCATTAAAAATATTGTGTATTTACGAAGCATATTCCGAAGATGAGGCCAGAAAAAGAAGCTAAGTAAACCGACTCAATAGTCAGAGGCTGATATGTGGACAGTTCTATACTTTATTTGAAAGTTTATGTGCAAATCCCGATATGTTTGAAAAGTCCTACCATATGCCATTACATGTTTTTAAAGAATTATTACACCACGTTAAACCTTTTATTATAAAATCAGATACAAACATGAGACTAGCCATCAGTGCAGAGGAAAGAGTCGAATCCTGCGCAACTTGTAACAAACTGTATCTTCCGCACTCTTCACCGCTCCCCTCCCTTGACCTTCCCTCACCACGACCGAAATTCGGTCGAGTTTACGCGCATTGAATCGGCAGACAACTCATTTTGCGTCGTCGTGTGGCACCAACTGCCTTTTTGTATGAAACCGAATGCAGCAAAATTTATGCTACCGAAATTCTGCGACTCACGACTCACTAAATTACGCTCGTTTGGTTTCACCCTTACGAATGTTGACACAGTTAATTCGGGTGCTGTTTAAGTTTTTGTAGGCAGATGAAAGAGCAGCCTATATGTTGAAAGGGTTACCTACCTTTCTATTTTAATATTTTACATGGTTGTACCATGGTTGTATATAGAATTATTCTATACAGAAGTAAAGCTAAGACAATGTTCGGTGTCAGAAAAATCTGTTAAAAATGTAGAAATCAGACTTTAGGATTTATGCTGAATGTCATAGAGGAACTTAATGATAAGTAGTCCTCTAGCACTTTTATAAACACAGACATCAGATACGAAAATAGATTTTTGGAGCGGGTAATTTACTTCTGTGTTAAAGTCAGTGCAATCATTTCGGCAAACAGTAAAACTTCTAGTCTCTAAGGATTGTAGTCTTCAAAACCAAGAAATAAACGGCTCAATACTCTCAAATTATTGAAGGTTGCTCAATAAAATTGGCCACAAGACGTTTTCAGATCGTGTCTGTGCTTATGCATAATATGCGTGCAGCTCGGTATGAAACGATTTGCCTCAAACGATAACTTTATACGAACCGATCGACTTATGTTGAAAGTCTTTGCAGACCTGCGCACGCTGTCCGTACGGCAAATATTTTTTGTGTCAAGCGGAACATAACTTAAAATCTTTTAAACTTACACGCACTGTAACGTATGATAATTCCCATGACTACAGCTGGTCATAGCAAGTGAATTTATTTTTTTCATTTTTTTTATTTTTAGAAAAAGGCAACTCCCGCATTAGGACTAAATACTGTGTCGCGGGAGACTTTACAAAGATACAACTAACGGACACAATGAACACCCAGACCCGAAACAACAATTTGTGGATCACACAAAGTGTTGCCTCGTGTGGGGATCGAACCCACAACACTCGGCGCAGTGTCAAGCGCAAGTGAGGCGGCCGCTTAAAATACTACGTCAACCGTGCAGTCGTAAAAGATTTAAGTAAAATATAAAGTACCTATTTAACCTTTATTTTCATATAATTACGTCATATAGACCTGTTACATAAATATTAAGAATATAAATAACTTGATGGTATGACATTTTGATTTGCTATGAATCTGAATTTCGTGCATTTATTTTTGTATTAGTATGACACCCCACAATCCATGTTAATTTTCTAATTATGAAGACTTTTTGATTTGAAGACAGATTGGATTTGAAAAAAATATGTGTTGGGAAGTCCATATGGCCTGCTTCATAATCACAGACGAATATAGCTTTTTATAATATGTATAATTTAAATTTGTCTCAATTATAATAATAATAAAATAGTATAACCCAAAAAAAATAAAAATTATCTCATGTCGCTCAAAATACAGTTTCGATGTCATTTGTAAAATACGAGATTTGGAGTTCTGCCTAATTTAAGTACCTTTCCTCTGCACCGGGACTGCTGCAATGTCTACGGGACCAGTGCATAAGGAATGGACAGTCCGGTTTACCTGCTATATTTAGTAGAATGCTATTGGGGCTTCTACGCATTCTGCTCATCAGGGATGCAGTCCTTTTACGTAAGATCGCTTCGAAACTATCTATGTTTGCCTCCGAAAACATGCCTGATGCGCTACAAAACCGCGGAAGCCCCAATAATACCCGGAAGGCATTATTATATTGCACGCGAAGAGCTTTATAGGTTCTCTGCGTATATTTGATCCACAGGCTGCAGGTATAAAAAGTCTGGCAGTATGCCTTGAACAGTGTCAATTATGATGCTAATAATATGTTTACTCCCAAATTCTAATTATATATCCGAAGGAAAGTCATTGACCTCTCAACGTTGCAACCTCAGCAACAAGCAAGCTTTACTCCATATTGCCCCCTGTTCCACTAAACTGTTTCACCACTATACCTTGACATACCATCCCTCCTTATGCCTATAACATAAAGTATATTTCCGCTTAGCAAGAGTTTAAGTAACTTTGGCGGTTCTTTCTAAAGGAATGCAAGTCTCATTTAAAATTCAATCGTATGGTTTGTAAACAAAGTAGGCTATGCGCGGAACTTATATTAGAACTGTCTGTTGTGTCTTTGTAACGAAGACCCGGCTTTTAAAGTTACGGAGTAAAGTTCAGCAAGTTATAAAGAAAAGCACAACAGAATACCATTTGACTGCACGGTTGGCGTAGTTTTTTAGTGGCCGTCTCGCTGCTTGACACTGCGCCCAATGTAGTGGGTTTGGTACCCACACTACCTAGAGAATTCTTTGTGTAATCCACAAGTCGTTGTTTCTCTTGGATTTTGTATAAGTTGATTATAAGTTTTTTTATGTAACATGTTGGGATCGGGCCTCCGGCACTCTCACTCACCGAACGAAACGCAACAGTATAGGTACTGTTACTTTACGTCAATTTTCCGTGAGAGGGTAGTACTGCCCCGGTCGAACCGGCTCATTTATGCTGATATCAGCAAGGCTCTACTACCTGTAAAGTCCGTAAAGCATCCGCAATAAAGGATTTATTCCTATTACGGACTTTCTTTTTTAAGAACAAGAAAATAATATGACTTCACGCATTTTATCCCCGAAGGGGTATGCAGAGGTGTATTACACACAAAAGAACAAAGAGCGACTTATCGGTGAGCTGTTTGAAAACTCCTACACGTGTACTTGCATAATTGTCTCTCATTTATACTTCACAACTGTGGTGCAATGCTTTACTAAAAGTTTAATGAATCGAGGAGTCCTACATTTGAAACAATGTACGTTGGACGCATTGTTGAACAAATATGGCTGACGCTGTAAGAGCATTGTAAACTTATTGAGAATTTCTCCATTTGTACATGATACTCTTTTGTATGAACTGTTTCTAATGAATTCATTCTTCAAGTTCAGAACTTCTGTGCTTGACTGCATGCTCCAGAAATACGTACTGAGTATACTTACTACCGGGAATGTTACTAATTGAATTTCAGGTACTGTGTATGTAACATATTTTGAAAAGGTAGCGATAACTAAAGTGTTTTGAAACCTACGGCGTGAAATATTGATGAGACCTGAGTGTCTTAAACTGCACACAAAAAAAGTACACTTTTGTGATGACAACACATAAGCCGCCCATTTTTCTTTGGTGGCGACGCAGTTTTACACATATTTTTGTTACCAACACGTGTTGACAACAAAAATGGTAATTCTCTTTGATTGACGCAGCTTTAAAGTTTTTTATAATGTTCTAGAAAGACCTCTGGATCTCAGAAAAAATACTCCGCCAAATGTTTTTTAATTGCGAAAATGAAATAGAAATTTTAAAGCAACAGTATTGCGATTCTATGTGCGAAAAAAGAGGGATGTTAAACGGTAATATGCGCGACGTAACTTGATACAAGCCATTTTGTCAAGACCTGTTTACATTTTCTATCGTCTCGTTGCCTTTACTTTATTATGGACTATCTTCCGCCGACGGCTTTGCCGCTTGTATATATAGTATATAGGCCCGCAATAAAGTATACACGTAAAACTCATAAATCACTCCCTTTATTGATGAAAACCGTATGAAAATCAGTTTAATACTTTTTGAGTTTATCTCGAACAGACCGACGCAGCGGGGACATTTGTTACAAAACAAGTAAGGATAGTAAAGCAACAAAATATCCGATGAAGATATAACGTAGCCACTCACTCTTTATTACAAGAGCCAGCTATAAGCAACTGATGAAAAAAAAGTATATTTGCAGTCAATAAAATTGTATATACCTACGTCATAAACGGCTGGAATTTCTAACAATACTTGACCGAAGAGACATTTCTGCACGGTCATATATGTTGGTCGTATATATCGCGAACGATTACTCTACCAATGGCTTTTCTAATTATTAAGGTCGATGAGCAAAGAAACTGCTATTCGGAATGATCCCCTATTTGCCCAATTACTTGCGTATACACACAAACGTTTAATAGGATATTAGAACAGAATAGGGATGATAAATAAGGATGGAAGAGTGGTTGATATTTTGTTTCATTATTGTAGTGGACAATAGAGAAAACTATAATAAAAGTAATTTAAATACATAATAATGGTGATGAATTAAAAATACGCAATATCACCACCCTATATCATCCCATGGGTGTCGTAAGAGCCGACAGAGGGAACATATTATGCAAAGAATAACACTGTAAGAGAAGGAAAACTTGACGCAAACCCTATACCAACCCGGTTGGCCAGCGTGGTATAGTAGGCCAATTCCTCCTTTCAAAGGAGAGGCCTAGTTCAGCAGTGGACTGTTAAAGGCTGATGATGATCAAAAGCAATTTGATAAGAGTAATAATAGACGTTTATATGAGTACAAAATACGTAACGTGAATGCAAAATATCAAATGATAAAACGACGCGGGTTCATTATGCAGTAAGTTTATTTGAGTGTCGCGACTCTGCTTCCTTTTTTTATTTGTAATTATGATAAATAAAAATCCACATGCGGAACCTAAGCTACTGAAACTGATAACTTCCAATTCAGACCCGGGATATCTTTTATGTCCTTACTACTACTTTAATAAACAGGTGTTCTAAGGGGGTTGAATTAGGTTTGAAAGTTTGAATATAAATTTGCTAGTTTTGAAGCAGTAGACATAAAAATGCGGACAAAAATTGTTTAATTAATAGATAATTAAATAACATAACATAATATAACAATTTAATTTATTAAATAAATAGATAATTAAATCAATATATGTATTAAATAAAAAGTAAATATATAAGTCCTTGCGATCCCTCAAATAAACCAATTTACATTTTAATGAAAGATTGACATTCCCATTGACAATCTCGAGTAAGTTAGTTAGCTGTACATTTATTATAATTATCTTTTGCTTTTATATCCGCTTTTATTTTAATTATTTTTTCTATTTGAGATAGCGGTACGTCTAACATGTAATTGCTCAAAATAGTTGGTTTACTTGAGCTTGTCTAGCAAAATTGTTTGAGTTCAGGCAATCCTAAAGCGAAAATTCTAATAGAGTTTTGAACTAGAAGATTACTTTTTACTGCCCACTGCTCCGCCCACATCGATTTTATTTACGTGACAAAATATGTGCTATCTATATATAATGTATAATCGTTTTGACCGTCTTTCATCACTCATGGCCACAGGCCAAAGACCAACGTAAGCCGTAAAAGTTAGAAATAAGTTAGTATCTTACGCATGGTGTGTTAAATAGAATTTGTTATCTACCATACAAACATCATAGGTATTTGTCTGGACAAAAATCATCAGGCCATGTCGAAATCCTACGGACGGCCAACAAACAACGACACTAGAGATGGCTCCACATCCCTTTACAGCCCTTCACAGTCCACTGCTATGAGTAAATACGAGGCTTTGGCCATAGAACATAGATATTTACAGAGAGGCGCATTTCTTATCGCGCGCTCTGTAGACAAACTTTCTGTGATCCAAATTGCCGCTTGGCGGCGTGGCAGTCGCGCTATGACAGCTGTCTCTATGAGTGCTAGAGAGACGAACGTTCCTCCTGTGTATCTTAACTACGAGAGCAAGAGAGACGGAGAACGACGCCAGCGCCGCCAGCGACGCCAACTACGTACTACACTGATGACAGTTGCCAACTCGCCACTTGAAATCGGCACACGAAATCCTTAAGAAATGCGCTTCTATGTAAATTTATATTCATTGCTTTGGCCAACTATACCACGTTGACATAGCTTTTGATGTCAAGTTTTCTGACTTTTCACAACGGAGTAAAATGGGAAAGTGACATTTTGTATTCTTAATCTGTCACCACCCCAATTTTCTTTTAGATCTTTGGCAATCTCATCAGGATTCGAGTAGTAGTACGTACGTGCGTAACGTAAGTTTTCATCAAACTTGCCACTTAGGAGGCAAAAATAATTGTCAGAGGCCAAGTTTGGATCGTTGTGGTAGTGAAGTAAGTAATTCATCACCACACGTATATAAAGCGAAATTGTTACAAAAAGCAATGAAAATCCCTAAACTTACGATTAAAAGTTCCGTAAATAACATTCACGGTCACGGTACTTTTCTGTTTACTTAATAATATTGTCGCGTGTTGCTTCTACCTTTTTAAAATATTAACAGATTCAGTCCAGTGGTATATCGAACTGAATGTCTTTCATGACACGCACCTCATTGCTTTTTAATTAATACTCGTAGTGTCAGTTGTTATCGAGTATTGCGCCTTCTCTACATTTGTGTCTACAGTTCAGTTTCAGAACCGGAAGATTTTCTCCAAAAAGGTGCTAATTCAGAAACTAGCACTGTTTTAAAATCAACTCATTTTCGAACCAGATATAAAACCTTAGCTATTCTTTACGCGCGTAGAATATAAAAAAAAAATTCCGTTCCGATACCCTGTTATTATGTGCCTAAGGCCCTTCTCTCACGAAGCTATTCAAATGCGACGGGACTGAGATGCAAACCATGATCGAATACTGATATGCTATTCGTTACCGCACACGGTGCTACGCTAATGAGACTATATTTTATCATTTGAAGAACAACATTCGTGCGACGATGTCTAGTGACTCTAGCAATGAAGACAATTTTCTTCTGTATTTATATTACGAGAATAAACGAAAATATAAAAGAAGATTCTGTGTGCATCCGTACATCGAGAAAAATAACAATTGTAGGGCAATTGTCGAGGGACGAGTCGTAATTTTTATAGAATGTCAATAGAATTATATTATTATTTGAATCAATTATCTTGCCAACTATCTAATAACCCCACATGCTTCGCTTCCTTGGCAATATAATTATTATGTATAAATTTAATGTATAGTAAAATTTAAGCACCTATAAATGACCTGTTATATTTTTTTTCTAAATTTCAATCCACGCCTTTTATGTAACATCTTTTCTCACGTACTCTGGCAGCTTATAATTATACAAACATGGATAATTTTCTACCTCCTGCACAAAAATAATATTAAAAGTTTGTTCCGCCGCCATTTTCTAATGCAACGCATAAACGACTCGGGTAGCGTGCGACCAGCAAGACGGTAGCGTGCGACTGACATCAAACGCGTCGTCAAAGCGTCTCGTCGTGTGCGAAATTAGCTGAATATGTATGGCGGCTACTGACAAGCGACGCGTAGCATACGGGTACAAAACATAAATCGTTTGAGAGTCGCTTCGTGAGAGAAGGGCCTAAGTCATAACGTCTGGCAAAATTTCTTGTTCCTATCTTCCGTAGTTTAGATTCTGCTTTCTCAATCAGGATTAATCGTTTATGTACGGGTATAGGTAGACTTAGACTTAGATTCTTTAGAGGATGTCCTACATTTATTTTAATGTGTTATTGCCCGATCCCGTGGAAATTTCGGGAAATCCCTTCATAGTGCACTCCTACGGTGCCCAAGGGAACATACGATTTGGCTGTGCGTTGCCTGTCAGTCAAGCAGAAATGAAAGAATTTTATATAATATTCAGAATACACAAATCACTGTAATCACTCGAAGAAACATTAAATCTAGCTATCTATCTATCTATATCGTCACGCCTGTCTCCCATTGGGGTAGTCAGAGACTATAGAACGCCACATGCTTCGGTTCAAACATACCTCTTTCGCTTCCTCGACATTCATTATCCTCATCATGCATGCGCGTCGGTTATGGGTACTTTTAATTTGGCCCTTTTTCAGTACGTCACTTATTTGGTCGGCGTACGTCCGCCTAGGGCGTCCCCTACCGACATTTCCATTCATTCTCGCACGATACAGTCCTTTCGTATTCCTTCTTTCATCCATCCGTTCCAAATGTCCAAACCAACGCAACATTACTTTTTCAATCTTTGTCACTACATCTTCTTTCAGACCACACTTCTCTCGTATCACAGAAACATTAAATTTAAGAATAAATATTCTTCAAACCAAACATTACGAGTATGGCGACAATTGCATGCCCCATTTAAAGGCATCGCATCTACAAGGGTCATTTAATCCGAATGAAAAGTGCCGTAAGTCCTGTCATTCGGAGGTTAACTGCTAATAGATACCTTAAAGTTATGGCTTTACGTTTCATACTATATTTTTATGTGCGTATTAAATATTGATAGACAAACCTACGAACGAAGGTGAATATCGGGCATTTTTATTCATAAAGTGACTGCCTCGTTTGTCTCGCGTCATAAATGTGCGCGTGGGATTGGGAGGTCTCGGGTTCGATTCCCGGGTCGGGCAAAGTGTTATTGGGTTTTTTCGTTAGGAAATTCTCAGAAGCAGCACGCGGAGTCTGGTAATGTGCCCGGTACGGCAATAGGCTCGCCCCCTATTACGGGGGACCTAGAAATTCGTGGCGAAATGTGGGTGTAATATCCTCTGCCTACCCCTTCGGGGATACAGGCGTGAGTCTATAAATAAAAAAAATATAAAAAAGTGAACTGTAAAATCAGGCAATAGATTGACGATACATTACTCATTATCGGGTGGTAATGGAAATACCTTTTATTGGACTCGACGTTTCGGCATGGCTTAGATCAACGGTCAAGGTGACTGACCGTGACTACGGCTGTAACCCTAACGCATGACTTATTCATCCCGTGACCTTAAATTTCAAGGCGCAGATTACTTGTTTTGTTTCTTTGTAGTTTTCTGATAAGTTTATTTATCACAATAAAACCTTAGAGATCAGGCATGATCATTGAATTCTGCTCTCAGAATAGCTTCTACTTAAAGAAGATAGAGAAGAACCTGGACGAATACTGATTTCTTTTCCCTATGCATAGTCTATTGGAGATACTAATAGCGATGAAAAGGATATCGAATTGAAACCCACGGCGAAACTGCACTGACTTCGATGTTATGTGCGGTTAGTGTTCATTGACGAGCGGTTGGCGCAGCGGGAGTGTAAGCGACTGCTACGCCGAAGGTCGCGGGTTCGATTCCCACTCAAGTCAAACATTTGTGTGCATGAACATGGATGTTTGTTAAATATTCTGACACTGGCCTTAGCTATGAGATGTCTCTATCTCTTTGGCTTCGGCAGTCAGATAGGCCAAACTACTTCTTATTTCACATGAACAGTTACACATGATACAACCATGTTCTACTAACTGGACCTACAAAATAAATTCTTATGACGCCACATCCCATCAGCCTGATATCTGTCTACAAAATGGTCACTAAATGAGTAGGATAAAGTAATCGAAACGATCCAGAAAATGTACCAACACATAAGAGATATGCTCCACTGGTTTCGTCGTAAGAATGAATGGAAGACGATTAACGCAAAGGACTCATCGAGCGAAAAAGGGGAAAAGGGGACCTTAGAAGGAAATTTGCTGACCATAATGTCAAAAAGGTCAAGCGAGCCGTATAAAGATACATAGTAAAGATGTAATGAATTCGGGTTTTTAAATAACGATGAGGATTTTTATTTATATTTTTCTAGCTTTTACCGTGGCTTGCCCTTGCGTAGGTGTCGGCTTTAGAAGCAAATTTGATTCAAAATCCGTACAGACTTTTCGTGACATTACGTGCATAAGTTGTAAGTTTATTTTGAGCACTATGTCCGCTAATTAAATCTCCTCCATAAAAAACAATCTCCATTGTCAGCGTTCATACAAAAAACGCATCATTGTCAGTCCATTCGTTTAGAAGCTACGATCCCACAGACATACACACGGAATAAGACATCTAAACCTTATAATACGGTCTTCTTGCTTCAGAAGTTAAAATTGAGACAAAATGCTTATACATGTTCACAGCAAGACTCTTTTTAACTGTAATAATGGTGGCAGTTTACTCAACGAACGTTCTAGAGCAAAATTTAAATCATTTAAACCTCAACAAAAGGCAAATCTCTCTTTGCATAACCGCCTTAGTAAGCAAGTGAATCTTTTTGTCGCTCACCGAGAACTTTATGATGCGAACTTCTTGTGCGATTTAAAAGATAAAAGAGTATATTGTTTACATCTATTTAGACTAAGTATTCGACGCTATATAAGCACTCGTTTATGCTAATTTGTGCATTTTGAATTAAATAACGCTGTTACACGAAAAAGACACCGCTGCAAATGAGTTTTTATTCTGCAAGATATGAATGAAATATTTGTCTTATGGAAGAGAATATAGAAATGTGTTTTCATAATTGTTATCCTTAATAATATAAGCCCTATATATCAGTATTGTTTAATTGCTGGGTATGGTCCCACATAATCCAATATAATATTGTCCCCTTAATGGGAACCGGTCTTTTCTCATTATGAAATAGATTAGACCGAAGTCCACCAAGCTGGCCAAGTTGGTTGACAGACATCACATGTATATAGAAAACATTGAACTTTCAGACAAGCACGTTTCCTCAAGATGTTTTTCTTCACCGTTTGACCCTCTAACCTTCAATTCACACACATTGAACTCTGAAAAATCAGTAATGTGCATACAAAACCCTCGGGATTGATAGTGTGGCTGTGTTATACACACTGCTATTATTTAATCGCAATCACGGATAACCTGACCCATTTTAGTGAAATTAAAGTAGGCAAGATCAGATCCCATAAAATGACAAAAAAATTACGTAGTAATATTTGCGTAACGGGTCTATAGTCGCGTAATTATTTGAAAATATATGAAAAATACCTCATATTTCCCTCGACGTTTTCGCATAGGTTACACCAGCAGGTCAGAGATGACCGAGTCACTCAGAACCGTTAAGTAACTATTACATAGATACATAGCCTCACGCCTATATCGCCGAAGAGGTAGGCAGAGGTATATTGATACACCCACATTTCGCCATGAATTTTTAGGTTCGACGTACTAGGGGGCGAGCCTATTGCCGTACCGGGCACATTACCAGACTCCGTGCTGCTACTGAGAATTTCCTAACGGAAAAACCCAATAACACTTTGCCCGACCCAGGAATCGAACCCGAGACCTCCCAATCCCACGCGCACATTTATGCCGCGAGACCAACGAGGCCGTTGAATTATTTAAGTTAACGTTTCGAACCCCGACTAGACGGTTAACCAGTGATATTAAATTTTAAATTGGTTGATATATTGTACTTCAGTCCTTAGCCTTGCTTGTCGATACATTTGTAAGAAATAATTGTTTTATTATGTTCTCATGTTAACACCCTGTATTCTATAAAATTCTTGCGTTACTAACTGACTGACAGACAAGCTACAGTTGAAACTATTGGGCGCATGAAGCTGAAATTTGGCATGTATATCCCTTGGGGACCGCATGGGTGCACTAAGAAGGGATTTACCGAAATTTCCACGGAATCAGACAGAAACGGTTAACCAAAACAAAAATGTGCGTGCTTAGCTGCAGGCATCCTCTAGTAAATTTTATTGGGTTTGCGCAAATGTTACTTAATGTAATCAAACGATGGTTTATGGGCTCTATTGCCATATATTGGTTTTACTGACATTATATATAAAACTACCTTCGTGGTCCAGTGGATAGCGTATGCGACTGCTGATCGAAGGTCCCGGGTTCGATTCCCGGGTCGGGCAAAAGTGTTACTGAGTTTTTCCGAATTCTCAGTAGTACCACGGAGTCTGGTGATGTACCCGGTAACGGCAATAGGCTCGCCCCCTATTACGTGGGACCAAAAATTCATAGCGAAATGTGGGTGTAATATTACACTTCCCCTACGCCTACCCCTACGGGGATACAGGCGTGTATCTATAAAAAAAAAAAAACGAATGGTCAAGAAACTACATTATTTACAGGAATCGTGGTCAGAGAGGACAGACGTGGTTTATAAACGAATGTTACTTTCTATGTTTGTTTTTTTAGCTTTTTCAGTGGCGAATTTGCAGAAAACCCGTGATAGTTGCCTTTGATTTTACGACCTATGGAGGTGAAGCTATAGCTTTTACTAGTTTATATTTTAACAGCAATGCTAAAAGAGTTTACTGTTGATTACATTTCTGAGAGCTAACTGCGCCGTAACCTTTATTTAATCAAATTTAAATCGGACACAAATCATTTTGTAAACCGTCTGACGAATTTCAGACGCAATCCGGAAAAGGTTGATTATTTTCGTTTCTATTTTTTAAATAAATATAATTTTTGTAAATCTTGATTTCAAGCTATTTTCGACTGTGCTCGCTGAGGTCAACATATTATTATTTTATTCAACACGGCTATCAGTTAAGGAACAGTAAAATACGTCTCATTTAACTTGTATGAATACTTTCATATTTTGCTCCTGCTATAAATAAAATAAGTTTTTTGTTCAAGGCAGACACCATTCAATCATCATCATTATCCTAGGGGTAGCCCGGTTCAATCCGGTTGCCTTAGAGCTACGGGCCCAGTGATACTAAAATTAATTTGTATGATTGCTTTTATAATTTTGCCTTTTCATCATGTCAGCCCAAAGACGTCCACTGCTGAACATAGCCCTTCCCTAATGCTCTTTACATAGACCGAATATAAGCCGCCCGCATTCAACGCGTTATACCTACTATTATAATCAGTTAATTTAAAGCTGATTGCTTTTTCTTACTAAACAATTTAAACATCTAAAATTAAACCTCTACGTAATAAAGACCGACGCTCGAACAATTTTTAAACCATCTTTGCGAACTATATTTTTCAAGCGCCGTTTAAGCATGCTCACCTGTTTTTGACATCACAGATCGGAGATAGGGCACGTCAACGATTGCAGATAGCAACTTAACTTGTTATAAACTGTACGCTTGTGAAATTTTTAGAACGATATACGTTGCAGCTTAATGTTTCTTATTGAAAGTTATATTAAACCCTTTGTTTGGTTTTGGTTTATTTTTTCTTGTGTGATGGATGCAAGATCATATTGAAGACAAAAATGCTTGGGATTAATTTGCTCGGTCCCACAGGCTACTTATGTTTGATTAATATTAAGTTTCATGTGAGTGTGAGTTATTGTGTCTATATTATGCTAGTTTAGTACTTTTATATTATTATTAAAAAACCTTATTAATTGACAACAACATTATAGACACACCAGCTCATATACGATATGAATAATTCAATGTAGTTACTAAGTTTTAAATTGTATAGAATCAAGACGATGAAATATTGGCCCGGAGTTTCTTGCCGGATTCTTCTCACGAGGCTCTACTTTCTGAACAGGAATTTTTTTTCAATGCTCAATTACGTTAATATGCATTTAAAGTTACTTTTTTATTTTAATTTGTATGAACTTCAGACGTGTCCAAGAAATTTAAACATTTTTATGGAAATAAACATATTTGAGTTTGATGGAATAAGACGTGGGTTTTTCTGCAACAAGAGGGAGGATCCTCTAAACTTAGGCGACTGTGCCTGGTGGATTGCAGTCCGACGGAAGTGTTTCAGAACTTGTATAATATACAGTAACAACGGAACTTTATTTCTATGCGGAGAGATGAGATGTATGTAGGTAAAAAAGTGATGAATATGCATGTAGAAGGACGAAAAGAGAGAGGACGGCCAAGGAAAAGATGGATGGACTGTGTGAGGATGGATATGAAAGAGAAAAGGCTAAATGAGCGGATGACTGGTGACAGAGAAGTATGGAAGAAATGGACATACTGCGCCGACCCCAAATAAATTGGGGCCAGGGCAAGACAATGATGATGAACGGAACTTTAATGCGGGATTTAGGCTATAGTTCTCGCGTATCTGTTTATGTCGCTAGACTTTACTGTTTTGCCATTGTACAAAAGATGGTTTTAGCTTTTTATAACTATAGCAGTTTTTTATTTCAATTTGTGTGATCCACAAATTGTTGCTTTGAGTCTAGGTGTACTTTAATTCCTTTGATTGAATATTTGCAAAGACGCCCATGACACAGGATTTATTCCTATTTTGGGAGTAAGTCATATGAAAAAAAAAAACGGTGAACCACTACGGCTATTTAAATATTGTTAGTTGGGTTTCAAAAGAGGATATAGGACATTTATCCCGAAATGAATTACGCGAATTACGAAAGGAGTGAAGACTGCAAGTTAGTATACTTTTTTTAATTATAATTAGCTTATTATATATTGTGCTCATTCATACATTAGCTACCTGTTGTTACGATAACCGGAGAAATCGCGTTCAAAACCTAGCTGAATACAAGTAAAAAGGGGCTTCACCATTTCATCTCGCGTCTCATTTTCTGTCCAAACATAGAAAGGTTGAGATGCCCCGCGACAGAGCGATAAGCCACGTGTCGATAATTACTTCTCGCAAGTGAAGCCGGGTGCTGGTTGTTAAACCTCTTAGTGGTATAATGATTTGCTCAAGACTGTGCACATTTGGTTTGCTTTTTCATCTTAATACGACGACAGGATTTGCAATTTAATATTTTGTCCTTTTTCATACTTTTGAACTTAATAATTAGAATCCTATTTGTGAGTGTATATGTTATTTGTTGTACATTGGGATTTACGGAAATTTAGTAGGTAGATATATAATTATTATAAAGGAAGTCAAAGCGGTGACATCAAATATTTTCGAAACAACTAAGCTAGTTTTGGTTTCATGTTTTGCCAAGATTTATGTAAAGTGTCTTTAACGCATAATCATTTAAAAAAGTCATACCATAACTACGGCTGGTACTATCGAAACTTCGAGGCATAAAGAGGGCATGTCACCTTTATTTAAAGAAATAATTACATAATTGAGAGCCGTTACAAAAAATTGTGTGTATACAAACCGCGAGCGTTGCAACTACTCGTATTTATTAACTTGCCATTCCAACAGTCAAAAGATTTTTTCTGTGGCAACCATTTTGTTTTCAAACGGCAAAAAAATCTGAGTGCTTTGTCTGCTTACAAGGCTGAATGTCAACAAAAACGTTCAAAATACAACACTCTTCCAAACCTTTGAAAGTAAATCGACGCGGAGGATATTTTACTGAGCGATAAAAAAAGGTTTTAAGTTGACTCTTCTTTGGAAAATTTTGTAAAATTAAACCCTCTTAACAAGTTCTTAAATCACTGTATCTTATTCCCTCGTTAAATACTTTGCAGATAGCCTTTGAGTATGCGAAACCTGATATCTTTAACTATAGTAAGAGATAAGTTTTAATAACAATACTTTTCATAACTTGAGAGATTTTATTGGAAACTTGGATAGTTATAAGGACTAGAAAACATAAACGGTTTCGTAGTCTGCTGTATATTTTTGGAAATATAGTATTTCAATTACATAACAATAGCAAGAGCAGGCTCTGCCACCCAGTGGTTTATCACACAGGGGTCACAGGAAAAATTGCGTAAAAAAATATTTAATAGTTTTAGACTTTATCGCGGACGGACGAGGCGGTGAATTCGCTTTAACGGATCTTGATGTGTAACAAACACAATACTTGTGACATCTTTTTATACCATGTTTTATGCATAAAATACATTTATTACTTATTATTATTATTATATAAGTTTGATAGCTAAAGTATGTTTTACGACTTTATGGCAGATCAATGGCTAAACATTATTAAGTAGATTCAACAATCCGTCATTGTTCAAATTGTGCATCGACAAATAAAGATTAACAGTTGCCATACGATTTTGATACTTATTTCCTACGCCACAAAGGTCAAAGTGTCTAGCGTGACGTATTGCTGTGTGTACTATCAACTTAAAAACAGTTCAAACAATTTTATTGTTATTCAACAGTTATATTTGACATCCATTATATCTGGCATGAATTATTAAAACTTTTCCAGCAATGTGGATATGAAATGAACAATTATATTTTCTGAAATTATTTATCGTACCTACTGGTGTTGGATCAAACGAGCAAATGTTTAATTTTATTTTGTTTGACTCATGGCTTTAGTGACACTGTCCAAAAATATTTTAATCTAGTTTCTAGTAAATTAAAACACTGTTTTTAAAAATGAGCTTGTCAATTTGACGTTGAACACTGTCAATTGAATTCTAATAATGCCTTATTATAGACCGACGATCTGGTTAAGACCGCGGGAAGGGGTTGGATGCGGGCGGCTCAAAATCGGTCTGTGAAGAGAACCTTGGGGGAGGCCTATGTCCAGCTGTCTCTAGGCTGACATGATGACAGGATGAAGGCCATATGGAGAGACTAAAACAGCCTGCTACGTTTAGTGTTTTGTGTTTGAACCTTCGGTGCACACCACTGTCTTTTCAAAGGTACGTGTGAATCAAATTTTTTATTACCACTTGCTTAACGGCGAAGGGAAATATCGCAAGGGCACCTACATTATCTGGAAAATTACATAATGTTTTACATCTGAAGTCTGCCAATCCATATTTAGCTAGCGTGGTCGACTAATGGCCCTACCCTTCTAATAGCGAGAAGAGCCCAAGGATCATCTGTATACATAAAGTACTTGCGTTACTGACTGACTGACATACAAGCTACAGCTAAATCTATTAGGTGCAAAAAGCTTAATTTGGCATTTATGTATTCACGGGGACGGTAGGGATGCACTAAGAAGGGATTTTTCGAAATCTCCATGGGATTGAGAAGAGCTATTCAAACTAAAAAATAAAATGTGCGCCCGTACCTAGCTGCCGGTATACTCTAGTACTTTTTTATTAATCTAATATATGGCAGTACATACATTGCACAGTGTGTCAATTTAAACCACAATGTCACCCTTGCTTTCATATTAATACCGAGTTTTAATTAGTTTAAGTCGTTAACCCACAGACTAAACTTACAGTTAATAATAAATTGAGGAGAATATAAGATTTTGTTTATTTTTAAACACGTCTTGCCTCTCGGGAAATCAGCATCGGAGGTCATTTTACAAAGTTTTGATGTACAAGTCTAGGTGACGTGGCATTGATCACATGTATTATTTACACAAAGGATTAAAAAATTTCAAGTTTGTTGAAAGGACATTTAGAAATATCTAGCTGCTAGAGAAGAGTAAGTTTTGTAGAGTTTGGCTTAGAAATAGAAAGATTTGTGTTATTTTAGTACACTTAGTCAAGGCTTAATAAATCTTCGGCGCGCAACAATTTTAGTATCTAACACGGGTCTCTAAGCGACTACCACAATTCAAATTGTAGCATATGCTCGCGACATAAGACCTCCCTCACATTGGTGATGCGCGTTCCTCGAGCGGGCAGTCAAAAGTCACAGGTACCCATTATACCTGGGGTTTGAACCCGAGACCATTGTCTCGGCAGTCCGTTACGTACACCACTGGGCTGTCGCCGTATTGAGTTATCGGCATAAATATATTTGCTGTTGGCTTTACGATAAGTACCATCCAAGAAATGACCTTTGGCAACGTTGCTTAACTTTGCCAATCTATTACGCACGGCCAGAAACGCGACAATATAGTGTATGTGATTCTTTATCAAACACTATTAAACGATAGCTAAGACATAAAAGAGCGCAATGGGGCACCGTCTCACAGTTCAATACTCCTTCAAATATTTACTTGACCTAAAGATATTTGCGCCGTGCCGTATCCGTCAATAAAAAGATATTGACAATATTGGATTTGGTTTTTTAAAAGATTGGTTGGCATTTGGTTTATACAGTAATACTATACTAGCTCTCCAATATGTCAAATATTTTTTAACCCCTAACCCAAAAAGGGGGCTGGATTTAGTTTGACGTGGCTGTGTTTTTGTGTATCTAATGTCTGTCTTTCTGGGGCATCGTAGATCCTAATTTGATGGATTATTATGAGATTTTTGTTTGGAAGCTTACCACCGAAATTATTTATAACAAAAATTTATAAATATATATGTCGGGGTCACTTATATTACGCAAGGACTTAACTAACGTAATCAGTGCAAGCTGGCTGTAGTGTGATGTAGGTTCGTAGATATCGTAGCACTCACGTAGCAAGAAGGCTACGACGTAGCTTCTTTGGACGATAAGAAAACATTTTTAAAATAATTTTTAGTTTCAATAGAATTTTGCTACAAAATAAAGGCCATCAATGAATTTAAGCCCGCTTCATAGTAAGTAACACTAGTATTATGACGCAAGTAGTGATGTCAACCAAAAACTAAGAAAAGCACGAAGCTATCATCACTCTCTTCTCCTGAACTCCACCCCTGACCCTCGGCTCTTTTTGAACAGAGAAGGAAGAGTGTCATAGAAGTTCGGTGGTATCTTACTGAGCAAAACGCAATAAGACATGGTTGAACGATGTCGAGATGGTTTCAACCAGTACTAACTCATTTTAGTTGGCCAATTTAGTTTCTAATTAGTGTGCTCATCACTCAAAAACCATTCTTATTACTATACTCATGTGTTCCATTATTTAACTGCATTCAGTCTGTGTTTCTATTTTTTAACCCTCGACGCAAAAAGAGGGGTGATATATGTTTGACCTGTTTGTCTGTGGCACAGCAGCTCCTAAATGAAAAAAACTGATTTAAGTGCAGTTTTGTAATCGAAAGATTTGTTTATCGTTATGGTTCTTAGCTATGTTTCATGAAAATCGGATAAACAGTTTAAGCGCTAATAGCTATGAGTGTCGAAGGCTTTTAAAATAAAAAATCTCTTGGTTTATTATCAGGTCATTGGTCTTTGCACTTCTTGGCCTACAAGCTCAATACCGCGTTCATTTGTTCAATCAAGGCTGCAACCTCAACAACAGCACACGAGGAAAAAAATAACGAAAATAAACCTCCTCCCACCGTTTACGTCTTGTCATCTTCAAGTTAATATATGATCTATTTTTATCGCCTTCTAACAAAGTACGGCAGCTATAATAATTAACATGCAAATAATCTGTCTCCCAACAATTGAGGTAGTGTGATATGTCGGCGTATTTAATAAAAACAATCTTGATATTTGGGTCAACAAAATATGTGTCACAATATTGCGCTTTTTAGATCTGTACTGATTTTTTTTCACCCTTAAGATAACCGATTTTAAACTTTCGCGATTTGTATACATCATACAAAATAATTTAGCGGGTCTTAATCGATCTCGAATCGAATCAGTCTCTCCGCGACCGAGCTCGGTGCAAGACGAGCGAAACGTCGGAAACAAATAGGTATTTATACCTTAAATAAGTTAAGTTAACGCGATTAAGACCCTTAAGATACTTAACGCAGTTTTGGGCAGCTAGATGGACCACTTAAACCATTTGCCCACTGCTAACTATACCTTTGCCAAAACATTTATTTTTAAAATTTATTTTCCATCCAACTTGGCAGAAGATAGGGACGCTTGGAAGAGTGTAAGGGAGACCTTTGCCAAGCATAGGGACAACATTGGTTCCTCATCATCAGCCTTTAACAGTCCACTGCTGGACAAGCCTCTCCTTTGAAAGGAGGAATTGGCCTACTATACCACGCTGGCCAAACGGGTTGGTATAGGATTTGTATCAAGTTTTCCTTCTCTTACAGTGCTGTTCTCTGCATAATATGCTCCGTCTGTCGGCTCTTACGACACCCATGGGATGAAATGGGGTGGTGACATTCCGTATTTTTAATCCGTCACCACACGGACAACATTGGTTAAAAAAAACTATCTGAATATATAAAGTTCTAGCGTTACTGATTGCCTGACAGACAACACCTTTTGAAAGTTGACATGGAGTGTAGGGGGGCACTAAGGGAGGATTTATGGAAATTGCCTGCCTAAGGGGGTATAAACGTTACATGCGGGCGCTGCCACGGGTAAAGTCAAAGATAAAGTCTAGTCTTCAACTAAAATAAGAACATAAATCGCGCTGTTATACCTACTGGAAAGAACTTTGTGCATTATAATTCCATATCCAAGCTGCCTTCGGTATAATCCAATTCTCAGCCATTTGAAATATTACCTTAATGGAAAAAAGCGAGATTGTCCGTATGTACTTCGAAATATTATTATCGTTTCTTTATCAGGGCTATTGGGATAGGTATTTCAGGTTGCGGTACAATGAAACTATGGGCTACAAACAGTGCGCCCTACGGTCCCTAAGGAACATACATGCCAAATTTCAGATTCTTGCACGCAATAATTTTCTGTACTGATGAGGTTACACAAGGGCACTTGTATTTACTTGAATTATTTTGGAGACCCTTTATGGACCACACAATTAGAAATAATTCACTGCAGATGCTTCTCTACTTACAGCGCTCTGAAGTTAATACCTCAAAGACGGTCACCCATCCAAGTAGTTAACTCTACCATCCTTGCTTAACTTCACCGATCTTTAACGAACAGTACATCAAGACACGCTATGAGTGCTACTACCGTTTTATACCAAATAAAATGACTTTGTTCTCTATATAATAAATGAAGCGCATATTCCTAGTTCAAACAAATACTGTTCCATTAATTACGTTTTATTTTGGTACCCGCCATTATGAAACTCTATGCTGACTAATGACAGTAAATATTTTAGATATAATATACGATACTGCATTTGTTATTTTGTCAACGTGATTTTGACGCTAGTTATAATTATAAACGCGAAAGTTTGTAAGAATGGATGTAGGAATGGATATTTTGATAGGAATTGACAGTCAAGTATCTTATATATCAAATTAAAATAGTACCATATGCAAGCCGGGTAGGTCACCTGCAATTGGCATCGCGAGAAGTGGTTAGGTACGGGTGGTTCATGATCGTTTTATGTGGAGAGTGTATGTCCAGCAGTGGACGTCTCCAGGCTGAGATGATGATGAACCGTACCAGATAATAGTAGACGTGTGACGTCATCTATCAATGATCGGTATACTACAAATATTTTATTATTATCCATTGACTGATAGTTTTGCCTAAAGAAACATAAAACAGTTCATCATCAACTTAGTAGCGCTCATAGCGAGACTTGGCTTGCCGTTCCTAACAGATCGGCAAAGTTAAGCAACGCTTGCACAGGTTGCCACTTGGATGGGTGACCGTGTGTGGCATTTTCATCTGAGCGCTACCGTGCTTCGGAGGGCACGTAAAGCTGTCGGTCCCGGCTCTTGTCTAAGGATATGGGTCGTTAGGCCATGTCGGAGGCCTTTGGGCGGTCTGAAAACTCCGACACCAGAGTTGGCCACACACTCACACGAAAAAACAAAAAAAAAAAATCATCAACTTAGCGTTGTCCTGGTTGCGATTCAAGACCCATGCCCGGAGTTTACTCTGCACGAATTATAAGACGGTTTACTCACTATAAATTAGAAGTGAACCCACTTTTTGAATAAATTATTGACGCGTATATTAATTACTGAACGTTTGCCTTTTTATCGACTTCAATAAAGGCGGCACTTCTCATTTCGGTTGTATTTATTTTATATTCTTTACCTAAGAAATCCGTAATTTGTGAACCGATTTGAAAATTATTGTTACATATATACATACATAGACTCACGCCAAAATTATAGTTTTGTTTGAAATTTGTCTATTTCTAAAACAAGAAGTAAATTTTATACCGCACTGTTTGGTCTTACTTAAGTTAAATGAATTAATTGTGAAGTTAGTTATTTTTAACTATTACGGTTTTCTCGGAATTTACCTATCAGTATCAAAAACCATAAATATCATCAAGAATACCATTGAAATCAGTTCAATAAAATTATAAAAGTACTACTTGCCTAAGGCTTGGTAACACGATGAACAAATTTACTTTCCGGGCGCAAATAAAGTGAGCTGTAAGCAGATCAGTTAGTTAAGTGGACTTCCGATGGACTTTTATTCTCAGTTTACTGATTAAACTCTATAGTTCATTTTAAGGTTCTGTTCGCTACTAAGAACCTTTACTGCCTTATTATAAAACATGCACTTAATACTGCTCGAAGATTACTCTTAGTTCTATTTGTGTTAAATTTTTTATACGTAGACTTATTTGGATGTACTGAAATCACAAGAAAAGATAAACTTGAATGATTATTATTATGCTATTTAGTATACTACAATAATACATATTTAAATATTGCACACTCTCATCTTAAACGACAGACAAAAACTAAATTACGACGTAGTTACTAATAAGTGAAACGGCTCTCAAGTAGAAAAACACTATTTACCAAAAACCCTAGTCACAATCACAATAACTGAATTGACTAAGCGATACTTTCCAAAACTTATATTCTAATTTATCTCAATCATATCACGTCACACAGTCTTTTAATGTAAACTTTTAATCTTTCATCTAAACGCAAATCTGCAAGGAGGCGTCCGCTATATTTTAATTTGTTTCTTGGCCGCTATTCTAGTTCGTATGCTCGCACTAGATTAAATTAAAAGTTGGCCTACGTTAACTGGATGTTGTGGGCGGGCATCTTATATTCTTTATTACTGCCAAGCGCAGTAGAAGAGTTAAGTAGTAGACAGGTATGTATTTTGTTGCAAGCTTGCATTTATATTGCGTATAAGTGTATGGCCAACTCTAGAACCAGGGAGTTTATAGACCTACCTAAGGCCTCCGACATGGCCTTACGTACGAACGTGAGATAAAAAAAATCATACAATTTCCTTTCAGTCGAAACCATATACAGTTGTTAATATACATTTGCTAAATATTTTTAGGGGTGAATATACTAATGTAACTGAATACAAATATTTTTGACGTGACAACGTCTTATAAATTGGTTTGCCGGGTGACACTTCAAGAAACTGCGTTACGCTCCGCTCACGTTATGCGCTCACAATGAGAGCGAGTGAGAGGCACGCGTCCCGCCTAAGAGCGAGAGAGACAGACATAAAAAGTGAAAGGCACGCGTCTTTCATCCTTCTTCCTACTATACGAATGAATATTCACATTAAAATTATTTTACCACTCAAAGTCGTTGTCACGTAAAACTTTCGCCCGTATACCGACTTTACAGGCAACCAATTTTTTTTTCGTAATGATATTTTTAAAATCAGCTCGGTGTATTGACCGCCGCCGCCGCTCAGGTGATCGCTGCGAGTTCACATTACAGGTACCTAAGACACACAAGCACAAGTACCTATCGTGCAGTCTTATTCTGCAACAGCCAACAGTTTATTATGATTAACTATCTAAGTAACATTTATTGAAAATAGCGTTATATGTCATCGCACACTGTCTGAAATAATTTTAGGTGAATAAGTAAACTGTCTATGTTGTATTATTAAAATATTTTGCAAATGCAGATCAACATAATTATTGTACATCATGCAAAATTTTAAGATCCCTGCGATTTTCTTTATTCTTCGGTCGATATTTCTAAGCATTATATGTGTGTATTTATAAAAAAAGTATATATGAATGTTTATCCATTGTCTAGTACCCATAGTACAAACTCTGCTTGGTTTGGGACTAGATAGTGTTTTGTATATGTGGTAGAATATAATTATTATAAAAACGCTCTATTTTTGCATTAAGAGTTAAAAAGACACTACGCCATAGAATTTGTTAATTACTTCAAAAGGTTGTTATACAAAAACCTATAAAACAGTTAATACAGATATACATAATTTGATGTCTTTTAATTTGTAGCACAATTTGTCCGATGTTCTCAAACCGGGTGAGGCGCTCTCGTAAAATTTAACGGTTTAATCTCGTTATAAACAACATTTTTACAGAGAATATCGTTGGACATAAAGACTAAATGCTAGTGATTGTTAGGGTTATTTTTAGATGGCTATGATAAAAATAACCGCAACGATGCCGCGCATATCGTTTCTTCACTTGCTGTTTTCACAAAGTTAAGCAACGTTTGCAGAGGCCAACTTTTGGATAGGTGACGACCGGTTGGCGCAGCGGGACTGTAAGCGACTGCTACGCCGAAGGTCGCGGGTTCGATTCCCGCTCAAGTCAAACATTTGTGTGCATGAACATGGATGTTTGTCTTGGTCTGGGTGTTTCTATGTATAATTTTATATTTATTTATTTATAGTCTCACGCCTGTATCCCTGAAGAAGTAGGCAGAGGTGAAAATATTACACCCACAATGTATAATATGTATGTATTTACAAAAAAAAGTATATATGTATGTTTATCCATTGTCTAGCACCCATAGTACAGTTTGGGACTAGATGGTGTTGTGCGAATGTGGTAGAATATTATATTATAATATCAGTAATATCAGAGCGCGACTAGCAAGGAAATTACAGTCTAAACCTGTGTGCTTTGTGACCGTTAGTTGTATGTTTATAAAGTATCCGCATTAAAAAGTGTTTTTTATACAGCGGGAGTTTTCTATAAAGGAAATCCTTTTCTTAGTGAGAAGAAGCCCATGGCTCGCTAAACATTGCATAAAGGACATAAATCTGATAATTTATAATTGATAACATTTTCCTATTACTACTGGTTCTGATTGAATGTGCCTGAGAGTAGAGGGAGTTGTCAACTAGCTATGTTTCAGAACCAGTTGATTTGTTTTCTAACAAATTTTGTACATATAAAGAAATCTTGCGTTACTGACTGAATGACAGACATCGCGCAGCAAAAGCTATTGGGCGCATGAAGCTGCAATTCAGCATGTATGGTCTTAGGGGACCGTAGGGGTGCACTAAGAAGGGATTTCCCGAAATACTCACGGGATCGGCAATAAACGGGTACTCTAAAAAATAAGTTTTGTCTAGTTTTTCCTAATAAATTCTGCTTTTATTTTATTACTAGCTGTTTCCCGCGGTTTCACCCGCGTCCTGCGGGAACTATTTCGCGTACCCGGTTAATTTATAGCCTACTCCTTGGTACATCAGCTACCCGCCAGTGAAAGTCCCGTCAAAATCGGTCCAGCCGTTCCAGAGACTAGCGAGAACAAACAGACCGACAGACTGATAGACAGAAATTGTAAAAAATTTCATTGCGGTATATGTACCATGTATGCATCCATATGCATTTAGTAAAACGCGGTTATTTTAATATTACAAACAGACACTCCAATTTTATTTACATGTATAGATGTATAGATTCTCAGCATACTGAATTCTCGCCGGCAACAGCATCAAAGCTGTGTCAAGTGTTATAACTTTCCTTCACACACCTACAAAAAACGTACAAAAAAGGGCTTTTACCTTGCCACTCATAAAATTTGTGATACGAAAGTCCCTCTAATCCCTATTTTTTCATTACTTGTACAGGTTGCCCCATAAACAAGCTTGATATGATACGAGAGGTAAAACACAGCTCCGGGAGGAGTTCTGTATGGTAGAGAATTCTATAGAATAATTTGAAGGTAAACTGCGAAGCATAAACAGACTCGCTGGATTTCGCGTTCATATCGTGTCTTGAGTTGTCATTCGTGTTAGATCAACAAAGTAAAGCGAAGTTAGTAGAGGTTACCATTTGGATGAGTAGCCGGTTGTTGTTTTATTTATATCAGAGCGCTGCCATGCTTCGGAGGGCACGTAAAGCCGCGTCGGTCGGTTTGGCTTATTGTCTCAGGACAACAGTCAAAAGGTGATGTCGGTTTCCGTCGAGCGGACTACAAACTTCGACTGACTGACTACAGACTTGGCAACACTTTCACAAAAAAAAAGGTGAAAAAAAGTTTACTATGATAATTGACATTGGTTTTCGAAAAGAACTAGAATAAAATTATATATATCTTTGAGAATTTTTTGGCAAAAATTGCTTTCATATCAGGCACTTTTATTTTGGTAATTATATAAATAGAGCTAAAGTACGTTATGTTATGACACTACTTTATTTAACCGACTTCGAAAAAAGGAGGAGGTTCTCAATTCGTCGGAATCTTTTTTTCCTATCTTCTATCCTATCTTCATATTAAACTGCGGCTGCCTCATACAAATTATCTTTTTACGAGAAAAAGATAGAGCATGTGCCTTTAACTAACTTTAATCTTGTTCATATATAAATATTTTGGAGTTGTTTCATAAATCAGCTATCTACTACGTCTGTAGCGGTAGTTACAGTTACATACAACTCAGGTTATATATCGTACGAAGGCCAAGACAATCACCACTCGACATCTAACGGACACAACGGAATTAAAGTCCTGAATCGGGCAAGCAGAGTTCGCGCACGACGTGACAATACTTCGGACTGCAGTCCACTAGGCACGATCAGCAGGCCAATTCTCGTATTTTTATATGACATTGAAATTATATTTTGAATTGACTCAGAAGCCGTATTCTGCTAATCTAATGTCATTATCGTATAATTTTAAATAAACAGTTGGTCGTTGACACATATTTTGACGCTTGTTTCAAGTTACGATCTCGTTACAATTTCATTCAAATATCAGATAATTAAGAAGAATACGATTTTTGTGACGTAGGTATGACACTGACATTATATTGAAACTGAATTTATTTAGCAGAATTGGGCCCCAGATAGTCTGGTCAGAGATCCTCTAGTTGGAGGAACGCCACACCTTATTCCTCCACAAGTAAGCAATACCTTTGCCCCTAAAGTATTTGTATTAAAAAGGTTGTTGCCTTCAATAGTTAGGCAGCATCGAGCTAAGCATGTCACTGACACTATGTGGTATGTCTTCTGACGTGTTCCACAGATGAGCCACAAATTGAATGGTCTGTCGGCCTAGGGGTTAGTAACCCTGACTGCTAAGCCGTGAGTTTGACTCCCGCCCAGTATAAATATTTGCGTGACCAGTACGCTCATTGGTTCTGTCTGTGTGAAATTTGCATTAAAAAGTATAAAAGTACCTTTTTATTGTCTGGTTGCCATAGCTCCACTTAACTTGGGATCAGATGACACTGTGTGAATTATTGTCCTAGGACATAATCTTTTCTTAATTGATGTTAATTTGTTCGGTAATTTGATTAAATATTCTGATTTGCCAGATTTGAAACGCGGTGAAAAGGATTTTCGATTCTCCAATTCAATACCCATAATTTCGATTAAGGATGAATGGGTTACTCGTCAAATGCCTCCTTTATGCTGATGATCAGGTTATACTTGCATCTTCAACAGAGGAGTTGCAGGAGATGGTAACAATCATGCATCGTGCGTTAGAAAGGAAAGGAATGAAAGTGAATGTAAGTAAAACGAAAGTTATGGTTTTTGAAAAGGAGGAATGCGTTACGGCTTGTAATGTTTTGATCGATGGACAGCGAGTGGAACAAGTGAATGAGTTTGTTTACTTAGGTACGTTGTTTACAAGAGATGGTAAGAATGAAGCAGATATTGAAAGGAGAGTTAATGCCGGTAATTGTGTGAATGGAGCTCTGAAGGCGTTTATGAACAGTCAATGTGTCCAAAAAGGCACGTTTGGCTGTGCATAGAGGTGCGTTAGTGCCTACCCTTATGTATGGTAGTGAAAGTTGGGTATGGCAGAAGAGATTTGAAAGTAGAATAAATGCTGTAGAAATGAGAGCACTGAGAAGTATGTGTGGTGTGTCTTTGACCGACAGAGTAAAGAATTGTGTGATACGAGAGTGGTGTGGGGTAAAAGAAGATGTAGTGACAAGCATTGAGAAAGGCATGTTAAGATGGTTTGGGCACATGGAGAGGATGGATGACGATAGACTGACAAAGAAGATATATCAGGCTAGTGTGAATGGGACAGGACAAAGGGGAAGACCTAGGAGAACGTTCTCTGACCAGATTGGAGACATCCTGAAAAAAGGACAAGTCAGAAGTACCCTTAACAGAAGAGCATGCATGAGAAACTTGATGGGAGTGAGTGAAGCAAGTGAGGTATGTCAGGATCGTTGCAAATGGCGTTCCGTAGTCTCTGCCTACCCCTCCGGGAAACAGGCGTGAGTCTATGTATGTATGTATGTTATTTTTGATCAAATAATTAATGGTCGATTACCTGCTCAAACAGCCAAATTGAAGCGATTCTCTGACATTTAAAAGAAAAATAAAGATATCTCATGATGTACTAGACTTCGCCCGTGTCTCCGCCCGCGTGAATTATACACCTAAGCCTTCTTTGGAAATCACTCTACCTATATAGAGTGGTCGTGATCATTCTGAGGCAGCGCAAGAGAATGCTGTTGTTGAGTTATTATGAATGTGCAACCTATCAGTACCTGTGAAAAGCGTATCTAAATCCGTTCAGCAGTTTTTGAGTCCATAGCGTTCATACAGACAGACCTAAGTATAATAAGCAGCAATAGCCTAATGGACAGACAAAGAGACTGCTACGCAAAGTGTCTCGATTTAAAATCCTCGATACGACGCGAAACAAATACATTTTAATGTTATGTTCGTTTACATGGTTCATTTTATTGTCGCTTGTGAAACGATGGAGGAAAAAATTTTGAGGCAACCTAAATGTCTGAGAGTTCTCTTTAATGTTCTCGAAAGACTGAAGTCTGCCAACCCGCACTTGGCCAGTGTGGTGGATAGTTTATATACAGGGCTGATGGTGAAGACTTTTAGATTTGAAAGAACCTCTGCAACCTCGACCATTGTAAAGATTAAGAAAACAAAGTAATTTATACCTTAAATACCATAGTCAATTCTATTAATAAATAAAGATATGCAAATTATTGCAATTGCATTATTAGTTATTCCAAGACGTTATTATATTAATTGAAGAACACACTCAAGGCGATTTCGGGGTATTGAATAGAAATTATTAATAAACAACAATACCGTGATTTAAGTGATTGTTCATTATAAAGTGATCGATAATTTAATTGAATTTGCTTTTCATGTGAAATATTAATTGTTATCATATTATTCTAAGAATAACCAGGGCTGCCATCTATTTCAGTCTAGCTGATAAATGGATATTGAGTATTTTCAAGCAAACGCTCGCAGTGTGATTTGTCTTGCCGTTCGTAAAATATCAGAAAAAGTAAGCAACGCTGAGACAGGCCACCACTTGGAGGAATGACCGGTTGTTGTAGAATTTACAACAGGCCGGAGTTAAGAGAGAAAGATTTGTGAGGCAATTTCGGAGATCTGCTAGTGAACTATAAACTGACTCAACAGATGACTTCACTATACAGCGTGTTTTTTTAAGTCAGTGTTTTCCCGTAAAGCATGTAATCAGAAGGATCGGAATTAAGGGAGCTAACATTGTCAAAAGTATGGATGTGCCTAATTTTTAAATGTGTTTCCGGAACTAGATTCCAGAAAATTTTGGCTTTTAATGAAGGTTTATTCAACAGTTTAAAACAATTAAAAATCCAAAATTTTCCAGAATCTAGTTCAGGCAACACATCTAAAAATTAGGTATATCCATACTTTTGACAATGTTAGCTCCCTGATTCCGATCTTTGTTAATCAGCCCATGATATAGAAGCTACCTATAATATTTATTTTACAATATATGTAAAAAAGAAAAACGATTTTTTTTTTCGCCAAGATTAATAATTTTCATAGCATAACAATGTGACGGTCGATGCGCAAGGTCAATGCACTTACAAAAGTAGTTACTTAAAGTAGCTTACCTTTCGGTCACGACACATTTTAGTCCTATGAAATGCTGATTTTAGAGAACATTTTTAAAAGAAAAACATTTTTTTTGTTTATTTTGTAAAGTAAATATTATAGGTAGCTTCTATATCATGGGCTAAGTACATACTTAACGGAAAAACACTGACTTAAGAAACACGCTGTATAATACACACAAATAATTCTATACTTTCAAAGAGCAAATTTCTTGCAACTAGACTCAAAACAGAACTTTCTGGATCATAGAAAGCATCCTCGTACATTTGATTGCTTGAATAGCGTAGCAATTTGGTAGGGCCTATTCCAACACGACAAGTCTCGTTAGGGATTCCAAAGTCCCACACAATGACATTTCTCATCACACTAGACGTCTAATTAGTGAGAGGGCAAGAACAAATTAAAGTAGGAAAAAAGTTAGGGAAAAGTCGAAAAGAAAGAAAGAAAGAAAATAAAGGAAAACACCTTTATTTCCATAAAAGACGAAAGGACATGAAACAAACAATGTGAAAAAGACTACAATAAAGCTCTTCTAAAAATAAATTCGTTTAAAGTGATTTACTTTCAAATAATAACATAAACAACCCTAGTATCAATCTACGTACATATAGCGACCGTTCAAAATCCACGCATTGTTTCCAAACTGTCAAGTGCACTCCTACCAAAATGATTTGACGATGAAATTCTATCGACAATACAGGCAATATTTGAAAATTACTATCGCATTCTTAGTTAATTGGAGTTTCAATAAATATTCGTGGCTAAGTAATTTAAGTCTGGGGGCAAAAAGGAAAAGATAGACTTTCAATTTTTTTTAAACATCTGTTGGGTATGGATAAGATTGTCTATCAAAAAGCATGGGTAAGACCAATATATAGAAGTCTTGTCGGTTTTTGCATTGCACTATGACAGAAAGAGAAGTAAAAGTAAATGAAAAGGATGCGAGAGCGAGATAGACAAAACCCGCTAGGCTAGATGGGCGAACCTAGTAATCGTCACGGATTTCTTGCTAACGTGGTCACCGTGGTTTTACCATTAACGATGTATCGCTAGAGGAATACCGTGGTGGTTTAAATGTGTAGACTACCACACCACTACAAGAATGTCACAGTCTGTGTTGAAACATCGCGAACACAATAAATATTCATTGAAAATCATTAAGTACCGTTTGCTTTGATTTTATGAGATTGTTTACAGCTTTTTTGACGACGCTACGGCGGAGATATATCGAATAAAAAGTGAGTGAGTGAAAGTATGATCTTTTTTACTTGCAAGTGTGTTACATATTTTTTTACTGATAGAAAGAAAGAAAGAAAAGAAAGAAAGAAAAAAAAACGTATATTTTTATAACAGACGAAGGACATGATATAAACAATGTGAGAAAAATTAATACTACAGCTAGGCACAAATCGTACACGTCACGTGATATCAGAATTAAGTTTCAGGCAACGGTTTTATGATACGTTGAGTATATCTTTGTTTGATTTTAACTACCGATATGTTGCCATGTTTGTTTAAAATACACGTGGGAGAGGTCAACTTAACAAATGATAGAAATACATCGCGATATTTCAAAACAAATTGACAAACTGTGTATGACTTTACACAGTTTTGACGGCCGGTTGGCGTAGCGGGAGTGTAAGCGACTGGTACGTCGAAGGTCGCGGGTTCGATTCCCGCTCAAGTCAAACATTTGTGTGCATGAACATGGATGTTTGTCTTGGTCTGGGTGTTTCTATGTATAATATGTATGTATTTACAATAAAAAAGTATATATGTATGTTTATCAATTATCTAGTACTCATAGTACAAGCTCAGCTTAGTTTGGGACTAGATGGTGTTGTGTGAATGTAGTAGAATATTATTATATTATTATTATAGTTTGACAATTATTATATTAATAGTTGAAATAATTTTCGTTATAATCGTCATAAAAAATATTATTACATACCTACATATAAATGAGTAGGTAGCGATAGCCTAGTGGAGATACCAACAGAGTGCCATGCAGAGGGTATCGGGTTCGAATCCACGGCGCGCACCAATGAATTTTCGGAGTTATGTGCGTATTAAATTGTAAATAATCGCTTGTCCCGTGCCTCGGAGAGCACGTTAAGCCATCGGTGCCGGTTGACATGAAGATCTTTAACAGTCGTTATAGGGCGTCAGTACCTCTTAATAAAACCGACACTAGTCTAAACCATGGAATATCGCTATCCCTTCGAGTTGCGGAGTTCAGACAGGCAGTCGCTCTGTGGAAAAGCTAACATTCAGCCAAATCCGGTTAGACTAGTAAGCGGACCCCAGGTTGAAACTGGGATAACGCTAGGAGGATGATGATGTGGTACATATAAATGAGTTTTATTCTCCTGACTGACATTCTACCTCGGAGCCCCAACTACTGAAGCTGGAAACATGAAATTTGGATTATAGGTTCCTTTTAAGACTTTTGTTACCTCGAAGTAGGATAGGTTGCACAATATTTTGGTTTGAAGTATATAACATAGGAGTTACGAATTAGTAAATTTTAGATTGGATGAAGCCGCGGGAAACAGCATTTTTCCTATAAATATTCTAAATTTTTTTGCTCTTGTTCAAGCGAACTGGCTGGCAATTGTTCCGCAGTAATTAAATTTTCAAAACAATGCAAATACCTTTCGGTGTTCAATAGCCGCTAATTAAGTAGAAACATGAAAATGTAAAAAAAAGGCTTTATAATACTCCCTTTATATTGTTTTAAAAGGCAACTAAACAAATAAGCAAATGATGATAAGTAGACTTATGTAGTAGTATAAGTAGACTTATGGCCAGTTTCACGCTGTCTGATAAGCTACAGTTAAATTTATCTGTCGGATAACTCATACAAATTTGGTTCCAATTTTATCTTGATCCCATGATTGACCTTATCTTGATCTCATGAGGCCTATCCAGAAGTGGCAAAACTGGGCCTTAGCAATTTGACAATGAAATTGTGAAATGGTTTTCAAAAGGAGTACCTATAGTCTTATGTTTGAATGCCCCATTTTATTTTTTTTATTTTTTTAAAAGACAACTTCCGCACTAGGACTACATCCTGTGTCGCGGGGGAAACATACAACTAATGGACACAATGAACACCCAGATCAAAACAACAATTTATGAATCACACAAAGTGTTGTCTCGTATGGGAATGGGGATCGAACCCACAACACTCGGCGCAATGTCAAGCGGTGAGGCGGCCGCTTAAACCACGACGCCAACCGTGCAGTCAGTCATTTTTCTAGTGGTGAGTGACCCCGACTGAAACTTTCAACCGTTATCAAATCCCCTTAGGAGTGACATATAAAAAAAAACATCTAGATTTATTTTTAAAATTTCATTCCTTTTTTGTGTGTACTGTTCTAAGATATTATTTTTCACTATCCGAAAATATTCCCAAAAAAGTGTCACAAAAAATATGTAAATAGAACCATTATTATCGCAGTATGTGCCGCAACTGCGATAAATTATATACCTACGTTATTTACGGCTCATAAAATCTAAAGCGACTGAGTTTAAGTAGCTGAAGTATATGCCAAAATAAGGAAATGCTTTAAGTACGTAATAATAATATATCGAGAGGAATGAACTTACAGAAGCGACATACGTGGTCGTTTTAGTTCAGCGGATGTGTCATTTGCTTCTTGCTGAGAATGTAGGCGGAACAAAAATGTGTAAAAATACGGAAAATAAAAACTAAGGATGCGAAAGAAATCATATTCATCATCCTCCTAGCGTTATCTCAGTTTTAACCCGGGGTCCGCTTACTAGTCTAACCGGATTTGGCTGAATATTAGCTTTTCCACGGAGCGACTGCCAGTCTGACCTCCGCAACCCGAAGGGATAGATTCCATGGTTTAGACTAGTGTCAGTTGATTTAGAAGGTACTGACGCCCTGTAACGATTCTCAAAGATTTTCATGACAACCGGGACCGAGGGCTTAACGTGCTCTCCGAGGCACGATAGAAATCATATTATAAAAAATAAAACAATCTGGTAGTGTTTATTTTTTGTATAATCTCTTTGCCAAAAAATGCAGCGGTAGATATTAAGCACAAACTCACGGCGCGCACTGGCTTTTCTATGTTGTATGCGTATTGAATTGTTAATAATAACTTGCTTCGTGCTATGGGCCACGCGGCTTTTGCCATGAAAAGATCTTAATCAGCCTGTATCTGTCGTTGTAAGTTGCTAGTACCGAAAAATTTACTGCCTTTGGTCTATGCCATGAAGTATTATTCCTACTTGTTTGGCTTGCAGAAGTGAGATGGCAGTCGCTTTGTGAAAAGGCTAATACTCTATTCAATCTGGTTAGACTGGAAAGCGAACTCTGGTCTCCATGCCACAAGTCTTGGATGCAACCGAGATATCGTTTGCATCAAAGACACATCACAGTCCTGATGATAATGATCGCAGTAAACCCAAATAAAACCCGTTAAATAAACATACATACACTCACGCCTGTTTCCCGGAGGGATAGGCAGAGACTACGGAACGCCATTTGCAACGATCCTGACATATCTCTCTTGCTTCATTCACTCCCATTAAATTTCTCATGCATGCTCTTCGGTTAAGGGTACTTCTAACCTGTCCTTTTATTAGGATGTATCCAATCTGGTCAGAGAACGTCCGTCTAGGTCTTCCCCTTCCTCCTGTCCCATTCACACTTGACTTATATAACTTCTTGGTCAGTCTTTCGTCATCCATCCTCTCCATGTGTCCAAACCATCTTAGCATACCATTAAATAAAGTAATATAATATTTCAATTTATACAAACGGTTTAGATTAAAGCAAGTTAATTTTTATGTGTAAGCTTTCAGTTTAATCAATTCGACTTAATACTTAGTTTTAATCATTCAAAACACCAAACAGCCTCAGCTCGAAAACTTCGATTAAGTAGCAACACCGAACCGGTGTACGAATCGAAAAGTTTTGTTAAAACAATGAGCGTTAAAACGAACAGCCTGTATAATCACATCGGTATATTTCTTGAGGAAATTATCATCACTGATCCAATTAAAATCGACCTTTGATTTGAAGGTGCGGTTACACTTGGAGCTATTGACTTAAAACATCATGAGCATGATGGTTTATTCTGTGTCTGAGTGTAATTTATCTTTAATATGTAAGAACTTAGATATATACAAGTATGTCTGTCACTTGACTGGTTAAATAGACGTTTCTTTTTGTATAGTAGGTACCTTTTGGTAGGCTCGTATTACGAAGGGATTTCTTTTCACTGATGTCTTTCAAGGTTGAAAGTCTTTAGTTGCATATTATGTTCTATTTTTATTTATCTACTAGGCAATGCCTATTTTCAAATTTGTTATTTTCCTTTTTAAAGACAACTCCCGAGTTTTGAATAAAGGCAGATGATTTTACAAATATTCAATCAACGGTCACAGGGGTTAAATATGATGACCACCATAAAATGCTTTGATACCCTTAGTTCTTTAACCAAAAACATATACTTAACACTAAAAAATAAAGTCTTAAATTTTAATAGTACTAGCTATTTTAGTCAAGACTGCACTTCAAATTGTATTCGAACACCAAATGTAATTAATGATCACCAAATAAATAGGTTATGTTAGGTCCTCTTGTAACCCTTAATTCAAAAAAGGAGCCCTGCGAGACAGGGCTCCGCCAACTTACATTATTAAAGTAGGTGGTGTAACCAAATCCAATAAATTTATGTGTTGGTATTTCATACAACTAACAAAAAACTTTGGTTATAATTTTACATCATTTACTACTTTTGGGTTAACAATGATTTATTTGGAGTAATTTTGCTGAAATAGGAAAGCGAAATGTTAAAACTTTATTTATAATTTAACATTAAAATGCGGGTTTCATTTTGGTGATCATTTACTATTTTTGTCTGTTATATGTAAGCCCAAACTAAGCCCGACTATTGACTCGAAATGTGTCGACTCGAAAAAGTTTCGTGTGGGGATCGACCCACAACATTGTGCCGCTTTACAATGGCGAAGGTCAGGCTTAACCACACCACTATTCCTGCAGTATATTCTTAAATAAAATTTAAATTGAAAAGAAGTATCTAGAAACTAATAACTGATAGCTCTCAGTTGCTCCGCACCCTAACAATCAGTCATCTCAATAAGAATAACATTTGGAAAATTAATTGAGCGGTTTTATTTACAATTGGCGTTTTATTGAGAATTCAAATAATACAATTGATATTTTACCTATTTCAGCAACACCATTGTTTAATTGTTTGCTTTTAATATGTTAAGAATAATATGAATTTTTGATTGATTGCCCTTTGGTTGAGGTAAGGATTTGCTGCGGATGTATTTTTTACTGTGAAATTTTCATTGAAATTCATCATTGAGTCAATGGTCAAGTAAACATAGATGACTGAATGTTCCTTCTGATGTTGGAGTATTCAAACCACTAGCGATTCTTGTCCTGAGGCAACAACCGAGACCTACAGCTTTAGGGCGGTTTCAGATTACCGTTTTATACGCGCGTATAAGCTCGTTTTTGGAAGCGTACGTAGGCGCGTATAGGCGCGCCTTTTGGCACACGCGCACGTACGAGCGTTGACGCGCTTCTAAGCTCGTATAACCGCGAACCGTCAGAATCCATGTTGACACTGACATGATGTCACTATCGCTTCGAGCGAACACGCCGAAATATGCCCGTTTACGCGAGTCCGGTTTTTTGAAGCGCGTAATGTTGCGCGCGTGTAAACGCGTATGCTAAAACGACCGTATACGTGCAGAAAATACGCAAATCTAAAACCGCCCTTACGTGACTTTGATGTAAATGCCACGCGGTCTTGAGTGGTCTTCGCCCACGTGAATTATATACCTATACCTTCCCCAATAATCCCTCTACCTATTGGTGAAAACCGCACTAAAATTCGTTTGTTCCTTTTTGAGTTTATGGCATTAATATAAACACACGGACAGTAAAGGGGAATTCATTTTATGATATGTGTAGATAGACCAACAGGCAAATCGAAATAATAAATAGATATTTTCTAAAAATCACCAAATTCGATACGTTTATTGATAGGTCAAACTCAAATCTCAATGAAACTGAGAATCAAACTGCAGATGCGACCACAAGGCTTCAGAATGAGCCTTTTTGCACTAGGCCTACTCAATTTTTCACTCGTGTAGCCTGATTCAATCGTGACAATTGAAGACAAAAACAACGTAAAATAGCCCACCAAACTTTATTATTTTGTGCGGCAACACAGCACAATATAAAAAGTAAGGGTTGCAAAGGGTGGAGAGTGTAATAAGGCTCTTGACACGAAAGGGTAGCAATCAACATGCGACGTTATGTAGGACCTCTTAGGAGGCTAATGGACCACGCGAGTCTTGAAACTGTTGTCAAATACATTGCGGTATATGAGACAAGAAACTGGCTTTCATCGGATCGTTTATTTATTTAGGTTTCTTAACTGCCTCCTTGTTCCAGTGGATAACGTTAATCGAACCCAAGACCATCGTCTCGGGAGTCCGTTATATACACCACTTGAAGATTGGACTCCAGACCGGGTTTAGGTCGTTATTGTAGACGCTAGATCATCAGAGTTAAGAATTTGCATACCGGTTACTATGTAGGGACTCTATTGGCAGGTTTATGCATACACTCGGCCGATGTATGCGATGCCTCAGTGCATCAGGCCTCTTCTGATACCCTTACTCTAAGTGTGTAGTAAGAACAGTATATATGTATAATATATTAACTGTGCCGTCATCTCTTAGATACATAGGACCGAAAGTGATAGCTTAGTTTAGAAACCAACAGATTGCTACGCTGCTTTTTATTTATTATTTTATAGTCTCACCCCTGTATCCCCGAAGGGGTAGGCAGAGGTGTAAATATTACACCCACATTTCGCCATGAATTTTTAGGTCCCACGTAATAGGAGGCGACCCTATTGCCGTTACCGGGCACATCACCAGTCTCCGGGCTGCTACTGAGTATTCCAAAAAACCCAGTAACACTTTTGCCCGACCCCGGAATCGAACCCGGGACCTCCGATCAGCAGTCGCGTACGCTGTCCACTGGACCACGGATGCAGTCTTATATAAATAATATATAATTCTTGTATTATTGCACTTGAATCGCTCAATATGTTTTTTTATGTTGAAATACAAATACAGATAGTCGTATATGTATATACCGAACTAGCTTCTGCCTATGGCCTACATAGTTGTATGTTATCGCAACTCAGGGTAGCCGTGGTATTATTATAATGTGTAGGTCATTAGTGTCATCAAATTCCGTTAAAATTAAAATAAATTGGTTAGTACGATAATATCGACACTGACGGAGACCACATTAACATCAGACAAGCTTCTTTCTCTGAGCGTTATCCCAGTTTCAGTCTGGGGTCCGCTTTCTAGTCTAACCGGATTTGGCTGAATATTAGCTTTTCCACGGAGCGACTGCCTGTCTGACCTCCGCAACCCGAAGGGATAGCGATATTCCATGGTTTAGACTAGTGTCAGTTTATTTAGAAGGTACTGACGCCCTGTAACGACTGTCAAAGATCTTCATGACAACCGGGACCGACGGCTTAACGTGCTCTCCGAGGCACGGGACAAGCGATAATTAACAATTCAATACGCACATAACTCCGAAAAGTCATTGGTGCGCGCCGTGGATTCGAACCGGATACCCTCTGCATGGCAGTCTGTTGGTATATCCACTCGGCTGTCGCTGCCTTCACAACAGACAAGCTATTCAACAATAAAGATAAAACATAAAACACACTAAAACCATTACATACACGTACTATACACAAACATAACAAATTCCTTTACAATCTAATTAAACATCACCTTTTCAATCTGAAACCGTCCTAAAAAACTTTCCTCTCACGTCTAAAACTTGTCTTACATTATCAACCTTGTTTGTACGCCTAAGAGCGTCATTTGTAAAGCTAATATTTCGACACGTGCGTCATATAAAACTAACAGCAACGAAATAACAGGTTGTAAGTGCTTTTCCTTACAACCTACTTGGCTTAGGCCTTTGTGGAGTATAAAAGAAATTCGCCTGGCTGAAATGTCGATATTTCTAAAAAAAGATTTGAATTTATTTTTTATATCGTCTAATGGCTTGCCAGAAATGGCGTTTATGCAATTTTGTGGGTCTTTTGGACCATTTCTTATAATTAAATTGGCTAATATGTAGGTATTATGTATCACCTACGCACTGGCAAGATTTCGGTTTGGAATCGGGTCGGTATCGTCTCGCATTTCACGACGTAAGACTAGGGCTAGACGGTTTGATTGTTATTGATACATTTAAAAAAAAATCTCAACGATTTTCGTTGACAAAATTGGATTTTTGGTTCTACAGCTCATGGTAACAAGACCATTAATTAATATGCCACCCATAAGGGAGTACAATAACTGCACTTTTATTTTGAAGCCACGGGCAACTGCTAGTAGTTCACTATAAAAATAAGCCGCTACGAACTTTCTATTCACTGCATTATATTTTTTACTAGACGATGCCGACGTTATTTAAGGCTACTGCTCCGCTCCCGTCGCTCGTAGTGTGATGTTATATAGCCTTCCTTGATAAATGGGCTATCTAACACTAAAAATTGTTTTCAAATCGGACTAGTAGTTCCTGAGATTAGCGCGTTTAACCAAACAAACAAACTCTTCAGCATTATATCTTATACTAATATATAAAGCTGAAGAGTTTGTTTGTTTGTTTGTTTGGTTGAACGCGCTAATTTCAGGAACTACTGGTCCGATTTGAAAATTCTTTCAGTGTTAGATAGCCCATTTATCGAGTAAGGCTATAGGCTATATTACATCACGCTATGAGCGACGGGAGCGAAGCAGTAGCCTTAAATAACGCGGGTGTAACCGCGGGCATCCTCTAGTATTAGTATAAGATTATCGCCTGTCCCGTGTCTCAGAGAACACGCTAAGCCCTCGGTACTGGCTTAACGTGTTCATTAAGATCTTTGACAACCATCACGAGGAGACGATCATAATTTAATATAATATACATGGATCGCCGTGTGGTTGACGGCATAGAATACAAGTGTCACCACCCCATATATTCCCGTGGGTGTCGTAAGAGGCGACTAAGGGATAACATGATGCAAATACCATCTTTGCGTAGAGACGGAAAACTCGACATCAAACCCTATACGACTGCCTCGTTGGTCTCGCAGCATAAATGTGCGCGTGGGATCGGGAGGTCCTGGGTTCGATTCCTGGGTCGGGCAGTGTTAGTGGGTTTTTCTGTCACGAAATTCTCAGTAGCAGCACGGAGTCTGGAAATGTGCCCGGTACGGCAATAGGCTCGCCCCTTATTACGTGGGACGAAAGTAAATCTGGCGAAAAGTGGGTGTATAAATACACCTCTGCCTACCCCTTCGGGGATAAAAGGCGTGACGAAATGTATGTATGTATGTATGTACATGGATTAAGCCGAGGATATCGCTGTCCCTATGGGTTGCTAAAAAAAAATACTTTTCCACAGAGCTGCTGGTGTCTGAACACCAGCAGCTCTGTGGAAAAGTATTTTTTTTGTCTAATTTGACTAGACCTGACCCCGTGACGTTCGCCGTGTGTTCGCAGACGAAGAGTCTTGGGTGCAACGGAGATAACGCTTGGATTATGACGACTTCAAACTTATGGAAAAAAATTGACTGATCCTGAGAGAATTCATTTTCTGAATTAACATTTCCTGACTGAAAAAGCTCCGCCTAAAATCTTGAAATATCATTTTCACCAAAATAAGTAAAAATATTTTTATTATCAAGTATTTTCTTCAACTTATTTGATTAATACCTTTCCGGAGTCTAGAAGGATGGAAACCGGTAGTAGCGACAAAAATATTACAAGTAACAACATCTTTGGACACTTTTTCGACGTAACGAAATATCTGTTGATCAAAAAACACCTACAAGTAAGTCATTCATACCGACATTATTTTATTTTCACAAATCTAAGCTTTACTATAAAAATTATAAAATAAAATATTTCAATATCAAAATTATAACAAAATAGTAAACTAATTTTAATGATTTTGATGAGTCCTGAAAAAGTTTACTATACTACTACTACAGGGATACCTCAAGTTAAACCACGGTAATGTTTGTATCCGTGGTGATTATTAAATGTCTTCTACGCATTTCCAACTCCAAATTTTTGACACTCGCATTGCTATGGAGAATAGTGTGTAATTATTTTCCAACTCTGTTTGCTTAACTTGTTCTAAGTATTAAAACTTTTAGACTAGGCTATAGTGACAATAAAAGTAGCTCCAAGGCGAACTTTTTGGATCGTTACCGGGACTGTGCTAGGATGATGAAGAATAAAGATGGGCTGAGCTTAATTCAAAAAGCTACTTCTAAATGTACAATTATCCAATTGCCATTCATATGACCTGCGTCATTGGTCATCTATTAATAACTAATTCTATCAGATTTTGCATGGTCAAAAACGGAGGTTACGATTGTCACAACTTTTAAGTTTACATAGCATTATTAATAAACATTCACAATTGAATGGTTCTTTTTAAAGGATTTTTGGCCTTAGGAGAATATAGACTAATGAAGATTATCAAGTTGTTAAGAGGAAGTTCTGCCACAATCATTCGTCGTTGTTCGCGTTGGTAGCGTGTTCGCAGCTTACAATAAACCCGCATCTGTCGCCCAAGTGTAGAAACCAGAAAGATAGAACCCATTCATACTAAACTAGATACAGATTTCGAATAAATGAAATAATTATAACTATAAACTTTGACGACCCAGTGCCTGTGGCGTAGCAGAAGTGTAAAAGACTGCTCCGCCGAAGGTCACATGTTCTGTACCCGCTAACGTTTGTGTGTGTGAACATGGATGTTTGTCTTAGACTGGGTGTTTCTATGTATAATATAATAATAATTATAATATAATAATAATATTCTACCACATTCACACAACACCATCTAGTCCCAAACTAAGCAGAAGCTTGTACTATGGGTACTAGACAATGGATAAACATACATATATACTTTTTTTTTGTATATACATACATATTATACATAGAAACACCCAGACCAAGACAAACATTCATGTTCATGCACACAAATGTTTGACTTGAGCGGGAATCGAACCCGCGACCTTCGGCGTAGCAGTCGCTTACACTCCCGCGGCGCCAACCGATCATCGTATGTGTATGTATAGATAGTGATATGTACATATGTATGTATTTACAAATAAAGTATATTTGTATGTTTACCCATTGTCTATGACCAATATAGTACAAGCTCTGCTTAGTTTGAGACTAGATGGTGTATGTGAATGTGGTAGAATTATATATTTTACATACATACTGCATTTTACAGGTAGTAGAGCCTTGCTGATTTCAGCATGAATGGGCCGGCTCGACCGGGGAAGTACTCTCACAGAAAATTGACGTAAAGTACGGTATATAGACTATACGGTACCTAAACTGTTGCGTTTCGTTCGGTGAGTGAGAGTGCCGGAGGCCCTATCCCCTATTCCTTCTCCCTCATCCCACTCCTCATCCTATCCGCATTCCCAACCCCAAAGGGCGGCAACGCACTTGTGACTCCTGTGGTGTTGCTTGTGTCCATGGGCGGCGGTAATTGCTTACCATCAGGCAATCCGTCTGCTCGTTTGCCGCCTATTAACATAAAAAAAAACACAGGATCGCACCACACGTGCCTTGTATATCAAATGCAAACATGCAACTATTTTCTCAGTAATATTTATACGTAGAAAGTCACAGGTATGTAAAGGTCACAACTACATTTGTTCCCAGGAAGCTCTTCCCTCTTCCTGCGTTTCTACCGATATCCGTTAGAAAATCTACTTCTGTTTATATGATGTAACTATAAATACATCTTACTTATACGTCATATAGGTTCCTCTTATGGTGAATACTTGGTAAAAGTACAAACAACGGTCGGATAGTCTGACGTTAGTTATAGAGAATTTTCTAATCTTATTTTGGGGTCTTGACGACTCGGTGGGGTAGCGGGAGTACACCGACTGCCACGCTAACGGTCGCATGTTCGATTCCTGCTCAAGTTAAACATTTGTATATTTACATATTTACAAAAAAAGGATGATCATGTATGTATAAGACTCATAGGACAATTCTGTTTAGTTTGGGACAAGATGATATTGGTTTTAATAGTCGAGACAATTATGTGTCCGTGAGCAATGGTGATGGTTATTGTCCATGACGCCTGCCGGTGCATGTCCCCAAAACCAATGTTCCACAAAAGTTTCAAATTCCTTTAGTATGGTATGGTAGCACGGGCTATTTCCGCAACTGCACGTCCTAGCGTGTATTTTCAAATTCTATAATTTGTACATATTATACAGTTAATTTCGTAATTCGAATTTGACCAAGTTTCAAATTGTGCTTTGCTATACAAAGTTTTGCTGTTAGTTCTCCAAGGAACCGGACGTTGTCTCCATAAAGAGGTAGCTTATGTGTATTAGTAGATGCAACGTTGTAGTAATTATTTGGACGCTAGCGGCAGTGAACGAACTTTACTAGTGGACAGGGACAATATTGGTCACACTTTATAAACAATTCAAATGTACCTAATCTTGTACTGTAAGAACACATAAACAATTATTATAGATCATACAAAATTATTTAATGGGTCTTAATCGTGTAAAATTAACTTATTTGGGGTATAATTTTCTATGTGTTTCCAATGTTTCGACTATCTTGCGCCGGTCGTGGTCGCGGAGGGCCTTTTTTAACTGTTGTGGATGACATAAAGTGGGTTTCTCATTTAATAGAACCCACAGCACCGTGCTAATTGGCGGGGTTGCGACTTAAACTACGACGCCATTAGTTTGTCTGATTACCGTCGTTTAATCTATGTCTAGTTACGGATCACATAGCTGTATTAGTTATTAGATAGTTACAAGATCGAGTTACATTATCAAGTTCGGATCCTCAATGCTTCTTTTTGTCCTTTTTCACTAAGTGGTTCTAATTTTTTAATGCCTATGTGAACATTTTTCATCTCTTTGAAATAAAATCTCATGAAAATATACTATCACTAGCTAACCCGGCGAACTTCGTACCGCCATATATCTTTTTTAATGTTCGCAATTTTTTGTGAATCTAAACCATTCTCAAGTCCCCTTGAACACACAAAAAAAATCATCAAAATCAGTCCAGTCGTTTAGGAGGAGTTCAGTGACATACACACGGACACAAGAAATATATATGTATATACGAGTATAAAGATATCGCATACGATAGTTTATGAAGCTATAGCTTGATAATACACGAGAATGAATTGGGTCTCAGTTGGTCAACAACTTCCACTCAATATCTAAACATAGAAATCGCACTGGAACCATACCTTTAAACAAAGTAAGAGCATAAGGCAACGGTATCACTGTCGAAAAGTAAGTGATTTTCAATGTTTTCTGACGTAAATAATAGATACCGAGGTAAGATTTTAGGTATTTCATTATCATTATTAAGGGTTTACATAATTTTCGTTGCAAATTATTTTATGTCAATAAAGAATTTTTAAATTCAATTATATTATTATATTGTATGAGCCGAAAGAGGTCCAATGCTGGATAAAGGCTTCAATGTTTTACAATATTACTTAATTTTTTTATAGGAGCCTGTATATTTTTGTTCAAATTCAGGTGCCTTCCACACAACTTTAAAAAGGCGAGACTGTGAAAAAGAGGTGGCGCATGTAGCCAGTTTTTCTAAGTTCAGCGCATATTAAATGGTTAATAATCACTTGCTTTAACATCATGAGGATTCTGTAAAGATTGTTCTTTTATTGAGAAGATCTGTTATCACACTAAATGTAAATATATATTTATGGTATGTATGTATGTATATTAGGTAATTAGCTATATAACATTTTATATTTTATATTATTATGTATGTTTCTGTCTTTATTTTTCATCTTTACTTAAGAACGGCGCCTATTATATGTTTCTCCGCATCACCTAAAGGTTGACTGGTAGATAATGCCTTTGGCATTAATTCCGACTTTGTACAAATTTTTGTGCATAAAGTTATAAATAAAATAAATAAAATATAAATATTGATATCTAACGTATCCACTCATCCCTATTATTTACTTCTGTCTGTGAATGATTAAAACATATTTCACGGCTTCCACCATTATATTAATCAGTATTGCCAATATCGAAATTAAAATACAAATCTAAAAGGAATATCTCAATCAAAAAGCATAGCCGTGGGCAAATCAGATGTATTAACTAATGGAACTGGTAGATCCTTTGTCTGTTACATCGGATAATGAAAATTTGAAATATTTTGCAAGGGATTATCAATTCATCATAGAAAGTAAACCATATTGCCAATTGTGGGTAACAAAATAATAATAATATCTACCACATTCACACAACACCATCTAGTCCCAAACTAAGCAGAGCTTGTACTATGGGTACTAGATAATGGATAAACATACATATATACGGGGGACCAAAATGGGGACTTAAAGCGAATAGCTTTGCCACGCAGCTAGGTACTTAATAACTAAACTAGGTTTTACAGAATATATTTATATTAATAGGTACAATAAAAGTGTCCATTGGGTTATGTCATCGTCGAAACAAATAAACTAGGTACCAAATACTCAAAGAAAACGTTTTCCTCTTCAGGAGAAATTAACAGATATCGGTAAAAATATAATTTTCAAACTTGCACGATTTGTATATGCATAATAAAATTTAATAAACGGGTCTTACTCGCGGTACTTAATTAATTAACGGAATAAATATCTTTGATTTTCTCCGCCGTTTCGATAGGCATACAACTACACAAAATTGTATGACAGGTACAGTTTGAAAATAATGAAATGAGCCCTAACCTGATGGGTTTACTAATATACAGTTTTGACAGGGTTTTCTCCTACCTTCCAAGATTTCATCATCATCAGCCTTTAACAGTCCACTGCTGCACTAGACCTCTCCTTTGAAAGGAGGAATTGGCCTACTATACCACGCTGGCCAAACGGGTTGGTATAGGGTTTGTATCAAGTGTTCCTTCTCTTACAGTGCTATTCTCTGCATAGCATGGTCCCTCTTTTGCCTCTTACGACACACATGGGATGATATGGGGTGGTGACGATCTGTATTCTTAATCCGTCACCACACGGAAAGATTTATGCAGATATAATTAGATAATGTTAGTTGGCGTTAATCAGAAAGATACTGATATTTTCTAAAATACGTAGTTAGCTCAAGATTGACTTGACAACAGCATAAAATTTCACCACTGTGATTACTTTTAAACAAGACAAGAAAAACAAAAAAGTCTTTACCCAGCAATTACTCCAAATTTAAAAGTCCCTCGTGTATATTATACCTACATTGAAAAACGTTTAAAACTTCAGAGAGTATAACAAACAATGTTTACCCTTAAAAACGCCGTAAACACGATTTATATATCACACCCCTATGGGATTTTGAATGAAAATATGGCGGAAATGAAAAGAGTCTTAAAATCTATGGGTCTTGTCGACCCCTTCGATTTTTTCGCGGGTCATATTGCATGTAGCAGAAACATAATTACACTCTAAGGAACAGCGAAGACGTATTACATCGAAAATTCATTAACTTTGTTTAAATAGCACTTAAAATATTGTTTCCCTTTAAATAAGTCAATACAGATTTTAATAAGGTAGTGGGCTGCAAATGCTTTACAAACTGTTTATGCAAATAAATTAGCTAGATACCTACTATTGTGTGTTAATATCGCAAAAACTATAAAAGGGTTAGACCGATTTGGATAATCTATTTTGTTTCGTTGCGTTAAGGAGCAAACGACAAAAATCCTAAATCTAAATTGAGACATCTTTACTTTGGAATACATACATTCAAAAGCTTTCGTTATTGACCATTCGTTCGGCATCTGCGCTATATAAAGACGTTATACTTTAAACGCTATTCTGAGAAATCTATTATATAGCCAAGCATTGATATTCGGCAAAAAAGACTAGTTAGTAAGTACTATTAGTTTGAAATATTGTATGCGATTTTTTTACTTTGATCTATAGTCATCCAAGTAAAATATGACTTTATTTTATAGTTACATCCGGATAGTGTCCTACTTCATGGCGTGGGTGTCATAAGAGGCGATTAAGTAAATTACTTAAAGCAAACAATATCTTTGTGAAGATATGGTAAACCAGACATCAAATCCAATACCGAATCGTCTGGCCAGCGTGGTATATAGTGAACCAAAATCTACTATTGCGTCACAATATAATTGTGGTTCAAATCGGGAGTGTTCAGCGGTGGACTCCTAAAGTATGTGGTGAGTTTACTTTATAACTTATTTTGAGCACGTAAGTAATTACTTGTATATTTTTAATTTATTGATGCCTTAACAACGAGCAGCTTCCATTATATAGTCAACTATTTAACAGAATTATTTAATTGAATGTTACGATTGTTTATCTGATGTCAAAAAGTTTGTATTATGGCAACCAGACAATTGATAACATACCTGCTTATTTCTTAATAATAATATTCAACCACATAAACACATCACCATCTAGTCCCAAGCTAAGCAGAGCTTGTGATATGGGTACTAGGCAATGGATAAACATACATATATACTTTACTTTCTTTTGTAAATACATACCTATTATACATAGAAACACCCAATTAATACATAATATCAAACTGTTGCGTTACTGACAGACAAAGCTCAGGCAAAATTATCGGTCACATGTAGCGGCCCGCAACATAACAGGATCGTTTTGCTGAGGTGACAAAGTAGGCTGCCCTGTTACGTTGCGTCGCCAAGCCGACACAGTCGGTTTACCTCTGCCGTTCTATCGTAACGTGTCGTACTGTACTATATATATGTATTCAAAATTGTAATTGTCGAGACAATATATTAATATTCGTTTACTGAAGTTCCTTGAGTTTTACTGAAAAAGTCCTTAACAACCTTCTGAGGAGTCAGTGGATTGTGGCGCAATAGAGAACACCCACAGAATATCGCCAAATCACAAGAAGCTGGAATTTTTCATGTATGTTCCTTGGGGGCCAATGGTAGGTATGACTATCAATGGTTACAAAAATCAAGTAATAGGTTCATCACACAAAAAATAGTCTTGGGTGAGAATCGAACCCAAGAATTTTAGTTAGCGTTTGGGCTTACTAACCACGAGACCCACAGGTCAATCGGTTCTAAAGGGTTTATCGTCTTTCCAAGATTTAATCGGATGAGGTATTTGAATAGAAAAGCTGTTTTTGACATTTTATTTTTTTAGATTTCTTATTTCAAGAAACTCTTTTGCTTACTTTTAATATTCGATTAACATTTCGGCTCACAAAAGAAATGTTCGGGAGATTTTATTATAAAGAATGTTAAAAATATATCTTTTCATAAATTAATAACAAATCTTAATTTATTTGTATACAAACTCGAGCCCTCACTGCTAACTACTCACCGTTAATGTAGCGTTCATAGTGTGACTTCACTTCTTTTGCCGTTTGTAATAGAACGACAAAGTTAAGCAATGCTTGTACAGGTCACCACTTAGATGTGTGCCCGCTTGTGGCAATTCTATCAGTGTCCTACCGTGCTTAGGCGAGTACCTTAAACTAGCGATCCCGGTTCTTGTCTCACATACAAATATCATTAGGCCATAAGCCTTTGGATGGTCTAAAACCTCCAGAGTTGGTCACACACCCACACGAAAAATCAGTAGTAAAGTGTACAATGTATCAAAAACCTTTTAAGTTACAGTACAAGAACGTTTTGTAACTGTCAACAACTTGAAACGCGAAAGCTTTTCTCGAGAATGCACTTTGATATTTGATGGTATCCCATTCAGGCACTTAAAATCCCGGAATCATATTACCCACGTGTGTTACTAATATTTGTAACATTCATCTTAAAGTGCACAAGATGGATTTAAGCGGAAGAATATAACTTCACGCCTTTATCCCCGAAGGGGTAGACAGAGGTGTATTCAGTGTATTGCACACCCACACTTCGCGAGCTATGTTTCGGTACCAATGTGAGGAGGCGAGCCTATTGCCATCTACCGGGCACATTATTAAGCGAGCGATAATCAACATCTTTAATACAATATTAATTGGATAATAAACGACCAGATATAAACATGTAGTGGTATCTGATTACCGATTACACATTACGGCAACATTGTGATAGCGGCGATTTACTCAGAAAATAATAGTCTTCTGGCATTGTACTCACATATTCTAACTTGCGATACAGGCTTCTTTAAAACAAATACTAGATTACTTGACTATTGTTCTCGGTAAAATTTATCATAACTCATATATTAATATTTGTTTATCTAACTTTATGTATAGGCGATAGGTCATGTCAACAACTGTCATGTTGTGAGTGAGTAATAATTTTGATGAGATAACCTTAATTGTTAACAATTCCTCAATAAAAAAAAAACAACAGAAGTCAAATAAATCAAGCGTAATACATATGAAACCACGTACATAGGTAGCCGTTCAGTACCAAATATAAAATCACTTTAAATAGTAGTGCCAGGGCCTCGTATAGTCATTTTAAATATTTCAGCCTCTTCCAGCCTTAATATTGAGAGTCCCCGCCAACATATTATAATTTTCGCCACAATTTTGGAGAATATTAAAATGTTAATTTTCTTATCATAGGCGTATTAAATGTTGTTAGTGTAAGTTATGCCTATAGACTTTAAGTTGTTATTTTATAACGTATTACTTTTATTTTACTTCGGTATGAAATTAACGACAACAGGTGGACAGCCAAAACTACAAAGTGGATAGGGCCGAAAAGGAAAAGAAAAGAAGGCAGACCAAAAAGAAGATGGGTTGACGACTTACGGCCATTTTCAATATTCGAACTATTGATAGATCTGTAGATTTTAAATTCGTTTTTGACAGTTTTTGACATAAGCTCCATACAAAATATGTCAAACACGAATCTAAAATCTACAGATCTATCTATAGTTCGAATATTGAAAATGGCCGTTAATAGATACAGCAGGAAAAGATTGGCAGAAGATCGCAAAAGATAGGGACAGTTGGAAGAAACTGGAGGAGGCCTTCACTCGAGGAGGCACTAACATATACCTAGATTATAAGAAAACAAACTAAATAATATAGAAACTTACAAGTACATATATATTTACAATTAGACTGTTATTTAAGGGTATTAGAAATAAAGGCTTTTTTATTTTATACTAGCTGACCCGGCAAACGTTGTTTTGTAAAATTTTTTTTTTTGAAAAATGGATGTTGGCCTATTCTCATAGATACCGGATAAGCACAAAAAACTTCATCAAAATCGGTCAAGCCGTTTCGGAGGAGTATGGGAACGAAAACTGTGACACGAGAATTTTATATATTAGATGAAATTAACAGAGAAAAGTCTTCAGTCACAGTTACTTACGAAATCATCATCTTGGTTAATTTGTAACAATAATATGCTGAGATAATTGATAGTATTGTCAAATACCCTACTATTTTGCACACCGACCTACTGTATTCTATAACACAGTCATCGAGCTTACTGTGCGCTAATCGAAATCGGTCAGTTATGTGTATTTAATAGAACCTCTCCTTAGCAGTTGTGTCAATATCAATTAATTAAGTTTATTAGTATTGGCAACACAAGGCGCAACAATTAACAAACTTATGTTATCGCTATGATTGCTGAATGGCTCTTTTTAACCAACGACGCAAAAGAGGGGTTTTTAGTGTGATGTGTCAGTGTGTGTCTATGGCATGAAATGAATGGACCGATTGCAATGTAGATTTTGTTTTCAATATAAAATTATGGAGATTGTTCTAAGTTATCAATTATGAAGATAATTAGGTATATGACCAGACATCATTGTTTTATATTCCAATTTATTAAAATAAGGAAATTATTTTAATAGATTTGAAACTTATTTTTTATTACTCTATACGTTTATCATCCTTCAAGTTGAAAATTTAATCAAAATATCGTAAATATCATTTCAGTTTATAATACAGCTGTGATTTCATGTCTTGTGTGTATCAACAACTTTACTACCAGCAATACCACGTAATTTCACCCGTCAAATCAAGAGAAAAGGTGTTGGTATAATATCCAACGCATGCTTGCAATTCTTGTACTATCGAAATTGTGTACTCAATCGAATGGGTAGTCTATATATTTTCAGTTAGGAGGTCCTAAAAGTCGTTATCATAGTCCTAGCCTTATTCCAGTTACATCCCAGACTTTTAGCCTGAGCCCGAGGTCCGCTTACTTGCCCAACGAGATTTGACTTCGTTAATTAGCTTTAGATACTTAAACTTAGCAATTAAACTAATTATTATTTTATATATTATTCCTCCATTAACATTACTACTGGCGCAGGCATCAAATCTATACGTCGTAAATGCCGAAAAGTAAAAACGCTTTTATAGTACAGCCCACTTCTATCCGTTTATACATAAAGCTTCCCGTCTTGTTCATGGTAGCACCCGTATGTCTGAATAAAGTTCTGAACTACATTCATCTTAATGAGATAATACATAACAATGGACCAAGTTCTTGAGCTGGAGGAAATGCCAAGGTTATTAAACTATGTCTGTCTGTGGTCGCTCTGTTGTATTTGGTTTACCATAGAGAGATGAATGGAAAATATGATGAAAAGTGAAATGTCTTTTTTGTACTTTACGTCCACTTATTACTAAACACTTTTCTGCTTGTGCTTGGCCGAAAGTTATTTGGTTTAAAAATTTACTTGTAAGTGTGTAACAGGTTCAGTCTTACTATTGTTATTTCATTTATAAATTCTATAGGTCTTCAATCTTTGTCATAAGTCCAAGAAATAAGTTTGACGAATTTGACTTTTAGGTAATGATTAACGGCCATTTTCTATATTCGAACTATAGATAGATTTGTAGATTTTAGATTCGTGTTTGACATATTTTGTATAGAGCTTATGTCAAAAACTGTCAAAAACAAATCTATGGCCGGTTTTCCTGTCAAGCTGATCGCACGCCGACGGTCCGCGCTGATGTGTCAAACAAGAAAACCAGCCTAAAATCTACAGATTTATCTATTGTTCAAATATTGAATTCCGTGGTATATTTTTCGGCTGCCATCTTTAATGAAATGAACATTACTTAAAAATTAGCGGCATACGAAGTACTAATCTTATACTAATATATAAAGCTGAAGAGTGTTTGTTTGTTTGGTTGAACGCGCTAATCTCAGGAACTACTGGATCGATTTCAAAAATTCTTTCAGTGTTGAGAGCCCATTTATCGAGGAAGGCTATAGGCTATATATCATCACGCTATGAGCGACGGGAGCATACATATTATACATTGAACGCGATACGCTCAAATACTTCTGAACAGATTCTTGTTAGGTTTTTACCAGTAGATAGTGTGATAGACAGGATTAGATGGATAATTCGCGTGGGTAAAGCTGGGGGCAGCACTACCTAGGTATAAAAATTCTAAAGATACTACTTCTTTATAACTGACAATACTGTATATTATATCAAGTTTAAACACGGCCATTCCTTCCTAGAGGGGCTCAAAATAAACAATCCTAACTAGTTAATCCATTCGGCAGACAAAACGGAGGTCGTGATAATTTTATTAGAACGGACTTAGAAGCTATGAAAATAGTTGCTGGTCACGGTAAGGCTTTCGTCTCTTCAATAATAAATTATAATTTAATCGCTAAGATAAATATTTTTGATAGCCGGGTCTCAGTCTTTGAAGACACAGATCGTGCTAGGCTTTTTAACCGAATAGAGTTTAATCGTGAAATCTGATGCTGTCTTAAGATGCTTCGTGAGACAAAAACACGAGATCTGTATTCTTATTTATGTAGGTACATATCTAATCGAATCGAATCAAAAAAGCGACAATAGCTCAGTGGTATACGTAACGGACTGTCGAGACGATGGTCTCGGGTTCGATCCCCAGGTAGCCCGGGCACACACCTTTGGCGAGTTATGTATGTATTAAAAATGTTAATTATCGCTCGCTTAGTATTGGCCCGGTTGATGGCAATATCCTCGCCCCCTACTACATTGAGACTGAAACGTAACTGGCAAAGTGTGGGTGATATTACACACCCACACTTCACCAGTTCACACCTCTGCCTACCCCTTCGGGGATAAAGGCGTGAAGTTATGTTATGAAAATAATACGTTCGACATTGGACAGTTACACATAAGGTTGTGCAGGCATAGAATCATACACACCAAGGCAACTATTAAGCATATCGTTGTGGTGGTAGTGGAATGCATGCATGGACAAGCAGCAGTGCAAGAGGAATAGCTACATTTGATGACCACGAACGCTCTTGGCACAGTGGCTGTGGTCATCAAATCAGGCATTCTCATAGTGTAGCTACGTAGAAATATATTGCACACAAGACCTTCGCGCCCTGACATTTTCTTCAAATAAGCGGAGTTATTAAGTACTACGCATTTATCGACGCCTCTCTGCACGGTTGGCGCAGTGGTATAAGTGTCAGCCCCCGCTTGACGCTTGACGCTGCGAGTGTTGTGGGTTCGACACGAGTCAATGCTTTGTGTGATTCACAAATTGTTGTTTTGAATCTGAATTGCTTGCATTATTTGTAAAGTCCCACGCGATACAGGATTTATTCCTGGTGTGGTGAGTGACCTTTTCCAAAAAAAAAAAACAAAAATTACGGTAGCGGGACGAAAAACATCTGCTCTGCGAACGGTCCGCAACACGCATGCTTGTCTGACCTGCACGTGCGCAAACACGCATGCCAATAAAAAGGCCTTTCCGGTCACAATTTTGAACAGAAGCACTTTAATACCTATGTTAAGATGCATAAAGCATGCAAATTTCTATAAAGAAGCTTCCACTTTTTCTCGGAATGCTTTTGAATTAAGTAATGTAGTTTAAAAAGAAGCGTGCTGGATTGATTTAATGTTATTTGCAAAGTCGGTGACAGCGTGTACTGTAAAAAGCGATGAAAGCATTTGTTTTTTAGGGTTCCGTACCTCACAAGGTAAAAAAGGAACCCTTATAAGATCACTTTCTTGTCCGTCTGTCTGTCTGTCTGTCTGTCTGTCTGTCTGTCTGTCTGTCTGTCTGTCCGTGTGTCACCACCGATTTTCTCAGGAACGGGTGGACCTAGCAAATTGAAATTTATACCAGATACTGAGGTCTATGGTTCCTATTAGGTGTGTAAAAATCAGGGTCCTGGGTCGACCCGATAAAAAGATATGGTCAAAATTAGATTTTTGCGAAAACTTGTAAGCACCAAAATCAACCTTAATTTTCATTTTTTTTTAATTTTCGGACTTTTTCCTTTACTTGTGCTGTAAGACCTTGGTTTTGACAAAAAATTGACAATTCTAGGTCAACCGTAAGTACCCTATAGGTTTTGGGTCGAAAACCTATATGGTAGTTCCCGTTGGACTAGAATCACGAAATTTGGCCAAAAGCAGGGTCCTACAGCACAAATAAAGGAAAAATTCTGAAAATTTAAAAAAGTTGAAAATTAAGGTTAATTTTCGTACTTGTTAAAGCGCCCCTAATGGAGAGAAGCGATCGATAGAGACCGCTAGGGGGCGCATTTAGAAAATGTATGGAAATTGTTCCCGTCGTCTAGGCTATCGTCCACCGTGACGATTGAGTTTAAACTGGTACTAGACCCTCAGATTTAGAAGACTAGCGTAATTAGCACCAACCTCAAATAAGGTAAAATGCGTACGGAACCCTCGGTGCGCGAGTCAGACTCGCACTTGCCCGATTTTTTTATTGAAGTGGCGTTGCAATCGGTTTGTTTAAAGCTAAGTAGTTACCGTGGTTTGTACGTAGATGTAATAAAATTGGAATGGGTTGGTGATAATAAGAAAATAACTGAGGGTAGGATTGAGAAATACAGTGAGTACCAGGCGTCCTCTTTCATCGAACTGAACATAGCATATTTATCAATATACACCGTGTTAGAAATACCCTAAACAGAAGAGCATGCATGAGAAACTTGATGGGAGTGAATGAAGCAAGAGAGATATGTCAGGATCGTTGCAAATGGCGTTCCGTAGTCTCTGCCTACCCCTGCGGGAAACAGGCGTGAGTCCATGTATGTATGTATTATAAGTCAGTGTTTTCCAAAAACTATGTAGTCAGCCCATGACATAAAAGCTACCTATAGCATTTATTTTACAAAATATCTTATTTTTAATGAATCATTTTCGTCAAAATCAGTATTTCACAGGCCCACAATGAAAACACTGACTAATAATACACGGTGTAGTTAAGTATATAAAATTAATTAGAAAGGACACAAAAAGTCGAAAATCGGGCCTTTGGAGAGGCCTATATCTAGCAGTGGACTCTTGCAGGCTGATGATGATGATATAAAATTATTTCGTTACTGACTCACTGACAGACACTACACTGCTGAAACTACTAGGCACAAAAAGCTGAAATTGTACATGTCTGTTCTTTGGGGAGCACAGTGTGCACTAAGAAGGGAATTAACGATATTTTCAAGGGATCGGGAAGAAAAAGAATAATAAATAAAATGTGCGGACGTAGTTGCCGTCCGATACCAAAATACGCAGAGCCTATTACAATCAGACGACCTATTCATTCTTAAAGACATTCCCAAATGTTATAGATAAATAACACAGAGCATGCATGAGGAATTTGATGAGAGTGAATGAAGCAAGAGAGATATGTCAGGATCGTTGCAAATGGCGATCCGTAGTCTCTGCCTACCTCTCCGGGAAACAGGCGTGAGTCTATGTATGTATGTATGTAATAACACAGAACAAATCGTCGTGTTAATATCACTTTTCTTTTTCTTAGATGGGAATCAAACCTTTGATCTCCTGCTTAGCAGTGAGTCACTTATCACAAAAATGACAGGAGAAAACTGACTGACTGACTGACTGTCACGTTTAAGAGCATCATCGTCTTAGCTTAGTCCCGTTCAAAAGTTCCTCTCTCATTTGAGTGCGCTTGTCAGTGATTTCTATTTCGATTCTAATATCAGTTTGTCTACAACCTCTTAACCTTTACCAAAAGCCAAGTTCATAGTCTAATAAGATTTGGTAGAATACCTTTTCCATGAATTTACTGTTACATCCGCAACACAAGGCAGGGCATTCTGCGAATCGATAAGGCTTCTGATTTCTAGGTATCCTGCCCACAAGCACTGCTAATGTCCCAATAACGGCTGGGACTAAATTACTAATGCTTTTCCGTTTAGAGAAACTGTAGTCTTTGGCTCCTTCGAATGTGTTGCTGAGAAGAAGTCATGTAATTGCATGTTTGTAAAGTCAACCGACAGTATTTATATCTAGTACGGGAAAGGTTTTTCTTTTTAATTATCCTTTAGGTACATCTTGTCTCGTTGCGATTTCAATAAATAAAATGTACTAACAATATTTCGGCAACGATTGATCAACAATACGACACATTATACAAGTCGGTCCCTAAGTGATCAGGCCCTCCACGACCACGGTCAGTACAAGACGGTCAAAACGTCGGAAGCACATAGGTATACATACCTCAAATAAGTTAATTACTTTACTCGATTAAGACTAGATATATAATTTTGTATGATGTGAACAATTGCGAAAGTTATAATCGATTATACGACAGATTATCCCATTTTCCACATCTTCTGATATTCTGATTACAGTAACACAAAGAACACGTTAACATTACTACAAATGTACCCTTTTCTTATATTACCCTCGCTTTTGTTAACCCTACCCCATGACTTTTGTTACCCCAGCTCACTACTCCCAAAACGGCGTATTATTAGAATACATAGTTTCACAAGTAATAAGATATGCACTGTTAAACAAAGGTCTAAAAAAGTAAAAGGATTAGTCCTTTTTTTTGTTGAGGATGTACCTATTTGATATTTTCTTATAGCAAAAATGTTTAGAAATTGTAATACGGAGTACATGCACACAAGTGATTGACTTAATCGGGAATCAAACCCGCGACTTTCGGTGTGGCAGTCATTTACACCTCCGCTACGCCACCGGGTCGTCAAACTGTAGCCTCTATCACTTTACAATTTTTAACAATTTCCATAATAACAAACCAACAAAGAAAAACACTTTCGCATTCATAATCGCATGGATATTAATATAATTTTTACAACTGGTGATATTAACCGGCTCTTTACATGTTGTATGTTAAGGCAGGCAAAGATCGTCACGCTATGGGTGCCGCAAGACGGACGAATGAACAGAGACAGACCCTGAAAACGATGGCGTGATAACCTAGATAACTACGACAGGAACTGACCTAACTAGGCACAAGATAGAGATACTTGGAAGAGTAGAAAGGAGACCTTTGCCCAGCAGTGGGACAACATAGGTTAATAAAAAACCAAATACATGTTGTATAAAATAATAATTTAAAGTCGTATGGGCAAGAAACAACGCCATAGCTGTGGCAGATTATTGCCACACACAATTAAAATCGCCATTGTCATGACACGGAGAATATCCGAAGTCACTTCGACACAGAGCCTTTGTAAATGCCGTCGCTAAGGGGTAAACACATCGAGAATGCAGAAGCAACGTAATATCTGAAATTACACCACTGCTCCCAGAGGCAAGTAAGAACGTACGTTACATACATATTAGACGCAAATGTGCGATTCTAATATGCATTAGAACATAACATATCATTGCTATACGTCCCCAAGGTGGGGTAAGTATGACAGTGGGGTAAATCCGTCTAGGTTAAGCAAAACATAATAATATTGTTTAATTTAAACAATTACGTTTATATGTGGATTTAAAAAAATATCTGGTGTGTGGATTGATAGTATACCATTCACTCTGGCCTGTAGCGTTCATAGCGTATTGATTTGCGGATTGTTGCGTGTTGATGTTTGATTGCCGTTAGTAAAAGATCACTAAAGTTAAGCAACGTTTGTGCAGGTCATAACTTGGGTGTGTGACCAGTTATCCTGGCATTTATAGAGAGTACCACTGGGCTTCAAAGACCACGTACAGCCGTCGGTCTCCGTTTTTGACGCCGGACAAGAATCGTTAGGCCATGTCAGCCTTCGGGCGGTCTATAAACTCAGATACCATAGTTGGACACACACTCTCAAAATAAATAGATACTCAGATTACCCATCTCAAGTAAAGCAATACAAAAAGACTGACAATATTGAACATCTTGTAAGATATATGAGACTATTTTCTTGGGCTTACGCAAATGTTACACATTGAAGTCAATCTACTGTATATGGATTTCATCGCGAATTACATTACATTTAAACCGAATTATGTGGGAACTCATCTATCTATAGATCATTCGGCTTCAATGTCAGTAAAACCAAAATATCACGATAAAATCTGTAAACAGTAGTTTTATTCCGAGTTGTATCTGAACTTTAGGAAACTGATTTGCAATATTTGTTTGTCTTGGTCTGGGTGTTTCTATGTATAATATGTATATATTTACAAAAAAAGTATATATGTACGTTTATCCATTGTCTAGTACCCATAGTACAAGCTTCTGCTTAGTTTGGGACTAGATGGTGTTGTAAAAATGTGGTAGAACATTATTATTGTATGATTGTATTGTAATACCACGAAAGCCGTTTTATGCACAATTAATATTATACATTGAGACGTGTATCGCCTTTGCACGAGGCGGCCTCAGGACAGTTAGGCAACAAATTAAGTTCAGTGCTTTATCGATAGAAGCGTTTGGATTGTTATTGTTTGTATTGTCATTGTAGTGTATGTAACGGACTGCCGTGACTATGGCCTCGAGTTCGGTCCCCAGTTACCCCAAGCACACACCTCTGACTTTTCGAAGTTATGTGTGTATTAAAAATGTTAATTATCGCTCGCTTAATAATGTGGCTGGAAGATGGCAATAGGCTCGCCCCCTATTTTGGGACCCCTATTATATTATATTGGGACCGAAACATACAAACAACAACACTTCGCCAGGAAGTGTGGATGTGTAATACACCTCTGCCTACCCCTTCGGGGATAAAGGCGTGAAGTTGTGTGATGTGTTATTTTGACGCAGATTTATTATAATTTAACCGTTTCTTTCCGATTACGTGGTAATTTCAGGTACTTAATTCCTTCTAAGTCCAACCATAATAATTATGGTCCTCAAAGAACATACATGCAAAACTTTTTGCGTCCAATAGGTTTGGCTGTGTGTTGTCTGCCATTCAGTCAGACCCGCTAGAGTTAAAAAAACTCATTGCATTAAAAACGTGATTAATAATTTAATTTTTAAAATGGCTGTCAAGTTGTCAACGCAGTAATTAAGGTAAAATTTTTTAGACACAGTTTTTATAATGTTGACGTGTCCAAGTTGAAGTGACACAGTGTTCTGATTCAAAGATTGTGTTTAATGTTCTCATTTAGGGCTTATCTCCGTCTTTAGCGGTCTTATTACGAAACAAGGAACTAATTCCTTGTTTTAAAATAGAAATAGGTTTAACAGGTTAAACATATTTCTAAGTCTGGTACAACATTGTGTTTAATGTTCTCATTTAGGGCTTATCTCCGTCTTTAGCGGTCTTATTACGAAACAAGGAACTAATTCCATGTTTTTAAAATAGAAATAGGTTTAACAGGTAAAACATATTTCTAAGTCTGGTATCATGCTTATATAATACCAGACTTAAAAATAGACTTAAACTTTTTAAACGGATCGCTGATTTTAATTCGAGGTACAACGAATTTCCGAGACAGCTTATAACTAAAGTTTTACAATAGACTAATATTTACACAGCTCAGATTAGGAATTAAACTTTAAGTTCCTAATAATTCGTTACAAGTTCACCAATAAGGCCACCTTCTGTGGAGCAAGCTATCTAGAGGACACGTGTAATTTTTTTATTTTATTTCCACTAGTCCCACCTATGTTCCGACTAGTCAGGTTCAGTATCAGTGACTTAGCATAGAAAACACCGAGTTTTGACACCAGTGATTAAAGTTAAATTGTCTTGGAACGCGCAAAGAAATTCATCAGATGTATTCTGGAGAAATAAAAGAATCTACTTCCGTTCTTAGTAAAATGAGAGAAAAATAACCAAGGGAAGTAATAGCAAGAAGTTGCCACGTGCCAACTGCCAACCCAGTTGCTATTTATGCCAATCCCGTTGTAAACTGTTTTTAACTTGCAGTTTATTGAAGTTTCGCTTGTGATTTATTCCTAGTGCGGAATTGAATGTTTTAATATGGAAAATAAACTGAAAATACTATTATATATGTGAGTAACCTTGACGAAAATGTACATAAAGTACCATTGCTTATGGAACTAATTAAACAAACAGACAAGCCCTTTCGAATCTCTAATGTTATTATCGTTAATTGATTTTATTAAATTGCCGAAATTCTGCGTCGATTGAACGTTAATTGCTTGTCAATTAAACTCTTTAAGTGTCATCGAGAATCTCGCAATTGTTACTTATAGATAATGAATGCTCAACACTACAATAATAAACCCTTTTTAATAATGGCCTGAAAAAGCATCGTTATCATGTTCTAGGCTGTCAAACTGACAGCAGTTATTTTATTTTGCGATGTCTGATTTGTCATGATTCAGGTGACTAAATGGTTTACTGTAAACAACTTAGTACTGAACGCCAAAAAAACCAAATGTGTTAAGTTTGCTTTGCCAAACGTCAGAAACCTTGGTACTAACATCGTTTTAAATGGTGATGTACTGGAAACAACTGAATCTACGTTGTTTCTAGGAATAACACTTGATTCAAAGTTGCAATGGGGCGCACACATTACATATCTGTCAGCGAAACTTAGTTCGGCTGCTTATGCCATTAAGAAGGTGCGTAGTTTAACAGATGTCGATACGGCCAGGCTGGTATATTTTGGCTATTTTCATAGTGTTATGTCATATAGCATATTACTATGGGGTAGAGCTGCTGATATCGAAAGTATTTTTATATTGCAAAAAAGAGCAGTTCGGGCCATTTACCAATTACGAACAAGAGTTTCGCTCAAGGAAAGATTTAAGGACATCGGTATTTTAACTGTAGCGTCTCAGTATATTTATGCCAGTGTTTTGCATGTGCGTAGGAATATAAATTCATATTCAAAGAATAGTGATATTCACTCTATTAATACAAGAAATAGACATAAATTATGTGTTCCGTATTTCCGTTTGTGTAAAACTCATAATTCTTTTATAGGACAAAGTTTACGCATCTACAACAAGATACCGATATGTATTTTAGACTTGCCGTTTAGCGCATTTAAGATAACGATTAAAAATAACCTAATGCAAAAGGCTTATTACAATTTAAATGATTACCTTAATGACAAATGCGCTTGGCAATAATCTGTTTTAGTATTCACATAATTATTGGGTAAGTAGGTAGATAATATTAAAATTTTCATGACATGTAATTAAATATGATTCTATTCCCAATAAAATTATATAAGTAAATGATGTTTTTTGGAATCGCCACCACATCATTAGATGTCTTTCATGTCGTTAGAAACTATTTATTTATTATGTTTAATTTTATTGTCTTGTACTCAATCAGTTGGATCGGTGGTTGTATTTCAAAAGGTATCACGTCAATTAAATATGGGTACTACATTTGCATTTCTTCACACGTTTTCACAAATTTATGCTATAATTAATGATCTGGAAAATGGAGGTAATTCGCGTTCATGGTCAGTATACGAACAGATTGTTAATTTTATTACTGTCGGTTCGTATACCGTTGTCGTCATGCTCACTAAAATGTCATTTCTTGTGGTGGCGTCGTGTGTCGGGTCATCCCTGTCCCTCTGATATGGCGAGAGGGATGATGGCTGGCACATGCGTCATACTCGTGAACAGGTGCTACTTGCGATGACTGGTCGATGGCGGTCTTATGGGCTGGTATAATTTTTTATTTATATTTAACTTCATCATTTCCATCATGGTTCTGAACATTTGCGCGGATTGCCTGCATTGTTAGGTGCATAATGTAAGTGGATGCTCCTGTTTCACCATGTCTATGTTCAGGAGGCTAACTAAATGAACATCAAAATTTAACTTGATTATGCTTGAGTATCATGTAAAGTAAATATATACAAATAACATAGAAGGTATAACAGTTGCAGCACCTTACAAAAGTTTAATTGTTATGTATTATTAAAAACCTGGCGTTGAAAAAGAGTGACCGTGAGTTTTATTGCCCGTTCTTTCTCATGGTTCTACCTATTGCATTGCGAACGTGGCAGTAAATGTAAATGTAGAAGCATACAGTAATAATGTTTAAATTTGACGTTCATAAGTGTCACTTTGTGATCTAAATGAATAAAGGATTTTGAGTTTGAGTTTGAGTTTGATGTTGGCAATGATTTTTATCAAAAAAATTTACTGATTAAGTTTGAGTAGCTAGACAGATTAAGGTGAAAACCAACAGTTTTTAACTTCTTATCATATTAGCACGCTTACTTGCCAAAGACGTTGACGAGTGTGAAATGAGATTTAAATAGTCTTTCGGGATACATACCAAGTACTTTGGTCGCGGGATGTTCATCGCATTTCTCTTTAACATTTAGGTAAACAAATATCAGAAAACTAATCCGAGTTTAGTCCGCCCCTATTATGTGGGACCTAAAAATTAATGGCGAAATGTGGGTGTCATACTACACCTCTGCCTACCCCTTCGGGGATACAGGATACAGGCTATAAAAAACCGAGTCTGAGCAAGTTCAATAAATTAATCTTAACATTTTTACCTCAAAACAAGGTAGACAAATTCGCATATATGGCTACTGTAATATTGATACCAACAAAACACCCAACCTCGTGTCAAATCATTTTTCGCGATGAGCAATAAGACAGAACATGCGTTGACGCAATAGTAGGAGAGCTGGCATCAATTTTGGGTAGGTATTTGAGGCAAGCTGAAAACTTGCCTGATACCTCTCCTATTGTACCTCAACACGGAACTGCTGACCTGGCTAGCGAGTAGCGGGTCTATAGAAAATTAAAAAAATATATATACTTCCAAAAATGTATTTGACTAAAAAAACTACTACATAAAAAAATTGCACGTTGCCTACGTGCAATTTTTAAATGTTGTAGTTTGACGTTTAAAAAAAGAGACAATAAGCTAGAAGATTTAGTCGGGGCTTAAACATTGCCAGGCGCATGCAAAAATATTTTGCAAACTAATATATAAAAACGTCTAACCGTCTACAACCAGCCAGGTCTGCTTTTCCGTTTTGGGGTATAATAGGAGAGGTATGAGGCAAGTTAAGTCTGCCAACCCGCACTTGGCCAGCGTGGTGGATTATGACCTAAACCTTCTCATAGAGAGACGAGGCCTATGCCCAGCAGTGGGACAGTATATGTACAGGGCTGATGATGATGATGAGGCAAGTTTTCAACTTGCCTCAAATAGCTTCCCAAAAATTGATGCCAGCTCTCGGACTACAATGCGTTGCGAAACGTGTAGACGTTTCGCAACGCATTGTTGTCTGTGACGATGATTTGACAGTTATCTGCGGAACACTAGCGACAAGGATGCAACTAAATTAATCTTACTGTGTAATAGAGTGAGACATAGCATATACGAAACCCTTTATACAACTGACAGATATTTCTTAGTTTCGTTGCCACATGCGACTGCGTCGGTAGACTAACAGCGTAAATGTGTCAAAGCTCGTGTTTCCGCATCAAAGAGACAGATCAACCACTTCAGTACTTCTTAATGTTTGATGCATGATTTGCTTTTCATTCAGTAACTTTTAAAATACCACTTGCCGCCATTTTTCCGTAAGTTTGAAACTCTCAAACAAACTTGAAGAAATGTTTAAAATCAAACAAAGATTTTTCTTTGGAGATGGACTTTTTAAAATACAACCAATAAAGTTTTTGAATTGAATCAACTTTTGGCATCGAAATTTCTTAACAGTTACAGAAATCGGGTGGTATTCAATAGCTTTCTATGCACATAATAATTATGTGTAAGTGTGTTATGGCGTACGGTAAAAAATATGATTTAAACAAGGTCGTAGTCGGTTGCCGAACCATTAAGTTGTGGAACTCATTACCTGCCCACGTTTTCCCTTCTTCTTATGATCCCAGGTCCTTTAAGCGGGGCGTGAAAAAGCTTTTCTCTAAGCCATCCAAGTATGAGCCATCATGCCTTTATTATTAATATTTTATTGGCATGATGACTATTGCTATGGAACTCCATGTATGTTTAAGATCAGGCTGTATAAAGTCATTTGATAAGCATCAATAAAAAAAGTCGAAGGTCATGTGAAAGATTTAACTCGATTTGAGACAGGCAAGTATATAATATTGAATATTATTTATTATAAGAAATTGACCGATTGCGTGCTGACTTGTTCTTCTTATTGACCAAGAAGTCAAATTTTGAGTTATGAAACCGATATTTGCCATTAATATTTTCGGATGTTTTCCATTGAGAAAAACGAAAACAGCATCGAATGGTACGACTTTTAAGAGTTCGTACCTGAGAACGTGAATGAGACGGAACTGCCTGTCAGTAACCTTTTTCCTGTACCCGACCTGCGAGTTATAAAGTAAAATGTATATAATTATATTTTAAATTTTGTTTTTTGGGAGCCAATGAAATTGTTGAGTTCTAAAGTATAACGGACTAATAATGGCGCAACTTTCATATTATGTACCTACAGCTGGTAAGAAGTACATTTTTGATGGATGGTTCCACTTAAATTTCTATCATACTAGATTTCGCGCGCGGCTCCGCCTAAGTAGTTGTCAGCTATTGTGACAAAAGGTAGCCTAAGTATTATTCTAATGTATAAGCAAATTTTTATCAAAATCTGTTCAATATGGAAGCCCGCATTTTTATCAAATCTGTAAAAGAGTAATAGTCATCCTACCACCCAAACATCTATCCACGCAAACACCTGTATACTAGAATAAACCTATTTGATTATCATGTAGAAGCGGTAAAAATTACACTAATATATCCAAATCACGCCACTTCAGATGTCGATAATGATAATTAAAATACCTAGTAATTTTGTTGTCTTGTCATATCGTCATGATGCGATACCGGTAGATAAGCAGAGTGCTTTGTATTGTCACACTTCAACCCACTGCTGCGGAAAGAGTACATTGTCAAAACGGTAATTGCAATTTTATGTTTCTGTGTATATTGCAGATAGGGGCCAGGCAAAATTGTTCAGATTAACAGCTGATTCATGGTAGCGATAAGTATATTTAAAGTTATGGTAACACTAGAAATGAATCTACTCCAACGAAGGGAATTTTAGCGCGTCCTCTGAGCGTGTATTCTTCGTGCGCCCGGCGAGCGTTCGGAGTGCGCCCTGCGTTCACTTTGTACCTACTATAGACGACTTGGTACATTGATTCGTAACATTTTTACACCCAAACCATCCTCATGAATTTTGGAGTGCCAATCACTGGTGAAAACTGCATTAAGATCGAAAACACGGCGTGGGATTTTGTTTTCAAGTATGAACGGATGATAACGCCTCAATTCACATATTTTTATCCGAATGCATAAATTGACACCCACGAACCTAAGGTTAACGACCTTATTAAACTCCTACAATCCCAGACGGAAATATAATGATACTGAAAGCCCGGATAATGATTTGCTTTTATGCTTTTGCTGCCATTTTTATAATAGAATTATTGATGGCATTTTCCTGAATAGAATAACCTAACCAAACTAGGCAGAGGCCGTTGGCCTTTGACGTGGTGGTCCATGGAAAAGAGACTTTAAATGAACCTCTAATAAAGCCTTTAGCGATAATTTAACAGACTTGGTATAGGATGGTGAAGGGACTTGACGCAAATTAAACTGGGAGCAGACGCCAAAGAAAAAAACGAAATATAAATATATATATATATATACTCGTATATCTATACCAATATAATAAAGCCCAAGAATTTGTTTTATTGGTTGAAAGCGCTGATCTCACAAATTGATAGATATGAATGGGACCCGATTTGTAAAATATTTATTTTTGGTTTTCGATAGCTCATTTATCGAGGAAGTCAACAAATTGTCATGAGTGAGAGTAGACCAACAGACCAGCCGTTAGAAGATAAAACTATTGCACAAATAGCAACAAATCCACGTTTAGAAATGTTTAGCTATTACTTCAGTAGATAACATAGAGCCCGCTATTAACCCTGTTCTTACCAGTAATTCGACTTCGTACGACTTAAGCTTCCAATTAGCGCTGCGATCCTGCAATCTTAAGCGATGTTAAACTTACTCGAGTCTAGGGTAAATCAATCAGCCATCCTTTAAAAGGTCGCTTTCTACCAGACATATAACAGACCAACAACTTTAAGATATCATTGCATAATAGACTTTTAATGTGTAGTATTAGAGACTCACTACTAAGCAGCGATAGCCTAATGGAGAGACCGACAGACTGCTACCCAGAGTATCCGGGTTCGAATCCACGGCACGCACCAATGACCTTTCGGAGTGATGTGCGTATTAAATTGTTAATTATCACTTGCAAAACGGCGAAGGAAAACTCGTGAGGAAACCTGCATATCTGAGAGTTCTCCATAATGTTCTCGAAAGACATGTGAAGTCTGCCAACCCGCACTAGGCCAGCATGGTGGACTATGGCCATACCCTTCTCATAGTGAGAAGAGGCCCGTATCCAGCAGTGGGACATTTTATATGTAGGGCTGATGATGATGATTAGAGACTCCAATTGAATAAAATATGTAATAAACATATCCGACAATACTCGAGTAGGTTTCTTATGCCACAATTTTCGCATTCCGGCTACTGAATCACCTGTGCATCTTGGCTCATCATCAGAAGAACAACTGAGTATTGAAGACAATAAGATTAGACAGTTAAGACATTACAGATAACCATTAAAAAGACGTAAGACGATGCTCCATTTTCACCATATTTACTTTGGGAGGCTTACCATATGAACATCATTTACTGCTTGAGTATGATATCGATAGTTGCTAAAAAAAATATTAGTAAATGTCTACAATGTGAAACAGTTGCAGCTCCTTACAAAAATAAAATGTACAACCATTATATTCGATTGAAAAGTGTGGCCATAAGTTTTATTGCCCGCTCTTTCTCGTGGCTCTACCTATTGCATTGCGAACATGGCAGTAAATGTAGAATCATTAAGTAATTAACTTAAATTTTGAAGTTCATGAGCGTCACTTTGTGGTCTAGATGAATAAATGATTTTGACTTTGACTTGAACCTTTGGGCCTAGTTTTGTCTACCTGTAGATAGGCCTTGGCTTTCAGATAAATGCAACATTGAAACCAATTTCGTATGAGTTATCTTACTAATTAATTTAAAAGGAAGTTATCCGAATTCTGTGAAACTGGCCATCGGAATTCGAATCCTAATTAAAGAGAAATTATCAAACAATATTTTTTCAACTACAACTCTTTTAGAGGTTGGTGCCAGCCAGGTGTATGTATGCATGATGAGAAAGAAGAAAATTAAAATGTGTGTGTGCGTACTTCTGACTGGCACCGACTTCAAAAATTGTTATTGTTGTATATATTTTTACCTGTTCAGGTAACATCTTTGAAGTCGGTTATATTTTTTAAATCATTTTATTTCATATTTTTGTAAAATTGAGAGTTACGATGTTGTTACTTATTGATTTCTATGTTCTTGCATAAAGTATACAAAGTATCATGCTTGTACAATATTAGAACGACTGCATTGAAGTCTATTTCCATATTTATAACCAAAACTCAATAGAGGCTGAGTTGTTCAAGTCACATTTTCTATTCATAGCTTATATTATATTCTAGGAAACATGCATTTTCGATGAAATTCCTCTGTGACATTATTGACCAAGTTTGACAATTTGAAAATCCATGATATGAAAAATATATCGAATACTAGAGCATGCCTGCACATATTGCAATTTTTTCCCCTCATAGTGCACCCTTACGGTCTACAAGGATCTTACATGTCAAATTTCAGCTTCAAGCGCATTTCAAGCGCCTAATACTTTTGGCTGTAGCTTGTCTGTCAGTCAGTAACGCAAGGATTATATATACCGATAATGTTATTGGTGTCAAAAGTTTTTAAAATTTACATTAAAAAATCCACTTACTCATGATACCCTGTGATAGATTAAGGCCATGGGTGGTACAACTGGGCCTTTCAGATAAATTGAAAATTGGCATCAAAAGGAATAACCAAAACTGGGCTATTTTGTGTCACGTTTGCTTCTAAACCATTCATTTGTGGAAATTATTTTATTTTATAATTTTATATATATTATATTAATTTTATGTTGACGTAAATGGGGGATTTTAGTTCTAAAATATAAGTATCTTCATTGTTCCGAAATAAGTGACATCGCCATTTGCCATTTCATATTCAAACTCATTTTGCATATTTCAGCAAATGGTTACAGTTTTTTTGCAAATTGCAACTGCTATACTACTTTAAAAAACTAAGCCAAATCGGCGTATTACACTAACAGCCGTGTGTCAGGTACACTACCGAATTAAATTTTGTAATTAATTCTCTGTACAATGCCAGTTTGCGTAGTCCTGTAAACCTGTGTAAAAATAATAAAGAAATAAGTAAGTAGTAAGAAAAATAAGAAGGGCACCGGGATCCCACACCATCAGTAACTAAAGAATAATTTTGATATTGCAACAAAAAAAATACATTAAACCAAAAACGCCATTCAGTGTTGCTGCGAATACAAGGATCAATTTCCCCTAGTTGCGATTTTTATTATGTGAATGTATTGTTATTATTTCATTATATTTCACTATTTGATTTATCTAACCTATTTATTATATATGTATTTAACTTATTTCCTTATTATTTTATACATTTACACATAAGGTGAAGAAGCCGTGGATGAAGTATAGTATAATGTATTGCAGTGACAATACACAGACAGTAGTAGGTACTCATCTCACAAAGATTTTTCCTGATAGGGAATCGAACCTACGCCCTCCGGCTTGGCAGTAAGGGTCACCGACCTTTAGGCTAACGGGACAAACACAAGTCTTTCATTTCATTCTATGACGAAGCAATATTTAAAAAATCTATTACTCTAACGGCCATTTTCAATATTCGATCCATACATGGATTTTGAGATTCGAGATTCTTGTTTGACATATGTATTTTGTATGGAGCTTGTGAGAGAGAAGAGCAAAAACTAATCTAAAATCTACAGATCTATCTATAGATTGAATATTGAATTCCGTAGTAGATAAGTCAAATTACACAAAAGTGTATATTTTATTGTTATTAGAAGATTTTCATATTTTTGTTGTTTTCTCTTTTCCTTTTCATTCACAATGATAGTAAGATTGTGTGAAAGATGTTTAATTTTTTTAACATATAATTTTAACACCATTATTTAAGTAATTTTAGGTACTTATTTATTTAATCAAATTTAATAATGAAATAAACATCACAATTTTCACTTAATACATACCATATTAAAATACTCAACTTCAAATTATGCTGTAATTTGAAGTGAATTCATTGGAATTAAACGAACAAATAAATACTTATTATTATTATTATTTACAGTCTAACCTGTCCCACTGCAAGGCAAAGGCCTCCCTACCCTCTTTCCACCTCTCTCTATCGAGAGCTGTTGTTATCCACTCTGCATTATAGAGTTTCAAATCATTTTGCCACCTAATCTTGGGTCTGCCGCGTGGCCTCTTTCGATCTGGGACCCACAAGGTGGTAGTTTTAGCCCAAAGATCGTCAGAAATACGACAGATATGACCGGCCCAGTCATATTTTAACTTGGCTGCTTTTTGGGACACATCTGCGATTTGTGTTTTAGAGCGCAGTATGGTATTTTTGACTCGGTCTACAAGAATTAAAAAAAAACATACTTAATTAAGTAAATCTAAAAACCATTATAAAATTGCAAGAGCAGCTTAATCTTAATATATAAAATCCTTGCGTTACTGACTGACTGACAGACACGCTACAGCCGAAACTATTGGGCGCAGGCAGCTGAAATTTGGCATGTATGTTCCTTGGGGACCGTAGGGGTGCACTAAGAAGGGATTTCCCGAAATTCGGGAAACGGGTAAATTAAAAAAAAATGCAGGCGTAGCTGCTGGCGTCCTCTAGTATATGTATAAAACAGTAAGGTATTAATCATTAATTTGCATTATAATTAGTGATTAGCGAAATCCAATCGCGTATAATAATTTAACATTTTCGCACCGATTTGCTTAATCTGTAAACATTTAATTTAATTAACTGTTGCCATTGGATAAAATGTTTAGATTAGTAGTTTAGTTTTGCGGTTTCAGTCAAGTTATATTTTATTTATATGCGTTATTTATATTACAGTTCAGAATATGTTCATGAAATTGACAAACTTGAACAGTTATACGTTCCTGTGTTACATAGTGATACAGAAAAATAAACAGGTTATAAAACTAAGTAATAATATTTGCATGCATTGTTACTCTTTATTCCTTTGACTACCTCTGGTTCAGCAGTAAAGTAGGCGACTACGGATCATGATGAGTCGGCTACGATTTCCGGGTCGAATTAATATTTGCATCTTCATGAGCATTTAGTTTTTATAGAAGCATTTAGTATTTACCTTCATAAGCAGATGGCGGCCGAGGGAAAAGTAACGACTCACAATTTTTAGGGTTCCGTAGTCCACAAGGAACCCTTATAGTTTCGTCATGTCCGTCCGTCTGTCCGTCCGCAGCCTAGCTCAAAGACGCCTAGTGCTAGAAAGCTGATATTTAACATGAATACAGAAATAAGATATTGCAACAAAACTGTAGCATAAAATTTAGGAAAATATTTTTTTTAAGGGTATCTCCCCTACATATATAGTGGGGTTGAATTTTTTTTTGGTTGAGTACCCCATCATGTGGGATATCATTGGATAGGTTTAAAAAAATATTATTAGTTTGCTCAAATCATTTTTAGATCAAGTGATTGGTTTGTCAAATATCAAGCTTTGAAGTGAAAAAAATTGTTAGACTCAAGTGTCCCCCCTCTCTGCCGGCTAAACTATTAATTTGGAAGAGGTGAAAAAAATCACTAATGTAGTACATATAACGAATTTAAAAGGAAAACTATCACAGCTAAGTAGATATTACTAGTTTACGAGTAATCGTCGGTTAACTTATAAATACCTATTTTTGTGAGTTTACATTGGGCGCGCTGGCCTAATCTTAAAGATATACGTACTTTCGTATGTAATGTACTACGGTACAATGTATGTATAGTAGTAGTATATCTTGGAAACCACATTTTATGTTAACAATACATAACTGGATACATACCTAGTATTTTTCTAAACAAAACTTAGGTTCTTATAATAGTGTTATTAAAATTATTTTTTCAGCTAAATAAACAGTCGGATTTGTTGTACATTAATACCCTTTGCAGCAAGTCATTATGGGCAACTACGGAACCCTTCATTGCGCGTGGCCCGACACGCACTTGGCCGGTTTTTTGATTAAGATTTACGTTTCCCTGGACATCTTAAAATATTAAAATTGCATCTTCTTACCAAAGGACTAATTAAAATTTCCAGATTACTACAAACAGAAAGTATCTATACTGTATTCTCTGAGTTGGATAATCAGCTATCTCCCAGCCAGTCATAGTTTTAGCAGTGTGTAGAGCTTATGCCTTTTAGAACTGGAAAAAAGCCCAGTAATTTTGCACCCAGCAGTCCCATACGAGTAATAGCCCGTTAACGAGAAAAACAAAAGTATTCAGCAGCAAAAAGTGGCAAAAGCTTAAGTAAGTAAGAAACACATTATGCCGCGAACTGTTTGTTTTGAAGGCAAACAAAAAGTATTGATGTATGAAGCAACAGGCGTATTGTTAGGGCGCTTATACATCGTGTGAGCGTCAGATAAGACCGAAGCATCATGTAGACGACAAGAATTATTTTTTAGGCACGAACATTTTTCAACGTTCACGGGTCGTGTCTAGCTTAAACAAGGTATTTTTCAGTGCCGATATAGTTTACACGGGTTGTGTGTAGAGACGACACGAATTTTTGCTGCCCGACGGCTTTTCTTACCGTGTACAAGCAATCTTACCGACGAAAGGGGAGATTCCACGTCGAGACAGAGGGGCAAACCTATGCTTGGGTCGGAATTTATTTACTTAGTAGGTCACGAGAAAACTTCGTTTCCTTCGAAGTTACTGCAAGTTTGATTGCGCGGGTGGTGTAGTGGTTTAAGTGGTTGCCTCGGCGTTTATTTTATTTTATTTTAATAGGAAAACAAACAGTTTGCTATAACTAAATTATAAGCTATTAATACAACTATAAACCATTGATAAGTTTTCACAGTTGAGAGTTTAACACTGTTATGTTTTTTTGGGTTCTATCCCCGTACTGAACAAATTTTGGCTAAGCCTCGAATCTTACTTCTAACTTTATAATTCCGAAACTGCGGGTTATTTTTGTCTGTTGATTTAATGTTTGCAAATTTTCTCGTAATTTTTTATTTAAATATGCAGAAGCAGTTTCACAAAATTTTTACTTTTCATAAACAGGGACGAATAATTAATCTGTAGTCGGTAGCTTTTGATCCTAAAACTAGCCTATAGTTAGCGATTAATATTGTACCATACATAACACCTGATATTACAACGGTAATATCAAGTTAACAGCCAGTCGAGCGGTAAAGGGGCAGGCCACTTCAAAATAGCAACGTAAGTCGGTTTTACCTGAACATCTATAATACACATTACATTATTACGAAGCTATACATTTCTTGCAAGATTGTGATAAATTTCATTTGATGTGCCGTACCTACATTATTATAGCTTGAAAAATATGACGAATTTACTTTGTGACGAATGTACAACAGCCCCCACTTTGCGGCTGGTAATATACTGTTGTTACTAAGGCGCGATAAAAAAAGAACAATTGAAAGGCCCGCTTAGTGATACCACAATTATTATGCAGTAGTAGCAACGCCATGGGAATTAATCGCGTGATGTAGACTGGGAAAGCCGAACTGGGAAAGTTTGCCGGTCTGAAATATTTCAATAATAAGTTACGTTAAAGCTTTTCGCAGTTCATGTAGTCATAATTCCGTCGACCAAAAAAATTCACTACGCCCTAAGGTCGAGGTTTACAACAACAAGAATAATTTTCCTTTGAACTAATATTCTGTCAGTTCTTAACATTCCTCTGGAATAGGAATAATAGGAATAGGAATAGCGTTATTATATATTCGCAAGACGAATTGAACAGAATACGATAAACAATGTATGGGATGCGTCGTAAGCTTATGTCAACCCAAACATTTATTTTAGTCTAAGTACCTTACTTTAACATTATTTTTATTACACTGATCATACCTCTACCTTTACAGTCTTATTAATAAACTTGGATTAGCGTCAGAAAAACTTTACTCCAAGACTTAAGCCAAGATTAGGCAATTATGGTATTAATAAACTAGGAGTAAGGACGGAGTTAACTATTCATAATTTACTCCGGGAATAAAAGTTACTCCGCGGAGACCCATGGTTTAACGCTGGAGTAAGCAAGGAGTGAGCATCTATTTGTCACGGGGTACGGTAGACTAGATCGAAATTTTATCTGAATACTAAAACATAAATAATAAAGATTTCGAGTCGACAACATATATCCGCAAAATTCGGATTGTCGAGTATTTTGTTAATTTCTAATGCTTCTGACAGTATTAGAAATTATAATAATAAAAAAAGACAGAAAAGTCACTGTCACCGAATAACAGTCATGTTGAGTATCTACTATGTAGTTTGTATACCATGTGTAAATACTTCTTGCAGTTAGATATATTTCTTATCGGTATAAACAGTTTGTTTAAACGACAATGATTATTAAAGTATCCGTCCATTATGAGAGAATTGTGTTCTTCGAATTTACGCGAGCGAAGCTGCGGGTAAAAGCTCGTAGATTTATATTGTATTATACAATATAATGTCATATTGTGCACGGTGATTACATTATTCGCATATATATACTAATAATTATATAAGTACTACGCTTAAACGGCTGAAACAGTTTTCTCTACTAATATTATAAACGCGAAAGTGTTTATAGATGTTATTTATTAGATATTATATTGGACATGTATTGGAACATGGCTTTGACATTTGACTGTATGCAAGGCGATGTTATTATGTAGATATAGTACTAGGTATATAGTGTCATGAATACCTACTGACCGAGCTACTTTGTACCTAATAGTTTCTGAAGTCTTTAGAATAATACGCGCGCGAAGCCACGGGCAAAAGCTAGTTGTCAAATAAAAGTGTTTAATAAAAAGTTTTTATTCGACCAGGTCATTTTGTTCATTCTTTTTACTTTTAATATCAGTGGGTTGCCATAACGTATACCTTAATCTCAGGGTAAGAATAGTATTGTTACTCCGAACTTACTTCGTATTTATTAATACCGTTATTAACACGTAGCTATTCCATAACTAATCTAGAATTAACTACCCCCGGTGTTACTTTGGAGTATGAGAAGAATAAGCATTTTTTATTAATAAGACCGTTATAGAGTATAATATCTTTCAAACTGTTTAAGCACACTGAGACAATTAATAATATTTAACTTGACTGCTCTCATAGTTAGTAATCTTACTACTGTCACAGGTCGCTGTTTGAAATCTCTACCAGTACAAATCTATGTGATGAACACGAAGTTTTGCTCTGTAAAAGATGTCTATAAATGTGTACGTATATAAATTATAATAAGATACATTTATCAGCTGTCTAGTTAGTGAGATGGCCTTGAGCGAAATATGACAGGATTTTTTGTATGTACGAAGCTATAAAAATCATTGTTCGTTAGTTCAATAAACTTATTTATCGAAAAGACGAAACGAATAAACTGAAAATGATATACCCAAAGAGCAATGTAAAACAAGTAATTAAACTTACATAAAAAATTAAGTACAGTTTTTATTGAATTAGTAATTTTCCAATAAAATTGAAAGTAATATTTCCCATGAGACGTCAAAAAAAATAACTACATTGTTGCGAGTGGTGACATCGCGTTACATGGAAGACAGTCGGATGTTATAACTGGCGTTGTCAGTTTGCAGTACTGTTATTGTCCCCTCCCCCCCCCCGTGAGATCTCCACCTTGTCTTGGTGGGGGGGCTTAGTAACCGTAGCTTGGACGACCGCGTTGAAACTAAGAGAGATCCCGGGAGTGGACGCTCCGCGTAGGCTTGGAGGAGGCCTGCGCAGGATGCGTCCAAAGGTGCGGGTGCGGGGGTCAGTTCTGTCTGTCCCTCGCAGTCGGGCGCGGTCGCGGGAGGAGAGGCGTGTCGGTGTTGCGTTGCCGCGCGCCCTATTTCCCGCGACTAAATGGGGGCGCACTATTGTTGCGTCGCGGCGGGGCCGCAGAAGAAGAGGAGATGCGGTGTTGTCAGGTTGCCGTCCTCCCTATCCTCTGCGGCCGCTGGGTGTTTTGGCGGCGGAGCCCAACACCTTCATCCATCACCAAGGAGGTTGTGGCCTTCGGGCTATCGGCCGGGATGTCAGGCTAGAATGATAACGCGACCTCCTGGCGCCCCCAAAATGGCGTTGAAGTATGCGCTCTGGTTTTAGTGGGTATTACGGTCTTGCACTCCAGCCGTCGAGTCCCACATACGTGCGTAAAAGCATTTCCACAGAGAAGAAAAAGAAAAACTAAAAAGAAGTACTGTTATTGTAGATCAATATAAAGTCAGGTAATTAGTGTTCAAAGTATAATATATCCGGCTGTGTTTTTTGTCTTCAATTTATTATACATATAATATTTTGAAACAAATAGGATTACAGGTGATAGATTTCCATAACCTCTAATCCGTATCGTATAGGACCAATTTTTTCCAAAATATATGTAAAGGCAAGTTTTGGTGCTCAATACTATTATCTTAGTCGATCACATTTTTATGTTATAACATTACAGATCTATAGAAATTGGAACAAAGTAGACAAGTTCAACTCAGATACAAAATAACTGCAGTCCAGATTTCCCCTGAGTTCAAGTTTTTGCAAATGAAGTTGAAGCTCTGATTCCAACTACAATAGAATGTATGGGATTTAGATTGCTCACTTAAAAAAAAAGGTTTTAGCTGCTCTTTTTCTAACTGATGTAGAAGGTTTTTTCTCAAAAACATGTTATTGTATGTGTATCGAACAATGATAAACACACAAGAACTTAGAAAAAAAGCGCAAAAATATAACTGTTAAATATATAACTGTTTATAGCATATATTTTGCAGGGGTTACACAAGGAAACCAAAAACTAGAACGGTCTTCTTGTGGGCTTGGTAATAAATTATGCAATTCGTGAGCAAGCAGTGCCCTACAACACATGTGAAGGTATAGATCTCAACTTTCTGAATATGTAACTAGTTTATATGAGTTCAAAATTTCGCGTTTTGTATGCATACTATCACTTATGTAAGATTATCAATCGTGTCAATTGTTCGAAAATAATGATTAAATACGAGCCGTGGTTACTGTCCGTGTGGTGACGGATTAAGAATACGGAATGTCACCACCCCATATTATCCCATGGGTGTCGTAAGAGACGCCGACAGAGGGAGTATATTATGCAGAGAACAGCACTGTGAGAGAAGGAAGACTTGACACAAACCCTACATCAACCCGTTTGGCTAGCGTGGTATAGTAGGCCAATTCCTCCTTTCAAAGGAGAGGCCTAGTCAATAAGTGGACTGTTAAAGGCTGATGATGATGTGGTTACTGTGACCACGACTGGTGTAGGATACTCGTGTAGAAACGCCGCCCGGGGCAAATACAAGGTCTCATCTCTTTTCAATTAATTATATTGAGACCTACTAAATAAATATAAGTGAATAGTTTTATAGAATATCCCTGACTAAATCCATTTTATAGTAATAAAATTATAAATGCGAATGTGTGTTTTTTGGTTTGTCGTTTCTTTACATCGCTACGAAGCAATGTTCTAGTATGATTTTGTGGGTGGAGATAGGAAACTGAAGACGTTTTTAGGGTTCCGTACCTCACAAGGTAAAAAAGGAACCCTTATAAGATCACTTTCTTGTCCGTCTGTCTGTCGGTCTGTCTGTCCGTGTGTCACCACCGATTTTCTCAGGAACGGGTGGACCTATCAAATTGAAATTTATACCAGATACTGAAGTCTATGGTTCCTATTTGGTGTATAAAAATCAGGGTCCTGGGTCAACCCGATAAAAAGATATGGTCAAAATTAGATTTTTGCTAAAACTTGTCATTACCAAAATTAACCTTAATTTTCAACTTTTTTAATTTTCGGAATTTTTCCTTTACTTGTGCTGTAAGACCTTGGTTTTAACCAAAATTGACAATTCTAGGTCAACCGTAAGTACCCTATAGGTTTTGGGTCGAAAACCTATGTATATGGTAGTTCCCGTGGAACAACAATCACGAAATTTGGCCAAAAGCAGGGTCTTACAGCACAAATAAAGGAAAAATTACAAAAAATAGAAAAAGTGGAAAATTTAAGGGTGTCCCCATACATACATAGTAGACTCCATTTAAGATAGTTCTCTAAGTTGTATGGGCGCTCATACAGATTTAGAGGACTAGCGTAATTAGCACCAACCTCAAATAAGGTAAAATGCGTACGGAACCCTCGGTGCGCGGGTCAGACCGCACTTGCCCGAATTTTTTTACTGTGATAAAACATTTCATGGTAACCCACTCAAATGCGGGTGAAGTCGTGTTTTATCTATATCTTTGTAGACCCCGGCCACCTCTGTATACCTGCATGAATACGATAACCTAAAAACAACTAGACGGATTTTTATACGGATTTTATAAGTAAATATTATAATTTAGGCAAAATCTTGTTTTTATATATTTGATCATAGTTTTTATATATTTGATCGCTCACAACACTACACGAGCCACAAAATTACAAAATAAAATAGTATTTTCCTCCTGTGACGCAATCTTAAAGAAAATTCAAACAATTAATTTTCCTATCTCTATTTTGCGACAAAGAGGCATGAATCATTTTAAGTATAAATTAGAAAACTGATATTCAATTAGAAACAGAAGATTCAAATAATTTTAATTTGCGGCGTCACTGCAGGATATTTATAGCGTCGCCTCGCAAGATTTTTTTTTAAATTCTAGTCGCAATAGATGTTGGAGCATGTTTAGAACTATTCTTGGAATGATAAATAAAAAAAAATATTATTAGAAAATAAATTTCAATGCTCGATTTCCATCCAACACTTTTAGCCATATTACACTTATGTTACTTTATAACAGTATAGTCAGTGGTTCGGCAGGTAAAAAGTAAATAATAGCATATTTTTTTATTCTGCTCGATCGTGACACAGACTAACCAAAAATAGTCTGCGAAGTAAAAACATTCATAAAAATCCGGACTAAAATGTATTTTAAAATGGGTAAAAAGAAAAATAAGTTATTACTTTAGCGAGTTAAACTCGTAATGCTAATATAATCAATTATCTTTTTGACTTTTACAACTTCAGGATGACTGGTGACAAATGTTGTAATTTTATGTATATTTTTGTCAGTTTTTTAGAGCCATTTTCTTAATTCTTTCTGTTTTCCTAGATATAGATAATTATGCTGATAAGAATTTACACTTTTTACAGGGTTTTAAAATAGTTGGCCGTTTTTCATGATTCTTTTGGCAGTTTCAATTAAAACATTTTTGTTTTCTGTCACTGGTCATATACGGTATGAGATCGTATACTACTATAGTATTTTCGCTGTATGATGATATGCATGAAGGTTCTCATTTTACGTATCACGCATACTACTTTCAACTTATGAAAATAAATTGGCAAAAGAAAACAAGTATTAAAAAATATATCTATTAAAATTACAAAGTAAATTGATACTAGTATGTCTCTCTCTATTTTTATAATTATTATTAACTGTAAATAAATTATTTAAATAGAATAAATTATAATCCTCAAAATGTCAGATGCATGAAACGAACCCTCTGTCAGTAGAGATTGACACCATTGAATCGGCATGAAATCGATGAATAGGAGCGGACATATTGTGATCGAATACGTCAGTACGAGCGCCTTGTATGCGGCACAGATCACTACTAACTGTATGCGGTTTGTGATTATGCCTATTTGGCGTGTTATTTTTTTGTTGTGTTTTATTTGGGAGGTATAATGCCAAAAATAACAAAAACTATCTGTTTTAAACTCTCAAAGCCGTGAGTTAGTGCTTTGTTTGAGGACCTTCTTTGAACGAGAGCGTGCAAACGGTGGCCCGGTAATACCGATCGACAGTGTTGATTACAGAGTTGCGGCAGCTCTGCTCTGGACATCGGCAAGGCTTCAGTTTCTCGAATATCCAATGAAAAATTTGGAGAAACTAGTTTTGAAGACAAGAAGCTGTCCACTCCGAAGAAACGTGAGCGCAAAGCTTCAATAACTGTCATAGATAGTTCCGATGTGGTAGCTGGTGGCAATACGAAATCCCTACATTGATAAAATTAATCAGTCGTAGAAATAACACAATCGACAATATGGCAGTGCCATACACACCGATGTATGGAGATTTTTTTTCAGAGGAAACCAAGTATTTCCGGCAAGTGAAAATGGTGAGGGGGGTTGCGTGACCTACCCCTCTCCCCTCCCAATCACTCACAACCCCTAAAAACGGCGACGTATTTCGAAACCCAATCCGACAATATTTACAGACTGGGATAAATATGTCCACCTTGACCGAATTTGAGATCAGCAAATAATTATCTCTGTTGGAGAAGATTCAGATATGAGGTTTTAGTTCGAGTGACAGTGACTAATAATAAAAAAATATATTTTAAAATTACTGCGTTTTATTTGTGAATATATTTGCCAAAACACATTTAAAACGAATTTTATTTCGAAGATGTAAAATCGGTAACTACGTACAATTCCATGTCGTTTGCCAATTAATTCGATATTTATAAATAATCGATTATTATATTTAGATATTTCCTTAGGTTACATCACTATAATTGTCTGTCATGAACTATCATGCATATCATTATACAGCGAAAATACTATACTGTCGGCAAAGATGTTGACGTAACTTCTTTATAAAATTAAAGACTGGAACAAGATGAGGTTAAGAGTACCGTCAAATACTACGTAGGTATGCACCAGAAGTGTGTGCGCCTAAGCGATTTGCGATTTCCAAAAATAAATAAAACTTGTGACAACCGAGACTCAAAAAATAAAGTAAAATTTTTACAACTTTCCATGTTTTGCACATTTCTGTCGGATATGCAACCCAAAATAACGAGGGAGTTATCACTGCGAGCGCGATGACTGCGCCACCTAGTGATTACAATTTTCGGAGAGCTGGTTTTCGGCAATATATGTTTTGTTGTCAATCTTCGCCATGTTTTTCAGAACATATGAAAATCTCTAAAAGGTTTTACATATTATGTACTTTGAACGAAGCTATTTAATTTTTTTGCACTACGATTAATTCCTGTGTCGCGTGGCATTTTACAAATAATACACCTACAACCAATGGATACAATGAAAACCTATATATTGATATTATAGTAGGTACGGTTTTTAATCTATAAAACATGATATAGGTAAATGTCGTCTCACCAACTGTAGGTCAAGGTAAAAATAATTAGAACGGCATGGGAGAGATGTTGAAGAGCTTAGAAGGAACGGACGCATTATCAGTATAGTAAGAATGAAATATAACGTAACATAACTTTACGCCTTTTTATCCTCGAAGGGGTAGGCAGAGGTGTATTACACACTTCACCAGTTATGTTTCGGTCCCAATGTAATAGGGGGCGTACCTATTGCCATCTACCGGGCACATTATTCATCATCATCATCATCATCAGCCTTTAACAGTCCACTGCTGGACTAGGCCTCTCCTTTGAAAGGAGGAATTGGTCTACTATACCACGCTGGCTAAACGGGTTGGTACCTATAGGTTTTGTATCAAGTTTTCCTATTTTTACAGTGCTGTTCTCTTCATAATATGCTCCCTCTGTCGGCTCTTACGACACCCATGGGATGATATGGGGTGGTGACATTCCGTATTCTTAATCCGTCACTACACGGACACATTATTAAGTAAGCGATAATTAAAAATTGTAATACCCACATAAAGGCTTTTACAATAATACCAAAGAGACGAACTCGTCATTTAAAATAACTTCAGGAGATGAAATGGCAAAAAGTTTCAAATAAGCGATGTCGAGTCGCGTGTTGTTTTAATATTACGATAGTTATTAAATTACCATCTGTGAAAACAACGGTAATGGTCAACGTATACGTTGTATTGCTTCGGTGATTGACTTAAGTTATATCAAATATTGTACAATAGTTTGATCAATTTTCGCTATTTTATATAATACTAGCTGACCGGGCGAACTTCGTACCGCCATATCTTTTTTTTTATATTCGCAATTTTTTAAAATCTAAACCATTCTCAAGTCCCCTTCAACACACACAAAAAAAATCATCAAAATCGATCCAGTCGTTTAGGAGGAGTTATTTACATCTTTATATATATATTTCTTGTATGCAGTGACATACACACGCATACAAGAAGTATATATATAAAGATGTAAATAATCTTTAGAGATCAAAAGATACGCACAATATAATGTTCTTATAGGCACAAAGCCAGTAAAAGCGGATAGTCATATTACACAGAACTTCAATCACTAATGTTATGAAGTATTTTCGAGAGAGGAGCTTTCATTACAGTATTCTAAATCCCATTGCCGACTTGTTTGTTGTGGTTTAAGTGAGCTTATATAATATCCTTCTATGCGACTGCAGATTAGTACCTAAGGTTATAAGGTAAGATCGATATTTTTAATGTCACGCGTGTCTAGCATCTTTTAGGGCCAGTGCACACCATTATAATTGACTGTGTTACACACGCTTTTGTGTTAATTGATTTTGGATATTATTGAGGATGAGAACAATGTCGATAAAAGTAGAAAGCGTCAAATAATTTCATTCTAGATACACAAATAACATCTAAGCACGATTGGTGTAGGTGGTTCAAGCGGCCGCCTCGCCGCTTGACACTGCGCTGAATGTTGTAGGTTTGATCCCACACGAGACAGCGCTTTGTGTGATCCATAAGTTGTTTGTCTCGCCTGAGTTTAATTAGTCCCCACACGGATTTATTCCTAGTGAATTGTCCAAAATTAACCAATCAGTGGATCATGAATAGCAACTAGGCATAAGATAATCATATTAAACCCGCAAAATTTGGAATCATTTAATTGTCCTGACAGAGATTAAACTTTTGAGGCTAAAATATGTAATTAGGACAGAGCGTTCCTTTTATTTGTTTATTTATTTGTATTCACTGTCAGTTCTTAACGAACGACCGTTAACGAAAACTGAAATCCATTATGTTATTGTACCAATCATTACCATTTTTTTATCTCGGAACCATACGTATACATACCAGGGCAATTAATGCTTCAGGAGATTTTATTTTTCATGGATAGGTAAGTATCTCGAGCATTGCACGCGTGCGCTTTACCTACATTGCGGCTTGTAAACGTTTTGCAGCCTTAAATTTTGTTCGTTTGCCAAGTATTATTTTTGATAAGTTTGACTTGGTATGATGTGTAAAACGAAGACTTCGGCTTCGCAATTGTTCTTTTGACACCGTGTTTATTCAACAGACACATGGTTCCAAAATACATGGTCACTTCCCAACTGTTAAACTATTTACAGGCGAATACAGCATTTAAATATTCTAATTATGATTATGTCATAAACATAATATAAGGTAGGATTTTGTAACAGGTACTCTACTCCTATAGTGGTAAGATATCATCATCTTCTTAGCGTTATCCCAGTTTCAATCTGGGGTCCGCTTACTAGTCTAACCGGATTTGGCTGAATATTAGCTTTTCCACGGAGCGACTGCCTGTCTGACCTCCGCAACCCGAAGGGATAGCGATATTCCATGGTTTAGACTAATGTCAGTTTATTTAGAAGGTACTGACTCCCTGTAACGATTGTCAAAGATCTTCATGACAACCGGGACCGTCGGCTTAACGTGCTCTCCGAGGCACGGGACAAGCGATAATTAACAATTCAATACGCACATAACTCCGAAAAGCCATTGGTGCGCGCCGTGGATTCGAACCCGATACCCTCTGCATAGCAGTCTGTTGGTATCTCCACTAGGCTACCGCTGCCTCTAGTGGTAAGATAGATGTTCGAAAATTCTAATTGCATCAAAATCCAAACATTTTGAAGCTAGCATTTTGAAACAGCTCGTTTCAGTATTCATGTTTCTATTAAGTAATTGATAAAAAATTGACAACAATATACTGTGACGCCGCTTGTGACACAATTCTCGAACGACTCCCCTGGGTAATGGGGTGGTAGTTCGATCATTGATTATACACACTGTTGTCTGTCGACGTGTTTTGTAAATAAACTACTTTCTACGGCTCACGAATACACATTGTTGTTGTGAATATTATTCTGCATAAATGAATCGACGTATAATCGTTATTAAGATGTATTTGATGCAATATTACTGAACAACTCGCCGAAAGTTTTTACGTGTCGAATATGCTTTTGAAATGAAATTATTTTTTATATTTTTTTAATTTACTTAGACCCACGCCTGTTTCCCCGAAGGGGTAGGCAAAGGCATATTAAACGCCCACTTTTCGCCAGTGTTTTGATCCCACGTAATAGGTGGCGAGCCTATTGCCGCTTATCGGGATATTTTGTTTGCCAGAGCCTCGTCCGTTGATCGGCAGGTGCACCACTTGCAGGTGAGGTTGGCTTGGGACCCTAAGTTCTTGGTGGGAACCCTATGCACCTTTTTAATTATTTTTGTAATATGCAAGGATATAAATAAATATTTATACTGAATACAAGCAATTTGTCTGTCTCACTTTAGAATTAACTATTCATGCTGAAAAATAGCAATATCAGCTTGTTAGCCTAGGGACGTCCACTGCTGGACATAGGCCTCCGCCAAGGTTTTCCACACGCCCCAGCTTTTTGCTTTAAGTACTAAAATATTAATAATTCTTCTTTAGCTGTTTTTTTGTAGAGAATTTATTTGTAAAAAAGTAAAAATATTCACTTTATCGAAGAGACAATAATATTACTAAATCAGTATGGTGCAACGGAGAGTAGCAATTTTCACGGTTATGATTTACACATACAGGTTCTTGAAGATTAATTATATGATTTCTTAGGGTTCCGAAGTAAGTGACAAGGAACCCTTATAGTTTAACCATTAACAAAAACTAACATTTGCAAGATCCAAGGTAGTAGAGCCTTGCTGATTTCAGCATGAATGGGCCGGCTCGACTGGGGCAGTACTACCCTCTCACAGAAAATCGACATAAAGTAACAGTACCTAAACTGTTGCGTTTCGTTCGGTGAGTGAGAGTGCCGGTGGCCCTATCCCCTATCCCTTCTCCCTGATCCCACTCCTCATCCTATCCCTTTTCCCAACCCCAAGGGGCGGCAACGCACTTGTGACTCCTGTGGTGTATTGCGATCAAGTCCTTATTTTATCCTTAAGACTTTAGGTAAGCGCTACTTTGGAACCCTACTTGTTCGAGGCTTGACATGCACATGGCTGGTTTTAAATCTAAACATAGCCGTTATAAGCCTGACAACTACTTTTATTCACATAACAATATAATTATATGACTGTCTCCGTGGTCCAGTGGATAGCGTATGCGACTGCTGATCGGAGGTCCCGGGTTCGATTACCGGGTCGGGCAAAAGTGTTACTGGGTTTTTCCGAATACTCAGTAGCAGCCTGGAGCCTGGTGATGTGCCCGGTAACGGCAATAGGCTCGCCCCCTATTACGTGTAACCTAAAAATTCTTGGCGAAATGTGGGTGTAATATTTACATCTCTGCCTACCCCTTCGGGGATGCAGGCGTGAAACTATAAATAAAAAAAAATAATTCAATGAAGGTAATAATCTGAAAGTTATAATTTGTATATTATCTAAAGACGAAGAAATTTAATTTAGGATCTACGTATAAGGAATAATGATCATCTTAAAATGGAAGTAATTAAATCTGTTGAAATTGCCAATTGAATATTGGCATTGAGAGCTCTTCATCATTAAGAGAGAGTGTTTTTAAGGCTATCGTTAAAAGTACAGTGGCTGATTGGGATCACTCTATAATTGTTTAAATTTATAGCAAAAAGTTGTACCAAGATCTTTAGATTGTTCTGTAGGTTTCATGCACTTTATTTATTTACTACAGGATGCCTCAGCTACGCCCATATATATATATTTTTATAGGCTTACGCCTGTATCCCGAAGGGGTAGGCAGAGGTGTAATATTACGCCCACATTTCGCCATGATTTTTAGGTCCCACGTAATAGGGGGCGAGCCTATTGCCGTTACCAGGCACATCACCAGACTTCGTGCTGCTACTGAGAATTCGGAAAATCCCAGTAACACTATTGCCCGACCCGGGAATCGAACCCGGGACCTCCGATCAGCAGTCGCATACGCTATCCACTGGACCACGGAAGCACCAAATTTTAATGAACTGTTTATGCCCAACGCCGTGGGGATGTCCCTTAGTGAACTCCTATTGCCCAAGGAATATACGTGCTGAATTCAGCTTCTTGCACTCAATAGTTTTGGGTCTGCTTTGTCTGTAATTCAGTCAGTAACGCATGACTTTTATATGTACAGATAAAACTTCCAACAATACAATTTGCACAAGGCGGACTTAATGGCAAAGGCATTTTCTTCCAGTTAACCTTAGGTTGATACAGAGATGATAGAGGCAGGTGAATTTTAGAGACTAAAATATGGTAATCTTAATAATTAAAGCTGTAGAATCTGCGATATAATAAGTACCATTCCGAACGTATGTATATTGTATGTGTGTATCGAATAAATATATAAGTATATCACTTTTTAGTCTTAGTCGAAACGATTAGTCGGGTAATTTAACTTTTACTTGCAGAATTATTAGTAGCTTTGCTTAGTTTGGGACTAGATGGTGTTGTGTGAATGTGGTAGAATATTATTATTATTCAATGTATTTAGCGAATTTTGCCTTTGTCTAAGTGCTAGAATCTTACTAATTACAAGTGAAATATAGTATTTTGAAGCTTCACGGCTTTTAAAGAAACAGCTGCGTGAAATAGTTTGTTAAAGCGGTATTATTGTTATTACCGTAGCTCACACAATCGTCAACGATAGTGATTCTGCAGGTATATTTTACTATGCCTACAAAAAATACTATTCTTTTAAACCAGTGTTCCAATATAGATGTATAAAAGACTTTAAAAAAAACGTTAGAGATATGTTCTTTTGGAAGTTTTACGAGTTTATCAATAGGAAAAGTTGAGCAGCGGATAATGTTTTAATAAAACGGTGAAAACTACATTGTACGCCTTAATTTACTGCTTATGTTACTTTAAGCTTATTCTTCCTTGTTTAAACATAGGTATTATTATAATATATTTAATTTATTATTTTAGCAATAATCAACGTGACCAATAATATGCTACAGCTATGGCATTGCTTGTTTCCCAAGGACTAATTTAGGGACGTTTAAAAGTCTTGTCCTAACTGACATATCATATTTGGGCTGTCTTTTATATGACGCTAGCACCGACTAAAGACAGGTTTCATGCTTAATATTCACTCCATATCAGTAAAATATATATAAAAAAAGCAGCTAAATGCCAAAGGTAAAACGCACAAAATTGTGTGTCGTCGTGTGAACTGTTTACTTTATTCCTAATAGTTAAAACATATTATTGTACAATAATATAGCGCGGTATATTTAAACATATATTAAAAATATATGTTTAAATATACCGCACTTGTATGTATAATTGTATAATAGTAACTTTTGAATTTGAATATTTAGGCCTTTGAAATGTCTTCAAAGATATTCAGTTAGTTGTAAATTGTTTTTTGTTCTCAGAATTTATGAATTAAATAGATACCTACATCAATATTTCCAGAAAACTAATTCATTTTATAAATATATTTTTCCGGAAAGTATTGTGAGAATTCATTAAATAAATCGCTAAGATCCACTATATAGTAATTAGGAAAAACAGTAAGAAATAGTATTGTATGAGACTTTACAAGAAAATACTAATGCTTATATTTTATATTTAAGAGTAGTTGATTGCCTACTTTTCATAGAAGAACTGTTATTGGTACAGTATAATGTTTTCTATGACACAGTTTATCAGATTGAAGTAAGGCTTTTAAGTTAAAAGGAATCTATTAGTTTAGACTACACTTCGTCTTAGGGAATCATACATAGGTATAATCACGATTATGTAGATATATTACAGGAGATATGGATCTTCCTTGAATTATTATTTTAACGATTACCGGAAAAATATATTTAAAACATCATTCGAAATATCACTTGATACTCCTACGAAGAAAAGTGTAAACAGTAGTCGTTTTGAAATAAATGCTTTTAGTTCTAGCCGTAATTCCAAACTTTTTATTTTTATAATATATATTTCCATTTTGCATCACTTTTACTCATAATGTCAGCCATAGACATATAAAGTAATAAAGGTATGAGTATAAAGTTTATCAATATTTTTTTGAATATTTATAGACTTGTTTACTGCTATTTTGTAAATTAAAGAACCTCTGTCGCGTTGGGTATGTTTTTGTTTCGAAGTTGTTAAATAAGTTAATTTTATACATGACACGAAATTAATGAATGAAAAACATAACGCGACGCACCGCTAACAGTTTTTTTAGGAAAGTTAATTAACTATTTGTGTCATATAAGTTTTTAAAAGCTACTTTAAATAATTGTTTTCTTTCACGCTGAACGAAACGCATAAAACATTTTTGATAACGTAGAATAATGTTTTTACAGTCAACAAATATAAATTTCATTTTAAATAATTTTGCTGTATATTTTTTGTTGAAACGAATTCGTTAAAAGGCTTTCATAAGTTCGAAAAACTTACCTGATTCGGCACGGGTCTCGTAAGGTCTGACACACACTGACTCAATGCGGCGTGCTTCACGCCCGACCGCAAAATACTGTGAGCCCACCGTAAGCTCCATCGCTTATATAGCTCAACAGTATCCAATGGGCACTCAGCGGGAGGGCGGAATGATATCCCTCAAATAGCACTGGTCTATTCAATGAAATAACTTTTTCATGTGATGTCAACTTACGTAAATTTGTAATGAGACTAGAAGACACTTTATGTGAAATATTACGATATCGGAAAGTTGAAAGTATTTTTTTATGTTTGAGTAGATGTGTGGCACCACATTTAATGTTTTTGCTTCTTGTGTTTTGGGCACAGGTCGAGACAACTTGCGTACATTTTTCAAAAGAAATAAGAAAAATAAACATGTTATTGTGGAGCTTTTGGTTTAAAATTTTAAATAATTGAAAATCCATTACCTCACGTACTGAAATTTTATTTTATATTAAATGACTGTTAAAACTAAAAAAATATGTAGGCTCGTACGTTTTGAAAGTTTTGTATAAACAGGTTTGAAAGATCATTTAAGTAATTGCGAGGGAAAACTTTGTTATTATTTATTTCAAAAAAATATTTTATTAAATTACAAGTTTTAAAAGATAAATAAGTACATACACTTTTCGTGTTGTTTGTGTATGAATGTTTTATAATTATGTGATAGTGCATTGCAAGACTCTATTTTTAATAATACCTACGACTCCAATTATTTTAAAATTTTCTTCAATTTTCTGAAACGGCTTAACTGATGTTTACGAATAATGTGAAGTATATTTATACCGATTAAAGTGCATATGCTTTTTTTCTATATTAACGAAAGTTTGGGTCAGCTAGGTATTTTAGAAAATGTATGGTTAGAATTTTCTTTACACACTTTCTTTACTTATCACCATACACCCGGTGATAAGTACAATATGTAATGGGAAAACTGTTTCTGGAAACCAAACTTCGGCATACAGTAAAACGGTTAACTTTGTGACTTCGTGGTTCAATAATGTAGATGAAGACGGATCATAAGGAATCTGGTTTGAATCCCGGTATGAGCAACAAGTAATATGGGTGTTACGAAATTTTGTTGAAATTATCCAATTTAAACCCTGGGTCATGCATTTGGCATTTGGCGATGTAACATTGTGCATAAAAGCACGCTAAGCCGTTGGTCTTGCGTTCAGGCTTAATCGGATAAGCCGACCTATAATTGTGAAGAAGAATTAGTTAGTGTTATTTTTTTTTTAGGGACTATATAGTTTCGATTTCTTAAGAATTTGGCTTTACGCAAATATTACACATTGAAATTAAACTACAGTTTTATCGCGATATATTGGTTATGCTGAGATTAAATATCAACCAAATTATATAGAAACTACATTAATTATTATAATCCGACGTTTCGATTACTCCACAGGCATCGTGGTAACGGAAAACTGAGGTGACATTTGTCTTTGTTATGAATGTAGAAGTTAACTCAGGGAGTCTCTACATATAGCTCTCGAAGGTTTTATATACCCCCAGGCACGAGGCAAGCGCTAATTAATATTTATTACAAGTATCTATTACATGATATTTATGAAAGGGTTTACATTAAGGGCACAGCCATTATATTTTTGTCTCGAGCACGTGCTTCCAGAGTTTCCAGTCCTGGGTACGAACCAAGGACGTATATGCAACTATTTAGCATATTTTATGTATACCTTAATACGAGATAATATTAGATACAGCGGCGATAGCAATATTAGATAATAGAGAGGTGGAACACTTTGCAATTGGTGTTTTTAGTTAAATATTTGGCAAATGGCTGTATCTCAAGGACTGAAAACTTGCTTACATAAGAAAAGGGAAATTTTCCTAGCTCTTTACATTGCAGGTTTAATTTGTTTTCACCTGTCTTTAGTTAAATCTTGCAAGTTGAATTTGACGCATTTTCCAGTTTTCCATTAAGGTGACATTTTACTTGCATGTGCAATATATGCATATTGCGTGACAATGCAATTATGATGTCATGGGACTGATCTAATGGTGGGCAAAAGAAGGAGGGTGGCCATAGAACCTCCGCAATAAAACGACACCACTACATCGAGTTTGGGATCATATGATTTGTATTGACAACTTCTTTGATCCCATATGTTTAGCGCATAGCAATGAAAAAAAATAAGAAAGAGTTATTTTTTATATTTTAGACTGCCTCCGTGGGCCAGTGGACAGCGTATACGACTGCTGATCGGAGGTCAAGTGCTCGATTCCCGGGACGGGCAAAAGTGTTACTGGATTTTTCCAAATTCTCAGTAGCAGCACTGGGACCTAAAATTCATAGCGAAATGTGGGTCTGCGATCCCTTCGGGGAATCAGGCGTGAGTCTATAAATAAAAAAATAGTAATTTTATAAACGCATGTCTATTTTAGTTTTTTTTTTCATTTTATACGTTTTTACCTCTTACCTATCTGCTATTGATAGACACGTCTTTATCCAATTTAATGGGATATTATTATTAGTGACTACGTACCTACAGTTACTGTCATCAATCGTGCAATGGCAAAGGCATCAAAACTGGTGGCATCTAACGAACAACGCCGGAATCCTGAAGAATGATTAATGACCCTGAATCAGTCCCCCCGCGACCACGACCGTTGCAAGCCGGTTGAAACGTAGGAGAATAACAAAGGTAATTATGCCTTTAAATAAGCGATTTATCACGACTAAGACCCGCTAAATAATATTGTATGACACTATGAAAAGTTTCACACGCGGATACTATATACACGAGTTCGCAGCAGCATCCGTCATGCCGCGGTCTACTAGGTAAGATTACCTTACCCATAGAATATATTTTTTATTTTTTATTTATAGACTCACGCCTGTATCCCCGAAGGGGTAGGCAGAGGTGTGATATAACACCCACATTTCGCCATGAATTTTTAGGTCCCACGTAATAGGGGGCGAGCCTATTGCCGTACCGGGCACATTACCAGACTCCGAGCTGCTACTGAGAATTTCCTAACGGAAAAACCCAATAACACATTGCCCGACCCGGGAATCGAACCCGAGACCTCCCAATCCCACGCGCACATTTTTGCCGCGAGACCAACGAGGCAGTCCCACCCATAGTCCAGACCCATAGAATAAAGAATACTAATACCTTACCTACCTAGTCATCAGCCCTTTATACTGTCCCACTACTGGGCACGGGCCTCTTCTCACTATGAGAAGGGTATGGCTATAGTCCACCACGCTGGCCAAGTGCTGGTTGGCAGACTTCACATGTCTTTCGAGAACATTAAGGAGAACTCTCAGACATGCAGGTTTCCTCACGATGTTTTCCTTCACCGTTTAGCAAGCGATAATTAACAATTTAATACGCACATAACTTCGCAAAGTCATTGGTGCGTGCCGTGGATTCGAACCCGAGACTCGGCTATCGCTGCCTTACCTACCTAGTATTAGAGCCTTATTGATTTCACCATGAGGGGTCGGCTCGACCGGAGAAGTACTGCCTTCTTACAGAATATCAACGTAAATTAGCAGTATGTTTACTTATTTTAAATTGTCATTCTGTATATATACCCATACCTTTGTTTGGAGTAAACGGTATTTCGGCACTGTTGCAAGCGCCATGTTCACATATGTACATCCGTACGCATCAAAGGTACGTGGTATATATCCCGAAATTTAAAATAAGTTTAAATGACCACGAAAGTTTAAATTCCTAAGCTTTGCGTTTCGATCGGTGAGTGACAGAACCACCAACCAGAGGCCTCGTTCTCCTTTTCCTTTTTTCTCATCCCACTCATTTGCGTCCTGTTCTTATGCGATAGAACGGTAAAGCACGTGAGACGATTTTCTTCCCTAGAGGTGCAGGTTTTCATAGCCGATCCGTCTGCTCGTTTGCCTCCTAAAACTAACATAATAGAAAGCTAACTCAGAGGATCCCCTCCACTTTCAAGTATATTATATACACCATAAATATAACATTTGGCGGTATAAATCAGGAATGTGGACACAAAACAAGCGTCTACATTAATTTATTGGTCTTGAGTATTACATGAAGAAGAAGGTTACCCATTAGTTTTGTCATCCGATGGACTTAAGAAAAAGTAAAGTAAAGACGAAGATATTTATTTTTCTAAAACATGAGTATGACAAGAAAAATGAGCATTGTTTTCGGTGAAAAAGTGAGATCTATATCTTTTGCGTATTCTAGCGGACAAAACTTACATATTGTTGTGCAAATCCAAGGAACTAGGAAGATAAATTCAAATTAAGCTGTTACGTTTTGCCGACAACCATCAAACAGAGCTATAATGCAGCTAAGACTTTCTTTCTTCTAGCTGTTATTCTGTCTTGTATTTTTTTTCAAAATGCCTATTGCTTGTACCTCAGGAGTGAGAACTGTCATCCACCTAGAATGGGAGTTGAGCTTTGCACAGCTTCGATCTCATCTATTATGAGTAAGTACTACGTACCATAGTAAACGTCGAGTATCCGATATTTCTGCACACTATACATTTATGATTATGGCGCTTGCATTTGGTACCTGATTGGTGCAACAGGCATTCATTAAAAGCTACTGTTCGCATAGCTACTAACACTGCTGTCTGTCGGGATATTTACAACGTACCTTTGTTTCGCGTAACCAATATTTCGGCACTGATGCTAGCGCCATGTACAATCAAACAAGTCGGCGGTGGACCAGTTTGAAAAAAAATCCCTTGGCTAGCTTATAGAGTCAAGGCACACTAGAAACTGGTTTTGTATACGAGGGTCAATGTTTGTGTAAAGTAGCGCTGGAAGCAACGATGTCTTGCTGAGCGATTTTCGCCCTTATGGTGGTCTAGCGGGAAGTTGTTCGACTGTACATAATTATGTATCCGAAAGACAATTTAAAATTACAGCCTCACTATATTCCTGAAATAGGAGTGGATGTATGTTTTTTTATAGACTCACGGCTGTATCCCCGGAGGGGTAGTCAGAGGTACACCTCTATGTCTGTGTCTATGTATATGTGTACCTGTGAATATTTAGGTCCCACGTAATAGGGGGCGAGCCTATTGCCGTTACCGGGCACATCAACAGACTCCGTACCTGAAACAAAAAAAATACACTTCAATTGCAACCGGAAGAAGGGGTATCTTGTCAACATCTTCGAACTCTATCATCAGAAATAACGTAGAGTAAATACCGACTTAGTGATATTAGGCGCGTGAGAATAAAATATATCCTTAGTGTGGTGTGGTGAAGTACCGGCAATGCATGATTTTGAACCATATTTATTTTTGTGTGAACGTGACGATGACCAAATTTGGTGTAACATAACGCCTTATAGGCGTTATGTTACACGAAAGAAAGCCGAGAAAAATAAACGGTATAATTTTTTTTTTAATAATTACGTGATTAGAATTTTTTTGTTATTCTTACCTATGTCCACTAATCGCAGGGGTTTAAAAATGTTAATAAGGTTACAGGGCGTCAGTCAGTACCTTCTAATAAAACTGACACTAGTCTAAACCATGGAATATCGCTATCCCTTCGGGTTGCAGAGGCCAGATAGGCAGTCGCTCTGTGGAAAAGCTAATATTCAGCTAAATCCGGTTAGACTAGGAAGCGGACCCCAGATTGAAACTGGGATAACGCTAAGAGGATGAAATAAATTCGACGACAGTTGCTATAACTAATATTATTTCATTTGCCACCAATCTACCTTTGGTCAAGGCATTATACAAGATTTGGCAGCCTTATCTACGACGGCTACGCCGTAGAAAAAAGAAAAAGCTACGACTATTAATTTGACTATTTTGTGTCCTAAATAGCGGCTTCATTTTTCACCTACGCAGACAAAATGTTCTACTAGATGCTCTCTCATCTAAATGAAGTGATCCGACAGAGAACCAAACTAATCGACATAGCTCAGATAATTAGCACGTTGAAGTGGCAGTGGGCTGGTCACATCTGTCGCAGAATCGATAACCGTAGCCGTGTTCTAGAGTGGAGACCGCGCCTTGGCAAACGTAGTGTAGGACGCCCTCCGGCTAGGTGGAGTGACGATATACGCAAAATAGCTGGCAGCGGCTGGACACGAAGAGCCGAAAATCGGGCTCAGTGGCGTGCCATTGGAGAGGCCTATATCCAGCAGTGGACTACGGCAGGCTGATGATGATGAGATGCTCTCTAGACCTACCCTCTAAAACCATCACCATGTTACCAACGTCTCTTAACGACGGAGTCACTGTAAGCATTTTAAGTTTACTTTGCGGTACGCCGTAGAGCTAATAGCTGTTTATATTAAATGCTACAACTACTTATTGATATAAAAAACCAACGCAGAACTTTTCGTTTTTCTTAGAAAATATTATTTTGCTTTTAACTTGTTTTTTTCTATTTTTTAATTTGCTCGTAACTCGAGTTATGTATGCCCAAGTAAAGATAATAGAAAATTGTAAACATCACAAGACAACTAGACTGCTAATCTGATGTAAACGCTAAAACACTGCAAAGTTTTACCAAAATTCGTTAACAAGGTTTTTCGTGGAATGTAACAGACTTACATCCATGCTCAAAAATATCGCATTTATAACACTAATAGGATTTTCACAAACAGCCTCTACAATTAGATTATCTAAAATTTTAAAACTGCAACTATATTAATGTCAGCAATTTACTTTGTAGATTTGCCACCTGTATTTTTTAGTCACGTTTAATTTATTTGCGTAAGTAATTTAGCTTTAGTTATGAAGCCAGGGCTGTAGGTTAATCAGTCGTATTTAGCTTTAATGCATTCGCTTATTGTTAGCAGCAGTAGACAATAAGATAATCAGTATGTCAGTAATCCCATAAATGAAATTAGATTCACGCCCTCGACACGAGACCACATGCCAATGATACCAGCCCTGTAGGTGCATAAACTGTAGGTATATAGACGGCACGGTTGGCGTAGTGGTTTAAGCGGCTGCCTCGTCGTTTGACACTTGTTGTGGGTTAGCGAGGGTTGTGGGTTTGATCCCCGCACTAGATATACTTTGTGTGGTCCATAAATTGTTGTTTCCAGACTGGGTGTTCATTGTGTCTATCAGTTGTATGTTTGTAAATCCTCCGCAACACGGGATTCACAACTAGTGCAAGAGCTGACTAAAAAAATTTCTGTCTTAATACCGAGTGCGGGCCTCTTTTCACTATGAGAAGGGTAAGGCCATAATCCATCACACTGGCCTAGTGCGAAATGGCAGACTTCACATATATTTTGAGAATATTATAGAGAACTCTTAGACATACATATTTCCTTACGATATTTTCAGGTTAGAAGTACACTAAACCGAAGAGCATGCATGAGAAATTTGATGGGAGTGAATGAAGCAAGAGAGATATGTGAGGATTGTTGCAAACGGCGTTCCGTAGTCTCTGCCTACCCCTCCGGGAAACAGTTGTGAGTCTATGTATGTATGTATTTTCCTTCATCATTTCGCAACCGATAAACAATTTAATACCGACATGACATCGAAAAGTCAGCAGTACACGCGTGGCGTGGGTTCGAAGCCGAGGCCCCCTGCCTTGAACTCCTTAAGTATCTCCACTACCTATTTTTTTTTTTTTATTGCTGCTAGTGGCAGACGAGCGAACTGCCCATCTGATGGTAAACGGTAACCGCTGCTCATGGACTTCGCTAATGTCAGGGTATACACAGCAAAGCCGCTGCCTACCGTGAAAGTAATGCTCTCTTTAAACCTCGTTTGAAGAAGGACAAGTCATAGTGCTCGGGAAACACCGCAGCAGGTAGTTCATTCCAGAGCCTACACGTACGTGGTAGAAAAGATCGCTGGAAGCGCACCGTACTAGATGAGAACGCTTCCAGGTAGTACGGGTGAACTCTACTGCGTCGGCGAGTGGTACTTTGGTAGAAGGGTGACCCTGGTACCAAATTAAACATTTCTTCGGAGCACTCCCCGTGAAAGAGTCGGTAAAATACGCAGAGAGATCCAAAGTCTCTCCGCTGCTCCAGCGACTCTAGTCTAGCCGTGAGATCGGGATCATCGACGATTCGAACAGCCTACTTACCTACCTACCTATCGCTGTACCAAACCATTGCTAGTTTAGTTACAAATTCGCTATTCAATCTTCTGTATGTATAAAATTCTTGGGTCACTAGCTGACTGACAGAATATGCACAGCCAAAATTTCTGGGCGCAAGAAGCTGAAATTTGGCATATATTTTCCTCGGGGACCGTAGGGGTGCACTAATCGGAGATTTCTTTAAATTTTACCCGATCGGGCAGAAAGGCTCAAATTGAAAAAAAGGTGCTGCGGACATCCTCTAAAAATAAATAAAAACCATATCTTCAACTAAGAAGTTGAAGTAGTACTCATAGCTTGTACAATAATCATGTACACAGTACTGAAACTTAATAAACGACAACAGATAGCCCACACAACACAACTTGTTGAAAACTGATATTAAACTAAGCAAACGACAGTGTTATTAACTTTAAAATACTTATAACTTAATATATTGGTGCTTAGCTCTACAAAGTTACGGCGACTTACGTATGGTATATCATTGCAGAGAAAGAAGTATATATAAGTATATATATTCATATATATATTTTCATATACGTACGTATGTATAGTATATGTATAAGTATATATATCCGTATGTGGTGATGGATCAAGAATAGTAAGTGTCGGTACCCTATTTCATTCCGTGGGTGCCGTAAAAGGTGACTTTTAATTATATTTTATTAATTTTGTTTATTTTTTATTCATAGACTCACGCCTGTATCCCCGAAGGGGTAGGCAGAGGTGTTATATTACACCCACTTCGCCATGAATTTTTAGGTCCCACGTAATAGGGGGCGAGCCTATTGCCGTTACCGGAGACATCACCAGACTCCGTGCTGCTACTGAGAATTTGGAAAAACCCAGTAACACTTTGCCCGACCCGGGAATAGAACCCGGGACCTCCGATCAGCAGTCGCATACACTATCCACTGAATCACGAAGGCAGTCAAAGTAAAAGGCGACTAAGGATTATTTTAAGTAAAAAGTATATTTGCGAAGAGACGGAAACCTCGACAATCCATTTGAACAGCCTGGTGAAGTAGGCTAAATCCTCTCACTGACACATAGTGCTACTGTGAAGCAAATTAAGAGAGGATTAAGTCCAGCAGTGGGCTGCGAAAGACTGTAAAATTAGTAAGATTTCTGGGCCGCTAGACCTTTCTTATAATATTTGAAGTAATTATTTCAGAAGGGATACGCCTATATTATTATGTTTAATTGGGCTATAGTTTAGCTAGGCAGCCTGTCTACAGGCAGCGGTCTGAAAAGTTGATAACTTAAATTTTATTCATAATATGATGTTATATGTCATATTATAATATATCAAATTTTACCATAAACAACGATTCTAACATGATAAAAAAGATTTTAAATATCGATATAGATTTGAGGATAGTGTTAATAGGTATACAATTACAAAAAGGCATCAAATTGTAGCCGTTACAGTAGTGATGTTACTACTTTTCATAAGGCCGACCTCACATTGGGCGTTAGCGTTCCTCGAGCGTTCGCTTAGCGTGCGCTCGGCGTTCACTCTGTAGTACAAAGTGAACGCCGGGACGTGCGCCGAACGGATGCCAAGCGTACGCTCGAGTAACGCTTATGACCAATGTCAGGGAGGCCTAAAAGTATTTAGGTAAAATGCAAGTCCGGAGAAAGGCGCCAGATCTCGGTATTTCAGATATCTTAGAAAAATGACTTATAAGATTATAATATAGAATCAGTATTGCCATCCAGCGTGGCAATGCTGCCAGCCTTCTGGGCACGTTACCCGATGATATTGATGCCGAGGCATTCTACGACGCCTAAACACACCTGTACATATGTATCTACTTTTACTTTTTATTTTTAGTTTTATGTACATATATATTCTCTCTCTCTCTCATCTCTATCTGGCATTAAGCCCGCCTTTGTGCATTACTTTTTTGTAATTGTGCAAGAAGTTTAAAATAAATAAATAAAAATAAATATATTCTTAGACATTATGATTATTTAAGATAGTAATGTATATAGTTATAATAAACCATCTGCAATGTACCTAATTATGAAAATTTTACAAAATAAATGATAGTCAAGAAAATTAACTAAATAATACAATCAGTAGTCAATAATAAATTATAATTAAATAAAAGCAATTTTTTTAATAATAAAATAATAATGTCAATAATGAAATAAGACTGTCAATAATATAATAACAATAAATAAATAATATAGGTATGTGCTTAGGCACATACTGTGTTGAAAGCAAACTTTATTCAATGATTCTACATATAGGGTTGTTTCCAAGTAATCAAAATAAGCACTTTTAATGAAATGTCAAGAACTACCTTTGCCAAGGGTTTTGTATGAAATATGACGTAGTGACGTCATAGTGTTCTGCTGTCAAGTAGAATACTTATTATCAATAAATTGACGATAAAAAATGTTAAATATAGTTTTAACATTAATTAATGAATGAAACTACAATTATTTTGACAGGTTTCACTGGATAAAAATACTTGTATAATTTATTTCACTTGCAGAAAACTTCCCAATTATATGTTTGGTTCAATAATAGGAATCTCTAAAAGTACAACAGAACTATGAATGTATAGAAAACAATACGACTCTGAAGCTACATTAATGCTTAACAGACAATACAAAGACATTGACATTTTAAAAAATATATTGAATTTTCCACTCCCAACGATAATGTATGATAATAGTGTCTGTAAATTTGTTTGTCTGTAGCATCGTAGCTCCTAAACGAGTGGACCGATTATGAAGAAGAGTTATAGTATGTTTTTATATGCATTGATTTGTAGCGGCTGCTGACGCTACAAAGTATATACAAGGCACGCTATTGTGTAAGTGCGGCGCAGCAGTCGTCTCCCTTTCCTCATACAGTTAGGTCGTACATAGTCATATAGTATATTCATAATTATATTTGTGGTACCACAGTAAAACATATTATATATTGCAGTATGTGACTTCTTTCTTTTATCTCTCGACACAACATCTTCACATACCCCTACATCACGTCGGGGTCACCAATGTAGGGTATATAATTTAAAAAAGTAATATCTAAAACCTTAACTTTATACGGATTTTTAACTTGACCACACTTCAAAGAGTTAACATTCAGGAGAAAAGTACATTTCGTTTGAGTTTTTCTTGATAAGCTGCAGAACATTTTGAAGATTTTCTTTCTGTACTTTTCGCTTCACTTAACATTTTTATCTTATTTACAAATGGTGAATAAAGTGTGTTTTATTGTATAATATTTTTTTAGTTCACAAATTAGGACGTCCTTTTATCTACACAAAATAAACTGTCAGTTGAATATCGAATAATATTATACAGCCTATAAGTAGCATTTTCTATGTGATAAATATTTTTTCATTATCATACTAGCTTTTTGCCGGTTACGACCATGATTTCGTCATTATCATTTTAGCCTAGACCGAGTCTGTTAGATATAGGCCTCCCCCAATGTTCTCCACACAGACCGATCTTCAGCCGAACCTTCAGCCATAGCCCATGACTTACACCATCTTATAATCTATATACATATCTATCTCATCTTAAAATAAATTTAAACATTTGTTATGGATTTTATCGAGTATGAATGACAAGATCAATATGAAATACGTCATAGAAATCTGTGACGTATTCTGTTGACTTTAATGTAAATTCGTGGTTCACCCCTTCGCATTACTCCCATCGCGGTGGCTTATTAGATAACAAGAAAATCATTCAGCGAATGTTCATGTCTAATGTATGAAATTGGATCAAATTGTCGTATTTACGTTCGCGTAGCGAGGTTATTATTACTTGACATTTGGATATTTCGATGGAAATAAATCTCTATCTTTGGCTAAAAGCATTATGCGCTAAAGTAATTATAGTTATCTTGTGCAAGCGTTTGTCTATTATTCCAATATGTGCAATATTGTTCATTGTACATGTATCATAACCTACTAGAGATATAGTGATATCACCGGACTGACATGCAGACTGCACAAGGCATGTAGTTCGAATCCACGGCGCGCATGACTGTCTTTTCAAAGTCTGTCAGTTGTTAATTTATCACTTGCTCACGGTGTAGTAGTTGTAGACGGTGAAGGAAAGAAAAGCTCTATGTCTGAGAGAACTCCATAATGTTCTCGAAAGACATGTGAAGCCCGACGACCAACTGCGGGTTACTTGGTCAGCGTGGACATACCTTTCCTTTAGTGAGAAGAGGGCCATGCCTAGTAAAGCTGATGATGAAAAAAAATCAATGAAGAGTTAATTCGAAGTGTTTTGATATTCGCCTAAAGTTAACAATGTCTCTCTGAATACAAATCACTTTTAGTTTAAGATTAAGATCAACTTAACAATTACAAAATAATTTCCCGACGCGCTTAAATAACTTCATCGTTTTCCTTAAATTATTTCGGCATTTGCCACAGGTATTCGAAACAATCAAAGTGTGATTATTTTAAGCTTATTCCGTTTTTATAGTTTCGTAGGCAAGTTTCCCAGGGGAAATCGGGGAACGGAACCCATCAAAGCCCCGTTGGTTCGTAATGAAAGTTGTTTCTTGTCATTTCACGTATTTGATCTGTTTCTTTGCTTTCTTCTTATCGCTGAAAAGTACGATGAAAATTATCCGAACGAAAAACCGACAATATTACAGTGCACGAAAATGTTCGTATAGTTTTTCAAAGACTATTTAGAGAATCAGTGATTTTGACTTCTGAATCGGCTCTGTGGGATAGGTGTGTTTCTGCATTTTTTTGAAAGAAGAAAGAAGAAAAAGAAAGAAAAAATATTTATTTGTCACAGACATAACAAGTACAACATAAATAACAAATCGCAAGGCATACTTAACATTAGTCTGTGACAGAAAGGTACACACTCAGCTATTGTGGTAGTGTCCACAATACAACGCTGGTATTCTGTGTGTATTCTCTGTGTACTTAGATGCCGCACGGACGTTAATCAGTAGGTACAATTGATAAGAGAAAAATAAAAAATTGATGATTGAATCATGAATAAAATTAAATCCAGCACATGAGTAGGCGTATTGACATATAGTTTTATACACAGTAGTATAGACATACTATTGTGTATAACACTATATTATGTACACGAAAACAAGATTAAACAATGGTAAAATAAAACAATGAAATAAAATAACTAACATTGTCGACTTCATTAGGTAATTTTTATTGTGTGTGGTGACGAATTATATTGTCAATGTCCTATTTTATTTCGTGAGTGTCATCAGAGGCGGCTGGCAACACGAAGCAAATAGTATACTTGGGAAGGACTAAAAACTCGACATCAAATATTACCAACCTGTAGAGCTAGCGACAGTGGATGGAGAAAGTCTGAATGAGTTAAAGGAGATGAGGATGTTTGATAATTCACTGATTTGGAATCTGTCCATGAAGATATAAACCGAAGTTAGTAATTCGTATTTACTATAAAATAAAGACCTCTTTTCGTACCATCTCTCTAAAACACAAAATCTAACGGATTTTTGTGCGTCTTTTACCATACATAAATAGATAGTGTGATTGCTGAGAAATGTTTAGGAGTACAATACACACGGGCGGAGTCGTGGTGGAAATCTGGTTATACATAATCATAATATGGAATGAGTGCATATTATAATAAAAGGTATGGCTCAAAACCTGACCGACTATCAAAATTAGTCATCAACTTGACAAGCAACTACAGGATGAGGAAGTTATCAATCTGTGTAATCAAACCGCGACGCGAATGTTTCAGCATTATCGACAGCTGTGATGTTAATCACCATTCAATGCATTTTATACGGAATAAATTATTTTGATAAAAATCTTTTAATTTGGACAATACGTACAAGGCATATAACGTATGAGGATCATAAACTAGAATTAGTACTTCACTGTTACATTGAAGATTAACCCTTCCATCACCAGTATTAGATTTCTTTCCTTCATCAATTTTCTCCTAGCGTTATTCCAGTTGCAACGCCACTTACTAGTCTAATCGGATTTGATTCCTATCAAACTCTCTTCAACCCAAAAATATATAATTATTCCATGGAATGGACTAGTGTCAGTTTATTTAGAGGTACTCTCCATATGCTCGGAGTTTCTCTGAAGGATCAAATTCGTAATCAAGTGATCCGACTGAGAACCAAGGTAATCGACATAGCTCAGAGAATTAGCAAGCTGAAGTGACAGTGCGCTGGTCAGATTTGTCGCAGAACCGATAAACGTCGGATTAGTCTTGTTCTAGAATGGAGACCGCGCCTTGGGAAACGTAGTGTAGGACGCCCTCCAGCTAGGTGGAGTGACGATATATGTACGTAAAGTGGCTGGCAGCGGCTGGACACGAAGAGTGTAGTGTGTCGGAGTACCGACAATGCGAACTTAAATAAAGACCAAGTGAGGGTAGGTGCTGCAACCCGCACTTCCAAAAGACGGCGCTGAGCTCTCATCAGTCTCTCCGCGACCACGATCGGTGCAAGACGAGCGAAACGTCGGGAACAAATAGGTATTTATAGCTTAAATAAGTTAATGGTACGCGTAATTTTATTTCGTATGATGGACACGAAGAGCCGAAGATTGGGGCAAGTGGTGTGCTATTGGAGAGGCCTATCTCCAGCAGTGGACTACGGTAGACTGATGATGATGTCTCTCCATAAAGACTGTCAAAGATTTTCAATACAACTGGAACCAGCGGTTTAAGATCATAAAGTAAATATTTATAGAATAATATGTTTCCTTTGTTAAATATAATTATTTCATTGATGCTTAAAGCCTTCTCAAAATCTCAACATTTCCAAGTAGGTCAGTATCTAAGATAGCATTCCGTATTTTCATTTATTTGCATGATTTTTGGAAATTCATAAGGAGTGTCATATTATTTATTAGCTCAAGAGACTATGCCCAACTCTGGCTTGCCTGCATTACTAAATTACTGTGGTAGATTCGCGTGATTCCGCAATTAAAGGAAGTCGAAGACACCTTAGTGGTTTTTCTCTAGACCACCAAAAATCGACCACCGCTCCCGTCCATTTTTTAGAAGGTTCGTTTCCTCAAACTGCTCCATAATAACTTTGAGTGACAAAAAAATATTGTGATGTAGATTATGAATTCTATAGCTATAGTTCATAATGTATATGATGCAAAATTTATCATTCACTCTGTAATTCCAGGAAAATTCATATTGCTTGCCAAAACAACGCTGCGGCCACGATGCGACTATGATAATACTTGACAGCACTGACATTATCATACACTTAACTCAACATGAAATTTCCATACAAACATTGTCAGAACCACTACACAGAGTGATATCGACGTTTCTTTGTATAAATACTTTGAACTAGTGGCTAGGGTTCCGTTGGAAAAAGGATAGCAACGCAACGACGCTATGAGAAAAATGTAGCTATTTTAGACTGGTTTCTATAGGCTATGCTTATGTATTATGTATATGACTGCCTCTGTGGTCCAGTGGATAGCGTACACATACATAGTCTGACGCCTGTTTCTCGGAGGGGTAGGCAGAGACTACGAAACGCCATTTGCAAACGATCCTGACATAATATCTCTCTTGCTTCATTCATCCCATCAGATTCCTCATGCATACTCTTCTGTTCAGGGTACTTCTAACCTGTCCTTTTTTTAGGACGTCTCCACTGCCACCAACTGCAGCTGCTGCATTTTTTAATATTTCACCTAAAAATGCCCTCAGTTGGAATAGTGTATAAGAAACTAGAGGTTGCCCTCAGCTACGCTCGCACATTTTATATTAATTTAACTGTTTCTGCCCGATCCCGTGGGAATTTCAGGCAATCCCTTCTTAGTGCATCTCTATAGTCCACAAACAAAATACATTCAGCTTTTTGGATCCAACCGTTTTGGTTGTACGTTGTCTGTCAGCCAAATGAACATAATTTATTGCTTGAGTATGATATCAATAATATTTTTTTTTTCATTAGTAGATAACTTACAATGAGAAACAGTTGCAGCTCTTTACAAACAGTACATGTAAAACCATTATACAGACGATTAAAAAGAGTGGCCATGAGTTTTATTGGCCGTTCTTTCTCGTGGAGAACCAAGACAGAAGAGGTAGACACCTATTGCATTGCGAACATGGCAGTAGCTAAATATAAATGAATAATCATTTAGTAATTAACTTAAATGTATGACGTTCATAAGATTTTGACTTTAGTAACGCAAGAGTTTTATACATACAGATAACAAAAGTTGAAAATTTATTTAAAAAATAGCGCTTTGAATGTAGTACTATGAAAATACTGGCAACAACTCAAAATAATAATAAAATCCGGTATACGGAACCCCTCTATGCATTAATCTTATAAATCGAAGTTCTTAGACAAGATAACATCGGTCTACGGTAACAGAGTGGTGATAGGATATGACGTCACTTCTACAGTAGAGCCTTAGTAACTGTTGGGAGTGATTATTAGGAATTAATCTAATATATAAAATTCTCGTGTCACAGTTTTCGTTCCCATACTCCTCCGAAACGGCTTGACCGATTTTAAAATTTTTTGTGCTTATCCGGTATCTATGAGAATAGGCCAACATCTATTTTTCAAAAAAAAAAAAAAAACAAATTACAAAACAACGTTTGCCGGGTCAGCTAGTTATATTATATGTTGACGTAATATAATAAAAGCAGTTATAGCTCAGATACTACTGGGGAGATTACCAGGCTGCTATGTATGGGTCATCAGGTGCAAAGCTACGGCTCACACTACTGAATTTTCCGTGTGCGTAGTTACATTGTTAATTATTGCTTGATACACGGTAAAAGAATACTTCGTGAGAAAACCTACATATCTTAGAATTCTATATAATATGTTATGTTTTTAAACATGGATGAAGTTTATTTTCCAAATAAAGCAGTCCTTTGGGCTCTGTACATTCACTTTGCAAAAGTTGGGGATTAACAAAAATACTGTTCTTTAGCACTTCGACTGAATTTTTTGTGTGTGGCCAGTTCTAGTGTTGGATTTTATAATATAGATAAGCCGCCTAAGGGCTTGAAACTCCGACATGACCTAACGAATGTTATATTTAAACAAGCACCGTCACAAACTTCTTTATGTGCTATCTCAATAGTAGCACTTCGATGTAAATGCCACACAAGCGGTCATCCATCAATAAGTGACCTCTGCAAGTACTGTTTTACTTTCTGTTTTATTTTTGCAAACGGCAAATTGATTTTCTATATGTATAAGCATGCTACAGTGACCCAGTCGAATACTCCGTTAGTGTAGGCATATAATGTAGCAAGTCCGTTGACTGTATAATAATCGACTAAATTCATAGGAAGGATTTGATAATCCATCATCATAGAGTTAATAAAAAATGTAATATTTATTGTAAAATATATTTTTGTCAATTTTATTTATTTATCGTGCTTACGAGATGATAACAGTTCAGTTACATGCAGTTATGTTCACCGACTTAAGTTATAACAAAATCTTGACGTTCTACTTAATTAAATCATCTGACATTGCCAAGAATTTAGATTGAAAGACAATCAAACGTTTATAGAAACAATACGATACAATTTCTTTTGAGAGGCCATTCTATTTAATATTGGCTTCGTTTTTGAAAGTCGATGCCTCACAGATGAGATAAATATCCAGGTAAAGTAAAGTGATAGATTGTTTATCCGGAACGGGTATCTTACTTGAAATTGGCAATGGCTACGGATCTTGTAGACCTTACCGTAGACCGTCTACGATGTAGCCCGCTAGCTCTACGTTCAAGTGATTAAAAGTGAAATGCTTTGTAACTTGATGATTTAATTTATGTTTAAAATGAGGTTGTTGCTGTTATATTCTACAAATCGTTAGTATTGTTATAAAATACATCCATTATTTTGCAGTTTGTAAACTGACTGACTAAGTTATACTTATGCTCGATCGCGTAATTATCCAAAAATAAAGTTAAAATACCATCTGTGCGACATTTTGGGGTGTGACACATCAGACGTAGTCACGGAATTACATCTGTCCTGCGGCAACATCTCCGATTTCATTTATTAAAATTCCGTCTTTTGTTAGAAATATTACATTTGAGGATAGTAACATAGTTTTAATTTTTTTTTATTTTTCCATATCTTGAAGAGTTTTAAATCCAGATATTTTATTTTTACTCGCTTTAATCGTGTATTTTATTATATACACAATTCAGAGCTATTTTTAACTATAATTGCTTGGTTGATTCGGCAGATTTGATAACCAGAGCTCTAGTTACACCACACCGGCTCATTAGTATATTGTTTTAGTCTTTTATTTTTATATGTTTCATGGTGTTTATTAAATTAAACTTTGTGCTATTATTATTATTTGTCCTGTTGATAACGTATGTGTCTGCTGAACGGGAGGTCTCGAGTTCGATTCTCGGGTCGGGCAAAGTGTTACAGAGCTTTTCCTCAGCGCGGAGTCTGGCAATGTGCCCGGTAACAGGAAGCTATTCATAATCATGCCGAAACGTCGTTATCGGGACTATCAGGGCAAATAGAAGGTATTTTGTCATCATTTTCGAGTGACTACGCGATTGAGATCAGTGAAATAAATATTATTACTTGGAATTGAAATTTTAATTCTTTTTCAAAATGATGTTCTTTTTGCATGCCTTAATATTAAATTACGCCTAATCAGTATATATATTATTATATATATATTATTATTATATAGGTAATTGTCGCTTGCCTCTTGCCTCGAAGAGCGATTTAAACCGTTAGTCCCGCTGTCTAGTAGATCTTTGGCAGTCGCTATAGGGTGTCAGTACCCCCCAATAAACTGAACTGCAATAAACATTACGACGAAGTTTTTTAGTCATTCGGAAGTACATTTTTGAGTAGCGATATTTCATGGTATAGATAGACCAGTGTCAGTTTTCAGTTTTTATAAAGCAGAAATGCCTAAACTTTGTACTAAACTGCAAACATTATAGACTATTTTTAACCTCCATTCAGCACCAAAGCACTTATGAGAGAGCTAAAATTATGATGACGCAGTCTGCGTGGGATGCTTCCTACGCAGTGGCTTGCTATTGGTTGATGATATCTGACTCGTGACGTCAGTAGGCGGGATTTCAGGCTAAGCTTGTCAATGCGTTTAGTTGCATTTTGGTTGTTCCATTGATGTTATTTTTATAGAACGAGGTTCTTCAGATTTTTGGGTTCATGAGGTAAATTGCAATTCAACAGCATGTAATATAGAATTATCTAAATAAAAAACAAATTACGTTGCAATGTTGACTTTGATCTTAAGATATTTTAGTGTCATATAAGAATATGGTCCGATCGTTAACAATTAAGTCTTACAATCTAGACATTATAAGTTGTAGGATAATTAGTAGCTTAGATAAATTAAAAATAAAAAAATAAAAATATTTCTCATTCCATTTCGATATACATACTTAATATTGTTATTTTCAAGCGTATTTCTAATTTGCCCACCGTATTACGTAAATTGTAAGACAATTTATTGCTATTCGATAACATATATATTACCTGCTAGAGCTGAGTTTTAGTAAGCCACACTTTAATATGCTAAACTGGTCGGCAGACTTCTAAAGATTTCAAGTAAATTATTAACAACTCACGATCAACTCAAACTCACAATATTTTCCTTCATTGTTCAGCGGGTGATAATGTGCACATAAATGTACCGAATGGTGACGGAAAGAATAAAATTGTCACCGTTCTATTACCTTCAGTGGGTGTTGTAAGAGGCGACTAAGAAAAATAAATGACTGCACACGGTTGGTGTAGTGGTTTGACACTGCGCCGAGTGTCGTGGGTTCTATTCCCACACGAGACAACACTTTGTGTGATCCATAAATTGTTGTTTCGAGTCTGTGTGTTCATTGTGTCCGTTGTTTGTATGTTTGTAAAGTCCCCCGCGACACAGGATTTATTCCTAGCGCGGGAGTTGTCTTTTTCAAAAAAAATAAAAACGAGACAAACAGTTCCTTTGTGAAGAAAAGGAAAACTCGCCATCAAACGTCTAGCCAGCGTGGTTATTTCACAACGCTATTGGAACACAAATTGGGCGAGTTTTTGACCAGCAGTGGATTGCCAAATTCGTGATATATGCACAAAACTTAGAAACGGACTACCGTTACACCTATATAATCGAACTTTCACTATTTCGCTAAGATTTAATAAGTATCCATGCAAATCTATAGGCTGTTGAGCCTTGCTAATTTCACCATGAATCGACCGGTTCGATTGGGAAATTACTACACACTCACAGAAAATTGACGTAAAGTAACAGAACGTATACTGTTGCGTTTCGTTCGGTGAGTGAGAGTGCCGGAGGCCCCATCTCCTATTCCTACAGCCTTATCCCAATCCTTCTATTCCTTTTCCCAACCCAAAGGGCGTCAATGTTCTTGTGACTACTATGGTGATGCGTCGAGTTTGCCGCTTATTATATAACAGACCATACATTCTCATTGTAATCTGATAAAAGTAGATTGGTATTGGAATTTTATACCGGTACTAACAACCAACGATACCGCAGGTTTAAAGCGTTGAGGCCCAAATATCATTTTTGGGACATAATACTTAGGTGAAAACATTTTTCATATAATATCATATGCCTGAATCGAAATTCAATGATTTTACGAGCGTATAACCATAAAAATTTTGCTATTTTTTATTTGATACCTACTGTTAGTTTAACTTAATACCTCGATAAATTGACATGCTATGCATTGCAGTTATATAACACCATCGTTTAGTTACTGTGATAATTTCAATTGGCTTAAAATGATATTAATAATTGCTGAATAAATATTTTTTATATAATAATTTTATTATATGGTATAAGTTTTTATCATATCAATTATTAATCCAATTTACTTGGGCAAGTCGGTCGCGGCAGAATTCGGCGGACATTCGTCGACCAAATTGGAGACATCCTAAGAAATGGAAAGGTCCGAAGTACCCGAAACCGGCGAGCATGTATGAAAAGAGTAATGAGTGAAGAGGAAACGCGTGAGGTTTGTAAGGATAAGAGCAAGTGGCGTTCTGTTGTCTCTGCCTACCCCGACGGAAAAAAGGCGTGAGTATATGTATGTTTGTATGTATTTATTTGTATGGCAAAATTAATGAGAATTGAATAGATGAAAAACCTATTGTCTTGGATCATTATACTTAATTATTTCAACAATACAATGATTAACAATAGGCAGTCGTCAGTCGTCAGCATCAAGAATTCGTTAATTATAGAACAAAGAAAATGCATAAGTATTTTAACAATTCTATAAATACGTTACATAAAAGGATCGAAGCGAAGTGGAGCCTAGAATCCGAAGCAACTGTCTTGGATCGCGACAGGGATAAATCTAGGATGATTATAATAAAATACATTATGTGAAATAAACCGCTAAAATTGTTTCCACGGTGATCTTGTGACTACCGCAAATGGTTATATGTTTTGCATGCAGGGTACTTTTTATGTTTGTTTTATAAAGTCATTTGTGGCACAAGAATAACACACGTACGTGCGGTTATTGGTTGAAAATTATAATTATAATAAATCATTTTTAACTTGACAACTGAATTATCGTAACGTACTTATGTATAAAATTACACAACTTTTATAAATATGAATGCTTTCTGAAACAAAGCTGAGTCAACGATCAAAGACAAAGTTTTCCTTTTTTAGCAACAAGATCTACTTTCTTCTCATTATCTTTACCATGAAGCTCTTTAAAGATATTCAAACATCAAACATATAGATTATCGAGACTTATAACAAATCTACATGCCTCAATTTATTGTCAAACGGCGAAGCGGTTGAACACCTTACTTGCAGTTAAAATTAACTTCCGAGTTGCTCTATATTATATTTGCAAAACTTACCAAACTTACACCGCTTGTAAACAACTACTGCTGGTCTTTATGACAGATCCTGAATCTCCCTAACTAAGTTTGCCTGATGAGATCTTATAATTACATACAAGTCTCAAGAGTAATTAATTCATAAGACACACTCGTAAAATGCACTGAAACTACAATCTTGTATCCACACTCACACTTAAAATAACTATACAAACACAAAGATATATTATTCACACATGTAGCTCACAAGATGCAAACAAGATGTATACAACTTTGATTGAAAAGTGCATGAGTTTTCTCACGTGTGTTCTACTTTTTGAACAACATACGCTGTTCTTGCCGAATACCCGTCCCAACTTTGAACTGAGACCAGTGTGTAGCAGTATATATTAATTTGTCTACTGGACTTATATCATTTCTGTACTGTCTTCTCTTTCATAACTATACTATTAGTCGATAAGATTTGTATTTTATTCAGCCCTGTGATCTATCACATTTTATCGTACACAGAGTCGACCAATTCTTATACTATTTCAAAAATAGTATGTACTTGAAAGATTGCGACATTTAAGATAAGTTTTTCCACAGTCTGATAAACCGCGGGTTAGTAAATTAATTGCGATATTTTTTTCTAATTTAGAATACGTATTGAATAATGCTTATGGTGGTGCAGTGGTGGTAAACTAGCATATAGAGACAATACTAACTTATACCTAATTTTAGTAATTCGCGTGCAAAGCGGAAAATAAAAAGAGAAGCAAGTCATTTTTTACCTCTTTCTTTATTACTATTGTAAATATTCTATATATAATACTATGTACATGATACTTACTTTGTAGAAACTAGGCCTACAAAGGCGTAACTTATTAGAGAAAAGATATTCGTAATTCGTTCACAACAAATTGTAATATCTTTCCTATTAACAATACTTGTATCTTTGGACAAAACATAGCGCACTTAAACTAATTTAAGACCTATACTGTATACATTCAACTATATTTAACGAATAAAATTCTGATTCTTAACAAGTAACACCAAGTTTATTAGACCATCAAATAAAAATTAATATTTTACTGATTTTATTAAATTAAAAAATCACATTATCCTTTATTAATTTACGTCTTTTAGGCCTAGTTTCTGGACTTTCAAATAGATGGATAAATAGATTTATTTCAAGTAGTGCGTATTAAGGAATTCTGTCTGTGTCTGTACTCTGACATTTTTTATACATAATCAACCTGTATCAATAGCACCCAGTACATTATCAAGGAGAATATTTGCTAAAAATAAGTTTCCCGCAAACCCAGATGGGACGCGCCAATACGAGATAATACGAGATACACTGTAGGTCGTGATTCGCGACACGACGTGACGTCATCGCGTGGGAGTGGGATACATACGTCAGTGTTGGATTGTTACGTAGTATTCAATATTTCTCATATATTATGATAAATATGGTGCGGCTAGGGTAGAGCATTTACTGTATACTACAGGTATTGAAATACTAGCATTGTTCCTTCTGTGATACTGACCTTTAAAGGGAAGTACTCCTACACTTTTCTTATTTTTCTCGCAATTGAAATCCTACTGCAGTCCACCCACTCTACTTTCTTACTGTTCCTTTATTACGTTATGTAGCATATGGTAAACAAGCAGGTGGATCGCCTGATGGTAAGCGATTACTGTCGCCCATGGACACAAGCAACACCGGAGGAGTCATAAGTGCGTTACCACCCCCAGGTTGGGAAAGAAATAGGAGGAGGAATAGGGAAGTAGCCTCAAGTTGATGAAGCGATGGTGCTAATACTCTCCTCTATAAGGCAACGTACTTACTACCACACCAGTATACCCGACGTTTCGTAGCGACGTTATTACGCGAATCGCAGTCAGCATCACCATATCAGCCGATAGAGGTCCACTGCTGGGCAAAGAACTCTCACAAAGTTCTTCACACAGCACCACGGGCAGAGCATAATTTATCTCAAACTTACCGATAAACAACTCTATTACTAATGGCGAGTCTCTAAATATTTTATCTTTCTAAAAAAGACAACACCCGCCCTGGGGCAAAATTCTGTGTCGCGGTGGACTTTACAAACATACATCTAATAATGGACTGCCTCCGTGGTCCAGTACGCAATCCGCGTATGCGACTGCGGGTCGGAGGCCCCGGGTTCGATTCCCGGGCCGGGCAAAGGTGTTACTGGGTTTTTCCGAATTCTCAGTAATAGCACGGGGTCTGGTAATGTGCCCGGTAACGGCAATAGGCTCGCTGCCTATTACATGGGACCTAAAAATTCATGGCGAAATGTGGGTGTAATATTTACACCTCTGCCTACCCCTTCGGGGATACAGGTGTGAGTCTATAAATAAAAAACATCTTTTTTTTTTTTTTAAATCGTTTATTCATTTGGGTCACAATGTGACGCTTATGAACGTCAAAATAATAAATTTATAAAATAATTACTTAAAGACTCTACATTTACATTTACTGCCACGATCGCAAAGCAATAGGTAGAACCATGAGAAAGAACGGGCAATAAAACTCACGGTCACTCTTTTTCTTCGCCAGGTTTTGCATAATACACATAATTTACATTTTGTTAGGTGCTGCAACTGTTACACCTTCTATATCGCTTGTATATATTTACTGTACATAATAATAATCTAATGGCCAAATGAACACCCAGACTTGAAACAACAATGTATTAAGAAATCACATAATTGTGTTGTCTCGTGTGGGGATCGAACGTACAACACTTTGCGCAGTGTCAAGCAGCGAGACGGTCGCTTAACTGCGAAATTCGATTTATCCATTTTTTTGAGATTTTAGATTCGTTTTGAAGTCAAACTACGGTTTGCGGATTCTATCGTGATATATTGGTTTTAGTTAATTTACATTTAAACCGAATGATCTAGAACTACATTTTTTTTAATGATTACTAGCCAATGTTTCAGTTTCTTTACAGGAACCGTGGTCACGGCAGACTGAGGCGATATTTGTCTGTCTTGAATTTAAAAGTTATCTCAAAGTACCCGAACATTTTTCAACTATTGGTACGCAGAATGCGCTCACAGTGTCTTGATGTCTTCTGCTGACTTTGTCCTTCTTGGGTTTCATTAGCCTGGTAACAGGGTCCCAAGCTGGAGGAGCATTCCAACCATCTTTTCTATTGAAATTAGGGTTTTTTTAATTTCAATAGCTTCACGTATCATTCTTGGAATAAAGCAGTGTTCTTTTGCGAGTATCTGTGGTTTATCATTTTAGATTCGTTGTTGACATAAATTCCATACAAAATATGTCAAACACGAATTTCGAATCTCAAAATCCATGGATGGGTCAAATATTGAAACCGGCCGGTAACCGGTCGCGTCGTCCATTGATATCCGACTTTAATCAACGGTCAAACAAACAAGTTTTATTAGTATAGATAATTATTTTTTCATCTTGCTAACGACCATTATCAGAAATACAGTGGGCGGATCATTCATATAATCGTTAAGAGACATCAGCAATCACATAGTGGCATTCAATTAAGTAAACGATCATATTTTGTTCTCTAAGCTATTGACATCCGGAGGATATATGTAATTGTGTACGTTCCATTATTAGAACAGTATTAACCAAATATTTAATGTATGTCAGTTTAGTGTAGCGGTGAAGGCAGCGATAGGTTTGTGGAGATAGCAATAGAGGAGGATACAAGGGAGAGTATCGGATTCGAATCCACGGCACGCACCACTGACTTTTCGCAGCTATGTGCGAATTAATTTGCTTATTACCGTTTACCCCATGCGTCGGAAAGCACGTTCAAATGTGGGTCCCGGCTTTTATGAGGATCTTATCTTTGACAATCGTAAGAAGGAGTCAGTACCCTCAAATAAACTGATACTGGTCTAAACCGTGGAATATCGCTAACCCTTCGGGTTGCGGTGGTCAGACGAGAGTCACTCTGTGGAAAAGCTAATATTCTGTCAAATCGGCAGGCCGATTCAGAATGTCACGACAAGTAATCGTACGATATGTCAAATTATTGTCCTCGTCTTTTATCCGCCTATCAGAGATATTTTGAACGAATATTCATTGAATTCGGTTTATTTATTAATTTACTTCATACTGAATGCATAAAATTGATAGGAAATGCGATAGTTTTTACAAAAAATGAGGTAGTCCGTTTGACAATTAACGGAATCGAATGTCAAATGAGATATCGAACGATTCTGAATCGCCCCCCTGGTTTGACTAGTAAGCGGACCCCGGACTCCAAGGCGAAATATCTTGAATGTAACTGGGATAACGCTAAGACGTTAAAGACGATGGAGTTTGGTGTAGCGGTATTATTTATACACGTCTCACTTTATTTGGTGTACGTAACGGACTGCCGAGACGATGGTGTCGGCTTCGATCCCCAGGAACCCCGGGCACATACCTCTGACTTTTCGAAGTTATGTGTGTATTAACAAATGTTAATTAACGCTCGCTTAATAATGTGCCCGACAGATGGCAATAGGCTCGCCCCCTATTACATTGGGACCGAAACATAACTGGCGAAGTGTGGACGTGTAATACACCTCTGCCCACCCCTTCGGGGATAAAAGGCGTGAAGTTATGTTATGTTATGATTATTTGGTTGCTTTGTCATAACCCTACTTTTGCTACTGTTTACTTTAATCCATGAAATATATTCCTTAACACGTAGGATTCACGTAAAAAAATGTTAAGAATGAAGAAAAGAGGCCCGCAGGTAAGACTTTTGCTGCTGAAGTTAACGTTGCTTGTATTATACTTATTTTATATCTTACATTTTCGGTGAACCTTTACTATTTACCTACAGCTAAAATAGAACAGTTTTCACAAAAAGAAATATGTTAAAAAAATCTAGGTCTAAAACAAGAATAAAAATACGTGTTAACTCCGCAGCGGAGTTTATATGTATTTATTTATCCATGCGTATTATAATATATTCGGTGGCGTAGCGGGAGTGTAAACGACTGCCACGTCGAAGGTTGAGGGTTCGATTCCCGCTCAAGCCAAACAGTTGTATGCGTGAACGTGGATGTATGTCTTGGTCTGGGTGTTTCTATGTTGTATTTACAAAAAAGTATATAGGTACGTATGTTTAGTAGTAGGTAGTATATAGTCAAGTACCTAATAATACAAACTTTGCTTAGTTTGGAACTAGATGGTGTTGTATGTGTGTGTGGTAGAATTATTTATTCGCAGATCCGCTCCCTTCTGCTCCAGCGAAGAAGCAGTCAACTATTCAGCCTAGAAGTATTGCCTTGGAGATATTGTGTTGAGCTCGAAATCTGCGTAGCTATATGTAGAGAGACATTTTTACTACTAACGAGGTTAATCCATAGTAAAACTATGCTCTGGGCCACATGCCTCATAAACCTAGTAACAAAACTTTATTGTCAAACTAGAGGACGCCAGCAGCTACGCCTGCATTTTTTTTTATTTACCCGTTTTGGCCGATCCCGTGGGAATTTCGGCTGTAGCATGTCTGTCAGTCAGTCAGTAACGCACGGATTTTATATATTAAGATTAGTTCCTGTCTGCGGTTGTAAAGCTCACTGGAAAAAAAGGTAGCCTATGTGCAAATCTACATTGATATATAAGCTATACTACTAGTTAGACAGCCTCCGTGGTCCAGTGGATAGCGTATGCGACTGCTGATCGGAGGTCCCGTGTTCGATTCCCGGGCCGGGCAAAAGTGTAACTGGGTTTTTCCGAATTCTCAGTAGCAGTACCAAGTGTGGTGATGTGCCCGGTAACGGCAATAGGCTCACCCCTTATTACGTGGGACCTAAAAATTCATGGCGAATTGTGGGTGTAATATTACGCCTCTGCCTACTCCTTCGAGGATACAGGCGTGAGTCTATAAAAAAATATATTTTTAGTCCCACCTTCATTCCTTCTACTGTATCACCTGTGTATCCAGATTCAGCAGCAGTGACCATAGATGAGAACGACCTTTGACACTCGTGAAGTGAGGGAAGTTAAACTGTCTTGAAACCCGCAACGAACCAAAGCTATTTTGCTACAAAGTTTCGTCAAAATCTGGTATGTTAATGCATGCAATTTTATTCTTATCCAGGAATTATCTTATTAAAAAGTATCGTCCTAGCTCTCGACTTCGAAACAAATGATTAAAATAAATATGTACGCCGTAATAAGCAACCCTGTTAACCAAATTCAAACAAATGTCAGTGTGTGATACAAAATGATTTCCCATTTCAAAGAAAACAATAATAAATTGGTTTAACAGTGAACCCGCATTATTTTCTTCATAAATGTATTACTTACGCAAATGTATGGCATTGGTGAGGTTGTTTCGAATAAAATGTATTATTTGAAGATGTGTGTGATGAAATTAGATTTGGGAGCTTCAATGATCTTGTGAGTAAATATTTTTAGCTTTGATCTGTGAGTGCAGTGATAGTCTCAATTTAACTAACGATATAATACTAAGAGTACAAGTATCTAGATTGGAGATCACGCCTTGGTAAACGTAGTGTAAGTCGACCTCCGGCTGGAGTGACGATATACGCAAAGTGGCTGACAACGGCTGGACACGAAGAGCATCGGTGTCAGTAGCATCGCGATATAGGCCCCTCCAATGACATGTCATTGGAGGGGCCTGTATCCAGCAGGGAACTGTGGCAGGCTGATCAGATGATGATGATAACAATACTAGATGAATGGCTTTGAGGATATGTCTGCATATTAAGACTTTTTTAGTATCCACTTAACTAAAGCCTAATCACAAGATCTAAGACTGGTTTCAGAGTCACGCGTTTGACCGGCGCCGGTGGCCGGCGCCGCCGGTCAAACAGCGCGTTTGGAGCGCGGACCACTGTGAAACGAGTTCGCGTTTCTCTTCGCAATGTATGAAGCTTCGACGGCGCGCGTCTCACTCGCGGCGCGTTTGAACTGCGTGACTATGAAACGCTACTATTAAAATAGGACAGCGCTGCTCACCGGCGTGCTTCTGAAATCAGCCTAAAATTCTCAAATACGGCACAAATTACGTTTTATTAAAACCGGGAGACCTTACAAACAGTCTGTCAACGGACACAAATAAATCAAAAATTCGAAACTGCAGTTTGTAATTGTGTTGTTGTGTTCTTTTTCTTTTTTTTTTGTAATCACACCAACTCTTGTCCTGTTTGTGGATCGAACCCATAACAATTGGCAGCACATTCGGCAGTTTCAAATGGTCAGGTGATGTCTTAAATTTGTGCCACCAGTTTTTTGTTATTCCAATTTCGTAAGGCTGCAGTGTCTCAAAACATTTATAGTAACATCTTGACTTGAATTATACACCTAAACCTTCTTGAGTGATCACAGTAGTCTTTGAGTTTATGGCGTTCATACAGACAGCACGTATCATCATCAGCCCTTAATACAACTGTCCCACTGCTGGGCACGGGCCTCTTCTCTCTATGAGAAGGGTAAGGCCATAGTCTACCACGCTGGCCAAGTGTGGGTTGGTAGACTTCACATGTCTTTCGAGAACATTATGGAGAACTCTCAGACATGCAGGTTTCCTCAAGATGTTTTCCTTCACCGATAAGCAAGCGATAATTAACAATTTAATACGCACTTAACTTCGAAAAGTCATTTGTGCGTGCCGTGGATTTGAACCCGAGACTCTCTGCGTAGCAGGCTGTCGGTCTCTCCACTCGGCTATCGCTGCTTATTTTACTGTGTATATACAGCACGTATAAATGACAGTTATCAACTAACAAGGTTAGATATTTAAAGTAACGGATTTATACCTGGCGGTCGAGTAATTTTCCATGGTCAGCTATGCGGAGCCCTTTTGCGTGTCACTGCCAAACTTTTCCAAACATTCGTATTATGTAAATGCGTATTCGGACATCCAAAAGTTAGCGGCGTACATTGTTTATAAATAATTTTATAATCAAATGTAGTAACTTGACATTTGCAACCCCTTTTTTTCAGAGCTGTCGCCAAGATAACAAAAGTGATTAATTATTACAATAATTTATAAGTTTCTATAGCTTATAAGTATCCAGCAAATGATGATATTTTCAATTTGTATTTAAATTTCTTGTATTGTATCATTTATTATTTTTATTTTAATCAACCAATTTTACTTATAATTCCATGACATTTACAATTTTTGTGACATTAAATTTATATTTAATACAATATTAAACAACTTTGCACACCACAATGGTAAAATATGGCATATTCAACTATACACATGTATTGTATCATCTTGAAATAAATAGTGATAATAAATTGATTTAATTTGAAGCTCAGTGAAGTCGAATGGACTGCTAGAATTAATACTACTTGTTGCGCTACTAGGTATTGAACGAGTAGTAGAGATACGAACAGACTAGAATGCAGATGATCATAGATTCAAACGCACGGCTCGCACCACTGCTTTTCAGTCATATGAAAAAGTAATTATGTATACATACATACATAGCCTCACGCCTATACCCCCGAAGAGGTAGGCGAGAGTATATTGCTACAACCACTTTTCGCCAGATTTATTTTAGTTCCACGTAATAGGGGGCGGGCCTATTGCCGTACCGGGCACATTACCAGATTCCGAGCTGCTATTGAGAATTGCCTAACGGAAAAACCCAATAACACTTTGCCCTACCCGGGGATCGAATTCGAGACCTCCCAATCCCACTCGCACAATAATGCCGCGAGACCAACGAGGCAGTCTAATTATGTATGTTTATCAATTTGTCTAGTACGCATAGAACAAAGTGCTGCTTGATTTGGGACTAGATGAGGTTGTGTGAATGCAGTAGAACATTATTTATTTATGCATATTAAATAGTTAATCATCGCTTGCTAAAAAAATATCATGAGAGACTTTCTCATAAGGCGTGTAGTCTACTTGCACTTGGCCTGTAGTGTGATTCTGTAAGACTTCATTTTAAACTTCGAATCTGAATCCGCTGTGAGTCAAGAAGATTGGCGTTCGAAAACTCGGTTGATAATTCGAATCTACACTAGCGCTACTCTTGCGAGCGTGTTTGCGAGTTGAACTAAATTGACCTCGAGATTTTGACAGATAAAGTATGAGATGACGTAAAAAGTGGCATTCTATAAGGTAATTCCACCGTCACTTCGATGCTCACTTTGCACTCAAAATCAAGGTCATTTCGAACCTTATGCTAAGTGAGAGCAAATAGCGACGTGATATGCGACTTGTTGTTGGAATTTTACAGAATCGACGTGCTGTAGGCAGTAGGCATGGAACAGTTTATGTAAAAAACTGATATTTTTTTTTAATTCAATAGTCTGCAAACTAGCAGGTGGATCGCCTGATGGTAAGCGATTACTGACGCGCATGGACACAAGCAACACCAGAGAAGTCACAAGTGCGTTGCCGCCTTAGAAGGTGAGAGGAGGGTAAAGTGCGATGAGTAAAAGGAATGAGGAGAAAGGAGAGTGTGAGAGCCCATCAGGGGATGGGCTCACGCAGTCTCACTCACCGAACGAAAAGCAACAGTATTGGTACTGTCACTGTACTGACTGACATGTAACGCACAGCCAAAACGATTGGGCGCTAGAAACTGACATATGGCATGTATATTCCTTGGTCGCCATAGGTGCGCACTATAAGAAGATTTTCCGAAATTTCTAAGACATCGTAAAGAAACGGTTAAATTAAAATAAAAGTGTTCGGGAGTAGCTGCGGGCATCCTCTGGTGTAAATATAAGAACAAAGTATCACTATTTTTAATATTGTTTTATTACTATGCAAATGTTACACGCTTAAGCAAAAATTTTAAAGCTAATTTTAGTTTTATGCACCTTTTTTCAGTTAATAAGGTCGGTAAATCCTTTTAGTTGTAGTAGACGTTTTCAGTCTCATCTTCATCTTACATTCGATGCAACCTACTGTCTACTTGATGCTTCCTAACATTTGCAAATTCTTCATTAAGACTTAAACTCCCATGAGCTCTCGAGCGTGCGCTTGGCATGCTTCAGGCGTGCGCTCGGCGTTGACTTTGTGCTACATAGTGAACGCTGAGCGCAAGCTGGGTGCGTTCAAAGAACGCACACGCCCAATGTGAGAGCGACCTAATACAAATCTGCTTACAAAAGAAACCCTACAAACCTACCCACATCACCCATTCTTTAGAAAACGTACGAGTTTTTTAATATCTTGAAACAGTTTGTTTCTTGTAATCTTAACTCGGAGAGACAACAAGTTGACATCTCATGAGATCGAAATAAATGCAATATAAACAAGAACACCACTTCAATATTTAACTATTATTGCAGTCGGTAGCGAACTGAAGATAAACTGCGATGAAAAAACATACATAAATGTACTGGTGGGTTTGTTATTTGAAAGTAGGTATATCGATATATCTATACTAATATCATAAACTTAAACATTTTGATTGTTTGGTTGAACGCGTTTATCCCAGGAAATACTGGTCCGATTGAATAATTATTTTTATCCCGGATAGCTCATTTATCGAGAAAGGCAATAGGATATATAACAACACGCTATGAGCTACGGGTGCGGAGCAGTAGCCCTAAATAACGCGGGTGTGACGGCGGGCTTAGCTAGTTTTTATATAAGTATATGTCACCGGAAAATAACAAAAACCGCAAATTTTTAAATTTCCTAGGAAATGTACAAACTTTTGTAGGATTCTAAACGAGAGATAAATTGTATTAATTTACGTCCAGATTTTCGGAAATTGATAAACTTACCGAATTCATTCGTAAGATAATAAGTAGGCAATGGCCAAATGCCATGTGCGCTCTGATTGGTTGAATAAGTCACGTATTCCATTTCTTTCCTCGCCAGCGCCATTCTTCGCCACTTTTACGAATAAACCAGAACTTTAGCGATGTTAATGAGGCTAAGTTAACAGAGCCCTGGTTCGCAGGGCTCCTATTTTTGTGTTCTGGGTCACAAAAAACCTAACATAACCTATTAAGTTAAACTAATGCCGACCTTCATTAACACCAACCCACCAATTAGAGAGTAGTGTGTTATTTGACGTATTTTAAAGAAGCGTAAAATTAAAAGCTCTTCTGTGATTGGTCGAACCGTTCAAAATCTTACGAATGGATATCCGTGAGTTTATAAATTTACTACGAAATGTCGCACATTGATAAATTTGCGAAAATGTGGTCGTAAAATAATACAATTCATCTCCCGTTTAGAATAAACCCCGTTTAGAGTAAAAAACGAAACTTTATAAATTTCCTAGAAAATTTATAAATTTGCGGTTATTGTTATTTTCCGGTGTCATATATACTAAATACCAAGGATTAAATGGGGAATTAAGAAAGGGGATTGTAGATGCGGGCTTAACCTGGACCGGACTAGTACAAGATCGTGGGAAGTGACAAGAACAAAGAGAGGCCTATGGTCAGCAGTGGACAGTGTGGACACAGTTGGGCTGTGGATGATGAAAGGGTAGTAATGTATCCTCATCCAAATCTTGCATTTTAAATTTCCACAGCTTAGTAGAAGTATCTTCAAATAATTTCCCACGTTAAAAGAATTACGTGCTCCCATGTTGTGCTTCTGAGCTCTGAAATCTGGCAATAGTTGGTATTTGTTCAATTAAACATTATTGTGACTACTGACAAAAACGAAAAAAATATACTTAAAAAGTGATTCGACTTATCGGTCAACCACGCGGGTTCATTACGCTTTATATTTTATATATATATTATATTATATATATTTTATATATACATTAGCTTAAATAATATGCGAATGTTCTAGATAAAATGATGTTGCACTACGCACGCCGTGGAACACCGGCCGCATACAATTATTTAGCGCAATTACAGTCCAGGTACGTTGTATAATTTGGAGGCCGCATCTACTAGGTGCTGCGTATTACACGTAAAATGATGTGAACACGCCGTTGATTCGCTTTGTTAGTCTGTGGCGCATTTGCCAGCGTATTTTGAGAAGAACATTCATCAGCCTTTAACAGTCCACTGCTGGACTAGGCCTCTCCTTTGAAAGGAGGAATTGGCCTACTATACCACGCTGGCCAAACGGGTTGATATAGGGTTTGTATCAAGTTTTACTTCTCTTATAGCGCTGTTTTCGGCACAACATGGTCCCTCTGTCGGCTAATATGCTCCCTCTGTCGGCTAATATGCTCCCTCTGTCGGCTCTTACGACAACCATGGGATGATATGGGGTGGTGACATTCCGTATTATTATTCCGTCACCACACGGATGAGAAGAACATTACTAGAATTTGATTATTAATCCTGATGTTGTGGTCGGTTGCAAAAATGTGAAAGGAATTTATTGGTACCTATAAGTGTTACGGGGCTCCTTCAGCTTTCTGTGATAGCTTCTTGGCATTATTCAAGAAATTTATACATATAACATTCTTGCGTTACTGACTGACTGACATACAACGCACAAGATAAACTACTGGGCGCAATAAGCTGATATTCGGCATATCTATTCCTTGGGAAGTGTCCATCCTAAGGGGGTAAACGTGGGTCAATGTTACATACAATAAATTCAAAACACACTAAAAATGTTATCTTTCTTTGGTTTATCCTGATGCTGATTATTATCCTGGGGCGAGACAGGCTTTACCTGCCCTTTCTGATGCACGAAAGCCAGGATTAATATCATAGCCATTTTCATAACCGTACGGTGTTCTATTGAAAGGGAATACTACCGATGCGTTCAGACCATCTTTGTTCTGCAAATGCGAGGTATCCGAGTAATTTATGATATATGTATGTAAGTTATAGGGATACGTTGACGAATTCAGGAAAGAAAAATATATTCTCGGTTACTGTAGTCTGAAAGTAATATATTCCAAATCCAAGTCATATATTTTAGGGCAGGCAAATCCACAAAGTTCAAAGAAATAAAATATACTAGTCGGCCTAGCAGAATGAAAAATTAAATATGTATCAAAGGCTTATGAGTGCTTTTACAAAAAAGTGCATTATATTATGATAAATAAACAAATAAATATCCATAGCTCTTTCCAAAGTTGAATAATAATTTACTATTTTACCTGCATAAAACAAGCTCAAAAGTAAGTGCAAAATTTATTTCGCCAGAAACAAACGGTTGTTATTCTGCATTAGTAAGGTGGTTGGGGTTTTGCTTAGCTTTAATAAACAGGGCTGTTCCACAAAATTCATTACGTCAGAATTCGCGCGCTTCCAGGGACAATAATGAGCTACTTAGTGTGGACTTGTGAGGTACACACGGCTTGTAAGGATAGCCAGCACTGTTTAATTATGCTCAGACATTTCTCAGCTACGGAATATTGTTATTACCTTTGGGTTATGGAGGTAATCCGACAGTCACTTTGTGAAAGGCTAGTACTCTTTCATACATTCAGACTAGAAAGTGGACTCCAAGCGCCAAGGTGAATAACTCTGATGCAGCTGGGATAACGCTAGGACGATGATGATTTAATTATGGCCAAATTGGCTTAAAGTTATAGGACCCTACGTTTACTCTGCCTGACTCGGTTTACGATGATCAAAATATTATAAGCTCTGCCAACTAAATTCAAATAAAGTACCTACCTATAGAGTATTGTGGTCCACTTATTGGTTTAACCAGATATGACAGAATAGTTAGCTTTTCCACAGAGCGGTCTAACCTACGCAACCCCATGGGATAACGTTTCGTTTAGACTAGTGTCAGTATATTTAAAGGTACCGACGCCCCATAGCAACTGTCAAAGATTGGCATCGATTCACTTTCTCACTGCACTAATATTGACACAGGTCGACGACGCGATAGTAAGATACATTTATTTAGCACAGGTCACCGATATCACTTCACAATAACCATTTATTCATATCAGCGAAAAATGACGCCATTTTAACGACCCGACTGAACAACATTTCTAAAAACTGTTTATCAAATATTATGCAATATATACAAAAAATACGAAATATATAACCAACAATGGGAACTTTGTGAGAAACTTATCTTTATTTCACTTTATTTTAATTATTACATATTATCATTTAAAATAGGAAGGACGGCTACCGGCCGACGCGCAACGCCCGAAAATGGCATCACAAAAATTAGTAACACTTTTTTTGTAAATGTTCAAATACCTGGCTAAAATAAATATTTAAAAAATATGCTTCACTAAATTTTCAATAAATTGATATATAATACTAATACAATCACATAGCATTTGCGTTGAGAATAAATTTTTGAAAAATTACAAATTCAACTTAGTTGATCGCCACAGCGCAATATGGCGGCACGGAGAAAACTGAGCACCGAAATCAGCAATTTTATTATTTTTCTCGGTAACAAGCTTGGAAATATGGTACAAATTGATGGCATTGTGTTGGTTAATCAGTAACTAGTCGATGTACGTTTTTATGATTGTAACCAATCACACAACACCGGAGTGAAGTTCACTCAAATCCTTATGGGCACACCGTGCCCGTAGGACACTACCAGCCTATTTCTCTTGCGGGCACATCGTGACTGTAGGACATTCAAGGGGTTAAACACACTCTCGATTACCATTTTAAGGGGTTTAGAGGTGAAAATTCTTATATACATAGTTATAAAACGAACGCACTGTGTAAAATTCATATTTCTAGTTTAACTAGTTTTTAAAAAGCTCAATATTCCAGACCTTAATGTAATGTTATCGATTAGATAAAAATTAAATGCAATCGAATCATCAACAATTTCGATTGTCGCATCCACAAAATGCGTAACATTTATCAGCAATGTAATACCTATCCGATAAGCATGCTAGACTAAAGTGCCGTGTGTCAACGCATGAAACAATACAAGTGTTGCGCTTGGATACACACGGATGGACGGCGCTAGCGTCGCGTATTGCATACAAAACACCATCAGCAAAAAATCACAGCAAATTTCCATTTTTGTTCTTGAAAATTATAGACGCATTTCCTTAACCACTTGTTTATAAATGGGTTTAGGAAGTACTTTAAACTATTGTAGTGGATTTATTCAGAGTACTGCGGCTTACAATAAATATTGTACTAGTGTTTCTTTGTGTATTGTATAATAAGGTCATAATTAGTACTTACTCTTGCTGCTGCTGCATTGTACGTAATAGTCTCTAGATCTATAGATTATATAGAATCTAGTTCTCTTGTGACAATAATAATGGCGATTTTGGTGCCATCTGTTGGTTGTAAGTTTGAATCATAATAGTATAAGATTTGGTTAGATATTGTTTGGCTACATAAAACTTAAATCCTCATTACCTCCTCGAATTTACGACCTTCGCTTCGCACTGGTACCTTCACAAATTACACACCGAGGAATGTCCTCGGTGTGTAACCTTCCTCACGAATCAATCTCTACCTGTATTGGTGTAAGCCGCATGAAAATCCGTATAGTAGGTAATTAGTTACAAAATTAGTGAGTGCTTGTTTAACACCAACAAACGATGCGACTTGTAAGTAGTGATGATTGCCATATCAAACACATTATCTGCTGCGAACTTAAAACGTTTCTGACTAAATAGCAGTTTTTATAACATAATGTTGACTGAACATAATAAAATCGAAATGACATTATTTTATTTAAAAAACGACAGGACTAAGAAAAATCCCGTCGCGCGGGAGGACCTAACAAACAATAATTAACAGACACAAATAAAACTTAATTTGAGCACGTGGAGAACATGGATGACGAATGACTGACAAAGAAGATAATTATATAACACAAGTGTGAACGGGACAGGGACAGGACGAAGGGTCTAGTGGGATGTTCTCTGACCAGCAGGCCGATTCAGAATGTCACGACAAGTAATCGTACGATATGTCAAATTATTGTCCTCGTCTTTTAGCCGCCTATCAGAGATATTTAGAACAAATATTAATTGAATTCGGTTTATTTATTAATTTACTTCATACTGAATGCATAAAATTGATAGGAAATGCGATAGTTTAGACAAAAAATGAGGTAGCCCGTTTGATAATTAACGGAAACGAATGTCAAATGAGATATCGAACGATTCTGAATCGCCCCCCAGATTGGAGACATCCTAAAATAAAGAGGGTAGAAGTACCCTAAACAGAAGAGCATGCATGAGAAACTTGATGGGAGTGAATAAAGCAAGAGAGGTATGTCAGGATCATTGCAAATGGCGTTTCGAAGTCTCTGCCTACCCCTTCAGGAAACAGGCGTGAGTCTATGTATGTAAGTAGTAAACTTAAACGCGGAACAACAACAATGCCGGTGTGCCACAGGGTGGCGTGCTTTCTCCTCTACTCTTCGCAATATTTATAAATACCATCTCAAACCAATTACTTTCATCCTACCACCTTTACGCAGACGATTTGCAGATATATACGCAAGCTCCTTTGAATAAGCTGGCAGAAGCTACTATTAACGCAGACCTGACCAGAATCTGTGAGTGGACCAAGAAATACGGACTTATAATAAATGCCGCCAAAACTCAGTTAATTATTATAGGCAGCCCTAAACTGGTGTCAAAATCAGTTGGTCTGATCTGCCACAAATCAGTTTTGATGGCCAATTGGTCCCTTTCAGTAAAATTGTGAAAATCTAGGGATCACTACGGATGTAAAAATGACCTGGACATCTCAAGTGCAAGAAACAAGTCGCAAACTTTTTGCATCGGCAGGTTCCTTGCGCAAGTTACGCAACTTCCTTCCAACTGCCACTAAAATTGCGCTCGCTCAATCTTTGCTTCTCCCCATAATTGACTATGCTGATGTCAGCTATCTTGACCCCACAGAGGAGCAGCTGGATAAACTTGAGCGTCTCCAAAACTTTTGTATAAGATTTATATTTGGTCTGCGCAAACATGATCACGTTTCAGATTTTCGCAACAAACTCAAGTGGCTTCCAAATCGTCTTCGCAGGAATACTCACATTCTCACTTTATTATATAATGTTATATTTAATCCTTGTACACCCTCTTATCTCAAAGAACGTTTTAAGTTCCTTCATGACACACATATAGGGTCCTCGAGGTCGTCTGAGGATCTGACACTGGAGATGCCAAAGCATTCCACAAATTATTTTGATAAATCCTTTACTGCACAGGCAGTGCGTCTGTGCTTTGCCATTACAAATCCGAAGAGCAACATCATTGAATATTTTTAAAGTTTCTCTAAAAAACACTACTTAATTAAATAGTTTACTTTCTACGCGAGTTCTAGGTATTTCAGTGTATATATTCATGTTTTTTACATTTATATGTATATTGTACGAATGTATGTATGTATATATCTAATCTATGTATGTGTTAGTATTTGTATGTGTTAAGTAATTGTATGTATGTATTTTATTTATGTCTTTACTATTGCGTATCCAATGTATTAACTACACACAAAACTACACATAAAACTGCTAACAACATTCCTGTCCATCCAAAGGTTGCCTGGAAGAGATCGCACTTAGCGATAAGGCCGCCGATTGTACATTTCTCGTAGTTTTTAAGCTTAGTGTATTGTAAACATTTCTTTTGGTGTGCAATAAAGTATAATCTAATCTAATCTAACAACTTGTGAATGTGATCCTCAAATTGTTGTTTCGTATTTTCGAGTTCAGTGTTGCCTCGTGTCTAAGCCGCTTGTTCTATTACTTTCTACTACCAATATCATTCTGTTACAATAGTTTAATAATATTGTAATTAGTTGAAAAAATATTGTACCTTGCGAATCACCACGTATATCAGACCGACCACTTTTGAAAGTGATTTAAAAAATATGCTAATGTCGATTTCTAAATTATTTATTCAGTTCAAGCTTATGAATCTGAAATAAGTTTGAGAGTTTCCCCCACAACTTTTATATTAATGTACCTAATTGCAGTTTAATATGAATTTATATTGGTTTCATATTTTGGCGTTAAAAGTTGGCGGTATTCTTTAAATAAGAATTTAGAACGTATTAGTGAAATTGCTTATTTAATCCAGAGTCAGCTTAAGGATAAGGATTCCGTTTTTTTATCAGACATTGGTCATTTAATCATCTCGTGTTAGTGTCTGTTCATATTTTGAGAGATTTCACATACTTACGTAAGATAGCCGATCTTACTTACAGCTAAGCACAGCTTACGATCAGACGTATTTAGGTACCTAATTAATATATGAATATATTTTTCTTATTTATACATAATTATTCTGCTTGAGACCAATCACATGAACTCTAATTTAGCGGTCTGGGTCAGTAATCACAAGATTAACCTTGAATCATTGTCGGGAAGGCTGCTATATGAATAAAAATTCATGTAATGATATTAGAATGTTATAAAAAAGTTCCATCCGTACTTCCTTCTTGGAATCGGCCCATAGGCATCGAAAAAAATGCTTACTATTTTCGGTTCGTTGCTGTTCAAACAATGTCATTACCAACTTTAAAAAATATTGGACTGACTTTGACAAATAACTCTAAGCATTTTCATTTTGCTGTCGGTCTCTATGTATTAACGTATGGCGCCCTACCACAGCGCTACAAACATTATTATGAATCCTACGTACATCGGTGCGGCCGCCGTTGTATTTTCAACTTTTTCCAATAACCATTTTTATTAACTGTTTTAGATTTTATTTCCAGCCATACATTGTACTATTCCTGGCGTTGCGTTGTAAATAACTGCGTTCGTTTTATGAATAGGGTTTACTTTTTTTGGTAAAGCTTTTTTTAGTTGCGGTGCGAATAGTAAGAATAGGTTGGCTAGTTAGTGTTGATAAATATTTTATTGCACTGTGCTGACTCTAAGAACTTTGAAACGACTGTGGCTATGCAAAGCACGCACTGTCCATGTGTCATTTAAGGCGCTACCTCGAAAACGTATGCCCTTTTTGCTTACCGATTTTAAAGCAATGAGACACACTAGCAAAGTGAACATTTTCTATATTATTTATCAGGTCTTTATCTAGTAAATCCGTAGACAGATACATGATTGGCAGATTTTCGCTGGATAGAATTTTAATTTGAAGAAAAACATGCTTTCTCTTAATATTTTTATGGATATTTAAAAAAATACTAAACTTTTCGCCTTGATTTTGCTATTCACCGAAAGATCAACTAGTTTAATAGGAAATGCATAGACGAATTGTCTCTAAAACGATTATTACTTGAGTTATGAACGAAATAAGATTTCAGACAGTTTCGGGATGGCACGCAATGTCAAAAATCGTGCGATTTTCAACTTTATAGCTAACACTTAGCGATGACCTCTGAACGATTATTTGACCATCGAGGTAGCCTCTTAAGGAGTCGCGGACAATAGTTTTGTGCTACTCGAAACTCAGATTTCGCTGCGTTGGTCAGCTGAGTAATATTTTTCTACTTGAATATCTTGGATCTCACGTATCGTCATCAGATAACGCTCTAAATTTTTATAATTATGATAGTAATTTAACTAAATTAAGGTTCCTTCCCCATTCCTCTCTTCTGGACATTCCACTACCAATTCAAGACAGCCTCAATATCCTAGGTATGGACATACGCAGAAATCTCAACCAGAAGAACTACATCGAGGGTGTCATCAAATCCGCATCTCGGAAACTCGGAGTCCTGAACAAGGTGAGGAGGTTTTTCACGCCGGAGCAGTTGTGTCTGTTATACAAGACCCAGGTTCGCTCCTGCGTGGAATGCTGCTCTCACCTTTGGAATGGCTCCGCTCAGTACTTATTGGACGCCCTCGATAGGTTGCAGCGGCGTGCTGTCCGTATCATTGGGGATCAAGAGGCCACTAAGACTCTTGAGTCATTTTGCTGACTGCACAGACGCAGAGACGTGGCCTCAATGGCTGTCTTCTATCGCATCTATCACGGTGAGTGCTCCGAAGAGCTCTTTCAACTAATCCCACCCTCTCCTTTCCTATCCGAACGACATGTGCTGGGTTGAGGTGCCACTCTTACACGGTAGAACAGATACCGTCACGCACCAAACGGTTCGGCGCCTCTTATCTCTGCCGGACCATTAAGATGTGGAACTCTTTACTAGCCCACGTGTTTCCCTCCACTTATGATCCTGGGTCCTTTAAGCGGGGCGTGAAAAAGCTTTTCTCAAGGCCGTCAATGTGAAGGCCATCATGCCATAATGTCATGCTGGCTGCTGGGATGATGGCCATCATTATGGGACTTCAATTTGTTCGGCAGAAAAAAAAAGACAGAAAAGTTGAAACATCTTAAAGAAGCATTTTTCTTCAATTCCCATTACCTATATTTTTTGGTTACCTATATTTTCACAAGTTTTCACTGGGGGTGTCGCGTAAAACCGAAAAACATAAATTGTGACACCTCATGAGTAAACTGTGATACGATGGAACGCGGTTCGTTACCTTGCTTGATATAAGAAAGGCGATGTTACACAGTGAATCTCCAAAGACAATGAACAAATATCCTTACAAATATCCTGAAGAAATCATTAATATCTTTGACCGTTTTTCTTCAACGCTTGTTGCGTGATCCATCACATTCAAATAACTTTGCTTAAGAGCAAAGTTGCCGTATCGCATCGACATCTAAGTGGTCTGAATAATGATGTTAATATTTATCGATCCACAATTGAATATCGTATGACATTATATTTTTTTTCCTCTTATCTTCGGGAGCGTCAGCAGGCGGTTCGCATTGATGAATCATTATCATCTTGGCGAGTTCTCGACTCTGGCGTTCCACAGGGCGGTATTTTATCTCCTCTTCTTTTTGCTCTTTTCATTAATCTCCTGACCCTTGACCTTCGGTGTTCGTATCATTTGTATGCTGATGACTTGCAGTTATACTCTCAGGCCACGGTTGATAATCTAACTGCTGCCATTGACGCTGTGAATAATGATTTGACTGCTATTAAACATTGGTCCGATAGGTTTGGACTTCATGTCAACCCTTCAAAATGCCAGGCTATTATTATAGGAAGTAATCGTATGATGAGCAGAGTTAAGGCACTATCTCTTCCATCGATTTTATTTGATGGAACTGTAATAAAGGTAACTTCGAGTGTCAAAAACCTAGGATTGCATATCGACGAATCTCTTAGTTGGCAAGCTCAAGTCACGAATGTGAGTAAGCGAATTACTGGGTCCCTGCGAACTTTCTATCGCTTAAGACATTTTCTTCCCGTCAGGACAAAGGTAACGCTGGTGCAAAGTTTACTCTTCCCGGTCATCGATTATGGTGATGTTTGTTATTTCGACCTGAATGCAGACCTTCTCGATAAACTTGACCGTCTTCTCAATAACTGCATTTGATTTATTTTTAATCTTCGCAAGTATGACCATGTGTCTGCTTTCCGTTCCGAACTTCGCTGGTTGCCCATTCGTCAGCGCCGAAGGTTGCGCGCTCTCACGACTCTTTTTTCTCTTCTTCATTCCCCAAGTCCTCCGGTATACCTAATGTCTAATATTCAATACTTAAGCTCGATTCATTCAAAAGATCTTCGCTCTTCTAACAATCTCTTACTTTCATGCCCCGCTCACACTTCTGGCCTTGTCCACTCTTTCTTCACTGTCCAATCAGTTCATTTTTGGAATTCCCTGCCTCTGGAGATCAGGATGGCTGCTAATCGTTGGACGTTCAAGGTTAAGGCACGCGAGCATATTCGCAAAGAGTTATTGGCACAATCATCATAATTTTTCACATCAATTTATTTATTATATTTAGTTATATATAGGTGATTATTTATATGATTTAAATATATATTTATCTAGAATGTATAGGTATATGTAGTCATATTGTATAAAATATGTATGTATTGTATATTATTATATTTATGTTACGTGTCATATACATTTATTAATTTGCTCAACTCTTTAAACTAATTTGTACACCTACCACAATTATCTCTGTATCACCCTATGGTTGACTGGGAGAAAATGCCTCGATGGCATTAAGTCCGCCATTGTACTTACATTGTGTATCGTACATAAAGTTTAAATAAATAAATAAATAAATAAATAATATTAAAATAGCTATGAAAACCTTGCTTTACCAATGATAGAAAAAAACAAGAAAGTCGAACAAAAACGCCAAAAAACGACTCTGTAACTTCCAGTGCTGGATTTATTCGCCAATTTTCTAATATGTGGCATTCGATAATTTTCATAGATATAGTAATTAAAGGAGATATGCCCTGTAGACGAAAATGTATCGGAAACCTGTGTCGCCAGTTTGTCCCTACCAAGCGGCTACTACTACACATGCAGATCAGTAAAAGCAATATGAAAACGCATTCGCGCACAAACTCGCACTTTTAAATCAGAACTTACCAAAAAATCTATTATAGACCTTATCCTATCGAACATAGCGTGTATTTACCAAGCAACGTTCAACTTACTCACACAAAAACATCGGCCAGTATCGTTGTGCTATGCAAAAGAACTGTACACTAATTCGTTGCAAGATGCAGCGGCCGTACTACGCGATACATTCCCTTAATAAAGTATCGTTCGGTCAAGATTACATTGCTTGTCTGGTCACTTCGCGACAAATTTAGGTTGTAGTAAAAGAGCGATGTATTTATTGAAAAATAATATAATCGTTGTGAGATTTGCAAACAATAATAACATAATAACAGCAAGGAATATCTTACGATTTGTTGTTTTTCATGTTTTGAAGACAAATATAGTAAAATACTTGTAGTTTCATATGGTAAGTGATTCCATTCTTCACAAAATTTTGGTTTGAACTTCGGTTTTTACAGAAAACCATTGAACAAGACGGCATTCTTTTAAATTGTCGCGATCACGGTCGAAAGTGTACTAATTCGCGGCAACGGCCATTTGCTTGCGGTATGCACTCTTGGTGCATTTCGCGCAGACACCGAAACGCCCTCTTGGCACTTCTACTCTTATTTATATTTCAATGATAATTTCCTTATGGATACCACTGTAAGCTCCTTTACTGGTTGCAATTCTGTCTAAAGTAAATACACACACGTAATGTTGACGTCTCCATTTTATAGAAACTCTACACTACCATTTTGGCTATAAAGTTCTGAGCGCACTCGTGCAAATAATTCTCAAGTAGGCAATACGATGTGAAACAACTGCGATGCAAATCGATATTAGGATAAAGTGAGATGTATTATATCAGCTAGTTCGGATTAAAATTCGGTAAGTGAACAATTTTATGATACTCTATTGATCATATCAGTAGAGCACATGAAAAGTTTGAGATTACGAATTTGAAATTTTCAAAAAGATTGTAATCTCAATAAAATAGAGCAAACTTCTTGAAATTAAATCAATTGTGCCATATTAAATTAAACAAGATCTTCATGGTAGCTAGAAACACGGGCTTTACGTGTTTATTTATTTATTTTGCTCATCAATCTCATCCATTATTATAAGTATTTATGTATATTGTATGTGTGTATATTTAGGTGTAATATATGTGTAGATTTATGTTTATGTATGTATTTATAGAACTATATATTTTGTATGTATTATATCCCTATTATATATATAATTATTTTCATGTTATACCTTATAACTACTTATTATACTAACTGCTATACTACTACTATATTGAAACTGGGATAACGCTAAGAGAAAGAAGTACCTTATAACTACTTATAATTTATATAGTAAAATGCACCTACCACTGTTATCTCTGCACCACCTTAAGGTTAGACTGCCTTATGGCATTATGTCCACCTTTGTACACCATGTTTGTGCATAAAGAAATAAATAAATAAAAATGAAACTTACAGCTAAAAATATTGTGTTTATTATCAGTATTACATTTGTGTTCTCCCAAGCAATAGGCAAGCGATTACTAACAAACCAATACACACATAAAAGACAGTAATGGGCGCTGAGAATTCGAATCCAATGCCTTCTGCATAGCAGTCGTAGTTGGTATCTCCACTAGGCCATCACTGCCATTTTTTTCAGGATTTCGGAAACGTCCCAGAACAATATTTCTTTGAAAAACGAGTATAACCTTTTAACAGTGAAATAAAAAAATGTGTCAATATAAAAATTTGTGTAAAAATGTAACAAGAAATATATTACTAATTATAACAAAAAACAAGGTTTTACACTACACACAAATGCCTTCGTATACGTAGTTACAAAACACGAAGAAATACTTTAGTCACAATACACTAAGAATAAAATACCGGCTTCCAGAAACATCTAAGTGCGTGCTTTAAAATTCTTAAAGTTGGTCAATTGTTTTGAACCTTAATATTGCAAGCACGCATTACTTCGGCCGAGAAAACTTTTTACAAAACTCGGTTAAAAGAACTGTATAGATTTTATTGAAAGCTTCTTACAGTATTTCTATTAGTTCCTTCGTTAGTTTAGTTGAGAAAGTGTAGTCACTACTCTGCCGATGATCAAAATGTTGTTTATCATATTATTTTAAAAGCATGTAACTATATTTTGCCACAAGTAATTAATTGGTGGAATAACTTTCCTCTGCAGCACAAAGATATTCTAAATGTACTACTGATGTTTATATAGCAATAATTATTTGTTTTGTTTTGAGGTAGCGGTAGTTTAGTGGAGATACGTGCAGACTGCCATGCAAAGGGTATAGGGATGAAATACGGCGCGCAAAACGGATTTTTGGGTATTAAACTTATTTAATTTTATCACTCATGTGCGCCTAGATTCTAAGCGGTCTCGGCTGTCCTTGATCTTTGTCAGACGTTATACGGTGACTCCGTATAATGACTGTCAAAGATCCCTTGAATACTATTGATGTTCCCAAAATTAAAATATAAAGTATATAAAGATGTTATAAAATGAATTGCAAGTTTGCAACAGATAAAAAAGGTCGGTGTCAACCATTTTCATCAACAATGTTATTCTGGTTAGACAACTAAACGGACCCCAGGCTAAAAGAGACGGACGAAGACGTTTGTAATTAATTAAAAATGACTTATCCTGTCTTTTCGCTAAAGCTAAAACACGAAATTTGTACATAAGGCTTAATATTAGTCAATTGGTTTTAACCTTGAAAGTCCACAGCCACATTCATAAAGCCTATATGTTAGAAAAAAGCCGATAATCGGGCTCAGTGGCTTGCCATTGGAGAGGCCTATATCCAATAGTGGACAATGACACACTGATGATGATGAATTGTTAGAAAGCTATATGAAGTTTTTCTACGATTTTTAAGAGCTAGCAAAAAAATTGAAATTATGAAACATTATTAACGGGACGGCCGAGCGATGCAATACAAGCAGACAAACATTAATGGTCGAAGAGTGACAGGTGAAACCGCGGCACACGGCTACTGTTTAATAAAATCGAAGCTGATTTTCATCAGGAAGCAAGTAGTTAAAATTCATTGGAATTTTAAATTCAAAGGCTATAATAATGTGTAAAAATGTTCGCCGAAAATGCATGTTATTTAAAATCATTGAAGCTCCATTTTGAATATTCCGAGTGATGAATAATTTATAGAGAATTTATTTCATTAAATAGTGATACCATATTAAAGAGAACTGGTAAACATGATGTACTCGTATATTTGTAAATTATTGTGGGAGCGATACATTTATTTCTATATTAAGTATCTTGACACATCTGCGCCACCTACCGCGCGGAACGTCCGGTTGAATACGCTCGTAATGTTTTTCAAATCATCACTGGAACGCTGTTACGCGATCGAATCTTAGCTGCCATTGTTACATAGTGCCGACTGTTCAGCCCGTTTACTTTGTAATGCCAACCGAATACTACGACCGATAGTTCAGAGTGTCTGAATACTACGACTTTAGTCGCTGAAAGTTTGGCGAGGATCTTTTAGCGGGTGTGTCGCTACGCTTACTTTATCCGCGTATTCGAACATGTTTTAACTAGATTGTAAAAATATAGTATTATATTCTCTGTTGTGGCATGGTATTTAGTTTGCAAAGTTATGTCAGTTTAATTTTTCCTGCACATTATTTTTATCACTAAAATTGTTTGTTATTAACTGCACTTCTTTACAGTATTTATTCCTTTCTAGTGTCAGAGATTGTATGTTTTTAAAGAGCTCAGATCCAGTTTATATATGTTTAGTTTTCTTTTATGGCACAGGCAAATTAGCATACGAATCGCCTGATGGTAAGCTATCTACGCCGCCCGTGGACACCCGCGACACCGGAGGACTCACAAGTGCGTTGCCGCCCTGGATGGGAAATAAAAGGAGCCAGGAGGAGGAAGAGGTGCGGCATGAGGGAGAAGAAACAGAGGATGTAGCATTTGGGACCATCATCATCAGCCTTTAACAGTTCACTGCTGGACTAGGCCTCTCCTTTGAAAGGAGAAATTGGCCTACTATACCACGCTGGCCAAACGGGTTGGTATAGGTTTGTATCAAGTTTTCCTTCTCTTATAGTGCTGTTCTCTGATGATGACTTATTATAAAATGCAGTCTCTCGGTTACGTAATATACCTACTTAAAAACTAAGAAACGCTTTTCACCCATAGAAAGTGTGATTTCTGAGAAAAGTTTGAAGGTTGCCGCGATCGAAGTCTAGTCTTAAATATAACATAGTCTTGCAGTCTGCGATAAGGTAGCGATAGCCTAGTGGAGATACCAACGGACAGCCATGCAGAGGGTATCGGGTCCGAATCCACGGCGCACACCAATGACTTTTCGAAGTTAAGTGTGTATTAAATTGTTAATTATCGCCTGCCTCGTGCCTCGGAGAGCACGTTAAACCGTCGGTCCCGGCTGTCATGAAGATCTTTGACAGTCGTTACGGGGAGTCAAGTCAAAGAGGAATATCGCTATCCCTTTGGGTTGCGGAGGTCAGACGGCAGTCGCCCTGTGGAAAAGTTGATATTCTGTCCTATCTGGTTAGACCAGTAAGCGGACCTCGGGCTCCAAGGCGTGAGTCTTGGATGCAACCGGGATAACGCTAGGGTGAAGATGAGTCTTGCAGTCTGCATTCTCATCCCTATATGAAAAGAAAATGCACCTCACTTCTTGACTTAGATACTCCAATTAATTAGGTGCTCATCGACCCAAAATGTACCTTGGCCTACATTACTTAACAACGCCACTTTGCCCGCTCTTTGGCCATTTCTCACCAATCAGAAGCTAGAAGCTGGCGATCACTTCTTAATGTATCACAAAAAGAAATGAGCCTGTTGCGTATCGCGAAGGCTTGGCAAATAATGAACAAACGGATTCAGAGAAACAGATATTTGTGTATCATACAACATTTTTCTATGTGGAGATCGAAACTACATCATTTGGCGCGAGATGGCCGCTTATACCTCTACATCAGCCGTGCAGTCAAATGATTCCAACATTTGTCAATGTCCATAGGGCAGGTGCAAAAAAACTTTTAACTGAAAAAGATTTTAACGAGATGCCACTTTAATCCTTAGAAATAATACTTGGAATTATAATGATAAAGTTTTGTTTAATTTGAGATAATACCGATGTTTTACTTTAAGGTAAAGATAGGTGTTCATCCCTTTGAGTTGCGGCGGTCAGTCAGGCAGCCGCTCTGTGGAAAAGCTAAAGCTATTCAGTCAAATCCGGTTACACTAGAAAGGATGATGATAGGTCTTCATTTAACATACATATACGAGTATACATACATAGACTCACGCCTGTTTCCCGAAGGGGTAGGCAGAGATTACGGAACGCCATTTGCAACGATCCTGATATACCTCTCTTGCTTCATTCACTCCCATCAAGTTTCTCATGCATGCTCTTCTGTTTAGGGTACTTCTGACCTGTCCTTTTTTTTAGGATGTCTCCAATCTCCAAATCTGCTCAGAGAACGTCCGCCTAGGTCTTCCCCTTCATCCTGTCCTATTCACACTTACCTTATATATCTTCATTTAAATGTCATTATATAGCCTTTCGGTAATTTTGGTTCTTTGTCGGATAACTTCATTTCGGATTTTATCCTTCAAAGAGACGCCAAGCATAGCCCGTTCTATAGCTCGCTGCGTGACTTTTAGTTTGTGGACTAGTCCCACTGTAAGTGTCTACGTCTCGGCACCGTACGTCATAACAGGCAGGACGCATTGGTTGAAGACTTTGGTCTTCAGGTATTGCGGTAGGGGCGAAGAGAAAACTCGACGTAGCTTGCCAAACGCTGCCCAACAAATTATCGACATAGCTCAGAGGGGGCTGGCCATATCTCTAGAAGGACTGATGGTCGGTGGAGCAAGCGTGTCCTAGAGTGTAGACCACGCCTCGGCAAGCGTAAGGTAGGGCGGCCCCCAGCTAGGTGGACCGACGACCTGAAAAAAGTGGCTGGGACAGACTGGATGCGGAAGGCTGAGGACCGTGTACTGTGGCGCGTGTTGGGAGTGGTCTATGTCCAGCAGTGGACTGCGATAGGCTGATTGATTGATTGATTGATTGTAAAGCCTTTCACAGTCAATTTGAGTTACAATGATATTGTGACTCAATAAGAGGATTGGGCCTACTATAGCATGCTTTCCAGAGGTTTAGAGTTGTAATAACTTTTTTTGTCGAGTATTTTACTTAGTCACCTCTTATGGCAACCGTGAGGCAGCGATAGCCTAGTGGAGTTACCAACGGACTGCCATACAGAGGGTATCGGATTCGAATCCACGGCGCGCACCACTGACTATTCGAAGTTATGTGCGTATTTAATTGTTAGCTATCGCTTACCCCGCGCCTCGGAGAGCTCGTTAAACGGTCGGTCCCGACTGTCATGAAGATCTTTGACAGTCGTTATGGGGAGTCAGTCTTCAAATGAACTGATACTGGTCTAAAACATGGAATATCGTTATCCCTTTGGGTCGCAGAGGTCAGACGGTAGTCGCTCTGTGGAAAAGTTGATATTCTGTCATATCTGGTTAGACCGGTAACCGGACCTCGGACTTCAAGGAGTGTATGGAAGGAAGGTAAATAATTAAGTCAGTGAAATTCGTGGTTCAAAAGCGATTGCCATATAACACCCCTCAGGGTTAACATAAATGTTCAGGTTTTGTGTATGTAAGCGTATTTTAAAAAATCCATCGTAAAATACAAAATATAAATTTATTATATATAAAAGTATCTATTTACAAAACATTTAATAAATCACAGTTTAGATATTTACAAAATTATATTAATAACACTTATTCTAACTTAAATTACACAATCGTTAAATTTCGAATTAAGATAACAATAATTCAGTTACTTTTATTATTTTAATGTAAATTATGATTTAAATTAATAAAGGCAGTATAAATTGACAGTTATATTGTCAAATTATTAATAAAATTATTTTTATTAGTGGACACTGAAGTTACAGTGATTAATAAATTCATACGCATAAATTAATAACTTTAGTACAAAATAAAACGTGAACAGACATTTTAATAATTTATTTTATAAAATGGCAAAAATATTAGTTCTTTCTCAAAATACAAAATTCTTTCGATTACAATAAGGTCTCCAATTACTATCATTGAGACTTTAAAATAATTAATAATTATTTCAAGCACTTACTACATTACACATGTATTTTCTTTTAAGCTCATTCATAGTGTTGAAAATAATATCGTAATGAAAAACAACTGTGTCGAAAATCTAAATCGATGATCTACAGTTCCAAAATGTTAGAATGAGATAGTCTCCAGATCAAAATACTTCACATGGCAACATGTATTGTTATCAATAAATTACCAGTATATTCTGCACTGTATTAATTCGGAAACTCTACAAAAAGATGTATCAACTTACACTGGAAAATTGTTCGGTTTATCGTGTAACTGAAAATGCTAAATAAATCTATGCAGCACTACTAAACACTATCTGTCCTTTTCTTTAACAGGTATTTCTTCATGTTAGAAAGAGACAGCATTTATCCAAAATACTGCGGGCCGTGGACGTATTTGTCAGCTCTTCGATCTATTCTGACCAGGTTTGATGTTTTCGCGGGATAACCGTGGTGATAGATCCAGTTCTTACCCGACGCATGGCCTCCCTTTTGGGACACGGCTTTGGCATCTTTGCCATGTCCATCGTGTCCCCCCGCTTCTTTATGACCCTGGAAAAACAGTTTTACTTTAAAATTTGTTTTTATTTTACATAGCAAATGGCCCCACAGTACTGATGGGCCTAAAATATTTTAATGATTAGGTACGCATTTGGGCTATTTGTTGTTATGCTTAGTGAATATAATTTGATAGCTGATGCCATCGTTCGTCTGTTAAGTATTTTAAGACAGAAAGATACGATACTGTGGAATATAAAACTACCAAAATAACGGGCAGTTTCAACGGAGACAGAAGTACCTACTTATTATACTGCATAAGTATGTGTAATGTGCCTAAATGCCCTCTCTATTCCCTCACTAACCAGACCATCATTTACAGAGAGGTTATAGATAAATAACAGCGAGAAACAGAAAATATCATCGTACTCTTAACTCAAAGATATTTTGGCCCGAAAAATCAAACCTACTGCTTAGCAGTCAAAATCACTGACTATTAGACTCGTTTTTCAGTAATTGGTCAATACTTACCTTGGACAAGTGCAAATGCCCTCCCCTCGCAAAGTTGCCCGAATCGCCTTTGGCGTGCTCCTCGTGGCCCGAAGCAACGTTGCCTTTCTTGAAATGTCCACCCTGGGAACAAAAATAAGACATTAAACATCTAACATATCTAAAGAATTAATATAATCTATACTTAAGGTTGCCTGTAAGACATTGCTAAATAACGATAAGGCTGCCATTTGTAACACTTCTTTAAATTTCTACATTTATGTTTATAATCTTAAAATTAATTTGGTCTACAATAAATATGATTTATTATTATTATTTACTTATGATGTAAGAAGAATAACCGACCCTTTGAGAGTTTTAATCTAGATTGTGATGGGACACTTACTGATGAGCCTCCGTAACTGCACCATTAAGTGCAGTTACGGATTAGCTGCAGCAGGTGCAAGACTATTGCTACTTGTTAATATCGAAACTAATTAATCTGGGTTATTGTGATGGGTGTTAAATGGACTGGTTTAAATGGCAACTATGGATAAAAACCGGCGTCTGCCCTAAGTACTCTTATAGTACGTCGAAAAGGGGCAGACGGTGACACGCCAACTCACAAGATGGGACCTCTCTAAATAGGCACCAAGGTAAACAAAGTCTGCCATAAAGGCAGCCAGAGGGCAACACCGTTGCGAGTGCGGTTATTATTATTATTATTATTATATAGTAAAGCCGAAGAGTTTGTTTGGTTGAACGCGCTAGCCTTAGGAACTACTGGTCCGATTCTAATAATAATTTTTGTGTTGGATAGCCATAGTATTTATCAAAGAAGTCTATTGGCTATATAACATCACCCTATGAGTAACGGGTGCGAAGCAGGAGCCTTACACACTACATCTAACACTCGACGCAGCTGCGTTCGCCAAAACCAATATGCTTTACATGTATAAGCGGCGGTCATACATGTATACACTCGAATTTAAATATATTAGCACTAAACAAACTAATATATTCAAATCTCAGTTACAATGTAACGAAACGATAAAGAACCTTCATACCGACATAATTAGTACGCAGAATGAGGGTTTACGCCAGTGTTAACTTAATCGTAACTTGCCTGATCCCTAAGCTTGCAACTTGCAGTTAAGTTTACGAGTTCACGTTATTAAAACGATACTAGCTTTTAGTAATGATATGAAAAAGTCGTGGATGAAAGGATTATTATCGGGATTGCGCTTAGCAGTTATGAAATTTACTAATTAATTAATAGGTTTGTTATGAAAGAAATAAATTGATATAAGCATTGGTGTAATTGGATTAGGAGATACTAAATTTGGTGCTAATCAAGCAAAATGAAAGTAAAGTTGGGGAAGAGTCTTTATGGCTTTATTTTGGGTTCCATTGCCGTTACCAGTAGAATAAATAAATAATTAACTAATTAAATACTCATTTTCATACATAGACTCACGCCTGTTTCCCCGAAGGGGTAGGCAGAGGCATATTAAACGCCCACTTTTCGCCAGTGTTTCGATCCCGCGTAATAGGTGGCGAGCCTATTGCCGCTTATCGGGATATTTTGTTTGCCAGAGCCTCGTCCGTTGATCGGCAGGTGCACTACTTGCAGGTGAGGTTGGCGTGGGCCCCTATGTTCTTGGTGGGAACCCTTTGCACCCCTTGGTGGGAACCCGAAATACTCATTTTCATTCTCTAAAATAGCTGTAGTTTATTTGACTATTACTCTTAAATTATTTATTTTTAATTAAATTAGTCTTTATTGTAACCATAAGTGATACAATTAAATTGAAGCATTGTCCCCCTAACTAGGTTATTAACCTGTACAGGGAAAAGAAAACTGTTTTGGAACCAATAACTTCACGAGTGTCAAATCTCGGAGTCTTCTATTGTCACAGCTACTGCATTTGGCTACACGTAGGTAATTACATGAGTGAGTAAAGATTATTTTATTTATTTATTTATTTAAAACTTCCTGCAAAATACATTGCGCAAGGCGGACTTAATGTCTATCCTATAGGCATTTTCTACCAGTCAACCTTTAGGTGATGCAGAGATGATCGTGGCAGGTGTGTACTTACACAAAGAGAGTAAAATAAAATAGAATATCCGATATAATACATACTATAAATACATACAAGAACCATACACACGTATACATACATATACACGTACATAAACATACATATCTAAATACATATTATAAACGCATACACATAAAAATAAATATTTAAATAGATAAACTACTAACGGGTAGGTAATAAGTGCTACTGAGAAGCTTCCGACAATTCACTATAAAACAGCTAACGGAGTCAAAATTTGAACGTGGCACGATTAGTTGACATCCTAATTTCGGGAGGGAGTGCATTCCAAAGAAGGATGGATTGGGTATTGAAAGAAGAATGTACTAGCCTAGTCGTATGTGATGGACAGAAAAAGTAAAAGCACCCCGATACCCTTGAAAGGTTCTTGTGGTATAGCAAATACATGTACCGATTCTGTTATCGATTAAAGTATGATGTAAATAAAAACCTCTAAAGTTGATAGAGGCGAGAAAAACGCGGTGATTGAACTAATATTCTTTTATGGAAAAAAGGTCAAATTCTTTACAATTATAGAGTACACAATCGTAAAAAAATAAAAACGAACTACTTTCCCTCACCCAGACATCAAACCTTGATAAACTCGGCCACAACAAAAAACTAATATGAATACAACCTTGAACTGTCACGGCGAAGCTAAAAAGACTGAAATCGCGTAGGTTTTTTTTATATATAACTAATCTAGACTGTTTTGCAATGAGGACTTTTGTAATGTATTGGTCATCATCTATTTCCAATGTAAGGATTTAGTCAATATTGCTCACAAATGCAGGTCAATGCACTTGTTCAACAGACAATAGGTGATTTCTTTCTGAAATCGGTATGAAGAAATTTTGAATCCTAACTAGATTTCAGACTAGATTTTAGATTTCTTCATAATAGTTTTTCAGTAACAAGATAACTAACTGTGACTGATAATTTATCCTTTAGATTGCCACGTAGATGTTTTATATTCGATCATTATAAAAACTATATTCTTTAATAATGCACAATTAATTAATGGATCACATTGCAAGATTTCTACATTCGTGTTTTTAAGAAACTGGTCATTTTCTAGTGACTTCCAGACATATTTGCACATACAAGCTTGCAGATCTTGGTATATCAAATGTATATTAAATAATCATAATAATTATTTGGAAAGTAGAAAAAAGGCAGTGTGATCCTGGATTATGTGACTAAAAACGTCCGCAATAAAACAGAAAACAGCGAAAAAGAAAGTTAAAATTTCAAAGAACTTCTAGCTTCCAGAACCACCTTATTATCACGAGCCTGCCAGTAAAATTACACTACTTACAAACAGTGTTTCCAGGCCGTTAAATTTATCAATATTACATAACTAGACATCCCAAAATAACTGGCAATACGTAATTACTCATTTATAAATTAATATGATTGTCTAACGTAATAGTTTTGATCCGTGCTTCGTTTACACAGCGATATATTATTATTACTACTCCTGCAACTTGCCATGTGATATTAAGAAAGAAACTATGTATACCGTTTTAAAGAACTGACAAAACAAAATAACCTGCCTGCTGAAGTATTGCTGCATTTTTTACACGCTGCCTAAGTTGGTGTTTAACAGAAGATCCCAATATTTGATTTATCCATGGTTTTGGCTACTAGACATTCATATTTGACATATTTTTTTACGGAGCTTCTGCCAAATATCTATCAGTATGTATCTCTAGTACTGTAGGCAAAACCAGTCAAAGACGTTAAACGTTATTTTTTTTTCTTATTCGGCTATAATCGAGCTGCATCTTAGATACCATAACATGGAGTTCTATAAAGATTTTTTTATGGAACTTGAACTATCGGTAAATTTAATACAATTAACTTGGATTTTTTTTATATATTTGCAAATCAGATTTCCCAACGACATACACAAATACTTTTGAACTAGATACCGAATGAAGAGGTAGTTTCAAATTTAAATTCCCTATCCGAAATACTTACTTTAAACATGCAAATCCATTTCATTTATCGAGTGCAGTCTTGCATTCCAGTTTAAAATGGCTGTCAATTTGTTAAATTTTATCCTTTGGTAAAATGCTCGACTTTTTATTGCTTCTAGTTCAATTGAAATATTTGCGTCAAAAAGTTTCATCTAAATGTTTTGCTTAATCGATATAAAATTAAACTGTTAATCATCTGAACTTTAGTATTTTGCACCCCTTTTAAGTTTCGAAAGTCAAAGGCAGTACTGGCAAAAGTGCTTATTTATCATACGATTTATAATATTTCTTCTAGAAAAATGTCACATCAAACAAATTTTGGTCCTATCCATATTTATTCGGATTTATATCACGTAATTCTTCACAAATAAATGTAAAGCGCCTTATTTTTTGCTCCAACGTTTTGGCATGGCGTACACCAGCCGTGGACACTGGTGGATGGCTATAAACATATGAATAATTTTAGTCATGTAATCACGTAGTATTAGCACGCACTGTCAGAAGTCTAAACGAGCCTCGAGCAATCCAAATGTTACATATTCTATCCCCAAACTAATGACTCTCTCAAAATTGATTGTTAAACCGAAGCCTTCGCTCAAATCTATTGCTAAAACTAATTACTATTAAGTTTGTAAAGAAAACTGATTACACGCGTAATAAGCGATTAATCAAAATCTCTAATTAATATTTCCCTGGTAGTCGGCAGAGAAAAGCAGGGAAATTAATACGCAATGATGTTTCTTGTTGCCTACTAAAACTGCTTTCAGCTGAAAAAATATATACCACTTTTCAAGATATTTTTTGCAGCAGTTGTAAAAGAGACTTTAAAATTTCTAATCGGCTTGTGTTGAAAGTTATGCACTTCAGCCATTTGAATAACTAACGTAATGGGATATACAATCCCATCATAAGCACATTCATCGAATATCAAACGTACATTGTCATCGCCGTTTACTAAGCATGCACTGCATAATAAACATCAAGAATTTATTCCAAGTAGGGCCTAGTATTGTAACCAGTGTTTTAGATTTTTCTATGCAGTACACAAAGTTTTATTATGCCTATCAATTAATACGTATGATGCACGACATATACTAGAAGAATTACTATCAGAGATTGGCAGTATGCCTTAAACTGGACAGCTCCGACAAGAGACTTTCAGAACAACAGGATAGCTTTTTGGGTAAATTGCCGCAAAAGCAAATTGTCGTTCCCATTTAGTATTTTTATAAGAATGGGTATGTTCTTACCTGGCCATGGCTGTGCTCATGGTTGTGGCCTCCATGGTTTTCCTCCTCCCCGGAATCGCCTTCCTCCTCGAAGAACTCCACTTTTTTCTCATATTCTTCCTTTTTGTGGATGTCGTGACTCCCTTTGGTGCTGTGTCCTTTCGAATGTTTGCCTGATTCCTCATACTAGAAATATTGTCGATATAAAATTGCATTAAGTATCTGTTACATATAAAATAAAAGTTTATAATGAAAGATAGTAAGATAGATAGTAAAAACAACTTTAAGACAAGTATGTATGGTTAATATACAAAATAATAAGTTCATTATCATAACTATTACTAGTTTTACACAGTGTGCACGGTTTTGAACCTTTGAACGTCACTTTATTTCGAGACTGTGCATCTAGGGTTTTTTGTGTATCAATGTTAGTATGTTATGTATCACCGGATAGTAGTATGTTATATGTCGTAGCAGAGGTCCCGCAAGGTGGACTGACGTCTTGTTGAGATCGCGGGCAGCGGATAAATGTGGCTCAGGATCGGTCCATGTGTAGCGCCTTGGGGGAGGCCTATGTCCAGCAGTGGACGTCTTTCAGCTGATATGATAATACTTTTTTCATCATTATATCTCTTCGTTGCTTGTCACCCGCTTTGTTAAGGAGGGAAGTGGATTGTTTATTTTCCAACTCCTCAACAGACAATTTAACTTTCTCCGGGACTTCACGAGTGTCAAAACTCGTTGTCATCAATGGTCACTGCTGCTGGACCTGGCTACACAGGTGACACAGTAGTGAGAATGAGGGTGGGACTAGTCCCATATAAAATTATATGATGACTAGAGGACGGCAGCAGCTACGCCTGCATTTTTTTAAAATTTACTGGTTTTGGCCGATCCCGTGGGAATTTCGGGAAATCCCTTCTTAGTGCACCCCTACGGTCCCCAAGGAACATACATGCCAAAACTCAGCTTCCTGCGCCTAATATTTTCGGCTGTAGCGTGTCTGTCAGTCAGTCAGTAACGCAAGGATTTTATATATTAAGAAGATATATCAAACCTTCGCATGTTTTTTGCCATGCTCCTCGTGATGGTGAGCTCCATAATGGCCGGATTCCTCCTCATGGTGCTTGTCGACGCCGGCGAGGTCATCATATTTGCCCAGATGATCTTCCTTCTCGTGATGCCCTTTAGCAGTCTTGGTCTCTTTGTGAACCCCCTAGAATTGCATAAATTTAAAATTAGAAATTTTTCTTGGATAATTTTTCAAATAGTGCAAATGCTGAATGTGATTGTAATCATTGTTTAGCAAATTACACCGTGGTTGTGTAACCATACATCGTAATTCTATCTATCATTTTGTGTAAGTAAATCACATGATTTACTTATACAAAATTATAGACTGAGTACTTATAATATAATAATATCATGATTTCAAGTTATACAGTAATGCAATGTAAATGTAACCGCACCTCATATAATGTGGCAATGGTCTTCGCTATCCCTCCTATAATAATTAATGAAATAAATTAATATAGGTGGATAATCGGAGGAAATATATCCTAACTATATTAATTAATGAAAAAAATATATGTTTTCAGTTAATCTCTCACGTTGATTACAAAATTATCAAATGTGATGTCAAAGTACTTAAAATTGGCGAATTTAGCATGCCATAATTTAAATCATATGGCTAAGAAGTCAATGTTACAGTTAGTTCTATCTTACCGTATGTAACATAACATAACTTCACGCCTTTTAACCCCGAAAGGTTACTGGTTAGGCAGAGGAAGTGTGAATGTGTTACCAGTTATGTTTCTATTCTCTCTATCTGTTTCAGTAATTATTTTTTTTTATTTAATACACATAACTTCGAAAAGTCAGAGGTGTGTGCCTGGGGTACCTGGGGATCGAACCCGAGACCATCGTCTCGGCAGTCCGTTACATATACCACCAGGCTATCGCCGCTGGCTTACCATACATGAAAATATTCCTAAAGAGTTTAATAAATAAACTTATAATTTGCCACACGAATCACGTAAGCGATGTTCTCACACGAGTACTATAAGTTCCAAAGTACTGCCGTCGGACTGCAGTCCACCAGGCAAGACACCTAGCCTGCTCAGAGGATCCTCCCTCTAGTTGGAGGAACACCACAGACCTCTACTGGACACGACTTTCATCAATGAAGCAAAGGACTTCGAGGAGTCACTCAAAGATTAGATATGTGTGTCATACAAAATAAATTAGCGGGTCTTTATCGCGTACAATTAACTTATTTAGGGTATAAATACCTATTAAATAAATTAAATAAAGACCAAGTGAGGGTAGGTGCCAAAACCTGCACTTCCACAAGACGGCGCTGAGCTTTCATCAGTCTCTCCGCGACCACGCTCGGTGCAAGACGAGCGAAACGTCGGAACCAAATACGTATTTATACCTTAAATAAGTTAATTGTACGCGATTAAGACCCGCTAATTTATTTTGTACTAGTCGACGCCAGCGGCTTCGCACGCACATATTTTCGAATTTCCCGTTTTGCCCGATCCCGTGGGAGTTTCGGGAAATCCCGTCTTAGTGCACCCCTACGGTCCCCAAGGAACATACATGCTAAATTTCAGCTTCTTGCGCCGAGTAGTTTCGGCTGTAGCGTGTCTGTCAGTCAGTCAGTAACGCAAGGATTTTATATATACAGATGATGTTTACAAATCGCGAAAGTTTAAAATAGAATGTGAGAGAATCAAAACCACGACTTGCAAATGCTAAATAGCAGGCAGAGGTATCACGAACCGCTAGACCAATAAGCCAGTAAAAAATGCAGTATCCGAATTTTCCTTCGTGTAAAACTAATTTAACAAATCTACAAAGTTTTTAATATGCATCTGTCACAAACTGTTATTGTTATTAAAAGTAAGTAAGCAAGTTTATTGAAATTAGAATGGTTACTAATTCAGATGTAGAGTGACCAGCGATTCGAAATTTTGCAGTAATTCCGATTTTTATTTTATTACAAAGTGGATTTTTATATATAAAACACGTTGGTAGAGTTAGGTAGACATAGGTAGACGAAAGTTTTCATAAAAATTTGCTGCGGTATATTGTAATTTATATTCGACGATAATTAGTGAACAATAAATGACGACATTTGTTAAAACGGTTTATCTTTGACATACGATTATACACAAGATTGTTGGTTTCAGAATTTCGTAACTTTTGAAGTTCCCGAGTCAAAGTCGCCAAACTCGATGTGTCTCTTTTTATAAATGGATGACAGACCACAAATAATAACAACCGCGATTTGCCAGTGCTTCCTAAAACCAAATCATAGAACAACGATTGATGACAATCAAAAAGATTTGTCTTACACAGAGGTCGAGAGAGAGAGAGACTTTTGGCTACATGAAGTTCATTAAACTACACTTATAATTACCACTTCTTTTCCTACCAATATCTCCATCCAAAGGTGGCCTGGTAGATATTGTTTTAAGCGATAAAGCCGCCCTTTGTACTTTACTTAATATGTAAGATTTCTATAATGTTGATACTGGTGTACAATAAAGTTTAAATAAATAAATAAACTTTGTCTGTCCGGCACATAGAATTTATTTACAGTCACCCTATTCTTAGAATAAACTACATGAAGTTCTGCAATGAAATTAATAGTACACATGCAGTAATCGTTATATATTAAGGTGAAAATAGTAATACAGTCACCTAAACTACACGTAGTTAGCGTATCGTAAAAAAATGGAAATGGAGGTTTATGACAAATCTTTGTCTTATTTACCATATGTATATTTATTTACCTGTATTTTGTTTGAGTTTATATGAGTCTTTGACAGTTAAATAAAACATATTCACATATTTTAATTATGCTCGCTTAATAATGTGCCTGGTAGATGGCAATAGGCTCGCCCCCTATTACATTGGGACCGAAACATAACTGCCGAAGTGTGGGTGTGTAATACACCTCTGCTTACCCCTTCGGGGATAAAGGCGTGAAGTCATGTTTTGATATTTTAATTACAATTTTCACAATTCTAGATCAAGTTGAGCTATAATTGTTACCTTCTTTCGACTCGAAAGTAGTTTAAAAGGCGGATGAAGGGTTACGTCAATATTGGTACACACCAATTTATTCTTTAAAAAAAAGTATACTTTTTATGGACGTATCTCGCGCGCGAAGTTCAGACAAAAGCTAGCGTAATAATACAAAATAACAGGAAACAGTGCCTTTGTCCCCTTTCATGTAACAAAACATACAATAACGTTCTTATGTAATTGCTAAGACACTGTTTACAAGTTGATTTGTAATATAATGATACCTATCGCAAATTGCATTCAGTGGTTGCAACTTGAATTCATAATGTACTTTCACTTATTTTTATTTTATATAACAATATTTTGAACTATATTTGCCTGCGGGTTCAATAGCAGATTTTTTATATTTTTATGTGTCGTAGGGTGATGTTACATAGCCTAATTCTTCGTAAATAAATGAGCTGACAAATAAAAAAATAAATTATCAAGACCTCTAAGAAATGTTTGAAATCAGTGTGCTGAAAAAAATAAACAAATTTCTCAGAATTATGATATGAACGTATATAATGTATATTTCGCAATTTTATGTGCAGTCTTTTTTCAGAATTTAGTAAGTAATAAATCTGAGCTGATTTCGATAATTGTCTATTGTGAAAATATTAAGTATTTTTGTAAATAGATCTATATAACTTCTAATTTACTTGCGGTTCAGAAACGAAAGTGTTGTTAGTTCGATATGCACTTAGAACAACGTGTTTTCTGACGCATATTTTGTTGTTTTGAGTCTACGTGTGCCCATTTCTTAAATTTTTGTTAAGACATAAGATTTGTTCCTAGTGCAATACTCTTCTTTTTAAACAATGATCGAATGAACGACCATTATAGCGAACAATTACAATTGTAAATTTTAGTTAAGTAATAAGGCTATGAGCTATATACATATGATACAGTATAGTTATACAATAACATAATGCACAACGTAAGACACTGACGATAACAACGCTTGTAAAAAACTAACAATTTACTGTCTTGTTAAGACAATAAATTAAAACATCGTCCTCAATGAAAGGAAATGTTTTATAAACATAATTTTTAGAAATGTATCATTGCCGAATAGAACAATATACTGTACTCATAACAATTTTATAACAATGCATATTGTTGATCAAAATATTCGTCATACGATTTCGTAACTTTTATTTTGGCGTTTGTAAATTTGAAATACAGTCAGCAACAGAATCAATTATAATAATATAATATTCTGCCACATACACACATCACCATCTAGTCCCTAACTAAGCAAAGCTCGAACTATGGGTACTAGATCATGGATAAACATACTTATATACTTTTTTTATAAATACATACATATTATACATAAAAACACCCAGACCAAGCCAAACATCCATGTTCATGCACACAAATGTTTGACTTGAGCGGGAATCGAACTCGCGACCGTCGGTGTAGCAGTCGCTTACATTCCCGCTGCGCCAACCGATCGTCTAAAATAATAACTTTATATTTTGTCTACAACGTTGGCTCTGATACCCTTCTTATCTTCTTTGATTGGTGTTGCTGATTTGACCCCTACAGAGAAATTGTCCAGAGAATAGGTGTTCTTAGTTGTTATTTGATGATTTTTTTAGTTCGCCGTGGTCACATGATTCGATGCTTAAAAATGGAAAAAGGTGTTTCAGAATAATCGTCATCGTTCTTGGGGTTATACTGATAGCATTGATATATTTTATATTGGAAACCATACTTCGAATTCTAGTTTAACCAGATTTGACAGAATATTTTCCACAAGCGACTGCCGGTGGTTCATGGGTCGACCAGTGTCATTATACTAGGTTACTGGCCCCTCATAACGACAGTGAAATAAATGTGTCGCTGTTTCAAACAATAGCAAAGCTAATAAACATAACTACTGTATAGCATTATGGGTTTGACAATTACAAGAGCCAAACTTTGTTTGATCTAACTAAACAATAGATTGTTCTTATACTAGGTGTTCTTCGGCGTTATGGGTATTCAGAAGGTATGAAATACATGCGGTACATTACTGCAATTAATAACCTATATTTAAAACTGTTCGTGACAACAGTTTTTTTTATTATAATATCTAAATTGTAACAATCTCTGATTATGTTTTTATGTGCGTATTTTCCGACTGCCGCTTTCGCTGAATAGGTATGTATATCTTTAAAAATGGAAGAAGGGCTTTTTCAAAATAAACGAACAACAGTTAAAACAATAGGCGACCAATTTTAAAGCCCAAATTTATGAAAACTAATACACCCATACCACTTATGAACTGGCTGGTTTAGTATGTGAGGTAGGTGACACCCACGTTCCTTCCCTCACTTTATAGTCTTTAGCCTAACTTCCACCCACAGCAGAATTTCTTATTTGACTCGTGGACCACGCTGAACTTAAAGAGCTCTGATTTGTTTCTTGCCGAGATTTTTTTAATCCACGACAATCAGCCTTTTTATGTGAAGCGAGGCCTAGATTCTGAAGAAAATGTGTAGAAATAATTGAACAACTTATAAGTGAAACTTTGTTCAGATTAAATTCTAATGGCTGTTGCCCACGTTACTTTCGGTATCGTGACAATAATGCAACCTACCGGTTATCTTCCGAAAAAGTTCCATTGAAATCTGTTCAGTCATTCGAAAGAATATCCCGGACAAGTAAAAAGGCAGACAGACATATCGTGTAATAACAATAGGCACTTAAAAACATCGTTATTCTGAAATCACAGACAGACACTTTAATTTTATTAGGGAGGCTTAATGGTTTTATTAAGATTGAAATTGAACAACATTTATAACATTGATTGCAAAGTAAAATGAAAAAATATTTTTTTTAGGAACAACCGCCGATATTTTAGGTGGCGGCGATGTCATGATTATCTATGCATATCACGGAAGTAACAAAACATTCAGAACAAAGTTGAACTTTCAATCTTTTACATCAAAACTAGAGGATTACCGCGGCTACACCCGCACAATATATATATAACAGGGTGTCACAAGACCCATCACCAAGCCGAAGTCTACTCGTTCTGGACATCATGCAAAGTCATACTAAGCATAAATAAAACTTAGGAAATGATTTTTTTTTCAAATAATCACTTTTTTTAAGCCGCAATTAAAATTGTGCGCGTACAATTTTCGAAATACCTGCTTATCCATGGGTGCATAGGACATCCATAGAACAGATTGGCATGGTAATTGCATGGGTTTTGTACCTAATTACAAAAATTCCATAGTAAATATTTTGATCCTCAATATCTCCTGAACCAATTATTTCCCAGGTGCCGAAGTAAAAAATGTTCGTAACGATTGGTATAATATGGGGTTTCAGTTTTCGTTAAGGGTCTTTTTACAACCTGTACATATATTTCTTTTTTGTTTAACCATTTCTTCCCTATCCTGTAAAATCATTTCTGATATGGTGACGATAACGTTAGTCTCAATAAATCTTGCTTATGTTACTCAATACCTGATCATAGTCGATGCAATCCAGTCAAAACACATAAACTGCAAAGCATTAACTATTATCGTAGTAAATCTTGTCATATGAAAGGAAATGGTCAGCGCTTAGTATTGGAAAATAACAGTTATATTATATGTAAAGTCGTTCAATATTTTTATGAATTGTTTGTAACCATCTATATATACTTATTATAAAATGAAGTCCTCTTTTCGTCTTATCTGTCTGTATGACCGTTATAAACTGAAAAAACTGCCGAACCGATGTTTGTACGGACATACACACATCAACAAAGTCTAGGGATATTTTATATTTCATCAAATATCTAAAAATCTATGAAGAATTTTCTGATACAGTAAATAGAAGAATCATAGATTATTTTAAGGTCTTTAATAAAAATAAAAAACATTTCGTGTTTTTTTTTTGTTTTAAATAAAAAAAATATTTTTTTTAATCATCATGGAAAATTAGCATGATAACAACAAACATTTCTTCTTAAAAAACTATTAATTTTAATAAAAATGGAAAAAATCTTGTAAAATCTAATCATTAATAATAAGTGTTGCCACCTCTTACATTGATTACACATCGACATCGATTGTTAATACTTAAAATTAAATTGTCAATGTCTTGCTGCGGTATGGGGTCCCATGTCCTTTGCAAGTGTTCGTAAAGTTGTTGTTCAGTCGTCAAATTTGGTGGAAAATCTCTCAAAGCTTTTCGTTGTAACATGTCCCAGGCATGCTCGATAGGATTTAAGTCGGGCGACTGTGCAGGCCAATCCAAAACTTGAATATCGTGCTCTCGGAGAGCGGTCGATACCAGCCGCGCCGTATGGCAAGGAGCATTATCGTGCATGAGTAGAAATTCATGGCCTATTTGAGTTCTGTGTGGGACAATAACGGGCTCTACTACCTCCTCGTGGTATTTTTGTGCAGTCATGCTGCCTTGGATCCAAACGAGTTGGGTTCGTCCGCCAAGACGAATTCCTGCCCACACCATGATTGTCCCGCCTTGGTATGGGTGGACCTCCTGAGGGTGCCGTAGACGGCTAACTCTCCCTGGAGCTCTCCAAACGCGTGTTCTTCGTGAATCCGGGTGAAACCCAAAACGGGACTCATCGGTGAACAGCACCAAAGACCATTGTTCGTCACTCCATGGTAAATGCTCCCGAACCCACGAAAGCCGCCGACCGCGATTGCCACGTCGCAATGCTGGAACACGCAATGGTCTTCGAGCATGAAGATCAACTTCATGTAACCTTCTTCGCACGGTTTGGTCGCTTACCAGCAGCTGGTGGTCCTCCTGGAGCCTTTGCACTAGTTGCAGCGCTGTGATATTGGGTTGTCTTCTGGCGGTCATTTGGAGAAATCGATCCTGTCTCTGCGTAGTAACACGATATCTACCTGTGTGCTGTTCGGCCACATCTCCAGTACTGCGATAACGTGACCACAACCTTGATATCACATTTTGACTGGTATGTAGGGCCTCAGCAACGACGCGTTGAATTGCACCATTTTCTAACATGCCCACGGCTCGTAACATTTCATCTCGACTCAAATGACGACGTGACATGACTTTTAAAGTTCGTACGTCACGTTAAATTAAAAAAGAAAAACAATTAAAAACCCTTTTCATTAATAATTATAATAAAACAGTTTTAACTTTCTTTAATGTAACGAATTACTAGCAAATTTGCCGCCATATTTTGTTTATTATTTTGTTTTTTTTCTTTCCATGTTCAAATTTTGAAAATAGAATAAAAGAGGTTTTAATCTGTATATAAACTTTTTGTGGAAACTAACAAGGTTCTAAACTATAAACTCGTAAATAATTTAGGATTAAGATATCCCTAGACTTTGTTGATGTGTGTAGTGTGATTCCTGAGAAATGGTTGTTGTATAATTCTCGAGGGCGAAGTGTATTATAAGATTAACGAATGCTACGTCGTAAGTTGAAAAAGTGTTCCCGTAACGCAGATGGTTATTTGTTCCAGCGAGGGAAACCCAATTGGGGACCCAGTCCTCCGCCATTCTATAAGTCGACTTCGGAGGTGTGTGTTAGAGTCTTCCATACAAACATTTGGGTTTACTTACAAAAACCACCGCACGCAGTGTTCTCGGTGTCCCGTAACGGTAGGAACACGCAATTCGCAATTCACGACTCCACCGAGACATAATCTCGGTTATCTTTTTGGCACACTTAAATTAATCAGTTTACTTATTACTAATTACTTTTTTATCATCTTAATGATTATTAATACCTACTGTCTGTTATTACTTTAATCAGTCTGTAATATTATTATCTAATATACAATCTATAATTTATTTAGTGCCACATTAATTTATAAAAAAATAACATTAAACGATTAACTATGTTATGCATTAGTTGCGTTAAGAATTAATGTATTAATTATAATGAATTAATGATTTCACTTTGTTAGGTATTTCACATAACACTTAACTTACGTCGACATAAAGATAGTACCAAGGTTTTGACTTCAATTTTCTGCGGTTGAACTGTGTCTCTCTTGGCACCGTTACAGTTGTCTTATGCTACGTCACAAATTATATTTAATATCCTTTTGTAGAAAAATAATGTCTAATAAACACTTATAAAAAGATCTGCCATACTGTGTTTCTTTGAAAGAAATGGACACGTCGTAAATAACGAACCTATCGACTTTCAAAAACCATGTTCGTCACCGAATTGAGTATTCTTTCAAATGATGTCCTTACATGCCTTAAGTAGACGTAGTTATAAGAAGAAATAATTTTATTATTGATTATACTTTGCCTTTGAAAAAAAAATTGAAATTATTTTGCACTGTTTTACAATAGTAATATTTGAATTATTTTTCAAACTCATGTTAATACTAGAGCATATATAAAATATTCACCATTAACATTTTTTAACAGTAACATTATGATTTTACAGTTACCAGAAAAAGTCGAAAAAAAAATTTCTGTAGCATTTTTTTTGCCGAGCAGCTGAAAAATATTTCATATCAATTAAAGATAAAGGTTATGTAATACTTACTTCGTATGCCTTCTTTCCTCCTTCACTGTGTTCTTCCTCGTGCGATGATGAATATTGCTTGCCACCTCCTGTTGAACAAGATAATGTTATAATTTTCATACCATCGGGAAAATATTAAAGTTAAAAAATATTAAGCTTTCGTGCCCATTAACATTAGTTTTACATTTTCTTTCGGAACATAATATTTACCACGAATCTTAGTTTCAAGTAACAAGAGTACCTACATAATATGTGAACATCGGTTGCCGAAATTATATCAGATACTCGAAACACACTTAGGTATGTGGGTAAACACCGTTTATGTAATATCAATATTTTTTCGTAAAGTATGCTTTATGCCTATACGATTTAGCCTCATAAAGAAGCTTCCTCTAGCATTTATTTTACAAAATATTTTAAAATGTAATTTTCAAATTAGTATTTTCGTCAGAATCAATTTCATAGTACTACAACGTGACATGTACGACTGTTAAGCTAGTTTGTAGATATTAAATAAAGTTCATCGACCGTATGCACCGACCGTCATGTTGTAGTATTTTAATCAGCTTTTCCGCAGAGCGACTGCAGCTGTCTCATCGCTACTAAAAAGAATCTCGCGATCCATGCCTTAAAGCAAATGGATAAAGACGAGGCTAGATAAAGACTGTCAAAAATATTCATGGCAGCCAGGACCGATGGCTTAATGCTCATGCTCTCCGAAGCACACAATTAATTACGCACATAAACATGAAAGACTGTACACGACTGCCTCGTTGGTCTCGCGGCATAAATGTGCGCGTGAGATTGGGAGGTCTCGCGTTCTATTCCCGGGTCGGGCAGTGTTATTGGATTTTTCCGTTAGGAAATTCTCAGTAGCAGTGCGGAGTCTAGTAGTGTGCCCGGTACGGCAATAAGCTCGCCCCCTATTACGTGGGACTAAAATAAAGCTGGCGAATAGTGGGTGTAGCAATATACCTCTGTCTACCTCTTCAGGGGATATAGGCGTGAGACTATGTATGTATAAACCTGAAAAGTCAGGGTTGAACCCGATGTCTCCAACATGGCAGTCTGTTGCTATCTCCACTACAACACGCACTAAGCTATGTTAAAAAAAATATTGCTCATCATCCCTATCCATTTCTCACGAACATAGTAAATCCAAAGCCGTAACATTCAGTTTGTATCTGCAAAAGGCAGAAACGATTGGCGCGTAGGTAATTTGTGCAGCACTTTGTGTGATCAGCAAATTGGTGTTCCGAATCTGAATGTTCTTTTTACCCGTTCGTAGTTATTTGTAGTTCCGAGAGAAACAGTAATTTTTAAGTTTTTTTTTGTTTTTATAATAAGAGGCGGCAAACGAGCAGACGGATCGCCTGATGGTAAGCAATTACCGACGCCCATGGAAACATGCAAAACCACAGGAGTCACAAGTGCAGGAGTAATCTTTTTTATGAAAATTAATTGATGAATAATCACTAAAATATAAATATCCCTCTGTATAGCGTTCCCTTATAAATTGTTGTGATACTTTTAAATTTTTATTCAACGTCAATATAAATGATAATTATGTTTCACATAAATCCACAGGGAAATCATGATAAATGAAAATACATAACTCACGATTTAGATAAAAGTCTAAGACGTACACAAGTTTAACATTATTCTAAAGAAATAGAATAATATGTAATAAGCAGCATAGAGTTAAAGGGATTATATTTGAATATATCAGCCTTATATGTACATAGTCATGTACTTTCTTCTTAAACATGTCATCTGTACAGTCTGATCCAGGTATGAACGTTGAGAAATCTTTGGGAAAATCATGACCGACAACCGATTTTATCTCTCAAATATGGTACTCTAAAAGTAATCTCCACAGTGTCTAGTTCAGAAAACTTGTCTCGAACAATCATATTCACATACAGTGACGAGATTCTTTGAGTAAAAGATACACATGTCACAAGTACTATTGGGTTTATGTTCTTTATTTAATAAAATCTCTTTCAGAAATACACACGTAGCGCTTATAGTATGATATGACTTGACCTGTAAATCGTTAACACTTGTAATATTTGTTGACTTATCGTTTGAAGTAGATCGCCAAAGGAAAGCACCGTTGGGATATATGACCGATGCTTGCTTATACATAATAATAGACAGCATGTATAAACCAGCATCGATCATGCACCCAAACCCAAATGACCACTTAATCCCACGAAAAATAAAATAAAGAATATATTATTATGTTTATAAAATGGTACGGCAATTAATTTAATTTAGTTAAAAGTAGCCTCACAAATATAAAGTTTCCTATTTATTATGTAATACATTAATAATAAAATTGAGAGAAATAATGGTACCTACATGCAATCATCACTGCACGAAATTCTAAAAACGAAGAGCCTAAACAATCCAATTAAGACTGCGAGGCCGTACAAACTTATAATTTCAATAAAAATTTTATTTTAGGCATATTTTTTTGGGTTTCTTTATGTGGTAGCAAAAAAAAAACGTTTAGCTAGAACGATTTAATTTTGAAATGAACTTTGTGTGAGGTCATGGACATATATAAGAGGACTGGTAGAAAAAAGACTATTATTATAAAGACTTTGACGTCGGAAAAAACCGAGTAATTATCTTAGTTATCGCGAGTAAGACCCGTAAGTTTGTATAATGTATGTATACAAATCGTGAAAGTTGCAAATCGTTTAAAGACTATAGTCTTAATAGAAAGAAAGAAAGAAAGAAAAGATATATATTCTGTTACGAAAGAATTACATTTTTTTTTCGCAGTAGGTTTTTATTATATGTATCAGAATTGGCCCCCAACTCACCGTAGTGCCATCTAATTCAACTAGGTGGCGCTGATATTCTGTTGGTACCATTTTATATATTTTATTCACAAAAAAATATATTTAATTTTATTAACCCCGCTATCGTGAAAAGGCAAAAGATTGTATTATAAAAAAGTCCGTTCTTCCGTTCTAGTTATCAAACAGTTTTCGTCATTTTACATAATATAGTAAGCATGAAATTATATGAAATTGGTATCATTGTGTAGGTATTTTAATGGTGATTACAGCGGTGTTAAAATTATTTATATAAAATTAGAGATCTTTAAATAACTCGGAAAAATTGTTATAAAAAACGACGAACTTGTGTCACGATATTGTTTATGCTTTAAAGAAAGTTTAATTAATAACTTGCTGCGGAAATTACTCATATTCGTATGTTTTATGCAAAATATACGAGTGAATTACATTATAATGGCACTTATTAAAGCGCACTGATTTAAGTCAAAACAAACCGATCACGCAGTGCGTGGTTTGCAGTGGTGCTGCTCTAAGTGCTCTAACATCAGCGCGAGACCTAAGAGCGCGAGAGATAGCAATAAGATACGTTAGATGCGCGCTCTGGCCAGCTTAGTATGGCAAAACACTGTATAAGGCTATACAGTCTTCTGCTTAGGTTAAGGTTGATATTTTTATTAAAAAATACATGGGTTTTTACTGTAGTATATCTCTAGGTATAAATAAACGTCGTATAGTATAAATCGAAATTGTATGCTATACTAGACCTTAAACCAAGCAGACTAAGCGTTGTTAAGCAAAAACACTGTATTCTTGAATACAATATTTTCAATTTTGCCTTTTCACGACAGCCCGGCCGGTCGTTTCACATTTTGCACAAAAAAGAACACATTTATTTACTGACATAACTTGTTTACACTTTTAAAATTGTGACACTTGACACATATTGAATTAAAGGTAAGCCCTGAGAACATGCTATAATCCATTTCACACACGAATAATGATGAATTAATGATTTAGACTATTTATACTATAACAATTCGTAGATAAATCTTGAACATAAGACTCTCAGTAATAAAAATACCAGATAGGAATGTTTTCTTTGAATTTCTGATATTTATTGTCATGATGGGAGAACTTATGTACAGATTTATATATACATATCTTATATAATATATAACATATATATATTATGTAGATATGTTGACTTTCGTCTGAAAGGGAATTTCCTCCAGCTTAAAGGGAATCTGCTTACTCTTAAAGGCCACATATATTGGGCGTGCACGTTCCTCGAACGGGCACCATAATTTCTTTATTAAAAAAACTAGTGGCATGTGTATAGTTTGTATACCACTCAGATTGCCCACCTACTTTCTTAATACCTATTGCTAAGCTTGTAAAGGACGCTAAGTCTTAAGCACGTATATTATCAATGTATAACATCATTATGTACACTTAGTAATTTAGTCCAGGTCCTATTGAGCAATTTAGTAAAATATATAGACAAATATGAAACTGATACTGAACGAGAAATCAGAGCAAGTACGCGCAGAAAGGATTTGCAGCATATTATTCAACCAGAATTAAATGTAGTTCAGCATAGTCGTAGTTTTTAGTCTATCAGTTGGTATAATAAGTTACCTACTGAATTAAAAAAAAATTATAGTCCAAATATTTTTAAAAACAAACTGAAGGCATATTTATTGCAAAAAGGGTATTACAGCGCAGATGAATTTATAAACGACAAAAATGATTTAATTTTATAATAATAAAAATTGTTCTTGCGCAATACTGTTAGTTGTTTAATATTTTATTATTGTTCTTATTGTTTTTCTTTGTAATAATTTATAATTTTATTCTTTGAATAATGTAAAAAATCATGTATTTATTTTTATATTGTGTAATAATTGTGTGTTGTGTTAATTATTTCGCGATGCGTCTACGCGCGCGTCGACGCATCGCGAAAGACAGGCGTCCATGATAACTCGGATGTGGCCGTAATTCAAAACAGTCCCTCTTTATCATTGCATGTCGACAAACTGATGGCGTAGCCGGAGTGTAATTGACTGCCACGCCGATGCTTGCGGGTTCGATTCTCGCTAAATTCAAACATTTGTGTGCGTGAATATGGATGTTTGTTTTGGTCTGAGTGTTGCTACTTTTTATGTATAATATGATCGGGATGTCCCGGGTTCAATACCTAAGTCGACCATAGTGATATTGAGTTTTTCTGAATTCACAGTAGCAGCTCGGCGTCTAGCAATGTGCCTGGTAACGGCAATAGGCTCGCTCCCTTATACGTCAGATCTCAAATTTATGGCGAAATGTGGGTATAATACAACACCTCTATTACAACTTCGGGGATTAAAGAGCGTGAGCGTCTAATAAAAAAATAAATAATGGCTATGAATCCCAAGACCCACCACACCGACCGTCACGCACCGTTGGAGAGCCTCCGTGAGCGGTGCGTGCTTGTTTGTTATCGGACGTGCGTGAAAATTGGAGTAGCGCGTACCGTGGGAAGCCTGTTTGCCATGTCGTAGAAAAAGTAAATAAAACAATGAGCCCATGGAATGAGCCTATAACAATCAAATTGTAATAATTTTACAACTGAGCTGACCTATTAGAACAATGTGTTTGATTCCCAGATTGCCCAATTCACCTAAATAAATTTGTTCAAAATGCAGTTTCGAACTAATGTCAGTGTTATACTTATGTCACAAATGGTATTCTCCTAAATTAACTGATATTTTAATGATATCGTGACTAGATTGTAAATTGAAAAATGTGTCAAAATATGTGTCAACCACGAACTATTCAAGTCAAATAGGACGATAATGGCATTATGTTAGCAGAATACCAATTGTGAGTCAATTCAAAATATACCTAATCTCATTCCGTTCAAATATAGTTTCGATGTCAAATAAAATACGAGAATTGGCCTTGATGTACTTCAGTACGTGTGACTAGCTGAGCCCGCAGTTCTTCCCGCGTGATTTAGGGTTACGGCAAAATTTCATCGCTATCTAATAACCGAAGTCTTCTTTTAGTCCTATGGGTCAGCGCAGACAGAACGGAGCGCACCGGAGAGGATTTTATAAACGCACTTGAAAATAAAGTTTAAATTATTACAATAAAGTGCATAAATGCTTGAATCTGACAAAAAATGCCCGCGTGTCCTCGAAGACACGTGAGAATCCGTTTATACACTTTATTGTTATAATTTTAAAGTTTATTTTCAAGTGCGTTAATAAAATCCTCTCCGCTGCGCTCCGTTCTCTCTCCGCTGAGCCTACCAGTCTGTATAAATGGGATAAATTTACGGCCATTTTCAATATTCGATCCACACATGGATTTGAGATTCGAAATTCGTGTTTGACATATTTTGTATGGAACTTATGTCAAAAACGAATCTAAAATCTACAGATCTATCTATAGTTCGAATATTGAATTTTGTAGTTATTAGCTACGCTATGGCTTTGTATGACTTCCACCAATAGATAGAGTGAATCCTAAAGAAGGTTTACATGAATAATTCGCACAGGCGAAGGCATAAGCGAGGCCACAGGCGAAGCTACAGGTGAAATCTAACTAAATTAGTGTAACTATCTTTACAGAACTACATGATGCATAACGAACGTACTTAGAACAAAAGAACCACATTATTACATAACATCCATTACGTCCAGTGGTACCTAAAGGACACTCCGTATTGCATGAATGGCACTCATTTAAACAGCTTGTGTCACACGGGACACAGATTAAATTTACCGTGGCAAGGCGACAGACGCAATGTAATTACTCTTTGACACTAGGCTGTTTGCAAGAATATAACAGAAGGTTCACTTGAATTGCACCGATCCCGAATATGTAGGTACAATCTTTTGCTCATAATTATGTGAAAATAAAGTAAAAAGTTGTTAATTATCGGTGAAGGAAAACATCGTGAGGAAACCTGCATGTCTGAGAGTTCTCTATAATCTTCTCGTAAAACATGTGCAGTCTGCCAACCCGCACTTGCCTAGCATGGAGGACTATGGCTTTTCTCTTCTCATAGTGAGAAGAGGCCCGTACCCAGCAGTAGGACAGTTTATATACAGGGCCGATGATAATGATGAAAGTTGCAATAACTTTTTTTTTATAATTACGCGGAAGCTTAATCCATTACCACACTTTACAATGTTTTTCTTGGTTTCTGTGTTGTCTATATTTTAGCTGACAAAGATAATATAATTATCTCTTGAGTCTTTATAGAAGTAAATCTAGTAACAGTAGGGACCATTTGAATATTGTGACTAAATAACTGATTTGGGATTTAAAATACTTATTCATATATTTTTAAACCGTTATTCTTTCAGTCAGACTTGTCCTTCTGCGTTTCGCTTGTACAGTGCATTAACTGTATAAAAGTCTTATCTTAAATTGAAATAGTGAGAAGATGATTTCATTTAGTAACTAACTATTTATATCCATCTCTCAAGATAAAGCAATAAGTCGTAAATCTAAAAAAAGGATGAAGTGAATAGCCAAATAATTCAGGAAAAATAGCATAATTATCTTGGCGACAAATATGCACATTGTACCTCAATTAAACTATGTTTATAATTTTATCTTAGCACTAGAAAAATACATTAAATTTGACTGCACGGTTGCCGTAGTGTTTTGAGTGGCCGCCTCGCCGCTTAACACTGTGCCGAGTATTGTGGGTTCGATTCCCACAGGGGACATGACTTTGTGTGATCCATAGATTGTTGTTTCGAGTCTGGGTATTCATTGTTTAAAAGGTAGTAGAGTCTTGCTGATTTCAGCATGAATGGGCCGGCTCGAGCGGGGAAGTACTACCCTCTCACAGAAAATCGACGTAAAGTAACAGTACCTAAACTGTTGCGTTTCGTGCGGTGAGTGAGAGTGCCGGAGGCCCTATCCCCTATTCCTTCTCCCTCATCCTATCCCTTCTCCCAACCCCGAGGGGCGGCAACGCACTTGTGACTCCTGTGGTGTTGCTTGTGTCCATGCGCGGCGGTAATTGCTTACCATCAGGCGATTCGTCTGCTCGTTTGCCGCCTATTACTATAAAAAAAAATGTCCGTTGCTTGTACCTATGTTTGTAAAGTCCCCCGCGACACAGGATTTAGCACAAAAAAATCAAGATGTGGTAATTCCTACCAATATTTTGAGGTCGTATCAAGTGGATATGCACGTTTTAAAAACTAGGCGAGAGGTAGGCTAACAAGTTAGGCTAAACATTTTTTGTTTAAATTTAACTCAAGCATTTTTTATTATCAACAAAAACCTATAGTTTGTATCACGGCTTGCTCACTGAACCAGCAAATGACCGTTACCGTTCGAGAAATTATTAGAATCAACATCGTTCAGATAGGTATAAAAAGTTATTGAATCCCCTTCAAAATGAATTTAGTATTTTTTTTCATATCGTTGCCACATTTAGAAGATTATTTGTTTGCCTGCTTGTTACGTTTTATGTTGTTTACAACTTCTTTCCACACTGTCAACAAAGTTGCACCGCGTTTGTCTGTCTGTTCGTGACTCAAAAACTACTGAACAAATTATGATGCAGTTTTCGTAATTCGTTTTTTTAATTTGTTTCGACTGGACACAACGACAAAACCAACGGCGAAGCTAGCTAATTGATAATGTGGATCTAAGATATTTTGTTCTGTCGTATTCTGGGACGAGGCGACTGCTGTGACCAAAAAGGGAGCGACATTAAAAACAATCTACCTATTAAATATTTTTATATAAAATGTGGGTGTATATTAAACCTTTGCCTACCCTTTCGGGGATAAAGGCGTGAGTCTATAAATATAATAAAATAAATATAAAATGTTAAATAGATAGATTGTTTTTAAATTACGAATTTAAAAATTATTTCAAATGATTATTATCAATTTATGCGGCCGCTTTTCCTTTTAGGACTATGCCAAGTGTTGTGACTTCCACGAGACAATATCAGTAATCCACAAACTAATTTATTTTCCCAAGCGGCAATACTCATATACTTGAGCTATTATTAAAGGCATATCTCTAATACGTCTTTCATCTCTGTGCGATGAGCACGATTATGAGAGCACGATTTTTCTGTAATCTATATGAATAAAAATGAATTACCGAAATATTTGTACGCGTATAACTTCCAAACGACTGCATCATATTGGACAAATCTTTCTTTTATATTTTCGTTATTTTCAGGAGAAGGTTTGTAAGAATAAAAATATTGCAAATATTTAAAAAAATCGTGGCGGTACAGACATCACCAGGTCAGCTAGTTTTCAATAATTTAAAGACTATATAACTAAAAATACTGGTATATTTTACAAAGCCATATACCACCTTCCCGTTTCTCTTAACTGCGTAATCGTGTTCAATGGCCGTTTCACAAACATTGGACAAATTCGCGTTGAAATTCTCAAGGCAATTGATTTTCCCATAATTATAGCTTTCACTGTACACTTTCATTTGTAAATGGTATTAGTCCCGCTGGTCCATGGTGGATCGGAACTGAATGATTTGTTCTGGTGTCTGTCTCGAAGGTCAGAGGGTTCTAAGGGCTGTTAAATTATGTTATTTTTTATAATTTTATTTTCTTAAAGACAGCTACCGCACTGCAAATAAGTCCTGTGTTGTGAAACATTTTACTTGGAGCTTCTATTAAATTTTTTTTTTTTAAAGACTTTGTACTCTCGCGCTGGGAATATGAGGACTAGGAGGACTTGACAAATATTTCATCAACGAACATGGACATAGGTTTTAACTTAACGTGAATTTAAATCAATATTTATATTACTTACTTTAGCAGTGCGGTTAAAATAAAATATAAATATATTCTGGATACACAGCAATGGGAATAAGGGTGAGAATATTCTCGAAAAGTAAGTTGAAAATTTGGTTCGATTGCAGGGCACTACTGGCGCATGAAACGTATTATAAAATTCTTTTTAGGCTACGCCCACACAACTTATAAAAGGTACACATTTGCGTTCGCAAGGTATTTTTGCTGACAGAGACATCGAAATTTTTGCAGAGCGGGACAATCGGTATTTTGCATACGAGGTTAATTTTCCTTAGCAAGCTCGGTACATGCAAAGACTCAAATAGCTTCATAGAAAAGTGGAGTAATCATGGAAATTCTTGGTTTATGCTAAGTCGTTAAGTTTGTTCAGAATTAAAAGAAATGTTTCTTCTCCCTGAAGTAAGTGCAAGTGGTTGTTAACAATTTAATACCCACATAAACAAGAAATATTTAAATTGTTTACTGCGCGTATGGCGTATTTCGGCAAGAACAAAGGACAAAAAAACAAAGAATGTAACCACCAAATGCCTTAAAATGTGTGCAATGACCATATATTTTTTGTACGTCCAAATTGTAACCATGAAAACGATTTTTTATAAAAGCTCTTGGTATTTTACTTATGTATTTGTTTTACCATTAAAAACTTGTTTATAAGTTGTTTTAGAATGTTTTTCTAAATATTTAAATTATATTCCTACAATATTTTAATAAACATAGTTGGGGTGTTACACGTTCGAAGCGACCGTTTATGCAACTTTTAAGACCCATCAAATTCAGAGCTAAATGATGATTTTATGACTGAAGAGAGACAAACGCTACGTTTTATCGCGATTATGGACTACTACGCAGGCAAACCCGGTGGCAGAAGATAGTAATCTACTTAATAAATTAAAAAAATACATAACACCGCACCGACTCTTATACCACGGCATTATAATATGCTCCAATGTTCAATCCAAAATCAATACAAAATGAAGATTCAATTAACTCAAAATTGACTTCTGCCCTTTACAGATACATCACCACCTTATTTAGAACTGTTAATTCGTCGAGTGCTCTTCACTGATATTATTTGGTTATTCAATATTCAAACAAAGACTTTTGTAATTGCGGCTCTCAATTATAATAAATCTAAGCGGGCGCTAAATAATTGCTGTTGAAATTTCAGTTGAATATACCTAATTTATATAATTTCTGGAGTGTATTAAGAATTATCTGTTTAATTATAATTTATACTTGTATAATAAAACTGCACAGTTTTTGACGTTTTTATTCTACGTGCCTGTCCCTTACCTCGTAGTCGTATTTACTTACAATATCCTTGTAAGTTTTTTATAAAGAAGGCAGTATTGCTAGTCAGGCGCATAGTTCGGAGGTTTCTTTCTCTGAGTCCTAACTATATTTTATAGGAACTCTTATTGGCTGAGGCAGGCAGTTATTATAACCTAAATATTTAATAAGAAGTTGGTACTTTTAGCAAATCTAATCTGTATATTATCAAGGTATTTAATTTTATAATCTATATGTAGCTTAATCTAATCTTAATGTCTAAGTAGTATATGTAAAAAAAACCGTAAAAACAAATAAAAAATTTAAAATATTTACAAGGTTTAGGCGTCGTAAAATGCCTCCGCATCAATGTCATCGGGTAACGTGCCCAGAAGGCTGGCAGCATTGCCACGCTGGATGGCAATGCTGATTCTCTGAGCAAGGAATAAACCAGCCTTCTGGTCACGTGAGACGTACTATATAAATATAATAATAATATATAATTTTGTCTTACATATTTATGTCAGATCAAACTTAATTTTCTTTCCATTTATATAGCACCTACTTCTTTCCTCTCTGCACTACTCAAAGGTAGACTGGGAGATAATGCCCATGACATTAAGTCCACCTGTATATGCTGTGTATATAAAGGTCTTCTTCTTTCTCTTAGCGTTATCCCAGTTTCAATCTGGGGTCCGCTTTCTAGTCTAACCTGATTTGGCTGAATATTAGCTTTTCCACGGAGCGACTCCGCAACCCGAAGGGATAGCAATATTCCATGGTTTAGACTAGTGTCAGTTTATTTAGTGTACTGACGCCCTGTAACGACTGTCAAAGATCTTCATGACAACCGGGACCGACGGCTTAACGTGCTCTCCGAGGCACGGGACAAGCGATAATTAACAATTAAAGGTAAATATATATATATATATATTGGATATCATACAACGGAGTTGTAAATATAATAAGGTATAGGTACTTGCACATCGTGAGTTTTGAATCGTATACATACATGCCAATATTGAGAGTCGAGATGTTCAATCCAATCGCCGCTAGCCGTAGTCTGAACAATTATATTACGAATGATTAAACTTCTTGCTGATCTACATTCAAATTTGAAACAAAGTTTGTTTGTTTGTAAGCAATTTCTAGTAACAAATATAATGCCATTATTAGGATTGCACAGATGACATAGTATCTCTACACCTTTTGGAATGGAAAGTTAAAAAAGCCTGTCTTAATGGGTATCTAAGTCATAAAAGGAAACCCCTGTTCTTTCATGTTTCCAGCTTCAGTTATTTAGGTATGGTGAAGATAGCTATGTTAGTCAGGACAAATCTTTTTACCCGACTACGGCGAAGCCATAAGGAAGGGTTATGTTTTTGGCAGTCTATGTACGGGTGGAACATATAAACATACATACATACATATTATGTAAGTATCTACAATTGTACATAATATGTATGTATGTTTATATGTTCCACCGTACCGCCTAAACTACTTAACAGATTTTAATAATTGGGGTGTCAATAGATTCTTAAAAATGGCCCGGGTGACATATGCTATATAAATTTTATATTACGAAATTAATACCTTGGATTCGAACCTCAAAAAAAATTACGAGAACCTCAAAAAAAATGTTAGTGTTCCTGGCATACAATAGGTGCGACACGGTTCTATTTCCATACTTTTCTAAATTTATATCCGAATGAGCAATTTTCTTGTTTCGTCCTTTTTAGACCAACTTTTTTACATAGTTTTTATTATATATAACTAGAGGATGGCCGCAGCTACGCCCGCAAATTTAGCTTTAGTTCATCCGGTTTTTCAATCCCTCAGGCATTGGCATTTCGTGAACCACTTTTTGGAGTATTCCCTACGGTTTTCGGGGAACATGCATGCCAAATTATAGCTTCAGCTGTCAGTCAGACATTAACGCGATAATTTTTACTTTTCCAAATATTTTTTACTGTAGACTAGAATATAACAAACATACAATGTTCTAAATAAATTTTATATATTTAAATTAAACTATAGGTTACGGATCCGTAAACTGTAGTTTAATTTCAATGTGCAACATTCGCTTAAATCCAAGAAGATATTAAAATATATATTTTTTAGGCAGAATCCGCGCGTCAAACATAGTTCACCACGCTTAACAGTATGTTAGAAATACGCAAGTAATGTGCGGAAAATGAAATGCTTCTACGAGATTGATATCGAACACAATTTTCTTCATGTGGCTGATTCACATGCGGATTGTTAGAGATGAAGAAACTTCTACTACGGGTTTTCTACTGTAGTTAAACGAACTATATTAGAAGCGTTATTAAACATTCAAAAATGATTTATCTTTCATACACCGACATAAAAACACACGGACGAAAACACACGACATTTTAATGACGACATTCGAATGCAATGTAAAATAAACTAATCAGTGTTATATCAAGTAAAATATACTAAAATGATCCCTATAAAGTCCTAGGCACAAAAATCCTACGTTTGATAGCGACGATACAGGCTATCACACATATTTGTTTAAAGAAACATTATGTTAATTAATAAGTAATTTATCTGAATCTATTCACTTGAGTAGACATATTGCAAGATAAATTTGATCCATTTCCCGATTATAATCCCCATTGTCTATTAAACTGAAATTTTATGAACCGTGATGTCATGGAGCTGATGATAGGAACAATCCGCAATATAACAACATAAGGCCGGGTTTGGGCTGGTTTGATTAGTATTTAATGTGACAGTTTCGTATATTACTTTGATATTATTTATGTTAAGCGCATATAAAAGCTTATGTTTAAAAGTGTTTACTTGAAATTATTTCCTGTTAACTACTGTTCCTTGCGATGACAAAACTATATAGAAACCATAGTAGGTGCTATGTCGTAATGAAACGTCGATTATTTCCTACTCAGATAAATTAGTTAGAAAACCTCGATTGAAGTTGCAATTTTATCCGCATGTATGCATGTATATTGCATGGATGCCTTAGCCGTCTTGCCGTCATTTATGAAGTGGCGGATTAATACAAAGTGTCACTACATCCCACGGGTGTCGTAATCTAGAGGCGACAAGTAAGATACACGACGCAAATACGTTGTTGAAAAGACATGGTATACTTAATATCAAACCCTATATCAACTCTTCTGGCTACTTGTCTGATAATTTTTTTGGTGTCGGGTTGGAAAATCCTCATGGAGTCCCTCCGCCCTGGGGGATGGGCGAAGGGGACTGTCAGACGAGAGGCCTATATCCTGCTATAGGAGTGAGAAAGACTGTTTGATAAAAATATTTATTTAAAAGTACCGACTCGTCATATATATTATTGTAGTATTTATTATATATATGTAAATATTTAAAGTATAATCATAATTTACTGTACTACAACTACCATTTCTTTCCTACCAATAATATCCATCCAAAGGTTGCCTGGTAGAAATCGCTGTTAGCGATAAGGCCGCCCATTGTACTATGCTTGTAAAATGATCCAATTTAATGTCCAAATTAGTGTACAATAAAGTGTTAAATAAATAAATAAATATTTTCAAACAGCACAGACCTATTTGGCAGTATCAGCGGTCATGATAAATGTATAAAATTTAAGATTGTAACATTCTTGATATTGAAAAGAATCGAATGAGATTTTGTTAGATTCTTCTCAGAGCCGTACTACCCCGAATCAGGAGGTAAAAAGAATATTTCAGACTTTTTTAAGTGTAACCAAGTAAACTAAATAAAATAATTTTCAATTTGAATGTATTGCTGTTTGTGCTCTCGGCACGGCAAGTGATAATTAACAATTTATGTGGTAAAATAACCACACAAATAAGAAGAAAAGTTATCAATTTGGCGAAAGAATTATTGTGAATTTGCGGTGAAATTCTATTTATTTTGTTATCAAAGAAACGGAACTTGTGGTTATAAGTTCCTTGATTGGTTGCGCAACTAAAACCACAGAGATGTAGCGTTGGGTGCTGGAACTGATATTTTTCTATCTGTATAAATAAATTTCTTTTGTTACTGACTGACTGACAGACAATGCACAGCCAAAACTATTGGACGCAAGAAGCTGTAATCTGGTATGTATGTTCCTTGAAGTCCTCAAGGAACATACGCAGCGATAGCCGAGTGGATATACCAACAGACTGCCATGCAGAGGGTATCAGGTTCGAATCCACGGCGCGCACCAATGACTTTTCGGAGTTTTGAATTGTTAATTATCGCTTGTCCCGTGCCTCGGAGAGCACGTTAAGCCGTCGGTCCCGGTTGTCATGAAGATCTTTGACAGTCGTTACAGGGCGTCAGTACCTTCTAAATAAACTGACACTAGTCTAAACCATGGAATATCGCTATCCCTTCGGGTTGCGGAGGTCAGACAGGCAGTCGCTCCGTGGAAAAGCTAATATTCAGCCAAATCCGGTTAGACTAGAAAGCGGACCCCAGACTGAAACAGGGATAACGCTCAGAGAAAGAAGAGAATGAAAATGTTCTGAACGTCCCGTCGTTGTCGCGCTTCTCTTTCTTATGTATACAATCCGACAGTGACAGCAACAGCTCAACTCAATAGCGGTTGTAAGCGCCTTAATGGATCAAACAAAGTTGCAAACGGCAAGGCAATTACTTTAACCACTACATCATCATTGCAGTCGAATAAGATTGAGACGAATAGGTATAGCTATCTATCTCTATTTATCGCCGTTGCCCGTAAACACAAAATATTAAACGTTTTCTTAAAAGTTGTTTACAAGATTAGTCCATTGATATAACATTTCGTATCTGATCTAAGAGAATTCTAAGAAAATAGATATGTATCTAATGCTTTTCATGGTTAACATCAAAAGCTTAGAATACTGCGGACATGTTTTAAATGTAAATTCAAAACAAACAAGGTAAATTCGAAAGGCCTTATTAAAAAGAAGAACTAAATAAAAAGATTAAGCGTTTCTAAAAACCCTTTGTGAAGGAAATAGTTTACGATATTTGTGACAACGAACTTTAAAGATAGATAGAACTTTACAAAAAAAAATGTCTAGATATAAAACATTTTAACATGTAAGAATAAGGTTAGACTTCGATCTATATTTAGTAAATGGTTTTTTATAAAGCCCGATACTAATGGTGTCTCGCCACTTGGTAGTGCGTCGTGTCAACGGCTGAGTCCCACGTAAGATAACAATAAAAATTAGGAAGTGTACTAATTAAATTATTGTTTCGATTCTGGATGTCCGTTGAATGTTGTTAAGACGATATACAACGCAGGATTTAATTCTAGTGTGGGCGCATGGTGGGAGCTGTCATTTCGGAAAAAAGGATATTTGGTATTCTTTGTATCCGTTTTCGTATTATGAAATTTTCGTACGATTGTGAAATTCCAATAACCGATTTGGTCCTTGTAACGAAAAGATTTTTAGAAATCGGTTATCATTCTGCACGGGAAATTAGAAACCGTAATCACTTACTACTATTCTCGGAACGCGGAAAATTACAAAATGAAACTAAGCATGATAACCCTGGACCTTTACTTCCAAACACAAAGGTGTTAAAGCAACCACAATTAAACGCATTAACAGCGCCCTCTAACTGTTCGCTACGATACGTTCGTCAATCAGTTCCGAACAGTTTCGAAGCCTTGCGAAACACAACCTCCAAGGAATTGTTGCAATAGTAGATTGATTTTATGCTCTTGTGATATGGACTTGATAGAACTATGGCGTAAGTGTTTGTGTAATATGAATTGATTCTGAAGACTAAACTAGTGCTCTCGCCGTGAATAATGCGATGTACATTTGGCAAGTTACAAAATCACAGAAAAACAAATAGTAGCGAATTTTACTTAGTTTAAACACGGTTAGAATGGTAACCTTTTTCAATCAGAATGAATGAATGTTTTGGATACAACCGGGATAAAGCTAGGGCGATGGTGCTGATTATAATCGAAAATATATATTTTTTTTTTTGTAAAAGGCGGCAGCAAACCAACAGACGGATCGCCTGATAGTAAGCAATTACCGTCGCCCATGAACACAAGCAACACCAGAGGAGTCACGTGTGCGTTGCCGTCCCTTGGGTTGGGAAAAGTGATAGGGGGAGGAGTGGGATAAGGGGTTGGGGCCTCCGGCACTCTCTCTCACCGAACGAAACGCCACAGTTTAGGTACTGTTACTTTAAGTCGATTTTTTATGAGAGGGTAGTACTTCCCCGGTCGAGCCGGCCCATTCATGCTGATATCAGCAAGGCTCTACTACCTGTCAGTCAGTCCTACTACTATAAATATAAATTTGTGAAGCTGGATAATTGGATGGATGGTTGTTTGTTACACTTTCACGCAATAACGACTAACCGGATTTTTAAGCCAATCTCAACATAAAAACCTATACCAACTCGTCTGTACACCGTGGTATAGTAGACCAAGTCCTCCTCCTCCCTTGACTACTTGTCTCATTTTTGTGGCGCAAATAAGGAGAAGTCCAACAGACGTAAAGTAACAGAACCTAAACTGTTGCGTTACGTTCGGTGAGTGAGAGTGCTGGAGGCCCCAACCCTATCCTTCTCCCTTATCCCACTCCTCTTCCTATCCCTTTTCCCAACCCCAAGGGGCGGCAACGCACTTGTAACTCCTGTGGTGTTGATTGTGTCCATGGGCGACGGTAGTTGCTTACCATCAGGCGATCCGTCTGCTCCATTGCCGCCTTTTACCATTAGGTCCAACAGTGGATAGCGAAAGCCTTAAATTAAAATAACTCTTTACGCTGAATTGGATATCCGATCTAACCATAGATTTAGAGATTGAAGATGCATTTTTGACATAAGCGCCATACAAAATATGCCAAATATGTATCTCTTATTTCCAAATCCGCGAATAGATCGTGTATTGAGACCGTCCGATAGACTACATTTTTCGCATTAGCGGACGCAGGCGAAGCTGCGAGCAAAATCTAGTAATAATTTGACTATAATATTGTTTCCTTTTAAAATTGTGTAATTGGTTTGATGGCTGTATTATATTTCTTTTTTTTTCTTTATGTTATTTTTGCATGCCAACTGGTAAGATATGGCTGAACTTGTATATATTTACTTTAAGTGTTACCAAAAGTGTAACCCATTTTTGCAAAATACTGTCGACAAAAAGTAAATGCTGTTAACTTTAAATCGTTTATTTTCAATTATTGCAGCACTGTCGATATTTATTTTCAAATCTTTCATAATTTTAAATAAACGATTAGTGTTTTTGCGATTTAGTAAATTAGATTCAAAATGACTTTTAATGGATGGCTTGATTGGAAAGCTACGATGATCTAGGGGAGAAACCAACAGACTGCTACGCAGAGGGTCTCGGGTTCAATTCCACGTAGCGCTCCACAGACGTCTCGAAGTTTTGTTATTTTAAATTATCTTGTTAATTATCTTTTGCTAAATGGTGAAAGTAAAAACGGTGAGGAAACCTCCATATCTGAGAGTTCTCCATAATATTCTCGAAGGATATTATTTGAAGTCTTCCAACTCGCATTTGGCTAGCGTGGTGGACTATGGTTTATTTTTTATCACAGCGAGAAGAGGCATGCGCCTAGCAGTAGGACAAACAATTATAGACCAAGCTGATCATAATGAAATAATATCACCCTAATCCCTGCACAGTATTTAAGTCAAACCTAGTATTAGCTTGCTAACAGATATTTCACACAAATTGTACCAAAAACTACTTAATTTTAACCTAAAATAAATATCAATTATAACCTTCATTTTGCACACAGCTTGATCATTGCTTAAGCTCTTTGATAATTAATTTTCTTCAAATCTATTCTACTAAAAAAAGCAATGTTGGTTTTGTTGATAAGTAAAAAAAGTCTTCTTCACGCTTCCAAAGTATATTAAAGTTGAAAAAGTGTGAAATTATCTGATTATACGTCCGTCTATCACAATCGTGGCTGAAAGACGTTCTGATTTCACGTTCAAGAATAAAAATAAGACTTTTAAAAGTAGGAATTTGTGATGAAACTAAATAAAATACTTTAGTATTTTTGAGTAAGAATGTCCTTGCGTTTACTGTTGCAAAGAACTAGCCATACCCATTTTAGGAATTAATTATAGGTACTTATATCATTTCATAATACTACGTCATGATCTACAGTATTATATGCTTGTATATTATGTTATATAGTTGTAATCAGTATGCAACGTGACATATTAAAAAAAATAGTTGTGATATTAAAATTACTTGGTTAACCTCCATTTGAAAACAACATCAGTGTTCATAACCCACCACGAAAATCAACTTTCTCTGCAATCAACTTTGACGCAAACCACGCACACAAAGACGCGGTACCACGTAGGTACGGTGTGCAGCACCATCTATAGAGAAGCTTCTATAATGTTCTATACCCTTCTGAGGCTTTTACTCTTAGGGGGTCCATGTCTTTTCAATTTACTTTATTAGTTATTTTAACTTAATTTCACTTCTGTAATTTCGCATGGAATTTTTTTTATACCACATTCACACATTACCATCTAGTCCCAAAATAAGCAGAGCTTGTACTATGGGTACTAGATAATGGATAAACATACTTATATATATATACTTTTTTTTTGTAAATACATACATATTATACACAGAAACACACAGACCAAGACAAACATCCATGTTCATGCACACAAATGTTTGACCTGAGCGGGAATCAAACCCGCGACCTTCGACGTAGCAGTCGCTTACACTCCCGTTACGCCAAAATAAATTTCTGCCGACTGTAAATTTTCACCTTTTGTACAAGAGACCTAAAGATTATCATTGTCCTAGTGTCATCCTAGTTGCTTTTAAGATCTTGGTCTCGAAAGAGCGAAAGCGAAGCCCAAAAATGCAACATTCGTCACTTTCATACATACATAGTCTCACGCCTATTTATCCCCGAAGACAGGTGGGCAGAGGTATATTCCTATACCCACTTTTCACCAGATTTATTTTAGTCCCACGCAATAACGGGCGAGCCTATTGCCGTACCGGGCACATTACCAAACTCCGTGCTGCTACTGAGAATTTCTTAAAGGAAAAACCCAATAACACTTTGCCCGACCCGGCGATAGAAACCGAGACCTCCCAATCCCACGCGCACATTTATGCCGCGAGACCAACGAGGCAACACTCATCACTTTCATATTTTTATTACATGAAAATAAATGTATTTAAAATGTTATCTGAAATAATAGATTTATGTGATTTTTTATAGCGGCGGAATCTGCCTGATAGACCAAAGTATATAAAATATGGACTGGAATAATTACCAGCTTACTTTAATTGTACTAACTGATAAATAAACTAGCGTCCCACTTACTGATAATCAATAAAACTCGTTATTAGACACGTGTATTCTCATAATATGATTAAAGAGGAGTAATTTACTACCATAAGAACTAAAAAGAAGGTAAAACAATATAGCCATACATTTTTGATTTAAAAGACGTTTATCGTACTACAAATAAATAATGACTGCCTCGTTGGTCTCGCGGCATAAATGTGCGCGTGGGATTGGGAGGTCTCGGGTTCGATCCCCGGGTCGGGCAAAGTGTTTTACGGGTTTCTCCGTTAGGAAATTCTCAGTAGCAGCTCGGAGTCTGGTAATGCGCCCGGTACGGCAATAGGCTCGCCCCCTACTACGTGGGACTGAAATAAATTTTGTGAAAAGTGGGTGTAGCAATATACCTCTGCCTACCTCTTCGGGGATATAGGCGTGAGACTATGTATGTATGTAAATAAATAATGTAATGACAATGACTTTATAAATAGAAATTCAACGGACATAAGGAACACCCTGACTCGAAACAACAATTTGTGCATCGCACAAAATGTGGTGCTAGACTAAATAATACAAATAATAATAATATATTTATTTGTATAGAATTAAATGCAGTTATAAACTTAAGAATACAGAGTAGATTTACAATTACGAAATTACAATCCAGTGGATGAAGTTCTGTTATCCTTGATAGGTTAGTAATTAACCTGTGGTAAGGAATAACAGTCCTCTTTCCTACAGATGTAATGTTTTTTTTTTACTCATGGTGGAAACCAAACAATTTACGGGCTGACCCCCCCAGGCTGGGTTCCTAAAGGGGAAAGTGTGGTAACTCCCCGACGAGAAGCGCCGGGACTACCCACTAAAACCACCATGGTGTTCCTCTATCCGATCCCATTGAATGGCGGGGTCACGGGATCTACGTTAGCATTACTGCCGCGACCTCGCCTGAGCTGGCTCGCGCAAGCGGGCCCCGTCCCTCGCATGCATCCATGTGCATCCATCATACTTGTCTACAGATGTCATGCTATCTAACAATTTCTGAACAATACTAACTGAATGAAACATTATTATATTTGTTTACAATTTTATAAAAGTTATTTAAAAAAACAAAATTAAATTAAAAAAAATAACTAAAAAAAATATACACTTCGCTTATTGCAGTGGTCATCAAGCCACGACATACGAAAAAATAATAATGTTTTGTTAATGCCTGTAGACGTTCCTCTCCTTAGAATAAATAAGGAGGCCTATATCCAGCTGTCGACTAATGCCGATGATGAAATAATGAGATACAATTTGTGGAGGTTGCAAGTTTTATTTAAACGTCGCTTATTTTGAAGGAAGCACTATGAAAATGCTAAAATCCTATAAAAAAGTACTTCCATGGTCTAATAGACCTATACACGCTGAAACCGAAGATCATCACCAACAACCTTGAATATAATCTGTCCCATTACTAGGCACAGACCTCATTTTACTATGAGAAGCATTAGACCGCGATGACCAAGTGTGGGTTGTCAGACTTCTTCATTCTTTCGAGAACAGTATGGCGAATTCTGAGACATGCAGCTTTCCTTATTAATCAAATCGATATTTTCCATTATATACGTAATTAGAGGATGATTATTTAAGGGTACTGCTCCACTCCCGTCGCTCATAGCGCGATGTTATATAGCCTATAGCCTTCCTCGATAAATGGGCTATCTAACACTTAAAGAATTTTTCAAATCGGACCAGTAGTTCCTGAGATTAGCTCGTTCAACCAAACAAATAAACAAACAAACTCTTCGGCTTTATATATTAGTATAACGCGTCTCCACCCCCTGAGAGGTTTAAGAGAAAAATGCCCCCTTAGTGCTCCCTGAAACTCTCCAAGAACATACATGCCAAATTTAAGCTTCTTACGATCAGTAGTTGCGGCTGTCCCTTGTCTGTCAGACATTTTAATACGCACTTAACTTCATAAAGTCTGCGTATTAGCCTGTGAGTTTGTCCACTACACTCTCGCTGTTTTAAACCAATAATCTAGTAAAATTCTAAACAGCAATTTGGTTTACTAATATCAGCTCTGTTTATCTACCGCGGTAAAGCGGTCGATTTCAATCATCATCATCATCATCCTTTAACAGGCCACTGCTGGACTAGGCCTCTCCTTTGAAAGGAGGAATTGGCCTACTATACCACGCTGGCCAAACAGGTTGGTATAGGGTTTGTATCAAGTTTTCCTTATCTTACAGCGCTGTTCTCTGCATAATATGCTCCCTCTGTCGGCTCTTACGACACCCATGGAATGATATGGGGTGGTGACATTCCGTATTCTTAATCCGTCACCACACGGACAATTTCAATAGCCAATGTAATTACTGAATGATTCAATATACGATAACGGTGGGCCATTGTTGGGTATATTATCTGCCGTACATACTTATCAATGTATTGTTAAATACAAACATGTCGACAATGGCTGCGGTGAGCTCACTGTGAGCTCATGATGACAGTAAGAGTGGCTGTAGTAACAATTGAACTGAAAAGAAATGTGCCTTCATTGCGTAATAGTTTGGAGTATGGGAGTCATCGATTGGCAATGTATACAATTACATAAAAATAATGCTATTTGATTGTTTTGTTGGTCTAGTGATTGGTGCCTGACTGCTAAGTGGAAGGGCGTGGGTTCGAATACCACCCCGGAAAACCATTGAGTGTTGATCAGGATGATTTAATTTTGTTCTGTGTCCAGGCTTAATTGATCTATAATCTGTATCAAAAAGAACAAAATGATGTAGGTATATTTTTGAGTCGTCTGCCATAGGCAATGCCTAATTTAGGATCAGATGGCATTGTGTGGATAGTGTCTGTATATTATATTACTAGAGGACGCCAGCAGCTACGCCTGCATTTTTTTTAAATTTACCCGTTTTGGCCGATCCCGTGGGAATTTCGGGAAATGCCGTCTTAGTGCACCCCTACGGTCCCCAAGGAACATACATGCTAAATTTCAGCTTTTTACGCCGCGTAGTTTCGGCTGTAGCGTGTCTGTCAGTCAGTCAGTAACGCAAGGATTTTATATATTAAGATATACCTATAACAGATGATGCTCGCACATATATCTCTTTTTTAAATTTAACTGATTTCTTTAACTTCCCATTTTCCCGAAAAAATGCTGAAGTGGGAAGTGCACCCCTATGCTTCTAAAGTGATATACAGTACTTTCGATTTCGTCAATCAGTCAGTAACACAAGAATTTCATTTTTTATTTTATTTGTAGTCACACGCCTGTATCCCCGAAGGGGTAGGCAGAGGTGTAAATATTACACCCACATTTCGCCATGAATTTTAGGTCCCACGTAATAGAGGGCGAGCTTATTGCCGTCACCGGGCACATCACCATACTCTGTGCTGCTACTGAGTATTCGAAAAAACCCAGTAACACTTTTGCCCGACCCGGAAATTGAACCCGGGACCTCCGATCAGCAGTCGCATACGCTATCCACTGGACCACGGAGGCAGTCTTTCAAGTCTTTCAAGAATTTTATTTATACAGATATTATAATAAGCTTATGCCAAATGACCGTGGGCGTAGTCTTGCTGACAAAACTAACAAAAAAAATCAATGCACGACTTATTTAATAATTGCTCTTATAATAAGACTTACACCACACCTTGTAAAATGTAATAATATTATTATAACGGATCTAATTACATCAAAATAATAAAGTTATGAAACAAAATATTACAAACTAAAATGATTAGCCTTATAACCTTTATTATATAAATCAATTATATTCATTAAACATTGCATATTTGTTCCATTTTTAGTAATCAACAATTGTTAACCTTTTTTAAAACGAGTCTATTTTGTTCCAAGATGCAATGAAACGGTCTGGTAGTCAGCGAAACGGTTTAGAGAAATGTTTCGATAGGCGAAAAAAAAACGTCAGATTGTTTAAATGGCTCGGTTGTTAAACTGATTGTTTTTCTAAACAGTGGTGATTAGTGTTGTGAGGTCCAAATGAGGTAAATATGTGTCACGCGGTCTATGAAACAAATAGTTATCTTTCTTTTGTTGTGATTTAGGGTTAGGCATGTAACTATTAGTTTTTTTTTTTGGAAAACTATTTAAAATTATATGGAATAAGTTTATTTTCTTGTTTTTACTGTGAAAACCGGACTCATTATAAAATTATGAAACTAACAATTACCGATAAAAATAACGTCATATGTACCTCTGTCTTAGGTCACTATATATCTTTCTATGACAAAATTAATAAAGAAACTCATTTGTTCAATCAGTGATCAATGCCACGTAGCCAACTACTGTCAGGTCTTCAAAATAATACCGCAATGTTATTGACGCATCAGGGAATATCTTTCAATGTATTAGAGTATTTCATCAATATATGACAAAAGGCAAAAATAACAACCAATTTGTGATATCCTTTTCTGTTGTTCATATCTAAAATGGAAATAATGTCGAAGAAATCAGAAAGATTTTTACTTTACTTGTATGAAAATAGGAAGCTATGTAATTTAGACCTTATTCCAATCTAGTTAAGTAGCAGATTTGGGGCGCAAAACAGAAGGCCAGTTCAAAATGCAGTTTTAATGTAGTCTAGGTTTTATTATATCCTCACAAATTAACGGACGCTCCCGACTGGATCGAAAATTGAATAATGTGTCAAACTATGTGACAACGTCGAATTATGTGTCATATTAGACTATAATGACATTATGAGTTAGTTCAAAACAGTTAAAATGATATGGCAGTTCGTTCAAAGTACAATGCATCTGTTAAAATATGAGAATCGAATTATTTTTATCTCTAGTACAATAGTGTTAAAAAAGTTTGTATTAGTATTTTCGACCACTCTTCTTATCGATTTTATTAATCATGATGCCTATCGTTTATTTTTTTTATATTAAATTATACACATTATTATGCAGACTCTTGTACCTAAGTTTTATAACATCATGCAGACTATGATATTGACTACTATTACCAATTATGGTTTAAAACATTAATGAGTCAACGAGCTAGAGGCAATCAATAGTAAGAATTGCCCTGGATGGCCAGTTATGAAAATATTTTGTGAAGAAGACACTTAGCTCTTGCATATACAACAGAGATTGAGTCTTTGGTAGACGGTTGCGAACGTTATATAGACAGAAACCACTGATCGTCGATTTACGGCCATAGCGTAAGTTTCTTGTGCCATAAACTTTCATTAAATCAGATCATCAATCAGACACGCTTCTTCTTCTTTCTTTTCATGTGAGTTTGTGGCCAACTTTGGTCCTGTAGTTTACCCGCCTACCCGCCTCCGACATTCCGGTAATATATATCATCTTTGGTAAAAATACTCATGTTTCTGCATGACCTTCTCTATTAGACCAGTGGTGATACGTCAGAAAACGGTAAAAAGTGAAATAAAATTATAGTAGGCTGCAACCGAATTGGAGAAGGAAAAGAATGTAACAAAAATTAAAGGAAAAACAAATTATGGGCGATCTGCGGTCGGGAAGTGGATGAGGTTGCAACTTTAAGGGTAAAAAGGGTTTATCTCGATTTCCGGCAAAACTGCAAGTCCCACGGAAAAAACGTAAATAGCAAAATTGTAGGTAATAAAAAGATCTACAACTTTTGTATTTACACTTTATTCACATAACGTCAAAATGTATGTGAAAAATTCAAGCCTGGCGCCGGCACTCCGGCTTTACGACTGATGTCCTGAGATAAGAACTGGGACTCGCAACTTCACGTGCCCTGCGATAAGTAGCGCTCTAATGTAAGAGCCACAACTAGGTTACCCATCCGCGTGGTTCACCTTCGAGAAAGTTGCTTAACCTTGCCGATGGCATCTTAGAGTCTTAATCATCTCCCTGATTGCCGATGATACACGTGGCCATAAAACTAATACTATGACAAAACTGAATCTGATAAGTTCTTTAGGTCACAACTTTAATTTACTATTAATGCTAACTAGATTCTGTACAAATGCAAAGCTTTATCAAAATCTGTTTAGTTATTTTTGCGTAAAAGGGTAACGAATATCCTTACAGACTATTGCGTTTAAAACAGTACGAGTATAAGAATGTGTATAGTTTTGAACGAGAAAATTTGACCTCATATTCCAAAGGTATGCGGAGTAGTTTATGCCGATATAAAATGTTTATGGTCAACTTTTCAGTTCGCTAAAAGTTACATCGGTATGAGATGATCTGAGTATTTTATATATTCGTGATGATCTTCGTTATTATCGTATTACATTTAAACTTACTCCATTTTTGTAGGATAGTTTCCTTGCTGACTTCACATGTTTATATTTTTTTGTTTTAGGCACTGAACTACAGTTAAAGAAATTTATGAAGACGTGAAAGGGTTTTAAAGATAATAATCTTGACACGATTATTCACATGAAATTTATGTGACCTTTTTTAGAAGACAACCTACAACTGAGAATGCTTTTTGGTTCGTGGGATTTTGGCATTGTGTTAGTGTTTTTTTCTTTGTTGTTTTTGTTCAATGCACTGGGACAACAGGAGCGAAGTTATTGACCCACTATTTAACGCAGATAACCAAATAAGAAGTTTGGTACGTAACAAGCCTGCCGTAGTTACAAAATGCTATGCAATTGGCGCACGTTTTACATATGACTGAAATTCCACCCAGAGATAAACACTACCGTTCAAATTCCTTCCTGTTATACACATAAAATTTCAAAAATAACGCAGTCGAATTTAAAAACCGCGAGAATTCACACGTTTCATATCGAGTTTTAAACAAATGGAAGCAATGGACTGGTTTGATTAAATATACTTAACACGTTTCCTACATCATTCCATATTATAAATTCGTTACGAAGCGAAAAATAAAAAAATATAAAATAATGTTATATTTGCAAGCAGAAAATGTAAAAAAATAAAATGTGTAACATTATCAATTACGATGAGCCACGGAATTATGGTGATCCCTGTTATAGTCATGTTTATATAAATTTTGATTTAAAATGTTTATATTAAAGAAATAATAAATTATTTGCCAATGAATTAGTATTTTAATTCGGGAGGAGCTTTTTGAGATTATAACAAATTAAGTCGATGCTGGAGATTACAATTATGTAGATTAATAGAAGAAGATTTTAGAAAACGATAATCGAATGGCCATATAAGGACATAACGTTGAGATAATAACCTCCATAAAAATTCAAGTTGAAATAAAACTGAAGTACAAACACAATTTTTTCATCCAAGCTGGACCTTTCATTTTATGTTAAACAAATTATATAGTCCAGATAAGTAATCTACTATGTCCTTGATAGAATTAGAGAATTTCACTTACCCTTCTCACGATGATAGTTTTCATTCTTCTTCTCAGCCTTGTGATCAGTGGATGCGGCAACAGCATCTGAATTAACAGTAACTTGATCTGCGCCTGTAACTCCAGCACCCGTCGCTGAAGGTCCTGACTCCGCAGTAGTGTCAGTAACTATACTGTCAGAAGCAGTGGCGTCAGCCGCTGACATTGACGTAGTGTCAGCAACCACCGTAGTCGTAGAAAGTTTCGCTCTGTTGTTCGCTACCGTCTCAGCCGCCGAAGAATCATCTACAGCAGAAGTAGGCTTACTCTTGCGTTTCTTATTCTTCCTCTTTTTAGGGAAGAAGAGAGTTGGCTCCCCTTCTTTACCTTCGCTCTCATCTGGCACTAAAGATATCCTTTCACTGTCTTCTGAGCTCACTGGTGTTGATGTATATTTTGAAGAGTACTTTTCTTTCTTCTTATTCTTCTTCGACTTAGGATTCTTAGTTCTTTGCGCTTTACGGGTGGTAGTTGCGGAAGTGGTAGTGGTCGGTGCAGCAGTTGTCTCCTCTTCGTAATCATAAACCATGTAAAGTTGAGGATTCTTGAAGACGGAGAGTTTGCCTGTTTCAACTTGCTTGTCTTTCTTGGGCTTATGTTTTATTGTCCGAAGCGGCCCCTTTGTCGTAGTTTGTGGTTTTGTCCTTTCTGGACTGAGAACATACTTTTCATCTACAGAACTCTCGTCATATTCCTCGTAGTCTAGTTGTGTTGGCTTCTTTGACAAACTGGTTCCAGGGCGCTCATATTTATCAGGTTCACCATTTGAAAGCCGTGCTGCAATCTGATCTCTCTCCCGTTCTTCTCTGTATATTTCTTCCTCCTTAATTTTTTCATTTATTGACCTCTGTTCCTCAGCATGACGTTCTTTTAATTCATCAACGCTGTCTAATATACTCGTTTTCTTTGCTTCATTTTCACTGTTTTCGTTTTGTTCATCTTCAGTGTTATCGGGTTTTCGTTTTTCGGTATTACTTTCTTCGTAATCTATATCATCTTCATATTTGTGGGTTTTATCCTGTGTTGGTGATTCAGTCTTTCTTTTAGTTTCTACTTTAGTGGCGGGCTCATCCTTGCTGTCGTTGTCATTCTCAGTTGTTTTGGTTTCCTCCTCATCTTTAACTATTTCACTAGTTTCTTGAGCTTTTTTTAGTGCTTCTACTACAGGGTTGGTCGGTCTGCTGGTAATAATATCAACAACACCGTCAATATCGGAAACCGCTGCATGATTTATGTCCGTTTGATTCGTTTCTTTACCCTCTGGGGGAGTCCTATGTAAATCAGACCACTCCTTTTTCTCATAATAATCTTCACTGTCACTTTCACCTTGACCTTTTTCGAAGTAATCATCACCCTCAGGCTCTGCAACTGCGCGTAGTATAAAATTGATAGGTGGCGCCAATCTCTTCTTAGGTTTTGGTTTTGTTACCTGTACAAACTCTCCGAGCTCTTCTCCGTGTTTGTTTTTGAAAGGCACCCAGTCAGGAAACAGATCACCCACATTAGCTTCACGTTTGGTCACATTTTGTTCACGCACTGTGCCGATACTCAACGCGGCAGAGTTCGTAACTAGATATATTACAATGAAATAATATATTGAAAGCATTTTTATGAAACTTTTGCTGCATAACTTTATTGGACCCTGCACCGAGATCATTGTGCGGCGGCTGCACGCGAACAACTGCTTTTGTGAGCGCAACCAACTATTATTTATATTGTTTACAAAACGAATCTCATCGTCACCACAACTGGCGTGACTAAAGAATAGAGAGGCACTGCCGTCAAGTTTAAATGAAACTTCATATATATGTCTGAAACTAAAACTAACCTGCCATGTTATTTACAGTTTCCTAAGTTTAATTAAACAAATTAGTCTTGGTTTTGTAATAAGGCATTATATGTCTATGTTTTAATAGTTCGACATCTAGACCATACAATCAAAATATAGAACAAAGCATTAAGTTTTGACTAAATGGTATTTTTATTAATCAATCGACACAATTGTTTCATGCTTCTGTTATAATTATTACTTCTACGTGTTAGTTAAACGAATAGCTACTACGACTAAATATGAAACAAAGTGAATACAAAGGTTAAAGTTTTGACTTTATACGTTGAATCTAGTATAAACTATTATATGAAAATAGCTATGTATATTGTTACGCGAAAGTACCTTCTGATTCTATCAGTAGTGCTTATGTGCTTCTGAAAGCCAAACATTTTCGTTTCGAAGAATTTGATGAAAGTAGTAACTAAGAAAAACGCGACAGTGACCAAGACATGGATAAGAGCATAACATGCCTATGGCTATGAATGATGAAGACGATATAATGATAAGATACTTTAGATCCAACACTTGAACCTAGATTGTGATCGCCCAGTTAACCATATGCTCAAATCTACACAAGTTTTTTTAATCAAATTTTACATATTAGATTAGGGACGTCTTTATTTCTAAAACATGTTTATTTTTAAATTTTAACATAATTATACATTTAACCTATGATGCCTATGCATCCAATTTTGTCCATTAAGTATGTATATCATATGTATCCAAAGCAACTTCGAATCCTGAAACTGATTTCAGCAATTACAAGCATTACTATAATAATGTTGAAGCTTTACCGAAACATAAATAAAGATATTCAATAAACAGGGTATTTACACCAGAGTAATCACATTTCAAATACATATCTAAAACATGAAGTAAAAAATTAAATATTTATATTATTTCAAGAGCATATCCATATTATGACTACCGCTGCCCGAACGCAGAGACAGTGCGACGAAATCTTCAATATTCCGTGCAAGAGTGATTGCAGACGGGCGTTTAAGAGACTTTTATTTGTGAACAACTTCATCAAAAGTAACTCGAGAGATATTTATTTTTAAACGACAACATCTTAAAGAACTTTTTGCTTAGAATTTTGCATTTATATGCTAGTTAGGAAGTTTTATTTTTATTTTGTTTCGACGCGTTTGCAAACGAGCGATTATAATAAGTTTATTATTCGAAATGTGATGCAGTGAGTTTTTATACTATTTAAACACATAATATTTTTAGTAAAATGCACGACATCAGAATGTTGTGATGACAAAGGGCTAGTAAGGTATAAGTGTACTTGTTGATTGGGTTTTAGGTAGCTGCTGGTAATGGTAAGAACAAAAACTGGCCTATGTTCAACGGTGGACACAGTCAGGCTGTTGATGATGATAATAAGTTGCTAGTAATATCAGCATTTCATCATCCTTCTAGCGTTATTACAGTTGCAGGCCGGGGTCTGCTTACTAGTCTAACCAGATTTGACTGAAAATTTGTTTTGGTAATATCAATATTTGACAAAATAAAATAGATTCTGCCAACGGCTCCGTCCATGTAGGTGTGTCGTAGAGTGTAACTTATGTAATAAAATTTCATCGAAATCCGTTCAGTAGTTTAGAAAGAGTATAACGAAGATTCATCCGTCTGTCCTCACACACTTTACGCGATATATTGGTTTGACTGAGATCCCAATTGAAACCCATTCTATTTAAATTATGTCATCAGCAACCTAAGCAGTACAAGATTAGGTACAATCAATTCATAAATACTAGTGATACTTTCGCAGTCCTGTCGCAAAATGCGATTTGATGTCGAATTTTCTGTCTCTTCACAAAGCTACTATTTGCTTCCTGTATTTTTGTATTAACAAACTTTGCATTGACATTTTGTATTCTGAATCCACCACTACCAACACGCAGACAGGCGCTGCAATAGTATTTAATATAATCACAGCGTCTCAACCGCAGTATTACCGCCCGTCTGCAACTCAAGGCTACCTGACGAAACACTCGTGTGACGAGTTGACAACCGTCCTGTAACGTTGCGACAAGGTCACTAACCTTTGTCGTCTGCTGAACCGAATTACTAAGTATAGCGTGTTCCAATTGATTGGTTAAAATTGATTTGAACGGTACTATGTGTAATTTTTTGCGAGGAAGCGTTCCATTTGTTGTTTGTGGTACGATGACATCATATTCCGTGTTGGTAGAAATTCCTCTTCATTTGTTACCAAATTTTTTGATATAAAATGTCATGTTTTGACTGACATGTTTTCGCAGAAGCGAAAATACTGAAGCTAGAAACTTGAAATTTGGACAGTGGACTCTTACGACGTGGGTACGCATTAAGGAGGTAAACTTAAGGTTGCAAGTTTCTTTCTTTAAAAATACGCTGTTTTTGTAGCTAGCGCTATGAAAAACCAATCAACAGATAGATGATTTATAAAAGTGGAGTTAGTCGTTCATCGTTGTTCTGGGCTTAATTTACATAAATATACTTAAAAAAATTAATTATGGTTATAATGGGAAGTACCACTGACTGAAATACGGAAGGATACTGATTTGTGCTGACTGAAACGTCACCACAAAAAGAGGTGTGTATTTCCCTTAAAATACTCAATGTATTTACATGAGTAAGACTCAGCAGCAGATAAATATCGATTTAGGCTGAAAATCATTAATTTTCTTACCCATTATGAAACATAATTGCAGGCCGGTATTCGCTTTAGTAGTCCAAACATGTTTAAAGAATAAAAGCTTTTGCACAGAGCTATTGCAGTCCGATATTGAATCCGCGACCCAAAGCGATATTTCAGGGCTTAAGGCAATGTCAGTATATGCAATGGTACTGTACCTTATCAAAGATATTCACGACAGTGAATTGTCGTTGACGTGTTCATAGTCTATGATAATGGTGCGGGCCATCCCGATACCCTTCAGTCTGCGTAGCAGTCTGTCGGTATCTCTTCTAGGCTAGCGCCTACCTTCATGCTTAGCATAAAAATATATGGCTGTGGTGTGTAAAAAAAAATAATGTAATATCATAGTTTAATTGAAAGCCATATTTAATGTTGCAACGACTTGTTAATAATAAAATTGTATTCTAGCACAGATGTAATTTTATTACTGCTGCTATAAATGTACATAAATAATAAGCACTGCCTTTGGTCTATTTAGTTTATATTTAAAATATATAAGGCGTCTACGAATTAACTTGGAAAACTAACTTTATGAAATCTGAAATACCTTAAAAAATATGGTTATCAATTTTATAATAGTCGTACTTCTTTTCTTTGGTGGGTTTTTCAGCGATTAATTATCCTGTATTTAAGTGACATGAACAATCAAACATTTATAATACTTTAAAATATTCACAGTATCAAATTTTATATTCTTCAATATACATATATCATCGATCAAGTGATATACTTAGACATATACATACAGTCTATGTATATATGTATACATACATACATTTGCTCATGCCTTTTTACCGTCGGGATAGGCAGAGACAAGACGGAACGCCACTTGCATCTATCCTTACAAATCTGACGCGGAGGAAGCTTCCTCTACATTCAACCGTACTTAGACATAATTATTGTTTAAAGAAACTTGAAATTGTATGTGAGTCTATAGCAATATATTAAGTTTACAAACATCCATCCACCGGACACAAAGTCCACCCGGTCTCAAAACACCAATGCATGGATCACTTAAAGTTTTGTTCTGTGAACCCACAACACTCGCCAATGGCCAAGGTTCCGCTTAATCCACAAAACTGTTCTTTTACCAAGTTCTAGAGTCAGTATAGCTTCATCAATGGCGTGAAACTCTGTTATTTACACAGAGTTTTTAGAGACAACTGTACTGCAACTTCACTTAACTATTCATTAATAATAATTCTAATATTCTGTCACATACATACAACACCAATTAATCCCAAACTAAGCAGAGCTCGTGCTAGCGGTACTAGAGAATGGGTAAACATAAATATATTCTTTTTTTTGTAAATTTATGCACAGATACACCCGGACCAACAAATGAAATAAATAAAATGTTGAATTATCGCGCAAGCAGTAAACAAATAGAACTGAAACCAAACAGCGTGAGTCCATTTCAGTAGTTAAATTACTTAACATTGTTTTACAAGGTCGTCTATCAAACAATCGTAAAATTTGTCTCTTGAAGACTTTTTCAAAAAGTATTAAGGCGAGAAAATGCAATAAAAATAATCCCAAAAATATACTTCTTACTTATGTAATGAGTGTATGTCCCGATACGGGTCTGTATATTTGCTGCAACGATTTTATAATTGTTTTTTTTTATAATAGGTTTAATGGTTGTAGGTGACCTCAGTAGTACGTATTTTCATTCTTACATGGAATAAAACCTATTCTCATATTATAAAGCTAATTGTGTCATTCAAATATAAAGAAAATAACAATTTATAATTACAACTGGGCAACAATAAAAACCACATGATCCCGGATGGGTTAAGGGAGACACAATATAAAATCTAGAGTCGTGAATCATATGGGATACATGGGATTCGAAACCACACAATCGTAGGGAAAAACCGGACACATAATATATTATCCTAGGAAATGGCAATGTTGCATTTTTCAGTTAACTAGTGGTACCTGGATAAAAAAGAAATAAGAAATCAAATTAAAACTACTCCAACTGTCTGCCAACCCGCACTTCGCCAGCGCGGTGGAATATGTCCTTACCCTTCTAATAGTGAGAAGAGGCCCGAACCTATCAGTGGGACAGTACACAGGGCTGATGATGAAATCAAAACTTACATAATCTTTGCAGTAATACAGCGTGTCAGGGATTCATTGATACAAATTTGTAAATAGGTTGCCTTTATCGCGGTAATCGACACACACGCATGTCAAACAGCGGCCAGAATCTAGTTTTCTACTTAATACCTTTCTTCATTCTTATGTAGCATGTTTTTAATAATTCAGGAAGCATAGATTCCACTTGTGAGAGCATAGTAAACTATAGACAGAAATTGTATGGCTCTTCACACCATACAAGAGCGGATGTGTAAGACGTCGATCATAGCGACATCCGTTTATTGTAGTTATGTACTGAAAAATATCTTCTACTTACGATGGATACCCAGGTTGCGTGCTCTAGTTTCCACATCTTGCATGCATAGGGTTTGTGAGGCTTTCTTCTAGAGGCATTCAAGCCTACATCATCATCCTTCTAGCGTTATCCCAGTTGTGTCTCGGGATTCGCTTTTTATTCTAACCAGATTTGACTGAATATTATTTTTTTCTTTTTTATTTATAGACTCAACAGCAGTAAACGTAGGGTCGAGGTTGATGGGCAGGAAATACAGTATGTCGATGAGTATACCTACTTGGGCCAGATAGTGTCTTTCGAAAACAGGCAAGATCGAGAAATCGATCGTCGAATCGAGAATGCCTGGAAAGCCTACTGGTCCATGAAAGAGTTCATGAAGGGCAACTTTCCAATAGCATTAAAACGCAAACTCGTTGATATGTGCGTTCTGCCCATCCTAACCTACGGTGCTCAGACCTGGTCCTTGACCGAACTTCAAAAGTCCAACCTCAAGGTTTGTCAAAGAGCAATGGAGCGCAGTATTCTCGGATATAAGAGGGTTCATCGAGTGCAAAATGCCGTTCTGCGATCTCTGACGGGTGTTGCTGATGTGGGATGGAAGACTGCCAACCTAAAGTGGGATTGGGCGGGCCACATGATCCGGATGCATCCTAGCCGATGGGCGAAGATCGTCACGCAATGGGTGCCGCAAGACGGGTGGCGGAAAAGAGGCAGACCCCGAAAACGATGGCGTGACGATCTAGACCATTTTGACAGAGACTGGCCCAATTTGGCAGAAGATAGGGATGCTTGGAGGAGTGTAAGGGAGACCTTTGCCCAGCAGTGGGACAACACAGGTTAAATAAAAAATAAAAAAATTATAGACTCACGCCTGTATCCCTGAAGGGGTAGGCAGAGGTGTAATATTACACCCACATTTCGCCATGAATTTTTAGGTCCCACGTAATAGGGGGCGAGCCTATTGCCGTACCGGGCACATTACCAGACTCCGTGCTGCTACTGAGAATTTCCTAACGGTAAAACCCAATAACACTTTGCCCGACCCGGAAATCGAACCCGAGTCCTCCCAATCCCACGCGCATATTCATGCCGCGAGACCAACGAGGCAGTCTGAATATTAGCTTTTAAAAACCCAAATGCATAGTGATATTCTATGGTTTAGTCTAGTGAAATTTTTTTCAGAGGTACCTACTGAATCCCTGTACATACTGTCAAAGATCTTTTGGACAGCCACAGCCGTCGGGGCTTAACGTGCTCTCCAAGGCACTATAATAACAATTATAGCGATAATTAACAATTCAATCCGCACATACTACCGAATAGCCGGTGGTGCGCGCCATGGATTTGAACCCGATACCGTCTGCAAGGCAGTCTGTTGGTATATCCACTAGGCTATCGATGCCTACATTCAAGTCTATACAGATTATACTAAAACCAGCGCGGAGCTAGCAGGTTGCACAAATCACGGTTAGCACACTTTGCCACCACGCTGCAGGGGATCTTCTGAATACTTACATTAAGTTGCAAGACGTGAGCGTGTAACGACTAAAATCAACCATAAATACCAACGCGATTAAACCACTTTATCACAAATCGATTTTGCACGCGCAATCCAAGATCGTCGCTTTGGAGCTCGGAGTCTGATTGCCGACAATGTCTCCTCCATTTGGCACTGTCTACGCCTGCCCTAGTAGTGAGTCGATTGCCAAGTTTTCTTTGGCCTACCTCATTTACCAGGTCCAGTGAAGTCAGCACGGCAAGACATTTGTTTCTCACGTTACACACTAGTTGCCATAAGATGTGCCACAGCGACAACACTTCACTGTACAAAACAAATATTTTCAAGAATATTTTCACCCCTACTACAAATCACTTCAAATCACACCTTTCGAATCTAAAATGAACTACTTAAATTAAATATCGATCTGAAACTAAAAAGGTTATGCAAATCAAGCAAGGTTTTGTTCAAGTTTACTTAGAGTTTTTTAATTAACTTACTGGGTTACCGCCGGTACCTCAGGCCTTAATTAATAGCAACTTCTTGCGTAAATAATTATTAATATTGCGTTTTGTACTATATTTCCTGTAATTTGATTTTGTTTATTACAAATATAAGGTATTCTTTCGGGATAAGGTGAGTTAATAAGTGATTATGGCACAATGTTTTCATTGTCTACTTTCTATATTTTAAAGTAAATTTATGAGTGGAAATAAAGGAATTGTAGTTAATATAATCTGGATTTTAGAATATGATACTCCTGTTACTAACTACACTTCTTGCTAGTTAGTTAATAACTGGAATTGAAATATACGTCGAGATAATCATATAATCCTAGGTACACGTACCACCTAAGACCTCGTGACCTAGATTTGTATTTGCAATATTTTGGCACTATAGCAAGTGCTATTATCACGGATCACACCTTAAAACTATTGCACTTGGATGTGCCAATAATCGTTTTAATTACCTATAATGTAAACAACGTCAGGTTCTAAGGCTGAGCATTCCATGAAATGCTGTTAAACTAAATAATAATAATTATTATTATAGACTCACGCCTGTATCCCCGAAGGGGTAGGCAGAGGTGTAATATTACACCCACATTTCGCCATGAATTTTTAGGTCCAACGTAATAGGGGGTGAGCCTATTGCCGTACCGGGCACATTACCAGACTCCGTCAGTAACACTGAGAATTTCCTAACGGAAAAAAACAATAACACTTTGCCCGACCCGGGAATCGAACCCGAGACCTCTCAATGCCACGCGTACATTTATGCCGCGAGACCAACAAAACCTAAATAAACTTTTAGGAAATGCATAATTCTAGTCTCGCAACTTTGATAAGTTAACCTGTATACATAGTATACCATCTGTCTATGTATCCTAATCGAGTATTAAGCTAATCAGGGCGTGCGATAATACCTTCAGGCTAATCGTACGCTTATTCAGCAACGTAAATACCTACCTGTTAGATTAGTCTACACCTATATATAACGGGGATTCTGATGTGCAAGCAATTGCACGAAGGAGATGTATTTTTTATATTTTTTTTTTAAAAGACAAATCACAAAAGACAACTCACGCACTAGGAATAAATCCTGTGTCGCGGGGGACTTTACAAACATACAACCAACGGACACAATGAACACCCAGACTCGAAACAACAATTTATGAATAACACAAAGTGTTGTCTCATGTGGGAATCGAACCTACAACACTCGGCGTAGTGTCAAGCGGCGAACACCAACCGTGCAGTCGATATTTACTAGTTTATCGCTTGAATTACCTATCGTTCTGCAAAAGTGACTTAATTTTTTTTTTAGTGCGCTACGCATAAATTGTATCGCGGTGGACTTCAAAGTAATTTTATCAACGGCAACAAAGTACGTATTCATTCCAAAAAATCACTACCACGTCCGTCCATTCATGGCCTGCCGTTTCAGCTTCCTTCCACATCTGTAGCACAAGATCACAATAGTTTTTAACGCTACACTAGTCGTACAGACTTTCATATACAGGGTGTAATAAGACCCTTAACGAAAACTGAAATCACATGTTGTACCAATCACTACGAAAATTTCTTATTTCGGCACCATACCTGGGAAATTACTTTTTCCGGAGATATTGAGGCTCAAAGGTAGTATGATGTTTTTCTAATTAGGTACAAAATCGATGCATTTACCCAGCCAATATGTTCTTTAGATGCCCTATGACCCCACGCGTAAGTAGGTATTTCGAGCATTGCACGCGCGCGCTTTTAATTGCAGTTTAAAAAATTTAAAAACTTAAGAAAAATATCGTTTCCCATGTGCTATTTTTGGTTACTATGACTTGGCATGATGTCCACAACGAGTGGACTTCGGCTTGGTGATGGGTCTTGTGACACCCTGTATATTGGCGATGATCAATCGCGTCAGCTCTCAAAACTAAATTTTTATCTTTAAGAAATCTTTCACACAGCTTCTTTATTCTCTTCTTAAAAAATACTACTTCCACCAGGAACAAATCCTGTATTGCGAGTGACTCTACGAATATGCGAGCAACCGACATAAAGAAACACCAAATTCTTTTTGGTCTTGACCTTTATTTTTTAGCTTAGTAGTTGATATAATTAAAAAAGAATATTACAGAGTATTTACTTAGCTTTATTTTATGTAATTAGCAGACAAAAGTAGTTCAAATATCGTAACTCTTTAACAGGTGAGCCTTGTCTTTCAAGGCTATGGTTCGATTGACCTATTGGCATAAAAAATTGATTATCCTCAAAATTTTGATCGATTTCACTGAAGCACGCAAAGTGCAACTTTAAGTATGTTAGCTTAAGTCCAAATTAGAATGAACGAAACGATCTTCAATGCTAGTCATGTCAAAGTAATTTCAATCTTAAGTAAAACATTTAAGATTTAAATTCGTTTGAAGTTTAAAATATTTCATTTGTGTGGTATTGCCATACATAAATTCGCTAATTTATTAAATGGTTTCAGTTTCAATCTTGATGTTACATTTATTTAAAGATCGAAATAGGTACTAGCAAATGAGGTTACGAAATAGGTTTTATGTGAATACAATTAAAGAAGCTGGTATTGAACAATGTCTGAAAAATAAAAAAAAGACATCGCGGTTCTTTTCTAAGAAAATGAATAAGTCGTTCTTGATGAAAGGAATTGGTTGCGCTCGCTGTAATGGTGATTGTAAGCATTGTTTACTTCATATTTATGGTTCCTTTAGTAAACTGTTTCATTGGGTAACATTTTGTATTCTGTTACCCAATAGGCGGCGATAGCACCAGTGGTGTACGTAACGGACTGCTGAGATGATGGTTCGAGGGTTCGATCCCCAGTTACCCCGGGAACAGACCTCTGATTTTTCGAAGTTATGTGTGTATTAAAATAGTTATTTGTGCAACAAGAGAGCAAAGTTGTTTTTTGTTTCGAGTGCTGATTTTGAGTCCCGAGCAAGCGAAGGATTCTATGATTGATTCACGAGCGTAGCGAGTGATTCAATGTTAGAATCCTGAGCGTAGTGAGGGACTCAACAGCACGAGATGCAAAAAAACTTTGCTCTCGTGTGGCACACATAACTTTTCACCTCAGCAGTGAGAACACATATTACTTAGGAGACATAGAAATGAACAGGAATAGATTGAAATTGCATTAATCACTTGTTTAAACTCTTCTGGTGTTAAAGTACAGTCATCATCGCTAGTATCTCTCATCTTTTTAGATTATTTTATTTATTCATATAATTTAACACGTTATTAGTGTTGCCCAAATTCAGTCTTGGTCTTGCAGTCTTGGTCTTGTTCTTGCGTTTTTGCAAGACCAAGACCAAGAACAAGACCGCGTATTTTTAGCAAGACCAAGACCAAGACTGATCGTGCAAGACTTGAGCAAGAACAAGACTAAGCCTGCAAGACTCTTGCGTCTTGCAGCTAGGACTTAGCGCTATTTCACGGAGTAGTTAGGTGTAACAGTTCGGTGTATAGGTACGCTTAGGAATTCTACGAGACGCAAAAAACTGTATCAAAGAATATGAAAAACTGGACCTATGCGCATTACGACTAATAGGTACCATAAACATACCTACATAGCGAATAAAAAAATATCCATTAAAATCAAACTGAGTGCATACATAGTTATGTTTTAACCATCGGCACTTTGATAATGCGGCATCAAAGGTTTTGTACTTACTTCTCAAAGAAATTTGCCGCTTTTCGGAAGTACATGGTTATGATACACGCGCCGGCGGCTTCTTTTGAAATCATATACAACAATCGTTGACGCCGCGCCGAAATCACAACATTTGACACTATTTGATTGCCGCCACAGGGTGTAGGTAGACTCATGCAAAATAATTTCGAATTTTAAGAGTACCTACAGGTGTTCCAAAGAATAAATAAGTTTCAGAGTGCTTAGAATGAAAATGAATACATTATACTGATCACGCAAGCAGTATTATGATTAGGATAAAATGGTAAGGATAGGTAGTAGATGTCATAATAATTTATTCTAGTAAGTATACAGGGTGTCCGAGTTAGGCCCAACAATATTTAAAGGTGTTTATCTATATCAAGTTTGGAATCGTATGCGTAAATGTTAATAATGAAAGCGAAACTTTTTTTTCCATACAAAACTAAAAAAAATATTTTTTTGTGTTTTTTTCGACAACCCTAACAACTCTATAGTCGTGGTTGTGGCACGCACACACGTATACTATCACCCGTCATCCCCGCTCCTCCACGCCACCCGCGCCACGTTCAGCGCACGTGCACCTACTTAAAAAAAACTTTCTGTAAGTTATGCAATTAATCGCATGATGTAATAACTTGCATAGGTACACATTTTAACTAGTTTAATTATTATCATCATCCTAACCTTATCTGTGGTCTAATTAGTATCTAACTAAACCTAACTGGATAACCTACCTGCCTATGATTAGGTACAATTATTGATGAATAGTAAAAGTCTACACTCACTGAACAAATCTCTGGAATTACCAAAAAAAGAAAATAAAGTATGTGATGAAGATGAAGACGTAATAGACTTTGATAAACTCTATGAATGTCCCTCGACGTCATCTGGATCTTGTCTTCAAGGCTTAGTGATAGACGAGTTGGAGGAGTACCTGAGAAAACCAAGAACTGCCAGCTCGGAAGACATTTTAGATTGGTGGAGGACGCATGAGACAGAGTATCCGACTTTATCGAAGATGGCCCGTGATTTTCTCTCAATACCTGCAACTTCAGTACCTGCTGAGAGATTATTTTCTAAAGCATCATTAGTAATTAGAAAACATAGTAATAGGTTAAGTGATGAGTCAGCCAGATGGTTACTTTGTATTAATTCTTGGTCAAAAGAATTGATATAAAGTAACATAACCTAATGATAAAGCTGTTGTGTACTGTTATGTTTGATTTGTGTTGTATTTTATTTTTTATTGAAATAAATGATAAATCGTAAAACTCTTTTATTAAATTTCATATAAGTTGAGGGTTCAATCTCTTTCTAGACAGTTATTGTTCTTTAAAATACAGTCAAGTTATTGTAATTAATTTGTTTTTTTTACATGTTTTAGCAAATGTAAGCTTATAAATCATAAATGTTTATTAAGAAACAGTTACTTCCATGGAAAACGACATATAGGTCAGTTGATTTTTCGAATTTCTTATCAAATCTTCAGTTATTTATTAATCTGCTTGATCTTTACTATGGCTGTGTTAATTCAAGCTCACAATGTTCCAATTCTAATACGTTTTTCTAAGATTTAAAAACTTTAATAAATAGTAATAGACTGATAGGTAATTGCAAGACTTGCAAGACTCTTGCTGCAAGACCAAGACCAAGACCAAGACTGGGAGCGCAATACCAAGACCAAGACCAAGACCAGGTGTATTGGCGCAAGACCAAGACCAAGACTGGCTAAGTCTCGTCTTGTTCTTGCATTTGGGCAACACTACACGTTATGCTAAACGCTATCAGCACCACCGAAATTTTTATTCCCGCTTTTTTTTAATCGCGTTTTAATACCGCGACCCTGTTGTTTATTTTTCAAATGTATCAATGTTGAAATTCCAAATAAAAATGTTTTGGTTAAATACCAATTTTGTACTATTATTTAGACTTATTTTTATTAAAATCCAATAATAAATTAAAAAACAACAACATTAAAAAAAACGTAATTTCTTTATTACAAATATCTTTAAATTTAAGAGTAGGTATTACGCGTCTCCGAACGTGTTTTCTTTGAGGTCGAATTCCAAAATCGTATTTCGAAGGGGTTTGTTTTTTCACTCGGTTTTTTATATGCATGTGAAAGAGACAGAGCACAGTAAAATTCGAATGTTTCAAATTTATGGCTGAACCTTGCTGAACAATGTCAATTCATGGCACTGAAGATTGAAAAATTAAAAAGGTACTTTGACTCACGCTCGAATCAAAATCGTGTTTTGTTCACTGTTGTTTCGCAGCAAAAACGGCATGTTTGAGCTGCTGGGGTGAAAATGTTATTTATACTACACCTGATCGGAACAGTAGTTAAAATTCCCTGAAAATGAAAAGAGAACGTTAGTCTTTTCCTTGACCTCAATAAGCGGGAGGAAAAAATGTATGAAAATCCATTTCTAACGTGTTTTAGCGGGAGAGAAAGTTGTATGAATTTTCATTCCTCATGTGTTATCTTATCTATTGCGCGCGCCTGCCCAAGGAGTTTTCATATAATATTAATATGGAATCTCCGTGCCACTGACATCCTTTTGTGAAGAATAAAAAAAAACAGAAGAAGTGCGAAATAACGGTCAAATTCTAAGCTAAATTGTGTCTTACATGGTGTCTTACGTTTTGATTTTATTTTAAAAATAAAGTAAAATGTCGACTTCTAGCAGTGAAAGTGATGTTGAAATGACGTTACTTTAAATAATTGCACAAATTGTAACATAACTTTTAATTAGGTTAGTCATGTTCTTTGAAATAAATTTTTATTTCATATTATTAAAAACTTTCAACAATACAAGTCTTTAAATGTTCCTCACAGGTGTAGTGTAAAGCACTGTGTAGCAGTCGGGTGAAAGTCCCATTCTTACCTCGGGAGTATTGTGGCCCTAGGCTGCGCCTTCGGGACACAAACTGCTCCCTCGCTAGTAATCGGTTCCTTTCCTCCCTCGGTGAACAATGTACTATTATCGCTCGCTTAATAATGTGCCCGGCAGATGGCAATAGGCTCGCCCCTAGGATCCGTGTGGTGACGGATTAAGAATACGAAATGTCACCACCCCATATCATCCCATCGCTCGGTGTCGTAAGAGCCGAGAGAGGGAGTATATTATGCAGAGAACAACACTGCAAGAGAAGGAAAACTTGATACAAATCCTATACCAACTCGTTTGGCCAGCGTGGTATAGTAGGCCAATTCCTCCTTTCAAAGGAGAGACCTAGTCCAGCAGTGGACTGTTAAAGGCTGATGAAGAAGAAGAATATTTTAGTCTAATACTGAGCCAGACCTTAAGTTTCTTAAATTGTTAATTATCGCTTGCACCAAGCCTCCGAGACCACGATGATTAAACCATTGGTCCCGGTTGCAATGAAGGTCTTTTACAGTTATTATGGAGAGTTTTGAATACACTGATGCTGGTCTAATCCATGGACTATTGCTTGCCATTTCAGTTGTGGAGGTCAGACAACAGTTGCTCTATGGTAAAGCAATATAAATAATATCATATCCAGTCTGGTTACACAATAAAGTGGGTCTTGTCTCCAAATAATGCTAAGACAATGATGAAACTGCGAAATCTGCTTAGAAGCGTATCTAAGATTTTAAGACTAGGGGACTATGCTCTAACATAATAACCAGGTCACATAAACCGCCTCCGTGGTCCGGGCAAAAGAGTTACTGGGTTTTTCCGAATTCTCAGTAGCAGCACGGAGTCTGGTGATGTGCCCGGTAACGGCAAAAGGCTCGCCCTGTGTTACGTGGGACCTAAAAAAAATCATGGCAACATGTAGGTATAATAATACACCTCCCCCACATACTCTATCCCCTACATTCATCCCCTTCGGGGATACAGGCCTGAGACTATAAAAAAAAACATTGGCATTAGGTATACCTACGAGTACATATTACACGATTTGCTGACGCCGAACTCCATAGAGAAAGTCTTGAACGGTTTGCGTTCAAGACTTTTTGTTGGCTCTTAATTGCAGCAACTAAGATGTTTAAGGTATAAATACCTTCTTAATTCTTCCTTATGGCCGATGTTTCAGCTTATACCCTCCTCCAAATATTCTTCTGGTGCTGCAGGTGTCCACAGGCGGTGCTAAGCGTTTATCAATAGCTGATCTGTCTGGCCCTTTTCCTCCTATTTTATAAAAACTAATCGTTGTTGGTCGCGTGAAGGCAACTAGAAATTGAGTCAAATATTATAGGTTAATATTTTTGTGTAGGCAGTGATAGCCTAGTGAAGTGACTGCTACGCAGAGGGTCTTAGGTTCAAATCCACGAAACTTCTTGAACTTGTCTATTCAAAGTTTTAAACAATAGTTCTTCATAAAGGAGGGCAACCAAACATGGCATATACTTTATGTATTTAAACACTTCAATAACAGTGTTATTATTATTTGTATAAATGTTTTCTTGGTTATTATTTTTCATCTCTCACACTATAAATGGCTAAAAATACATATATATTATATTCTAATAATCTAAGACAAAGTAAAATAGTACCATTTATTTTTCCATTCAATTTCAAAGTCAAGCGATGTTGTTACATAATTTGATATCCTGAGGCCCCCCCCCCCCCCGTGGGATCTCCACCTTGTCGTGGTGGGGGGGCTCAGTAACCGTGGGTTAGAAGCCACCCACGGTGAAGCTAAGCGGGATCCCGGGAGGGGACGCTCCACGTGGGCTTGGTAGAGGCCTGCGTAGGATGCGTCCCATGGTGCGGGTGCGGGGGACAGTTCTGTCTGTCCCTCGCAGTCGGGTGCGGTCGCGGGAGGAGAGGCGTGTGGGTGTTGCGTTGCCCCGCGCCCTATCTCCCGCGACCAAATGGGGGCGCACCATCGTTGCGTCGCGGTGGGGCCGCAGAGGAAGAGGAGATGCGGTGCTGCGTTGCCGTCCTCCCTATCCTCTGCGGCCGCTGGGTGTTTTGGCGGCGGAGCCCAACACCTTCATCCGCCGCCAAGGGGGTTTCGTTCGGGGTCCGCCTGACCATCTGGCGGGCCAATACCCGTCGGGGGGTAGCGAGGAATGCTTTGGTGAAACCCTACCCTCCGACACATGGGTACATGAGGAGCACGGGTTGGTTTTTAGTCAGTAAGAGTCTGACAGTCCCCTTCGTCCTTCCCCCCCGGGGCGGAGGGACTCCATGAGGATTTTCCAACCCGATACCAAAAAAAAAAAAAAAAAAAAAAAATCCTGAGGCCCAACTGTCCTAATTGTATTTGTTTAAAATGCAGTTTCGATGTAATGTCAGTGGCATACTTATGTTACAAATAGTATTCTCCCAAATTAACTGTTATTTTTTTATTTATATAAAAACAATATAAGCTTACAGTTATAACCCAAATTGCTTATATGTTAGGTGAAGCTATACAATTCAAGAACAATAATATTAGAGATAATAAAATTAAATTAAACTATAACAATTTTAAAACTTATCAAATTAGAAATTATACATAACTATTCATTACAAATTTTATTTAAATATCATGTTTAAAAAAAGGAAAATTCAACTACTTATTATATTCTTATACTAATATATAAAGCTGAAGAGTTTGTTTGTTTGGTTGAACGCGCTAATCTCAGGAACTACCGGACCGATTTCAAAAATTCTTTCAGTGTTAGATAGCCCATTTATCGAGGAAGACTATAGGCTATATAACATCACGCTAGGAGCCACGGGAGCTAGTATTGTTATAAAATATGTCAGCATTGGGATCGGCTTGTAAAAACGTATTAATCAGTTGGATTGCTCTAGCAGTAGGACTATTAGTTAAGTTTAAAGGCCATGACGGTGGACAAGTAAGCAGTTGATGTTGTCTCCTACCAGCACCTCGCATGTATCGGTCAGGCACGTAGAAGTGTAAGTACTCCCGTACGGAGGGATTGTCAACTCTATTCTTTAGTAACAGACAATAGTGCAAGATATGCATGTAGTCACGTCTTAGCTGCAAGGTATTAATACCAACCATACCTGATACGAACATGGACAGATACAAAAATGGATAGTATCCATAAGTCCTCTAGTACACAAACCGTGCAAATTTGCGCTGGACTTTTTCTACCATAAGAGTATAGAGCTTTTCGCGCGGATTCTATTCGACAGCATTATATTCAAGTTTACTTCGGACGTACGCGTTATACAACATTTTATTGATTACGACATTACCAAATACATTTGAGGCTCGTATTATAAATCCTAATGATTTATTGGCACTCCTGCATACGTGTATGATATGTTCATGAAAGTTCATTTTGCTATCAAAAATTAATCCAAGATCTTTTATTGTGGTCACCTGTTCAAATGGAGTTCCTTGAAGTAAAGGTTATGGTTTTACACTTAGAGATATTGAATGACAGTTTATTTCTTTCACTCCATTCAAATACGGCATCTATGTCACGTTGCAACAGTAAACAATCCTCGGGTTGAGATATAGAAAGAAATAACTTTAGGTCGTCAGCGAACATTAAACACTCAGCCTTATGAAGAACACTAGGTATATCATTGATCATAATAAGAAATTGAGTAGGCCCGAGGGTACTACCTTGGCTAACACCGGAACGGGTGTAATATTCCTGAGACTTGTAGTCTCCAACCTTGGCGTACTGTTTGCGGTCTCTGAGATAATCAGCCATCAATTTTAAAAGAATTTATTGGAATGTTATCGTGACTACTATCGAACTATAGGAGTAAAATTAGACGTCATTAACGTTAAATTAGCAGAATACCGATTCTGAGTCAATCTTAAATATAATCTCATTTCGTTCAAAATATAGTTTCAATGTCCTATATAATACGAGAATGGGTCTTCTGGTATAAATTTCAGCACAGTAAAGATAACTTTTTTTTTCGCCGTTCAGTGCTCCATGCCCAAATGAAGACTTGCCTTGAAGGAATCATCTTGCAAATCGAAATATCAATATAATTTTAAAATTGCATTTGACTAAATAAGAAAATAATATAATTGCAAGACTGAAATAACATTTTGAATACTGATAATAGGAAAAACTTGTAATCTTGTATTTTTATGCAAATCTGCTTTTTGTGATTTTAGAAAATGATCTTCCAAATTCAAGTATGAAATTACTTATCCACGAGATAATGATGATCAATTATCTGTAACGATGCTTAAATTAAAATTTAAACGAGACGTAACCTTTTGCTTAAAAATTATCATTAGCAAAAAATAATCAAAAAAATATGGAATACTGTAATAGCTACTGGACCATAGAAAATACGATATTGAAACTTAATAACAAACTAGATCTAAAATTAAAGAATGCTATAAAAAACATTCCGTACCTTGATGTTTCAAAAGCCTCTCGACTAGGATTAAATTCTGTGTCGAACAAACATTCAACATACAATTCTGTGTCGATTAAAAAGAGTGGCCACGAGTTTTTTTGCCCGTTTTTCTCGTGGTTCTACCTATTGCTTTGCGAACGAGGCAGTAAATGTAAATGTAGAAGCATTACGTAATTTACTTTAAAAAAATGACGTTCATAAGCGTCACCTTGTGACCTAGATGAATAAATGATTTTGACTTTGACAACTAACGGACCTTATAGACTCGCACCTATATCCAAAAGGGTGTAAATTAGTGTTAAGTCAGAGTTGTAATACAACACCCATATTTCACCATAATAATATGCTGATTTTCAGGCGCCACTTAATAGGGCCTATTGCCATTAACAGGCATATCGCCATTTTTGAGAATTCGGAAAAACACTACGGTAACACTTTTGCCCGACCCGGGAATCGAACCCTATCTACTGCACCACATAAATAGAGAAACTAATTAATGGATCACACGAAGTGCTGTCATGTTTGGGTACCGAACAAACAGCACTCAGGGCAGTATTTAACGGCAAAACGACCGCTTGCCTATATCCCTTCAGTCAGAAAGTTTCTTCTAAAACTGCGACTTACCACATCGAACGCCTGGCAAAAAACTGTGTTCATCACTTTGACTTACTTATTGAAATCACTGTAGCCTCAAATGATTGGACAATTGATTATGAAGCTATATTAGCTATGGATGCGATCCCCATTGTACTGCCGACATCTCAACTCTCTTCCGGAACAGTTACCTATATATAACAAGAAGAATTTTGAGTTGAAATTTTGAGTGATGTGAATTTGAATGAGTTTGTTTACTTAGGTACGTTGTTTACAAGAGATGGTAAAAACGAAGAAGATACTGAAAGAAGAGTTAATGCAGGTAATAGTGTGAATAGAGCTCTGAAGGCGTTTATGAACAGTCAAACATACATACATACATAGACTCACGCCTGTTTCCCCGAAGGGGTAGGCAGAGGCATATTAAACGCCCACCTTTCGCCAGTGTTTTGATCCCACGTAATATGTGGCGAGCCTATTGCCGCTTATCGGGATATTTTGTTTGCCAGAGCCTCGTCCGTTCATCGGCAGGTGCACCACTTGCAGGTGAGGTTGGCTTGGGACCCTAGGTTCTTGGTGGGAACCTATGCACCCTCTGAACAGTCAAAACGTGTCCAAAAAGGCACGTTTGGCTGTGCATAGAGGGATGTTAGTGCCTACCCTTATGTATGGCAGTAAAAGTTGGGTATGGCAGAAGATACTTGAAAGTAGAATAAATGCTGTAGAAATGAGAGCACTGAGAAGTATGTGTGGTGTGTCTTTGACCGACAGAGTAAAGAATTGTGTGATACGAGAATGGTGTGGGGTAAAAGAAGATGTAGTGACAAGCATCGAGAAAGGCATGTTAAGATGGTTTGGGCACATGGAGAGGATGGATGACGATAGACTGACAAAAAAGATATATATGACAAGTGTGAATGGGACAGGACGAAGGGGGACGTTCTCTGACCAGATTGGAGACATCCTAAAAAAGGACAGGTCAGAAGTACCCTAAACAGAAGAGCTTGCATGAGAAACTTGATGGGAGTGAATGAAGCAAGAGAGGTATGTCAGGATCGTTACAAATGGCGTTCCGTAGTCTCTGCCTACCCCTCCGGGATACAGGCGTGAGTCAATGTATGTATGTAAGAACAAATTTTAACATTTATAATAATTTTTATATGCGTGATGTACACGAGCAGGAAGTCCAACTAAGTGGTAAACCTTTGGAGAGACCTATATTCAGCAGAGAACTACAGCAGGCTGATGATGATGACAAGCTTCTATCGTCCCTGAATTATGTGTCAAAACAGAGTGTTTCAAAACCACTTTTCTATGCAATTTCCGTGAACTAGAATATGATGACATGTACTACTCAATAAATCAACATTATCTTCTGTTTCCTATTAAAATATAATTATACTAAAAGTTGTTTTAGGCATTCCTTCCAAACAATCTTTATACTCAATGTAACAAAACATTTCAAAGCCTTAACTTTTAAATTAAAAATGCAAACTTTTAAAGTGGAATGTGAGCCGAACAGTCCTTAAATTGTTTCTTTTCAATACATAACACCTATTTATTTTACTTTCTAAGCCAAATTCTGCACTAGGAATAAAACCCGTATTTAGGGAACTGCAGACACTCAAGCAATGGACACTAGGATTGCTCACTGCTGCGTTTCACTGTTCACTATGCAAGTAGCTATTAAGTACAACATTTTACAAGACTGCCCCATTGGTCTCGCGGCATAAATATGCGCGTGGGATTGGGAGGTCTCGGGTTCGATTACCGGGTCGGGCAAAGTGTTATTGGGTTTTTCCGTTAGGAAATTCTCAGTAGCAGCACGGAGTCTGGTAATGTGCCCGGTACGGCAATAGGCTCGCCCCCTATTACGTGGGACCTAAAAAAAATTAAAAACAAAAAATTTACAAGCTTTACGAGGCAGCAAAAGTTTACAGAGGAAGCGTTATCCCAGAAGAGATACCAACATACTACAATGTTGATGGTATCGGGTTGGAATCCACGGCCAAAGAGCTCAGATATTTACATAGAGGCGCATTTCCTATGGGCGCTCTGAAGACAAACTTTCTGTGACCCAAATTGCCGCTTGGCGGCGTGGCAGTCACGCTGTGACAGCTGTCTCTACGAGAGCAAGAGAGACGAACGTTCCTCGAGTGTATCTTAACTGCGAGAGCAAGAGAGACAGAGAACGACGCCAGCGCCTCCAACGGCGCCAATTACGAACTAACTGGAGACAGTCCCCACTTGGAATCGTCACACGAATTCCTTAAGAACTGCCCTTCTATGTAAATCTGTATTCATTGCCACGGCGCGTACCACTGACGTTTTTTGAAGTGAAGTGCGTATTAAATTGTTATTTATCGCCTGCATCGTGCCTCGGAGAACACGCTAAAGCGTCTTTCCTGTCTGTCATAACCTAAACACATTAGACTTTAGACGGATTGCCTGATGGTAAGCAATTACCGCCGCCCATGGACACAAGCAACACCACAGGAGTCACAAGTGCGTTGCCGCCTCTTGGGATTGGGAAAAAGGATAGGATGAGGAGTGGGATAAGGAAGAAGGAATAGGGGATAGGGCATCCGGCACTCACACTCACCAACGAAACGCAACAGTTTAGATACTGTTACTTTACGTCGATTTTCTGTAAGAGGGTAGTACTTCCCCGGTCGAGCCGGCCCATTCATGCTGAAATCAGCAAGGCTCTACTACCTGTTAGTGCATTGCCTGGATACTAACATCTTCTGTAGCATACCACTGAGCTCCGTCTTTACATTGGCATCTAATCAATGTATCACCCTTACTACGCACATACACGCATCAATAGGAAATAAGAAACTATAGCCCTCATAAAAGTAACTATATCGACACTCATCGACAAATACTTACGATGTATAGAACGTTAGTATTATTTTAAACTTAAAGAATGAACTTAGCCAATATCGTGTTCATGTCTAAATCATAGAAAAGACACATGTTCAGTTTCCAGATTTTTATTGCAGTTTCACAATGTTAATAAAGGAGGTTTAAATAGTATGGAACCTGTATAGGCGTACCAAATTTTATACAGTAGACTTGCTTCAGAAAATTGTTTTTACTTTTCTTGTACAACATTTCTAACACTATTTAATTTGGTAATTACATTTCCACTATTACAAGTTTATTTAACGGCTGTTAATCGCGTATATTAACTAATTAAAGGTAACAATACCTATGTGTTGCCAACGTTTCAACCGGCTTACAACGGTCGGGGTCGCGGCGGGACTTAAAATCGATTATTACATGTGTCACTATTATATTATTGTAATACTAGAGGACGACAGCAGCTACGCCTGCACATTTTTTTAAATTTATCTGTTTTGACCGATCCCGTGGGTATTTCGGGAAAGCCCTTCTTAATGCACCTCTACGGTCCCCAAGGAATATACATGCCAAATTTCAGCTGCCTGCGCCCAATAGTTTTGGCTGTAGCTTATCTGTCAGTCAGTCAGTAACGCAAGGATTTTATATATTACTAGAGGACGCCAGCAGCTACGCCTGCAATTTTTTTAATTTACCCGTTTTGGCCGATCCCGTGGGAATTTCGGGAAATCCCTTCTTAGTACACCCCTACGGTCCCCAAAGAACATACATGCCAAACAGCTTCCTGCGCCCAATAGTTTCGGCTGTAGCGTGTCTGTCAGTCGGTCAGTAACGCAATTATTTTATATATTAAGATGATGATTAATAAAATTAAACGAACATAAATCGAACTAAAGTACCTAAGAAGAAGAAGACTTAGTGATAGTATTAATTTCTACTTATTAGATATTAAGTGATATTTTCCTTTATTGACTAAACATCATTACGCATACTTAAGTAGCAGTTACTTATAAATATTAATTAACCGCCGCAATTTCAATAATAACTCACCGGACCATTGTAAACCACTCGAAATTAGACCACTCGAGACCACCGACAGATAAGATCATTGACGTTTTCAATATTGCCTATAATAAATGTCATATTATACTTATTATAGCATCGGACCATAGATAAGGGAGTATTGAAAGGTAGCCGCGAAATTGCTCACATTTATGGTATAATAAAATACTTATACTTAATATTAGGTGTATAGGTGATATGTTCTGTAATCTATTTTAATAACTACTGCCATTTGTCCGAAGAATGATCAGATATAAGGAATATCGTGGTGTTCACGTGGTCTATTTTTGCTTTTATCGATATCTAGCAGACGAGCCCTCCTGATTTAGTGCGTGATACTGGCGTGGCTCATGTTTATTCTATTCTATGAGTATTATAAGCTATTATGTTATTAGGATTAGTATTGTAAGGCCACACACTCAATGAAATCGTCAAGCGGAGTGAACAGCGGAGCAACGAGCGGTGCGGCAGTGACAGTGGCTGACGAAAACGGTTTTTTTTTTCGCCTAATCGCTCTCAATCTCGACGTTGGTTTGCTGTAGTTGAGAACGGTTTCAATGTTTATTACTCAGGTTTGTGAGCTCATCACGAATTTTTAAAAATCTAGCAGTATTTAAACTATAGCGGTGACGAGGAAGAGAATTTGCTGGCAATGAACGAAGAAGTGCTGCTGCCTTTGCCGTTTAAATACCCCAGAATGGAGCGTCTAATAGGGGTAGTAGTGTCAACCCAATAGATTTATAGGATATGAAGAGACGCACTAGAAAGTATTCACACAAGTAGATAGGCTTCTTCATCGAAAGCCATGATGGTGGCAGCCAGGAGGTGATGGGCTAGGTCCCATATAATGTATACAATCTGGTTAATCTCCATAGATGTCACTAGAACTCTCGTCTCTTAAGTTGAGACCAACGTCTAAGCGTCAATCTCAGCATCCCTATTATATTGCTTCATAGACAAAATCATACAAATACATTCCGCATCCTAATATAACCGGATGATAATGCCTTTTCTGTAGTAAGTACGAGGGTCAAACTGAAAGTTCTTAGAACTGGCCACTTATAAACAATATAATAAAAAAAATATTCTAAAATTTGAAAATAGAACTCTTTGCCAATATTAATGAGTATATATTTCATTCATTTGTCATTTGTTTTACGATTTGGCGGCAAATTGAAAATTGTCTGTGTCACGTCAACATGAATTTAACACGAGAAAATTTTCGTGCAATGATTTTTTATGACTTTCGATGTCATTTAAGTCAATATGAAAGTTATGATAGACTACGATTGGCCTTTCACGATGAAGCCCCATCTCGTGCGACTGTTTACAACTGGTTTAATGAGTTTAAACGTGGTCGCACTAATCTCACTGATGATGTACGTGAGGGACGGCCTTCTACGGCGACGACTGAAAATAACATCTGTGTTGTGCGGCGTATGATAGAGACTGACAAAAGAGTGACCTATCAGCAGATTCCGACAAGCTTAGGCATCGGTATGAGTCAAGTGCACAAAATCCTCCACGAACATTTAGCGGTCAGGAAGCTTTGCGCCCGGTGGATACCTCATAATTTGACTAAGGCTCAAAAACTCCATCGTGTGGATTGGTGCCGTAAAATGATTGAAAGATTTAACGGAGGTGACTCAAATGCTGTGTTCGACATACTAACAGGTGACGAAAGCTGGATTTACTGTTATGATCCTGAAACCAAAAGACAATCTGCTCAGTGGGTGTTTCCTTTCGAGGAGTTGCCAACTAAAGTGAAGAGAGATCGAAGTGCGGGAAAAAAAATGGTGGCCTCGTTCTTTGGAAGGATAGGTCATTTCGCAACAATTGTGTTAGAGGATCAAAAAACAGTTTCTGCAGAATGGTACACTACCAATTGTTTGCCACTTGTCTTGGAAAAAGTTCGAGAGAAACGACCTCGCAGTAGGATCCTCCTTCACCACGACAACGCCTCGTCGCACACCGCCAAGCGAACGATCGACTATTTGGCGACATCAAACGTTGAATTACTGGGTCACCCGCCGTATAGCCCCGACCTTGCGCCTTGTGATTTTTATTTATTTCCAAAAATTAAAGAAAAACTTAAAGGAAAGCGGTTTATGAATGCTGAAGAAGCGGTGGCTGCGTATCGCGATGCCATTGAAGAGACCCCTAAGGACGAGTGGGCAAAGTGCTTTTCCCAGTGGTTCCATCGCATGCAGCGGTGTATTGACGTCAATGGACAATATTTTGAAAAGATATAATAAAACTAATAACTGGCTAATGTAATCAGTTTTTGATTTTCTAAGAACTTTCAGTTTGACCCTCGTAACCGTAAATCTCATAGCTACGAAATGGATTCGGGTCGCATTCAATATGCATGATTTTTATTCTCGTGAAACTCGGCAGTATGAACAAATACAGAGATGGGGAAGGAATCTTTAGTCCCATTAGCGCGTACACGGTGGATTCGAATTAAGTACCTTTTTATATGACTCTTTGTACGAAGCAAATTTTAAAAAGCACGCCGTCGGAATAGGCTGCCTCTTGCAGCTCCTCCTATGCCTTCTCCCAAAGGACTGGAACGCACTTGTGAGTCCTTTGGTGTTGCAGTTCTCCGAAGGCGCCGGTAATCGCTTGCCATCAGGTGATCCGTTTGCTCGTTTGCCTCCTTAATATAAAAAAGAAAGAAGTGACTGCACAGTTGGCGTAGTGGTTTAAGCGGCCGCCTCGCCGCTTGTCGTTGCCGTTAGTGTTGTGGGTTCGATCCCCACACGAAACAACACTTTGTGGCTTAAAATAACACTCATAGGTACTGACTGCCTATAACGACTCTCAAAGATCTTCATGACAGCTGGGACTGACGATTTAACGTGCTCTCCGAGGTACGGGGCAAGCGATAATTTATAATTCAATACGCACATAACTCCAAAAAGTCATTGGTGCGTGCCGTGGATTCGATACCCTCTACACGGCAGTCTGTTAGTATCTCCACTAGGCTATTTCTAGTGCTAAGATAAAGTTAAAAACAAAGTTTCATTGATGTACAATTGTTCATACTTTGCTGCCAAAATATGTTACTTTTTCTGTACTAATAGGTCTATTCAGTTTTTTTTATAGTCTCACGCCTGTATCCCCGAAGGGGTAGACAGAGGTGTAAATATTATCCCCACATTTCGCCATGAATTTTTAGGTCCCACGGAATAGGGGGCGAGCCTATTGCCGTTACCGGGCACATCACCAGACTCCGGGCTGCTACTCAGTATTCGAAAAAACCCAGTAACACTTTTGCCCGACCCGGGAATCGAACCCGGGACGTCCGATCAACATACTCAATCCACTGGACCAAGGAGGCAGTCATTTGTGTCACATTAATATTGCTACTCAAAAGCATGACTTAACCTACAATACTACCACACAAGGCTTTGATGTTGAGTTTCCCGTCACTTCGCACAGATACTATTTGCTTCGAATATTTCAGCAAGTCATTAGCTCAGTGCTTAATTCTACAGAATCTTCGATAGCGAAGATACAAAGTTTCTTATCCATTCGAGTCAAGTTTATGACGCTAATCACACGGATAAGACGTTAAGCATCGGCATGACATTGGTGTGATGAAGGCGTGGTTGATACGACGCGGGCATGATGAGATATATCGTGGTATAGCTCAAGGAATAGTGCCAGGAACTAAGCCATGACAGTTATTTTGGATCATTCTCACTAGTTCCACCAGCAATTAGTTCCATGGAAGTAGTGAGACTTTTTTTTCTAAGTAGTTCCATGGACTTAGCAACTACGGTGGAACTACTGAGAAAAAAAAGTCTCACTAGTTCCATGGAACTAATTGCTGGTGGAACTAGTGAGAATGATCCGTTATTTTTCTTATGAAGAGACATCTTCCTCACTAGGACTAAATCCTGTGTCGTGGCGGACTTTACAAACATACAATGAACACCTAGCCTCGAACCATCAACTTACTAGTCTAAACCATGGAATATACCTTTGGGTAGCGGAGCTCAGACAGGCAGTCGCTCTGTAGAAAAGCTAATATTCAGTCAAATCCGGTTAGACTAGAAAGCGGACCCCGGGTTCAGACTGAGATAAAGCTAGGAGGATGATGATGATTTTACGCTGATTCGAATGAAACTATACTCATATTGATAGGGTCAATATTTTGCTAGATATGAAGGCTTCTTCTATTTCAAAACAACAAGAACCTTCAAACCAGTCCCCATTTTGATACAAGTGAACTATTTTTATTACTATTCGAACAACCTACATTGTATTGCCAATAAAATATTATGAACATACCTGCGGCAGATATCGTTGGTGAAGCGTCGGACCGTGCATGTTAAGAAGGAAATAGTACTTATCGACGGATTAAGCTGTGTATAATCTAAGTGTTTTGAATAAACACAACTTCATTATTATGTTGTGGTAGATATCTTCTTAGTATATAAAATCCTTGCGTTACTTACTGACTGACAGACACGCTACAGCCGAAACTATTGGGCGCAGGAAGCTGAAATTTGGCATGTATGTTCCTTGGGGATCGTAGGGGTGCACTAAGCAGGGAATTCCCGAAATTCCCACGGGATCGTCCAAAACGGGTAAATTTAAAAAAATTGCAGGCGTTGCTGCTGGCGTCCTCTAGTTGTGATATAATTATATTATCTTTATTATATTTACTTTGTCCGTGGTTCCGCGTGAATATACACCTATACCTTTCTCAGGGAAAAAGCGGTTATACAGACGCGGCGAGAACATAATTTTATAAAATTTATAGACTAGTAGTATTCTGCAGTTTCAGCTGCTGATTCTTGAAACTTATTGCTGATTGTGTGATCACTGTGAAAATATGTCGCTCGCGAGGTGCTGTGAGCACACGCGCAAATTTTGACACGACTTAAAACAGCAAGTGTTCTGCTACTGTGCCACTTCCCAATTCTTTAAACGGTCTCATAAAAGCAGGAAGTTCTCAATTCAACGAACTTCATCTTCATCATCAGCCTTTAACAGTCCACTGCTGGACTAGGCTTCTCCTTTGAAAGGAGGAATTGGCCTACTATACCACGCTGGCCAAACGGGTTGGTATAGGGTTTGTATCAAGTTTTCTTTCTCTTACAGTGCTGTTCTCTGCATAATGTGCTCCCTCTGTCGGCTCTTACGTCACCCATGGGCTGATATGGGGTGGTGACAATCCGTATTCTTAATCCGTCACTATACGGACAGTTCAACGAACTACCTCAGAACTTTTCACTATGTGGACTGATTTTGATGATTAATTTCTGACGAGTAGGTTTTGAGTTATCGTTAGTAATGCGATTCTTGTTAGATTAGGTATGTATTTTATTTTGAGGAGCTTTTGAACAAGTTTTTTTAACATAGTTTTGTTAATGAGGAGTACTTATATGGATCTTTTGAATTGCTTACACGTCTATATACACAATGTTTGCCACAAAATATTGTATTAAAAAATCTCTGGGATGCTGATAGCATTTGGGCCGAGTGACTGCATGTTAAAAATGGGCTTCATAAGATATTATACAAATCTGTTGATATTATTCTAAAAATGGGCTTCATAAGAGATTAAACAAATCTGTTGATATTATTCTTGTAACATATTTATCCAGGGTTGCAATTACGTTTGCATAAATTCTTGGCTTAATTATTTCATTTATTTCATATACTTAGTTATCATTTATATACTTTATTAATCTATAATTATAAAATAAAGTCACCGCCGCGGCCTGTCTGTCTGTATAAACACGATAAACTTAAAAACTACCCAACGGATTTTTGTCCAGTTTTTAGTAATAAGGCGAAGTCTGATTAATAATATAATTATATTAATTGTAACGAATATACGGTTGCCGTTCTTAAATCTGTCATTGTTCTTTTTTTTTAAAAAGCATGTCTGTTATCTCAAACCTTCATCGTTTACTTATCAATTTGGTCTTATTATTTTGTGTGAAAGAAAATACTTGCCATAGTTCGGTCCCATCCAAATATGAGGAAAAATTCTGTGCCCTAAGGGTGAATTAGGGTATGTTTTGGCATTATACTAATAATAGAGCAATGTAAGAGGAATGTATCTAATAATCTTAATAATATATTTTTTATATATTATTTTTTGTATTTACTTAAGTAAATACATAAAATAATAAAAAGTACTTGTCAATTTCCTAAGGAAATTCAATGGTGCTAATTGGAACCACCCAGTCTCACAATAGAACACCAGAGTATCGATGAAGCACATTTATTGCAAAAAAGTCACCCACTACTCATGTATATTTGCCGCGGTAACGTAACCATACTCTGTATTTAAACCGCTGACTGCCATCTATCGGCAAGCAATGTAATCACACAAAATGTTCGTAGCTATTTATAGTCATCTGTAACGAAGCTATACCTCGAATATAAATCGATAAGCTCCATGTTTGCCTGTAGAAATTAATAATTAAATACATTTGAATAATTTAAATTACTCTTATAAATTAAAATAATGTTGAAAAAGCCATTTTGCTTTAAATTTTCTGAACAGAGCTTACCTTCTTGAATATGACATCATATAGGTACGTGTTAATTTGGTAAGTACTTAATGTTATTTAGCCGTATAATATATTGTCAGAGTATCCTGTAGTAATAAAGTTCATTTGTAAATCGAATTCATTAGGCATTGTTAAAGTCCCTGACGCGAGAATTAGGAGGATTTTATTTATTAAGATAAACAGCTTTAATATTAGTTTTGGAGGTTTAAACAAAATTAAGTTTAACTCATAACGAAGTAAATTTCTTTTCGGCTCTACATCGGTGTAGGGTAAGAGGATGAATCTTGAGAAGCAAATTAAATTCAAGTACAATAGTGATTTTAAAAGTTTTTAACGACAATAAGCGCTGTCATCTGATCTTTTGTGCTGTAACGCGTGTGACTGCTTAAGGCGCTACCTCGAAAATGCATGCCCTTTTTGCTTACCGATTTTAAAGCAGTGAGACACCCTAGCAAAGTGAAAAAGTTGTATAATTATTATTTATCAGGTCTTTATCTAGTAAATCCTTAGACAGATACACGATTGGAAGATTTTCGCTCGATAGAATTTTAATTTAAAAAACATGCTTTCTCTAAATGTTTTTATGTAATTAAAAAAATACTTAACTTTTTGCCTTGAAATTGCTACTCACCGAAAAAAAGCTAGTTTAATAGGAAATGTTTCGACGAATTGTCTCTAAAACGATTAATTACTAACGAAATAAGATTTCAGACAATTTTGCGGTGGCATGCCATGTCAAAAACCGTGCGACATTACGCTTTATAGCTAAAACTTAGGTATGACCTCTGCACGACTTCCGATGTAGCCTCTTAACCGCAACATTTGGATTGCCATTTTAACAGGTTCAAATTATATTTATAAAAAACATTTTCAATGTGTCATGCTATGCAGAGGGTATTAGGTTCAAATCCACGTTGCTCATCATTGACTTCTCGAAGTTAAGTGCGTATAAAATTCATAATTACCGCATGCCCCGTGCCTCGGAAAGCACATTAAGTCTTAGTTTTTTTAACTGACACTAGTCTAAAGCATGGGTCATGGTCTCATGGATAACTTTGAAGTGGTGAATCAGTACTAATATGCTGACACTGGTCTAAATCGTGGAATATCGCTATACCTAGCGGGTCCGGCGGTCAGACCCTAACGCTTTGCGGTATAGCTAATATTCTAACAGTTGTTGCTGAACTAGTAAGGCAAGACGATGATATTAAGTTTAAACATAATAAAATTCCAACATAACAATGAAATAGTGGTCATTTGTAGTAATAAAAATTCAGTACCAACGACATTTGCCACATTTACATTCCAATGGTCTGTAACACGAGTGACACTCTATAACTACTGCTATTATTATGTAATAGCTACAAACAAACATAAATGCCTATATGTAGCTTATATACATTTTCTTACTTTATGTCTATCCTATCGAAAATCAGCCACTTTTCTCTTGTCTTTACTTCTGTAGTCTAACGAACAGCCAACATACCGATACGCAGAGGGTCTCCTACTAAACTGTGAAGGAAATCCTGCAGGAGGTTAATGGTGACTGCAAGTGTATAGAAGATATTATATACACAATCATGTACTGACTGAAATCATTGTAGAACCTAACGTTTTCCTTTAATGACGTAGGCACCCACTGAGACTTATGTATATATTTCTTTTTCAGCTGAATATGTGAATGCTTGTGACGGAGTTTTTAGGCCTCCCTCACATTGGTCACGAGCGTTCCTCGAGCTTACGCTTGGCGTCCGTTCGGCGCGTGCCCGGCGTTCACTTTGTACTACAGAGTGAACGCCGAGCGCAGTCTGTGCGTACACTCGAGGAACGCTGACGCCCAATGTGAGGTCAGCCTTAGACCGACTGAAAGCTTCCAAAATGGCCCTACGATTCTTGTCCTGAAGCAAAAACCGGGACAAATAGCTTAACGCGCCCAAGACACAGTTGCGCTCTGATGTAAATGCCACATGCGGTCACCTATCTAACCGACAACCTGTGCAAGCGGTGCTTAACTTATCACGAACGACAAACCAAGTCCCGCTTTATAGGGGTAGAAAGTTAGTTTAAAAAGCCACTGATTTTGAAGCAAACAATTTGAAAATGCGAGCAACTACGATAAAATGACCGTATTGGAATATATATTTAGAATATTATATATCTGTCGCGTTCAATTGCAGTAAGCTTAATATTACACAGCCATCACGCGCCATCCGACCCTACGATTGACGGCGTGATGCTAGAGGGAAACAAGAATTAAATTATTTTGAGCTTTTGTGACTATAAACTTTACTTTCTAAACAACCGTTTTTATGCCATGTAAATTAATACTTGTGTTTAGTTTACAAAAATATCAGAACTATAATATTCACAAAATTATAGTTCTGATATATTTTTTTCGCTAATTCAGTGGCTCCCAAAGTTATCTGAGCTGCAACCCTTCAAACAAAAATTCTAATCTTGAGACTCACTTCTTAGCTGTTTTTGAAAAGAAGAAAAGCATTTATTGTCACGAACATGAACATACATACATATCTCCTATGGCACACACTACATATTGTTTTGTAAACACAATGACAAAGTAACACTATGCATGTTGTGAAAACGAGGTCACCACTCAGACTTATTGTTGATTTGAGGCTACACCTCAAATCACCCCTGTTTTTTTTTATAAATAGGAGCATAAAGGCGTAAACGGGAGGAGACCTTCGGTCAGTCGGTGTCGCCTTGCATTTCATGACCCACTTAATATTCGCTCTTGATCCACCAGTGGGTCACGACCCATAGTTTGGGTAGGGCTGCTATAATCGATAAAAAAATCTATCGTACAACGAGCTCGTCATATCATAGCACTGTCTCACTGCAGGACACGGGCTTCTTTTCATTATGAGAAGGTTAGGCCATACAACAAATTAACTGTAAAATTCAATGGTATCGAGTTTGCTTGTGCTATCGTTTGCAGCACCGTCCTCATCGTATAGTGACAAAATATACGCCATCTTTGTTGGTTTGGGCTTGTATTAAAGCAACGTCCGCGGGCCGTCATCATGGTACATTGAAGTTCCAACAGATGTTGTATTTTGTAGCTCTTTGGATATTTTATACAAATTAAATTTCATACAAATTAACACCCAGTCACGTGATATGATTGTGGTACGTCTGAATTGCATCATACTTTATACAAACATTTATTTTGGTCCTCTTGATTATGCACTGAGATAGCCCAAAACAAAACACGAAACGGCTAAGAAAAATAAATGTTTATATATTCGCCACTCAAACCCACCACAATCATCTTTGTGGCGCGTATGTCTTAATTTTAAAACAGATCTGAATATATATACCTAACAGATGAGTAGCATTAAACTATTGACCTGTGACCCAAGATATGATATGATAATTGCGAGTTGAGGTTATCGCGCTTTATAAACTTAAAGGTCAAATTAATGTTATCTTATGAACTTCGGAATCAAGACGTATATAAACAGCGCATTGATAACATATTTATTTAAAGGCTTGTTGATAAAACAGGGTAGGGTCAGTATTAAAGAGCAGTTTCGCAGCTGCGTCGATTCATTCCGTTTTTGCGACTGCGTACTTTGGTTAAAGTAAAGTGTCTAGAAAATTCAAATTGACAGATTCAACTGTAAAAAATATGAAAAAATGTGTTTATATTTTTGATTGCCACAAAATTACATAAATAGAAATCAATGATACTCTACTCATTTATTTTATAACTACGGATATGGATGATCGAAGTGCTTTCGTCTATAAAATAAAAGAAGAAACAGGCTTAGTGCTGAGCGTATCAACGTTACACCCAAACCACGGTTAAAAAATTCACCCAACACCTTTGGTAACTTAGACAAAGTTTTAAAAATGCACTCAGATACAAAATCGTGTGCAATAGTATAAGGAATAAGAAAAATATAATAAAACGATAATATAATAAATATGATTAATGTAATGATCGTAAATCCGTCAATAAAATTGAATGATTAAATAACGTGCCGACATCAGTCCCACATAGAATCGTAGAACGCTCAGTAATCACGTGAAGATTAAACGATTATATATTTAATAAGAATATTACATACCTAATCAATGGATTAGCGATATCGTTATATATTTATATTTCAGTAGATCTTAAGCTGTTGCCCGCAGTTGCATAATAGAGTGCATTTTTAATCAAAGTTACCTTCTATTTTTCCGTCTAAGGAGTGAATTAATTTAGAAAATATAATTCGTTAGTAAGTGCTTCCGTTGTGATTAAAACCCAAACCAAACCCAAAATTATACACTTTTTGGTGTTCCCTGCGGCTTCACCGAAATTTTATTTTAAAGGCTCAATCTTAGTACTTATAATGTACGCTATAAATATTTAAAAAATCCTACATACATTACTCTCCAAATTGTATGTTTCTGAAAACATAAAATTTGGACAGTGATGTTGGATTTTTCTTGAAACTGGATTCAGTATGATATGCCAGCCAGCCTTCGCGATGGTACGTCAGTCAGGACAAAAAATATTAAATAATTATGACGATGATGATTAGAACATTGGATGGACAGCATTATTATTATTATTAGAACCTTAATTTATGTCCCACTGCTGGGCAAAGGCCTCCCCTTCCATCTTCCACTTGGCGCAATCAGACGCGAGCTCTTGCCAATCCTTCCTAAAGGTGTCCAATTCATCGCGCCAACTCCTCTTAGGCCTTCTCCGTTGCCGTTTCCTGCTATTGGGCATCCACCTTGTGGTTGTGCCCGCCCATAGCGGTGCTGGCATGCGGCTAACGTGGCCGGCCCAGGTTCATTTCAGTTTGGCAGCTGAGTGGCCTACATCGATGATTTGTGTTCTGGAACGTATTATTAAGTTTTTGATGCGGTCAGTAAGCTTGACAACCAAAATACTACGTTCCATTGACCTCTGGCAGACCCCGAGTGCGGACTTTTGTTTTTTAGTCGATGACCAAGTTGTGCTCCGTAGGTAAGGGTGGGAAGAATGCACATATCCATGAGTTTTCTCTTCAAGGCTAATGGGTGAGATCCTTTCATTAGGGCTTTCATCGACCAATAGCTCTTCCAGGCGTTCTCTGTGCGTCGTGCGACCTCTATCTTGTCTCGCCTAAAAGGAGACTATTTGGCCGAGATATACATACTCATGGACATAGTCAATCCTCACACCCCCAACCGTAACGTTACAGCATCGTTGACAAAAAAAAATTCGGCTTCTTGGTTCCTTTTCTTTGAAGGTTGTCCATAAAAGGAGACAAACTGAATTGTCGGGCTGAAACTCGAGCATTATACTTCACAAACGACTTGTATACTTTAGTGCACTGTTGTAAGCTTCGCGTAATATCACGCCTATACCTACTTTCCTTAAAATGTTCAGCAAAAGTGTATTAATATTAGGCAAGCGCACTACACATAATTATATCGTCATATTACAAAATACAAAAAAATAAAACCGTGGTCCAGTGGATAGCCTATGCAACTGCTGATTGGAGGTCCCGGATTCGATTCCCGGGTCGGGCAAAAGTATTACTGGGTTTTTCCGAATTCTCAGTGGCAGCACGGAGTCTGGTTATGTGCCTGGTAACGGTAATACGCTCGCCCCCTATTACGTGGGACCTAAAAATTCATGGCGAAATGTGGATGTAGTATTACACCTCTGCTCTGTCTATAAAAAAAGTGACAATGACGTTCAATAGAATATATCTTTAGTGGACATTGTGGACAATGATGTAGAAAAAATTATTTGTTTTTTTTTTTTTATAAATAGCTAATCGAAAAAATAAAAAACTCTATAATAAAAGTTCAAAAAACTGACCGTTCTGTCTAATTTTAAAATTAAATTATTTAAAAAATCGGTTAAGCCGTTACAGAAGAGTTCGATAACAAACACTGTGAGACAAATTTTAATATGTATATATATAATTTCATTACTTGCGCGTAGACTTATATAACAAGAATATAGACGGTATATTCTTATTATTATCAGATCATAAATATTTATTATCCTATATAAAAATAAGCTTATCATTCTCGATAAAAAAACACTCGTGTAACATACGATTTTTTTGTTATGATTCAAATGTAATGCAAAGATATTGGCTAGCCTGTTGGTCTAGTGATTATAGTAGCCCTGACTGTTAAGCTGGCAGTCGTGGGTTCGATTGCCATCCAGGACAAATTTATGTGCGATGATTTGTTCAGTGTCTGCGTGTAATATATCTATATATAATAAATATTCTTTACAGCCTTTCTTAGTTCACTGCTGGACTTAAGATTTTCTTAATTTGCTTTAGCATCTGTGAGAAGGCAGCGATAGCCTAGTGGAGATACCAACAGACTGCCATGCAAAGGGTATCGGGTTCGAATCCACGGCGCGCACAAGTGACTTTTCGGAGTTATGTGCATATTAAATTGTAAATCATCGCTTGTCCGGTGCCTCGAAGAGCACGTTAAGCCGTCTGTCCCGGTCGTCATGAAGATCTTTGACAGTCGTTATAGGGCGTCAGTACCTTCTAAATAAACTGACACTAGTCTAAACCATGGAATATCGCTCTCCCTTCGGGTTGCGGAGGTCAGACAGGCAGTCGCTCCGTGGAAAAGCTAATATTCAGGCAAATCCGGTTAGACTACTAAGCGGACCCCAGATTGAAACTGGGATAACGCTAAGAGGATGATGATCTGTGAGTGAATAGGAGGATCTAGCCACTGGCAACTATACCAAGTTGGTCAGACCGGTTGGTATAATTGGTTTGATTTTCAGTATTCCATCTCTTCGCAAAGATACTATTTGGTTCGTATATTTGCCCGCGGAATGGATTGAGCCACCAAAGTGGGATTGGTGACAGGGTTGTGTAAGATTTATTAATTGTATATCTTTTAACAAGTACTAACGTACAACGATTACAACAGTTAGACAAGTTTACCAAATTCTAAAACGAGGAATGCTCTAGCTTTATAAGCACAGAAGACAAAATTATTTTATTTTTAGTAATAACTAAATGACGTCACTCGAATACTTATCGTATTTAACTGATCATTGTGACGTAATTTTGATTCGTGATCGACGCGTGGAACACCTTCTATAAAGATATAGAAGTTGATAGTCATAGTCAGAATTTACAGCCCTTTTTATATACTAGATAATTATATAAGATTCATTAGATCTGTGTCAACAATAATCTACAGCTGAAATAGCATATCAGTCATAGACTTTTCTTAATGAAAGCCAAGTATATTCTTGAAAATGGTTTCAGTTTATCTTTCAGGTAATATATAATAGTAAGTTGCCAATCGCTGTGACATACATATTAATGTATGTCAGAGCAGGAGCTTCTGTTACCTCTAAACACAAGTTTTCACCTACTTTGAAAGTCAGCGGTTAATCTACGTATGAGACTTTTATACTTCACTTTACACTGATTTTCCCTCGAAGTGGGTATTCAAACCCTGTAAAATGGCTCGATAAAAATTTGTTATTATTACTAGAATTTGTCAGCTTCACAAGTTCACTTTTCGCTTTAAAGTTTTAAGTCCTCATTGTTTATATTGATCAACCAACTGCAGCTTCGCAATTCAAAAAAGCTTTCTTGATGTTTAGGCGACTAAGTAATGATTACTTTCAGTTACCACCACAAAGACAAAAATACAATAATATGAAAGAAGATGACGTAAAATTAGCAGCTGTCTTAACTTATAATTAGATAAGGTTATTTTTATTAACTTGCTATCTTAAGTGTATTAACTGACACGGTACACCTACTTTTAACCATGACTTGTTTAAACATGTTCATACTGGCATGTCATCGTAGAGCCTAAACTTCTGAATGATATGCAATATATTTAAAACAAATATAATATTAAAAAATATTATAACCTAAAAAATGTGATATAGCGGTTGGAATATTGTTGAAACTTCAGTTAAGGCGCTGTGCTAAGCGACTGTTTTGGTAAATGAGGGGGTGAAGCAGGGGAGGTGAAGGGAGCTTAGCTCCGTCTACTGCGGGGCGCCCCCCTTCATTCTCGTCGGGTGCGGCCGTATTCTGGCGACATCCGTATTCCAATATTTCAAAATCGCAAGCAAAACGTTTTAGCATATTGAATTGAGATACTGATATTCAAATTTATATTACATACATCAATCTGTTTGTACAATATAGGCATAGCGTAATTTTTGTTCTCAGTGCAGCCATGAGCAAAACTGGTTTACATTAGACGTTATAGGTATTAAATGTTGACGAAAGTAGGTAAATACCTACGTGCCGTAAGATGATAAAAATAATTAAGTCGGTCCCATGTATGGAAAGGCCATTATTATGTTTGTTTTGTTTTTGAATAAAAATAGTGAAGCAGTTCATAGAATACCTACCTACATCTAATTCCATTCCTGCCAGTTTTCAAATCTGTTTTGCAATAAATTGGCTGTGACATACGGGCGGACAGACAGACAGACATTGCGAATCTATAAGGGTTCCGTTTTTACAATTTTTGGCTACGGTACCCTAAAAAACACAATACTGCTCTACTAAGCGCAAAAGCCGTATCTCAACTAAAGCGAGTTACCAGATAATTGAAGTTTAGTAAAAGTTGATTTCCTTTGTTTATTTATGGATGTTCATTGTTATTATAGGTATAATTATTATGGCAAAGGTTTCGAAATACGTCGCCGTTTTTAGGGGTTGTGAGTGATTGGAGAGGGAGCAGGGGAGGTCTTGAAACCCCCCTCACCATTTTCACTTGCCGGAAATACTTGGTTTCCTCTGAAAAAAAAAATCTCCAAACATCGGTGTGTATGGCACTGCCAACTTCCACATTCATCACACTAGTTTAATAAACTAAGGTTGTCGGAGCCCTGCGAAGGGCTCCTATTTTCGGATTAAGGGTCAAAAGAGAACCTAACATAACCTATTTATTTACTTATTACAGTCGCACCTAACCCAAGGCACTCGAAAGCAATGACGCACAAATTTGACATTAGCTGTCAATATGATCATTCCAAGATGGCAGTTTTGCGTTTCGTTTCACGTTTTTCACATAAAACCTAAAAATTACATTTGTAAAACTGTACTAAAGTATAAAAACTATGTTTCGTTTTGCATAATTGCCGAAGTATTTATGAAATTTTGGAAATTGTTTAAAAATACTTAGACGCAACTCCGGCAGCCAAAATAACTTTTAGGGGATTAAAACGAACTACCTTAACACTACCAATACCCTCAAATTCAGGCGACTCGTTTCGAAACCCAACCCATTATTATTTTTCAAAATAGATGAAACACCAAAAATATAATTATGTGGATATACCTTATTCATGAGATACTGCTATGTCGCTTAGAAAATTATAGAATTAGAATTTGAGTTACTGCTTTTTCGTTAGCTCTCGTCATACATGTTTATATGGGAAAATATAAAAAAATTCTTTCGCTTCAAATATGAGTTGTTTCAAAGAAAATAAATATTAAAATATATTTATTTATATTCATTTATAACTTATGGGGTGCATAGGGTTCCCACCAAGAACTTAGGGTCCCAAGTCAACCTCACCTGCAAGTGGTGCACCTGCCGATCAACGGACGAGGCTCTGGCAAACAATATATCCCGATAAGCGGCAATAGGCTCGCCACCTATTACGTGGGATCAAAACACTGGCGAAATGTGGGCGTTATATATGCCTCTGCCTACCCCTTCGGGGAAACAGGCGTGAGTCTATGTATGTATGTATTTATAACTTATTAACGACATACAGAGTTTACAGCTCATCAAAAGTTAGCTGTCTGCTGCAACCCGGCAGGTTTTCTTTATTCTCATCGAATGTTAAAGGCAGTGTGTGAGGTGATAAGGCTTCAATACTTATTATTTGCTGTTGTTCACGAGGCACAGTTTCATTCACTTTCCTTTTACGGCTTGGTATTGTAGAAATTTCAAGCACTAATGAAACATTTTCCTCTCCGTGATCTCGCAATGTCATCCCTTGAGCTTGACGAGAATCAACAATTTCAGGCAACTGCCAATTCATATAAAACGCCACAAGCTTCTCCCAGAAAACATCATCTCTTTCTATAATTTCTATTTTTAGTGGTATACTTTCGCCACTCCACACAGCAAATAAACACTTTTGTTTGCGTGTAACGTGGCGTTGCCCCTGAATTTGGTAATAACAATTACAAAATTTGTTTAGACTAGTCAGTTCACTTTTTTATCATGTTTCCATATTTGTATTTTATTTGCTCTTATACTATTCTCCAGGCCATTCTTATAGGCAACTTTAGAACATTAAATTTCCACAATCGTGTTTGGACCTATTAATCCATCTGGCGTGACACCAATAATCGAATAATCCACAAGGCTCGATCGTTACATTTTCTTGCTTCGCCAGTTGTTGCAAAGCCAGTTGTTCATTTTAGATTCCTTGCGCAACTGATTTTACATTGCAAATATTTTATTTGTACAAAATATTTTTTACTAAGTTGGCTTTACTGCTGTTATCTCTTCTTTTTACCACTATACAAAAATTTCAATCTGTCAACATATTCTTACGCAATTCGAACCAGTCACTGCTATCCCTCTTGTAATTTTTGCTTATCACTACGGAATTATAGTCAAATTTGTAAAAAAAATTGTTTGGCATTTCTTAGCTAGCTCTTGAACAGATCGTGTTAGGAATGACTGAAGTCAAATGTGTGTAAGACGTTGCAGAACTTTTATCTTTAACTTCACTGTAATTACAATAATGATAATTAGTTACGTACTTTATTATTAAAATAAATACTATATCTTGTGTTATAGCAAACCGAGAAGTTACCTTCTTACTTATAAATGATTGATTTTAGAAATTAAAAAGATATTAGATGTACTGAGACATACCTAATAGTTTATGAATAATCAAAGTTTTACCCGATGTACCTAAAAAGGTTTATGTTCAAAACACAATAATACAACATTCGTTACCGCTTGTGTGCGGATTGTGGAGTGCCATATTAGCGCTGTCATCATTATTGTTCGCCGTGGTGGTATCTTAGCGCTCCAGGCGCTCTGACAAGCTAATGAATTTGAAATATAGGTACATAAAATGATTCGATTTTATGTTATTACTCTTTCAAAAATTGAAAACTGTGGCAGCTATGTATTGTGGGAATAATTTATATAATTATATTATGCATAATCGATAATATATAAGTAACATAGTTAGTCATAAAAGACTCTTATGAAAATAATTTGTGTAAAAATGTTACATATTTCATAATCACTTGGCCATGGATGAATTTCTATTTTATTACGACGCTTTCTTGTACAAATCCTTCGTAGAACTTCATTTCTCAAATGTCCATATTTTATTCTTCTAATTATATATTTATAAGCACAGAAACAATAACACATTAAACGCAACAAGAGTATAAACTTAGGTCCTAATTATGTGTGCCCATAGTTACATGAAAAGCCTATTTGATTCAAAGTATTCAGTCTATAACATAAAACATCAAATTACGAACTCAAATCGGCGTATTATAATAACAAACAGGTTTACGTAAAATTTCGTGCAGCGGAGACGCAAGCGACATGACCTATCTCTCACAGGGCTCATAGCCGAATGATGAGGTCTGGGCGGGGCGTAAACTAGCAACTGACACTCAGTACACCGCTTATGCTAATAAGGTTTAAATTGCTGAAGCGTTTGATATTGATGGGATCTACCGAGCGTCAAAATCATAGACGTTTGGCAGATTTTATTTAATTTTACAAAATATACACGTATAATATGAAAATAAATAGGGTAATTCTTTAGTTCATTAGATTTCCTACAATATTATCAAAAAAAATATGACAGCTTACGATCAAAATATTGCAAACAGTGAGACGAAAGATTATTTTCTGCCTCGATTTTGTGATTTTTTTACCGTGATTCTATTTTACGTACATTAAAAATTCTTTCAAAAGTCTTTTGTTCAGACTTTTGACTTTAAGCTCTAATTTTTGCTAGTTTGTAATATGTACCGTTATGGCTAGATGCGCGACGAAAAATTAGGTGTTTCACGGCTTCTGAGGTATAACAGCGCCTTAATTTTGAAGCTAGCCTAGCAAAAGTTGAAAGAACGCCAGAAGAAAGCACGTGGCACAGCTAGTGATAAACAAAATCATTAGATTACCTCCCCCTTTGCTTTGGCCGTTGCTGATAGCATTGGATAATCGATATTTTCTATAATTTATTACTTGGGATTTCCGTTGATAAAGTGGCAATGTCAGCTGCGTCTTATGTTCCCTTAATCAATTAATTCGACTAATGAAGATTCCAATCCCTGCCCAGATAATTTTAACAGGCGCCGGTTTTGCTGATTATTTCTCAACATTAAGTTCGTTCGTCATCAGCCTTTAACAGTCCACTGCTGGACTAGGCCTCTCCTTTGAAAGGAGGAATTGGTCTTCTATACCACGCTGGCCAAACGGGTTGGTATAGGGTTTGTATCAAGTTTTCCTTCTATTACAGTGCTGTTCTCTGCATAATATGCTTCCTCTGTCGACTCTTACGACACCCATGGGATGATATGTGGTGGTGACAATCCGTATTCTTAATCCGTCACCACACGGATAACAACATTAAGTACTAAACTAGATATAGAATATTAAGATACAGAATTTTAGAATATTAATCTTAAGTATACAAATCGCGAAACTTTAAAATCGATTAGATTTAGAATGTTGATATAGGTAATAGGTATTTTGCTAATCTTTATTTATTTTATTGAGTGTGTGCGCCATCACCTACCGATTAGTGTCCTGACGGACCCTGTTCATGACGACAAGTTTGATTCGACGGTTTTATGTGCCTTTCGAAGCGCACTTTGACGTAGATACCACAACCACTCATCCAAGTGACGACCTGTGTACACGTTGCTTTACTCCGCGAATATTTTAGTTTCAAATATAAATCTACATTCTCTTTTATCTAATCCATTTTATGCAATCAGTAATCTTAATGATTGCTGATGATTTGCGAATGTAAAAATTCATACATGATTTTTCATGGAATCAGCCAGGCACTCGCTTAAATGTAGTGCTAGCAATAACAGTCGGATGGGCCTTTATCAGCAAGGGGGGTTAGGAGGATGGGCTAGCGCTGCGCAACGCGAATGCAGTGTACACAATAGATTCAGTTTGTGGAGACAAAATTGCTGACGCTAAGCTAGCGTTCAATGTACTAATATGTGTGTGTGTCTCTGTGTGTGTGTCTGTGTGTGTGAGTGTTCTTTTTTTATTTCTAGCACTGTTATGTGTCGTTCAGTCACGGCCATTTTCAATATTCGAACTATAGATAGATCTGTAGATTTTTGATTCGTGTTTGTCATAATTTGTATGGAGCTTATGTCAAAAACGAATCTTAATTCTACAGATCTACCTTTAATTCGAATATTGAATTCCGTAGTAAGTGAGAGTGCTGGAGGCACCATCCTCTTTTGTTTCTCCCTCATCCCGCTCTATATCCTATTCCTTTTTCCCTCGTCACCAGCCGGTAACCCACCTATGAATCCTCTAGACTTGCTATTGGCGGTGTCCATGGGCCGAGGTACTCGCTTAGCTACCGCCAGGTGAGACAATGTAAAGCTTTCTGATAAACTACGTTTCACCCAATTTTGTGTGCCGGCTCATAAACATACAAAGATTATGACAATGCAATGACATACAGTGATTCGTGAACATGGAAAAACCAAGTTAAGGTTTCACGCTACCAACGCATGCCTTATGGATGCCCAGAAATGTATAGCTGTTTAAATGGAAAGGCAAGGGGTCTTCTAAAATAATAATATAATACTAATATGTATATAATAATATTCTATCACATACACACAACAATACCATCTAGTCCCAAACTGAGCAAAACTGATACTATGGGTACTAGCCAATAGATGAACATACATCATCATCAGCCTTTAACAGTCCACTGCTGGACTATGCCTCTCCTTTAAAAGGAGGAATTGGCCTACTATACCACGCTGGCCAAACGGGTTGGTATAGGGGTTGTATCAAGTTTTCCTTCTCTTACAGTGCTGTTCTCTGCGTAATATGCTCCCTCTGTCGGCTCTTACGACACCCATGGGATGATATGGGTGTACATACATATTGTACTTTATTTGTAAATACATACACATTATAAATAAAAACAGCCATAGGTACCAAGACAAACATCCATGTTAATGTACACTAATTTAACGTTTGATTTGAGTGGGAATCGAACCTTCGACCTTCGACGTGGCAGTCGACTACAATCCGGCAGAATCATGGATATACGTGGCACTAAAATATATTTTCTTTGATGTGTTATTGCCCTTGATAATCATCACCGCAATGACATTATCTCTCAGCTTTTTCTCAGCGGCACACGGGCACACGGCACAGTAGAATCGATTGATGTAACGCTACATAATGATGACTACGCCTAAATTTCAAATGCAAATGTTGAGCTTGATAGTCTAGCTAGACAAATTCAGCGAATTAAAAAATTATCTTAGATATATAACGTTCTTTGTACAGACCGACCTGAAAAAAATCCTGGAATAAATTGTTCAATGGCCAGTTCATAGCATCGACATATTAATTTTTTCCTTCCGATATTGGTGGCAAACTCTAAAGACATGCTTAAGTGTAATTATCTAAAGGTGAAATTAATTCTGAGAAGCATCTTGAAACAAATTCGAAACCTTGCATTTTGTAATCTATTTACACTAGACGCTTTGTTCGAGCTAGCATCCACGGGTCGTAGATCGGTATCTGCGAATTTTAATTTCAACTACACTAGGGATTCCCTGGCTCAATGTGCATTGCTTGCTATAAATAGGGTTTTATCGTCCGGTATTTTGCACGGTATTGCTTCGTACTTTGTAACCTAACAATTTTTGCGCTTACAGCGGTTTAAATTGAATTATTTATATAGACTCACGCCTATACCCCCGAAGGAGTAGGCAGGTGTTATGTTACACCCACATTTCGCAGTTTTATGAATTTTAGTCCACGTTATAAGGGTGAGCCTATTGCCGTTACGGGCACATTGCCAGACTCTGGGCTGCTACTGAGAGTCCGGAAACTGTCAGTAAAAATTTTGCTTGACCCGAGATTCGAACCCGGGACCTGCCGATCAGCAGGCGCAAACGCAATCCACTGGACCACGGAGGCAGTCTTGAATTATTTATAAAGGTCTAGCTCATTCTTCAATATTATTTAACATGACATATGTAAGTCATTTTTGTGGATGGACAAAGTTTTATCCCGCGTGGAATACCTGACAAAGTGAAACACAATAAGTGACCGTTCTCAAAAAATTTCATCTGTCTACTGCAATAAGTGCTATTAAAAAGGATTAAGTTGCTATATAAACTTAAACCTGAAGCGATATAATTAACGAATCTAATTTAAATGATAATGACATAAACTAAGAATACCTACATTCTCAACTGCACGAATGAAGTAGAAGTTAAAGAGGTTACTTGGCCATTTAGTACCACGCCGAGCGCTGAGTTCGATCCCTACACGAGACAACACTTTGTGTGACATATTTGGTGTTTTGACTCTGATTATAGTGTATCTGCGTTGATTGAATGTTTGTAATGTCCCATATTCATTCTTTTATTTGTGCAGAATTGACTAAAACAAATAAAATAAAGAGATATTCCAATGTAATCCACCATATAATAAATTTCCCAGCATATAAAAAGTCGAAGGATTCATATACAGCTTAAAAGAAACTCGATTCTTTTGGTTTAAAACTTGCATTTGTATTCTTATCTTACGAAGTACGTCAAACGTCAACAACAACGCCCAGGATCCAAATTGACGCAAGATTAAAAAATATTTTATAAAATGACTACCATAGTCAGAGTCAACAATGGGCTGCTATTCAACTTGCATCTCCAGCATCTGACCTACCATCCTTTAAAAATGTTGGAAGTATTGTCGGATCTTTGCCCCTGAAAAAGCTACTGGTAAAATGAAATTTTCAGCGAAACGAATGAGTGAGGAAGAAAGGGAGCTTGCAAAATATCAGGTGATTCATTGCTGCTTGTTTTTAAACGTTGCATTGCAGAACCAAAACTAGGTGATAAACCATCTGACCATTCCAAGCAACAAACATTGCTTCAACCTTTAGTTTAAGTTTTAGAACGTTTTGTTGTTGTTGAGCGGCTTTTTCTGGGTGGTATAAAATTTAGCGATAGACCTTTTGTTTTTTTTAGGTTAAAATAGACAGATGCGGTTATACCGGTTATAGAAGCAATCACACCATAGGCATTAAAATATATACTGAGTATTGTTCAGATATTCAACCGGTCGTCGCTGCACCTTTTTTGACCACATAGGTGATTACTATTGTTTCTTTAAATTTGATTTTAATAATATTCTACCTCATACTCACAACACCATCTTGTCCCAAACTAAGCAGAGCTTGTGCGATGGGTACTAGATAAACGTACACACCTATATTTGTTTTTTAAATACGTACGCATTATGCACAGAAACACAAACGTTTGACATGAGCGGGAAAGAACGCAAGATCTTTTCCGTGGCAGTCGTTTAAACTCGCACTGAACCAGCCGGTCGTCATATTTCTTTTTCTTTTTTACATGAACTATGACGTTTAAAAATCCTTTGGTGTGTCAAGAGTCAACTAATTAAAATCGGGAAACCCTCACGTAGGCCACCCCATAGTATATGCTTACATGATAACGACTAACCTAACCTAACATGACATAATTTAATCTTATCATATCACCATTAAATATTATACATTATTATGCAGTAAATATCTTAAACAAAATTGCAAGCCATCATGATAACTTAGTTTAAAAATACAGTTGAACACAATTACATTAGCTGTCATAAAAAGTACTTTGTCACTTATAAATGATATCTATGTTAGTATTATTTTCTTTTTCAGAATATTGAATGATGAAACCGGCGAGCATGTATAAAAACAGTGAAGAATGTGGAGGAAGAAAGTGAAGTTTGTAAGGATAGAATGAAGTGGCGTTCAATGCCTATGTCTCATCATCATCAGCCTGCCGTAGTCCACTGCTGCATATAGGCCTCTCTAATGGCACGCCACTGAGCCCGATATGATGGCTCTGCCTACCCCGAGAGAAAAGGAGTGAGTGTATGTGAATATTGTGCTGCGATGTTAAGACGAAAAATGTAGTGTCGCAACATCTAACACTCAAATTTATGAAATTAATCAAAAAGATGACTAAACGGCCGTCCACGATTTTATTATACATTCAGTCAAAAAAGTATCGGGAATGGATTATTTGTTTATGGTTCCAAATTCAATTTTTTATTTTTTTCTTGTTGTTAGATTGGCACAACTATTTTCCGTTTTGGCGCGGAGTTTGAGTTGCATCTGTTATTTATATTAAATACAGTGCTGTTTTTAGTTATATTATATCTAGTGTGAATTGCGAATTTCATAATGTCAATGACAAAAACATCGAACAAAGAGTTTGTCTTAAATTTTGCATCGCCAATGGAATTTCGTGTTCAGAGTCAATGAAAATGTTACAGAAGGCTTACGGTGAATCGACTTTATCAAAAACTCCTGCTTACGAGTGTCACAAAGCATTCAAAAGCGGTCGAGATGTGATGGAAGATTTGCCTCGCTCTAGTAGGCCATCAACGTCTGCAGTTGAAGTTAACACCGCAAAAGTGAAGGAAGCATAACACATACATACATACATACATAACGTCACGCCTTTTATCCCCGAAGGGGTAGGCAGAGGTGTATTTCTACACCCACTTTTCGCCAGATATACTTTAGTCCCACGTAATAAGAAGGAAGCAGTGACTGAAAATCCACATTCAACTTTGAGAGAGATAGCCGCCGAACTTTCTGTATCTTACTAGTCGAGCCGTACCATTTTAACTAATCATTTGGGTATAAAACATATCGCCGCTCGGCTAGTCCCAAAAGACCTAAATTTGCTCCAAAAACTCAATCGCATGAGAGTCGCTGAGGACATACCTACTAGAACGAGTCAATGCCGACCCAACATTCATGAAACGCATTGTTACTGGAGACGAGACGTGGGTTTACGAGTTTGACATGCAAACTAGTCAACAAACTTCGGAGTGGCGCCTTCCAACTTAACAGAAACCGAAAAAACCACGCCAAACTCGTTCAAAAGTCTAAGTCATGTTGAGTGTTTTCTTTGAATATGCGGTGTTGGGCACTCGGAATTGTTGCCGGAAGGTGAAACGGTGAATAAGGAATATTATTGGAGCGCTATGCGGCGTTTAAGAGAGCAAATTCGACGGAAAAGGCCAGATTTGTGGAAAGGAATTCTTAGATTTTACACCACGATAATGCGTCTTCGGACAAGGCCATCATTGTGAACGAATTTTTGACCAAACACTCAACAAATACCATCGAGCAACTACCATATTCACCAGATATGGCTCCAGCCGACTTATTTATTTTTCCTAAACTCAAATTACCACTTCGTGGCACCCGTTTTCAATCAGTAGAAGACATAAAGGAGAATTCGCGGCGAGAACTGAACTTAATTCCGGCAACAGCGTTTAAAAAATGTTTTGATGATTGGATTATTCGTTGGCGTTTGTATCGTTTCTGAAGGATCATACTTTGAAGGTTTAATAACAAACAGTTTGTGTATTTTTGATATTTTCCCGGTGCTTTCTTGACGGAGTAATATGTACTTATATAATATTTAAAATCTTGTTTAACATAACATAAAAAATGGCAGTACAATAACTGTACAATCTGTTTCTTAATTATCTTGCCGTTTTGTCTAAATGTTCTACAAAAGATTCTTCAAATCTAAGAGAGCTCCTTATGAATCTCCCGATAAGTTAATTTTCTTACATTTTTAAACCGTTTTAGACGCACAGAATTTCATCTAAATATTTAAATCCAAATTTTTTATAGTACGAGTAAGTAGGTAAATGACCACATGGTCAAATGGATAGCGTACGCATCTGCTCATCTGAAGGTCCCGGGGTTGATTCCCGGGTCGGGCAAGTGTTACTGAGTTTTTACAAATTCTCAGTAACAGTACGGAGTCTGGCAATGTGCTCGGCAGCGGCAATAGGCTCGCCCCACATTATTATCATCGTCCTAGCGTCATCCCAGTTGCATCCAAGACTTCTCGCCTTGGAGCCCAAGCGGACCTCCGCTTACTAGTCTAACCAGATTTGACAGAATATCAGCTTTTCTACAGAGCGACTGCCTTGTGACCTCCGCAGCCCAAAGTGATAGCCATATTCCATGGTTTAGACCTATATCAGTTTATTTGAGGGTACTGACTCCCCGTAACGACTGTCAAAGATCTTCATGGCAGCCAGGACCGACGGTTTAGCGTGCTCTCCGAGGCACGGGGCAGGCGATAATTAACAATTTAATACGCAATTAACTTCGAAAAGTCAGAGGTGAGCGCCGTGGATACGAACCCGATACCCTCTGCATAGCAGACTGTTGGTATATCCACTCGGCTATTGCTGCCTAATTTTGGTCGGCCCATATTATATGGGATCTAAAATAAAACGAAATGTGACTGTAATATTACACCTCGCCTACCACTTCGGGGATATAGGCGTAAGGCGCTATAAATAAAAAAAGAAGGTAAATTTAAATTATTTTAATAAATGTTGAGTTGATAGTTAGAATACATCAATCTTAAACGATAATTAAATTGATAAGTAACATACGCGCAAAACATATAATGTGGGATAAACGAGAAACAATAAAAAGGTGAAATATGCGACTTGATTTTTTTTTATAACTGCAGTATTTTTTTAATTAATTTGCCCTTGTTATAAACCTCAGAACCAGCTTTATTTACACTTTCTCTAAAGATACCTTAGGCGATAAAAAGCAGGATTAATAAATTGAAGCTGGTGAATTTAAATTGGTCATCAAGTTGCTGAAGTTTTAAGTCTGTCACAATGCAAATCTTCTGTTTATATAAAATCCTTGCGTTATTGACTGACATCGCAGAGTCAACTATTGGGTGCAACAAGCTGAAATTGGATTGTATGACAGTAATTTACCTAATCTGTTAATTAGCCGTTCATAAACATATCATTTTGACCTAACGGTTAAAATGTTTTATGCTGCCCTTCCGCATCTCTGCCAAATTTTCGTTTCTATAAAATATAATATTAAAACTTTTTCTATAACTAGAGGATGCCCACAGCTATAACACATTATATTAATTGGTTATATTTGAGGACATTTGGAACAAATTGATCCCCGTCTACTAAGGGCCTCAAAATTAATAGTTTCTGAGATATCGATCTACAAGATTTTTTTGAAAATTTCCGCCTTGTCAACAAAATAATCGAAATTAAAAAAAATACCTTTCACTTTTTGGCTCAAAATTGTTACGTTTTGGAAACCCTGTTAACTAGTAATAGATCTAAATAAATAAATAAATCGGTTAAAATATCTCAAGATTTTAGGAATAAAGGGTCCAAACTGACGATAGTTTATATTATTTGTTTATGTAAGAACGCATGCGCTGTAATAATTGAGTGCGCATGTGCTATTGTATATCAGTCAGTGCTGTCAAATCACACATAATGTCATATTGTGCACGGTGCTTACATTGTTTGTATATATTATAAGAAACTAATAATTATATACTACGCTTAAACGGCTGAAACGATTTTCTCAACTTCTATTTTAAATGCAAAAGTTTTCATAGATATACATATATTGGACATGTATTGGAACATGGCTTTGACATTTGTCTGTATGCAAGGTGATGTTATTATGTACCTTTCGGTAGATAATGTCATGGCTACTGACCGAGTTCCTTTTTATTATATTCTACCACATACACACATCACCATCTAGTCCCAAGCTAAGCAGAGCTTGTGTTATAGGTAAATACGTACATATTATACATAGAAACACCCAGACCAAGACAAACATCCATGTTCATGCACACAAATGTTTGACTTGAGCGGGAATCGAACCCGCGACCATCGGCGTAGCAGTCGCTTACACTCCCGCTGCGCCAACCGGTCGTCAATACTATCAAATACTTTGTACCCTATATTGTTTCTGAAGTCTTTAGAGTAATCAGGAGTGTCTTCACACAAATTGAGACTGAAAGTAGATTTGTGTTACCCCGAATTTAACGCGCACGAAGCCGCGGGCAAAAGCTAGTTAATTATAAAGCATCAAGGGTTCATTGCCTTTTGATAATGGTACAAGTATAGTCTACTTTTATAACAGTGAGAAAAGTACGAGTCGATTTCTTACACATTTAAATAAATATATTTTACGTGTATATATCGAGGGTTCACGGGCAAAATGTATTAAGCGACATCCTGGCCGATATTGAGTTATATACATATTCGGAATCGCCGGATTTTTCTGCGTCGTTTGCACTCGGTTTCGTGCTGATCGGATCACTTTTTTGGCGCTTAAAACAACAGTAAATTTAGGCGCAGTTCGGAGTAGCTTTGATTGAAGCGACAATTTTTTTTACAATTTAAGAAAAAATGGACTTCACACAGGCGAAATATTTAGTGTTTTTGACTTGAGCTATTTTCCCCGGCATAAGTTTGGTAAGATAAGGTGTTTGAATCGTCTTGCCTGCGCCTAAAATATATACATACCGTCGCTTAAAGCATTTTGCTTGCACCTGAAATTTATACTTGATGTCGCTTAAAACATTTAGCCTGCTGCTGAAATCCATATCTTATGTCGCTTAAACCATTTACCATGCATCTGATATTAATACACACAGGCGCTTAAATCATTTTCATACTTAATAAAAATTCTTTATACTCGGCGGTTAAATCCTTCTTCTTGAACTAAATTAATAAAGACTCGTCTCATCAGACATATTGTATTCTAAGTGGTGGAAGTAAAAACATTTTTACTCTACTGGAATTAGGAAACCTATATTCGTTAAGATAGTCAAAATTTTGTATAAATCGTTTATCCGTTGTCGGGTAAGACATATCGTTTCGGCGCCAGAGTCTTTGATTTACGTCATTGTGAGTAACGCGCGTGCCCCCGCGGTGCTTCAGTCGCCGTGAACCGTGAACGAGTATGGACATGACCGAGTATGGATATGGGTCGAAACTGGTTGGGAAGAGAAGGATTGGAGGTCTATAGGGATAAAACGGGCCTTGCCCCACAGAGACGGAAAGGAATCAGACTCAAGGGAAAAGTTAATGACGTGAGAGATCACCGGAAGTAGTTGGTCCAAGATGGTCAGAACCATACGGCGGCTGATGTTGTCATGTCCCACGGCATTAGATTAATGGAAAGGATTATATTTTTGATATCATCCGAAGACTTTGGAGAAAATTGGAAAGATTCAATGTCTAGGTCTGGTAAGTTATTTAAATAGTTGACTGCCAGACACTTGGTCCGGTGATCCAATGGAGTGGGGTGGTGATATATTGGTTAATATCATCCAAACCAAGTGTCAGACGGAAGTCACACCGATGATGCTTGCCAATACCAAGAGTTCCAAGGAACGTCCAGAAATTAGCAGGCGATAAAGAAGTGATATTGTTGAGAATGTGTCGGCGTTTGGCATTTCGCACCATTTGATTACACCGATTCCTTGCAGATTTGAATAGCGCCCAGTTTTCCTCGCACCGGTCCCTTTTATATTTCCTAAACGCCCGATCCCTACGGCGCATTGCCATACGGACACCCGCCGTAAGCCAGGGTGCTGGAGGATGACTCAGTTTGACCTGCCTCACTGAGGCATGAACATCGTATAAACGACAAATTGAGCTATTAAAAAGAAATACTTTTTCGTCAACAGTGGAGGCAGAAAACATGTTGTCCCATTTTATCATAGAAGCATCCTGAACGAGTTTGTTAACATCCATGCGACCAAAACAATGCATGTACCGGACTTTAGGAGGGAATTTAGGAGGTTTTAAGCGGTAAGTAAATAAAATAAGGTCATGACGGGAAAAAGCTTTTTTAATACATAGGCTGGACTAAAAGTATCGGGAATGGAATATTTCCACTGTTCCTGTCATATTAAAATCTTTTTAATTGAAAACTCCTTGGTTTTAAAAATCGAATACCATTTATTTATTTAAAAAAAGATTCTCGGTCTCGTCACAAGGTTTTGTCAAACTTGTTTAGTCGTTGAGAAAATGGAATTGGTTCCATCGTATGGAAAAATGTGTCAAATTTCGCGGAGAATACTTCGAAAAGCAATAAATACATTTTGAAATAGTAATGTTGTGTCACTTCCTTGATTCCCGAAATTTTCCGTATACCGTATACCTGATTATTTTTAATGAAGAGAGGAAAATCAAAAGTTGTATGTGTGTGATATGTTATTTAAAGGCGTATTGATAGATACTGACATACAATATGAGACAAAAGAATGAAAGTAGAAGTAGTTTTTGGTTTTAATATTAGTACCTAATTATTTTTTATGAAGAGAGGAAAATCAAAAGTTGTATGTGTGTGATAATGATGTTATTTAGTTTTTCTCAATTAGAATTGATGTTTTTGTTACATAATTTTTATTATTATTTTTAGAAAAGCCTCTTTTTGCTGTTATCACCAGCTTGTTATCTGAATGTTTTTCAAATAGCGAAAAATGTGAATCCTTGTGCCACTATTATAATAAAAATGATCACTTGTCTGATTTTAAACACGTATTTGTTTTATTTTAAAATTTCTTTAGATTTTTCATTTGTAGGAAATAAACAATAGTCCAAATTAATGTTGATCTAACCGCCAATCCTAATTATACATACAAATTAATTGTTATTTCAAACAATTTACTTTTAGAGAAAAGTGCTACATAAATCATTTTAATCTGCAACTACTTTATGATATTTCAATTGCTTAAACCGATTAGCCTGATTTTATTTTAGTACTCCAATGGTTGTTCATATATTTAGCCTTACACAAAATAATATCAGAGTGTCGCTTAAATCGTTTTTCCTATACCTGTATTGTGAATTTTATGGCACTTATATCATTTAGCCTGTTTCTAAATAAAAGTAAACTAGGGTAATATTGTATCAAGCGATTTTTATTTCTATTAATAGTAGCTTAAAAGAAATGAAAACTATACTCAATTATGCAGCTTTTGTCATGGAAATCAACTTCGGTCACTTTTTCGTTAATAACCTTATACTTTATTTATAACGATTTTTTTTTCGTAAAATTGAAACTTTAAAACGCTCTCCTGTAAAGTTTAAAAAATGTCGCTTAATACATTTTGCCCGTGAACCCTCGATATGGTTTTTCATATTGTAGTAGTAAAAGTGCATTTGACACTGTCTCTGTTCCCATTCTTGCTCTCCTGTTATTTAAAAGCTATCTTACAGAACGTCAGCAGCAGGTCAAAATTGATCAGTATGTTAGTGGACCAGAACGCGTCCTTTACGGCGTCTCACAGGGTAGTGTTCTAGGACCTACCCTGTTTTTATGTATATTAATAATCTATGTAGATTAGATATCCCATCCAAAATATAAACCAATCCATAAATAAACAAAGCCTGCTGTAGTCTAGTGAAGACACGAACAGAGAGCCATTCAGAGAGTATCGATTTCGAATCCACGGCGCGTACCACTGACTGAGTTGTTAATTATGTCGGTCCCGGCTGTTATGTAGATCTTTGACAGTCGTTTCAGGGAGTTAGTATCTTCAAATGAACTAATACTGGTGGAAACTATTAAAAGCAGTGTAACCGACAGGGATATCGGTTGCGGTGGACAGACAGCAGGCGCTCAGTAGTAAAGCTTATAATCTAACATTATACGGGACCGGACCCCGGGCTCCAAAGCGTAAGTCTTGTATGTAACGAGAACAACGCTAGGACGATGAAGATGAACAAAGCTACTAAACTGATTAATTTCGTGGATGTCGTAAGAGGTGATTAAGGAAAATACACGAAGCAAAACCTATTAACTCATCACAAAACCCTATGCCAACCTATATCTGTCCTCACGTCTGGCTTCTCGTTGAGTCATAGTGCTGTTGCGAGGCAAATAAGGAGAGGTTTAAGTCCAGTGGTGAGCTGTGAAAGGCCGATAGTTAGATGCTAACCTGATAGACGTAAAAAAATTAAACTAGTACTAAATAAAGGACGACGAGGAGAAATTAGAAGTAATTATAATGTAGGAAAATAAAGATGATCTTATTGAAAAAAACGACGGCTGTGTAGGATAACGTTTTAAGGAAACTGACAGCATGACTACGCTAAATATCACACTGCTGACCAATTTTGTGACACGTCGATTAAACGATTAGTAATTTGATTACTATGTGTATACAATCAAGGTATTACTGATAATGATATCTCTAAACCTAAAACAGTTGTATTGATATCGCTAATCCTTCGGCTCATCTTTGCCTAAGCTGGTATCTAAAACAATAAATAAATATGTAAATAAATAAAATTTGCGGTTTTGGTACATTACAAACTGACTAGGCACATTTCTTAAAATTTCGATAATAAGACTGAATGAATTTTGGATGTCAATTCAGTAACAGTAAAGAAAAAATTATGCTATAATTATTATTCACCCGTGCTAATAACTTACTGGTATATTATTATAACTTCATCATCATCATCATCATCAGCCTTTAACAGTCCACTGTTGGACTAGGCCTCTCCTTTGAAAGGAGGAATTGGCCTACTATACCACGCTGGCCAAACGGATTGGTATAGGGTTTGTATCAAGTTTTCCTTCTTTTTATGTTATTATTATAATTTTTATTATAACTTTTATTATAACTTGCTGGTATATTATTATAATATCTATACCATGTTACTTAGTTTCTGAATATTTCAACCACACCAGTATTTGGGTTTAATCCTGTAAGAAGAAAGAAGTCAGCCTTACTATGCTAGAGTCATAATCATTATGTTATTGCACTGACGTATGTTTACTTACTGATGGAACTCCACTGGGTGAAAATATTTATGGTGTTATCCAGGGAAGTATCCTTGGCCCTGTTCCATTTCAATATCTTAATATATAAAATCCTTGCGTTACTGACTGACTGACAGACACGCTACAGCCGAAACTATTGGGCGCAGGAAGCTGAAATCTGGCATGTATGTTCCTTGGGGACCGTAGTGGTGCACTAAGAAGGGATTTCCCATAATTCCCACGGGATCGGCCAAAACGGGTAAATTTAAAAAAAATGCAGGCTTAGCTTCTGGCGTCCTCTAGTAATATAATAATTATAATATTCTACCACATATACACAACATCATCTAGGCCCATAGCTTAACCTCCGCTTAGTTTGGGACTAGATGGTGATTGTGTATGTAGTAGAATATTATCATTACTTGTTTCTCTTTCATGGGTATTATTCAAATGTTTTAGAACAATGCCTTTTTCAGGCGTAAACGGAGATAGAGGTCCAACGCGCAGAGGCTCTTTGAGAGCTTTGGTGTTTCGGCGAACCGAATGTTCCTAGTCGATTTGGGAAAACTATTAATATTGTGGACTGTAGGATGGCGGTTCTTATCGACTAGGAAATGAGGAAGTGAAAAGGTGTTTTGGATAGGAGCCTCTTACCTTGCTTGGCAGTCTTCTTCTTCTCAGAAGGGGTGGCCTCCTGGTATCTTCAAGTATATTGAAGCTGCTTGAATCACTACACTTCACAAATCACTTTCACTCGCGAGCGGGTTTGTTGAGTTTTGTATAAGCGGTTATAATTATATATGGCGGTGCGGTTCAGTGCGGTATGGTGCGGCGGACATGAGTTCACGCGTCTAGAATCTTCCATTCCTTTTTCGTCGCCGTTGAGCAGGGCGGCCAATAGCGAGGCGTTTTTGGGAGGGGATTCATTAAAGGATCGCTCGGATTAGCCGAGCAGTGACGAATCATTGACGTTGACGTGATTAGTTATCGATAGGAAGGTAGATGGCGCTACCATTTGGTGTAGAATGTCATGGAACACTTACCGAGGATCTTTTATTAATACTATATAAAATGTGATTTTCCTAGCACTGATTAGACACTGTCAGGTCTGAAACGCAACGAAATTTATGAAAAAATTACATTGCTGCTTTGAAATGGACATATATGCCTCTGTTGCTGTGACAAAAGGTACACCAGAGACGGACGCCGATTTTAGTAGTGAAAAAATCTCTTAAGTTTGTTTAAAAGTAGGTAAGTATCGATTTTAATATATATTATCTTTTACTGAAATCAGATCTTTGTATTAAAAATTAAGGAACTCTAAACGTATTTACAATAGTAAACATATTATAATCTTATCCACGTACAATCCAATAATAGATCTTATCCAAAATTACAAATTGTGATGCAATAACTAATCAAAAGTGATATAAGCCTTTTACCGTTTCAGCTTTTGTATATAAGCATTTGCCTGTCATTGACAAAGCCAGTGCATAGTTTTGCCCCAGCAGTTTCAGATTCTCTTAGAGAATCTTGAACTGTGTACTAAAAAAATATTTTGACGCACAACGCGTCAAGTATTGCGACATCAAACACTTTTCAAATCTGTGCATTCAATCAAATATTTAAAAACCTATCCACCATGCATAGTGTAATGTTAGCATGTTCGGCAATTATCGTAATGATTCCGTTTTGTACAAGTCTCTCGGTCAGCAGCGATATTTTGGATCGAACTGAACTGCTCATGACATTCCTGGTAAGTCTATTTTCTTATGTTAATATTAAGATTTTTTTGAGTCAAAGATAAAATTCAGTCAAATCCGATTAGACCAGAAAACAGGTCCCAGACTCCAAGGAAAATAGCTAGGAAGATGACGATGATGATAGGTGATGAATAACACTCATATAATCATTGCCTCGGTTGCTTCCTAATTTTGCGCTTCGGAACCCAAGTTCATTTTCATTTAAAGGCTCATACTACTGGGGTTTTCCATCCCTTGCCTCGGTTGCATCCTCAGCTCCCACTCTACAGCCCTAAGTGATTTTAATTAAGTATATATGTTATATTCTAACCAGATTTGACAAATTTTTGGTAGTCTGACCTCACAAGCCAAAAGACACATCAATTCTTTGCTTAAAAGTACGCAGTATAGTTGAGAGTATTGACTCCTCGAGACAACATTCAAACGTCTTCAGGCAAGATAAGAACAAGGGCTTAATGTACTGTCTGAGTTTGAACGCGATATTCTCCGTTAGTCTTACAGTTTTATAATATCATCATATCAGCCGAAAGACGTCAATTGCTGGACATAGAACTCCTCCAAGGCTCTCCACCCAGACCGATCTTGAGCCAACCGTATTGTTCCGCTGCGCACGATACCAACATCGTTGTCAGATCACCTCGCAGGAAGCCTAGATCTGCTACAACGTCCATACAGGATACATAAAAAGCATATTGTCAACCAAGCTTTCGATGAAGGTCAAACTCTTCATTACGAATACCTTTTATTTTACTTTAACAGACTCATCGCCATGGTGATAGAACGCCGCTGTCGAGTAGTATGCAGTATGCAACTGATCCAGACAAAGTGTATGAGGCTGTTGAAAAGTACGGATACGGACAACTTACGAATGTGAGTTTTCAACCTTCCTCACTAATAAGGCATGTAAATAAAAAATACAAGATTTCCGTCAAATATAATAACAAACACAAATGGTTACCCAGGTTCTATTCAATTCATGGCGAAATGTGGGTGTAATATTTACACCTCTGCCTACCGCTTCGGGGATACAGGCGTGAGACTATAGCGCGCGAGACCAACTCGCACTTGACCGGTTTTTTTATTTCTTAGACGTATATATTCTTATTGTTTCATCAGGTTGGGAGACTCAACGGGTACAAGCTAGGTGGTTTCATACGGCAACGATACAACGATTTCTTGTCAACGCAGTACAACAGATCGGAGATATTCATTCGCTCTACCGATTCCACTAGAGCTAAAATGACGGTCCTACTGGCTATGTCTGCTGTCTACCCCCTCCAGGAAGCTTGGTGTGAAGGAGTGGAGGGATGCTTGGACATCAACTGGACACCTGTGCCTTATACTACCGAATCTTCTGTTTATGATTTTGTGAGTAAATATGATGTATTATCACTGGCTTTACATAATGTTTTGGACATTGCCAACTCCAATCTGAATTAAAAACAGACGCAAAAAACAAAATGTATGAAGTTCATTGAATAATAATAAATAAATGAACATTACACCAAGAAAAAGCTGAGCCAGTATAAATTCACAAATAAAAGAAAATATAGCGTACCGCAGGGAGCATATTCAGACCTCTATTATTTTCCTTTGCCTATTAATGATTCACCCAAAATTAACATAGTTTAAAAAAGAGAAGAATCTTACTAATTAAAATAAATATTAAAAAGACTCTATTCAGAAATCCCTTCAGTGGGTTATTGAAAGGCTGTAAATAGTATAAAGTGTAACTAAGTCATATTATTTAAAACTTGCCTTTTGAATTGATTATAGTTATTATATTTGATATGACACGGATTAAGGGATGTTTATGGTTAATTTACAATCGTTTAGTTTGCAATCTTATCATAATTTTCGCATGTCATTTACGGCAAAATTGTTTACTTTAACATTATCATATACGACATTATTTTTGTATTTTTTTTGAGAAAGACTACTCCCGCAGTAGGACTAAATCCTGTGTCGCGGGGAACTTAACAAACATACAACTAACGGACACAATGAACACCCAGACGAAACAACACTTTTATGAATCACACAAAGTGTTGTCTCGTGTGGGGATCGAACACACAACACTTGGCACTGTGTCAAGTGGCGAGGCGGCAGCTTAAACCACTACGCCAACCGTGCAGTCAAAACATTGATCATTAAGACCTAAGGAATGATTAGTGTATATTTCCATTTTTCACTAGACTTTGCCCGAGGCTCTGCCTGCGTGGGTCTATTATACTACCCCTTTGGCTAATTAAAAAAACACCCTCTCTTAGTGCTCTCCTCTCAATCCATCAAACCTCCCTCAGTAGTTCTGGTTGTGTTTTGTCTGTCAGTCTAAGAATTATAAATACTTTGATTTCAGAACTTAGCAGGAGTCAACTGCCCAGAGTACATTAGAACTTCTAATGAAATTTATAACAGACCCGCGCCACAGATGGCTAAGTTCGCTGACCTCTTGGATAAGTGGTCAAATATCGTTGGCATCAATATTACCGAAACTCCTGGCGTCGCTTATTGGCTTCATGATGTGTATACTAGTCAGGTAAGCTTACACACGATCTAGTGGAATCTGCGATAGCCCAATCATTAAGGCTTATAATATTACCAGTTCTTTTTACTATAGAAAAGTAATTCTAAAGCAAACTGGATAGACTAGAAAGCGGTCCCAGGCTCCAAGGCAAAAGTCATAGATAAAATCCTGCCGTGATAATGTTCGGACGGTAATTATGTTGAAAAAGGCAGCGATTGCCCAGTGGAGAGAGCGAACAGACTGCTGTCAGAGTCTCATGTCCAACACCTTATTTCAAGTTTTATTTTCATCAGATTTTTTTGGCTTTCCGTATAACAGCTCACACTGGATACTTGTGACTTGATTTGAGGCCATGTGTATAATGTGCGCAAGAATATAATAATTATTATGTGTGTGTGTTGTATACAGATAAGCTTGGGAATTCCCTTGACCACTGAACTGCAGGAGATATACCCTGAAATCGAGGAAGCCGCAGGAGTAAGCATGGCTATGATCTACGCCGGAGAAAACGCGGCTTTAGGCGCCGGTAAGTTTCCTTGAAAATTGTCTCTTTAGTATAACCAGACGGTAACTGACATTTAGTGAAAGCCCTGAATTGTAGATGGGTATCTTTTGTCGGCACTAAGATAAAAAAATAAACCAAGAAAGTGCGCTTGAAAGGAAGGAATGCAAAAAAAGCCGACATAATAATATATGACAAAATGGTGGCAAATTATATGGTGATTGGCGCTCTTATTAACCGAATACCTGTACCATGGCTTTCTTTAACGAATAGCTGCGTGGTGTCACAGTACCCTCAATGTAGCGCTGCCATTGACGATCGAGAACGCTTGAGTCCCATTAAATACACCCCGTCTAACCATTAACCATATTTTCTTTCTTTACTTTCTCTTCTTCCTATGCTTCATTTCCTTCCTCATCTCGTTTCTTTATAGTTGGCAACAAGAATACTCATTGTACTTACATGTTCGGCAGATTATATCCCTATTTGCCCATTCTAAAACATATTTTATTAAAATTACAGGTGTGCTTCTGAACGAGTTTTTCGTCGCAGCAGACAGTATAGTATCTGGAGAGGACATACCTAGAGTGCGTATATATTCTGCGCATGACACCAACGTAATTGCTTTAATGGGCGTCACTAAGGTGCCAATATCGGGTGTACCGAAATATGCCTCGGCGTACGCTTTGGAATTACGAAGAGATCTTATCACTGGACAGATTGGTGTTTTGGTAAGTAGCAAACAATTTGTTTCAAAATTACTCCAATACTATAAATATTCCTGGGGTTGAGTCAAAATATAAAACTCAGCGAACATTTATTTTGTAACTGTTATATCCAGATGCGGAACAAAGAGTTTCTGGATGTTGTAGTGGTTGGTTTAATTCTTAAAAAAGACAAGCAGTTATTTTCTTTTTCAAGAATTAAACCAACCACTAACGCATATAATAAATTAAAAAAAAAGTAACTCTCGACGCAGAGCTGAATAATAATTTGTTACGATCACGACAACTTTCAGCAAAAAAAGCGCAATCATTATTAGTCCATACGTTTAGGCGCCACGACACCACAGAAATAAAGATCCAGAGACAAGTCAGACGAATAACACTCCTCTGTTTGCGTCAAGGGTTAATGATTACACTGACTATTAAAATACATACTGCAATGTATAATTAGTGGTTAACTCTTAACCATTCATGACCCTAACTAGTTCAAAATCTATCTATACATATATTTCCAACAATATTTCCGAATATTTCTCAACTTACAAGGAATATAAATATTTTCCAGCCCGTTAGTCGGAAGTCCCCCGAAAGTAATGATGTAACCTACCTCCAAGTGGAAGGATGTGAAGAGTTCTGCGAACTGACCAAGTTCCGCGAAATCGTCGCCGAGAATCTCCTGGAAGAGAAAGCTTGGAGAGAAAAGTGTCAATGGACTGAAGACTACGATTTTGATTTGTCACTCATAAATTAAAGAACAACAAGAATATTCAGCAGCAAAACAATTAAAACCACATTTCAATAGACCGGTCCTAGAAACTAATAGGTAACGTCGTATCTAAGTGATAAATAAATAAAATTAAATGAACAATATTATAATAAGAAGCATAGCTGAACTAAACAATGTAATTATTTATTTGTTTTTTAAGACCGCCTTATGAAATTTCATTTCTGGAATTGTATCTAAATAAATATATTTCAGTACTAAAAAATAAATATATTTTTCTCTTTCTCTTCCCTCTTTCTACTTGTCTTATCACCTGAAATAATACTACTAGATCTAATTCTTCAAACTGCCGATAAAATTTATTCATAACATAAGATCAATAACTGCAAATATAAACAATAACTGCCTCTTGTCTGAATAAAGTAGATCAGCAACTAATCCTACATTATGACACTGTGATAAAATTGGATAACGAGTCACTTTAACCCTAGCGTTGTCGCATATGACGTGAGTGATCGCGTGGAGAGCATTTTGCCGCCCATACTCAATCATATTTATTTTTGCAAAATTGTAGTTAAATACATTTACAATCATTTTAAAAGGACAGAATAAAACATAAACTCTCAGAAAGTAACATTTATAATTTTTTTTACTTAGTATTTATGAAAAAATGCTTTGGGATGTTTTAGGTATATTTTTTTGAATTTTAACGATATCTTTACCTTAACCTTCATAAAAAAATTGAAAAATAAGACTTAATAACAAAATTAAACGTTTTCAATATTTTTAATAGGTACTTCAGCAAAATAGTCATGACACATGAACATACAATGTTCATTGCACAGTAACTTTGCGCAATCTATTGCACCCTTTTTTGGTCCTTAATTTTTTTTATGGACATACTGCACATGTACTTTCTCTACCCGAGGGCATGTTTTGTTGTTCCGGTGGCACAAATCGGGCGATTTGGTTTCTCAGCTGTTTCTGTAAAGTATTTACTTTAGACCAGCTTGCACCAGCTTCTTCAAAATCCGTCTCTTCTTCCAACCACGAAACTATTTGTGCGTTTTGTTTGTTCATTTTGCTGACCTAAAAAAAATATTAGTTTTGTAAACAAAAAGAAAAATCGTCCAGCCACATAATAAATTACTACGATATAAACATCAAAACATCATTTTAAACAAAGAAAACTAATAATATTTCAACTAAACTAAAAAACAGTCACACGAATTTTACTTACGTGAGTAGTCGCGCAGAGAGTTTGCTGACAAACGCGACACACTGTCAATAATCGCTTCCTCCTGCGGTCACCCAAGCACTGAATTTCTTCTCATTTCTAAAACAAGTAGCCAGTTGCAGAGGGGCAGCTAATAGGACGCTTGAACTTGACAAATGCATCGTTTAAGAAATAATGCGACTTTTTCGTCGCGGGTGGCAAAATGCTCATAGCGCGAGCACTCTAGGGTTAAATAAGAAACAATCGACTACCACTTCGAAGTCTCTGTCCCACCGTTGGTTGCGAGCATTTACTCTCTATGGGAAAGGCTAGGTCATACTCCATCATGTCAGCCTACTACGGGTTAACTCACACTTAAGCACTCCTAAAAAAATATGGATCACTATGGCACGTGTTTCCTACCTTTATGCATCAGGTGTTTTTTTAAGCTAGGACCACTGACTATGCCACTGGCTTTGCCTATTTATTGCAAGCAATAAATGGTTCCCTATCCATTTGCGTACAATTTTAAGACCTTTTTTTTTTTTTTTTTTTTTTGTTCACTACGGTGGTCAAACTCTCCTTATGAGTCATCTCAACTCCGCCAACCCAGCCATTAGAACGGCTGGGCTTGGGACTGGCGGAGGAGGTATGTGGAGGCTCTCCCCTACAGGCGTTCGGGGCATACCCACTAAAAACCACCGCGGTGTCCCTACGGGTCCCGTTTGTTGGCGGGGTCACGCGATTCGCGATTAGCATACTTTCTCGCGACCCCGCCCGGGATTGGCCCGCCGTTTGTGTTGGCGGGCCCCATCTCGTTACGATCTCGCAATCATCCATCAAACTTCTTGCATCCATCAAACTTCTCGCATCCATCACCTCACAAAGCTACTTGGGAGGCGGCGAGGACACGCGCCGCCTCCCGCCCTTTGGCGGACAGGGAGCGGCCCCAGCGCTCACCGTCCGCAGGCACTGAATTTAGGGTGGTCGGAGGTCGTCTCTTTAATTTTAAGACCTAATATAACATAGCATAATTTTGTTTGGCATAATTATATTTTCGCATAATATAATTACGCATAACAGCTTACGCATAATTTTTTGTACATAATTTCTCTAACCATAACAATGATTAAGCATAATATCTTCCGTCTTCCGTCATTCGTACATCCTACTCTACGCTGACGATATGAAAATACACAAAGTCTGTACGGGATGCGTCTGACGCAAGTAAGTTACAAGATGACTTATACAGATTTGAGGTATACTGCAACCGAAACAAGCTCCAACTTAATGTCAATAAATGCTTTCACGTAACATTTTCACGACGAACATCTTATATAAATAGCAGCTACACACTTAACAAAGTACTAATCAATAAAGCTAACAGCATTAGAGATCTGGGAGTTATACAGGACAGTAAGCTATTATATGATCAACATATAGATAGTATCGTGAAAAAAGCATCAAAAGCTCTGGGATTTACAATAATTAACAATTTAATACGCACTTAACTTCGAAAAGTCATTAGTCCGTGCCGTGGATTCGAACCCGAGACCATCATCGTAGCAGTCTGGTGGTCTCTCCACTCGGATATCGCTGCCTTCACTTGGCTATCGCTGCCTTCAACTCAAACTTTGTACTTCAATAGATAATGTTACTTTACATTGATATTCTGATTACTTTCCCAGTCGAGCCAACCCATCTATGCTGAAATCTACTACCTACAAAATATCAGCTTAAAACTAAAATAAAAAAAGTATGAGGAATAGATTTAAGCTCGTCTTGAAAACTACATGCAAATTATATACCTTATATTTACAGGCACGGTATTCTTTCAATTAAAGGGTGGAATGACGCGCGTGACATGCCGCGTACGACCCTGCATTGTGATTGGTCACACCTTTATAACGTGGCTACCACGCTGAATTCTAGGAAATCTCACGTGATGGGTGGGCTAAATGATTAGAGCTTCGATTATGTACGCTTATATGTAATAAAAGCATTAGCAATATCTCTAAGATAAGACGAGCCCTCTGAATAGATTTGACTTAGATTCCACGGGCAAAATCTATTCATCATCATCATCATTAGCAGTTAAGATTGAATCCGGATCCACGTTATAGTCTAGATTTGATAGATTTTTTGCTGACTCCAAGTTACAACTATCACATATCACATAACATCAGGATAGCCAAGTGTACTTCGAAGCACGTGATGAACGAAAATTAACAATTCAATATGCGATTTTCGAGAAGTTGGTAGTACACACTGAGTGTTCTATATGTGGTAGTTTATTGGTCTTTCCTAAAAAAGTTTTCGTTGCTTCTCATAAAAAATATTAGTTTTTTTAGTCAGTCGATAGCGAGCAGGTGTTGAATCAGCATAACCTGTGCCCATAAATAGAATATCGTATGTGTTCATAGAATCCACGAACTCTATATTATCTTGCTGTATTATGGCCTCATCACTATTTTAATAGTAGACAGTTGGAAATATATTAGCTTTGTCTTAGTTTTGTTTAATAGTAGAAATTCCTTCAGATATACCGGTGGCTTTGCGAGTAATTGAACATTCGTTATATGAATACGCCAGTCAATGATAATTCCTTATCCTTATCCATCCCCGAATACCGCCTACCCCAGGCATAGGGTATAAAGAATACAGCTATATTTTGCCATATGACTTTTACGTCCCACGTAATCGGCGGTGAGCCTATGCCGTTAACGGTCAAATAACTAAACTCCGTGCTGCTACTGAGAAGTTGGTAAAACTCAGGAACAATTTTGCCTGACACGGGAATCAAACCCCCGGGAACTCCCGATCAGCATACTCATACGCTACTCACGGCCCACGGAGGCAGTCTCACTACTACTACTAATAATAGTAGTCTGAAATCTAGCAGGCTTCTATGTCAGTCCCAAACCATCCGAACAAATACCTTGATTATTCAGTCCTTGATTAAGTGTATCGTTTGTTGGAGCTCGAGGTAAAAAGCTGCAAATCTCCGGCATAGATATGATGGAAATCAATACATGAGAAAGTATACTGCCTTGAGGAACCCCAGTGGTCAAGATACGCTATGTTTATGAAGTTTTATCAATACTTATTTAAAGCTAGCGTCATCTTAGGAAACAGGAGCACACATGACATTGCTATAGGTAAGACAATTAAATAGGAGAAGATAGAAAGTAGAACCTCTTGATTTACGGTGTCAAAAGTATTACAGGAGTCCACCAAGATCCAGAGCGACCTTGGTGAAGGCTGCCGCCACTTTCATATCGCCAGCAACGCGAAGATACTACTCTGACCAGACCATTTCCTATTCTGTCAAATTCTGGTTAGCTTAGAAAGCGGACCTCGGACTCTTAGAGTAAAATCTTTGATGTAACCTAGCTAACCGCTAGGAAGATGATGATGCATGCAATGAAATAATTTATGATTAAAAAAAGATAACTTAAGACTTTGATATCCGACGATGACTGTCGGATTACTTCTTATCGATAAAAATAATATATTGGACTTTAAGTACTCCTAAACGATGATAACACGAAGAGAGACACGCCTCCGAATCATGAACGATAACAATAATTTATAACTTAATGTGTCCGCGGCCCCAACTTATCATTATAGTGTGGTTTATAAAGAGGCAAGAATACTGAACCGATTGTGATGAAACTTTGTAGTAATAATAGTATATGTAGCTTTAGATCAGCATAGTGGGTACCTTACATGAGCTATCTGTACCGGGATAATCGACGCAATCGCAGACGCAGCCCCGAATAGAAATTCATCATCATCATCATCGTCCTAGCGTTACCCCAGTTCTGTTGCATCCAAGACTTCTCGCCTTAGAGCCCGGGGCTCGTCATCTCAGCTTTCAGCAGCCCCGAATAGAAATTAAGTAGTAACATTATAAAAATATTTTTTTCTCATTCGAACAGATTATTCTGACAATATTGTGGTTTTTCATAAAATTTAAGTAGTTATTAATAATATTAGAAAAGAAACCACATTAGTACACAAGAAACACTTTATTCAAAAGAACGAGGGTAAAGAACATAATAAGCATTTATTACACATTCTAATTACATATTTGACACTCAGATGTATTTTTATATCGAGCAGATAATAATTGCAAATATAATTTTAAACCTTTTGAAATATAGGTAATCGTTTAAACAATATTATGACAAACTTAGCACATTGATTATTTCACTTGAATTCTAAAAATTTGCTTAAAGATGTAGCCAACAATAATAACATCTCCATTTATTTCGGTCATTGGCTTGCACGTAATTAATTGAAATAAACTAAAGCGTGTTAACTAAATTAAATCACAGGAAATACTACGTTTAATTCAAATTCTTCTCAAGACTTTTTTTAAATCCAAAGTGGCTTGAAAAATATTAATTCAGTGATTTCAAATAATTTAATTTTGTCCTCTTTATTGATTTAGGGGTAATTTAAATTCTTAAAGACAAAAGAGACGTTAAAAATGCTTTTACTACGCTCTAACAGCGTTTTATTTTTATATTAACTTTTCCCTGACCGTTTAGACGTTACTTAATATTATTATGAGTACAAGACGCGAAAGTTTGAAAGTACTTAATTACGATTGTTCTAGAAAATAATATCAATAAGTAAAGTTTTACTGTAGCCAACCGTTGCATACCATCTGTTTACGGCACGGCAAAACGAAGCTCATTCACACGCAATCAGTCATAAACGAATTATAATAAAAAAACGATACGTCATAAAGGATGGTCATTCACATTGTGCACGGAATTGTTTCATCATTTGTCAAAATAATTTAATAAAAATGCCAACGTTTTTTATGTAAAGCTATAGCTATCTTCCTATCTGGTTGCGAATAAGCACCACGCATATTTTTTTCAGGGAAGAACGAAAGGATACCTTAAAAAAATATATATAGATTAGTCAACTATTAGGGAACCAATGAGCACCTAAACAGGTGCCAAATCTGCAGGTTTGATCCCAGGGGATTAATTTTAGGGAATTAAAAAGTCCTGTCCCACCCACTCACCGTGGTATGATTCTGAATCTAGTCTTGAGTGAACTACTGCACACGACCTGTCCCAATAACTAAACGATTCGATGTCTGACGGGCGTTACTAATAAGACAATACGCAATTAAAACATGGCGTACTTCACAACTCACAATTAATTATTCGTGTTAGCTCGAGCATTGCAAATGCACAGCCACGCCGTCAGAAGAAATTATAACGATTCGTCAAAAAAGACGAATCGACCTATATGATGTGCGTTCAGATCCTTCCCTATATTGGCGCTTGTCCATTATAGTTCAATACGAACCCGTTGGCTCACTATTTATACGTTAGATACGTGTGAATGACAATGCGCCATTTTAATATAGCATTAGGAAATTGAAAATAACAGTTTCTTATCAGAATGATTACTTTATGTTTCGTGATCGACGCATGGTATAACTTAGCTTTGATGACTTTTATGGTAGGTACTATATCTATATACTAGAGATTTTGTTCACGGCTACTCGCTTGGATGTCGGTTATTGCGACAAAAGTATGTATGTGCTGTTATTGTGTACGTATTAACTTCTTCTTCTCGCGTCAGTTTCCTCAATGCTGAGGGTCGTGACCACCTCGTGAAAACAGTTTATTGCGGACTACTCGCCGCCATCTATTCCTATCTGTTGCAGAGTGGAGAGCGTCGTGTACCGTGGTGTTAAGAGTGGTGCGGATCTGGTCGGTCCACCGTATCAGGCTTCTGCCTCTAGGTCTCTCTCCTTCCACTTTGCCAGTGATTATTAACTTTTCCAAGTTATCACTGTCTTTCTCGCAATGTGCTCGAAGTACTACAGAACTCTGCGCAGGCAGATGGTGGAAAGCCTCGTCTGAATCTTGAGCTCCTGTAGGATCGATACGTTGGTGCGGTGTGCTGTCCAGGGAATGCTCAGCATCTTCCTCCAGCACCACATCTCGAAAGCACCAATGCGATCACGGTCAGCTTTCTTCAACGTCCATGTCTCTACGCCATACAAGAATATGGAGAACACTAGAGTGCGTAGAAGATGAATCTATAATACTATATAATATAATACTGTACGCTATAATACTGCAAAGTTTTATGAAAATTCATTCAGTAGTTTTCGTATCAAAGAGTTACAAACGGCCTTGTATCATGCATAACAAGAGTAGCATATAAAAGGTAAGCAATGTCCCGCTTGACATATAAACGACCAGCCTAAACCAATATTGGCAGAAGTATGAATTTTTGCATTATTATCTAGGGTCAATTTCTAGTGTAATTGGATTTGAAAGATTTTTTTATAGACCCTGTATCCAGGCCTGTATCCTCGAAGGGGTAGGCAGAGGAGGGAAGGAGAATATTACACCCACATTTCGCCATGACTTGTTAGGTCCCACGTAATAGGGGGCGAGCTTATTGCCGTACTAGGCACATTACCAGACTCCGTGCTGCTACTGAGAATTTCCTAACGGAAAAACCCAATAACACTGCCTGACCCGGAAATCGAACCCGAGACCTCCCAATCCCACGAGCACATTTGTAGGGGCATGAGTAGAACGAGGCAGTCAGAAAGAATATTGCCGATTTTTTTGGTTAAAACCATCATCATCGTCATCTTAGTGTTATGCTAGTTGCATCCAAGTATTTGTTGGTTAATCCGAAATGATGGAATAGTACAGTACTCGCCAATCTTTATGGCCGCTCTGAATGTAGCCATATCGGTACGAACTTGCGCATGGTACAGTCGTGTGGAGTTGTCATAACCAAGAAAATATATTTGTAATTATTGAAAATGAAAATCTTCAGTTACGTTGTTAGATTAGCTATATTATATTGTTTAATTACATATTCAATCAAATTCGAGTAATGTAAATTCAGTTAGGTGAAGGGACTTTTAAGCTTAGACATCTTTCCTTCTTCATAAACGTAAATACGTCATACACTATTTTTCGACGTAAAACATTAAAACGACCGCAAGGCATGAACAATGACAATGGTAATTAGGTATATCAGTACAAATAACAACAAGAAACAACGATAGCAACGAGAAACAATAAAGAAGTAACACTACGAAACTATTTTAAACGCGACGATACTGTCAGAGCTCAGCGATTATGTGAGTCGTGTACGAACGTAGCACACTCACACTAACGCGCGGGAGGCGAGGACGCTAGCGGGTGGAAGACAGCGCGCGCGGGCGTGCCCTGCCTCCACGCCCCGCGTACGTCCCGCTGATACCTGATTTTGTGTTCTGCGCAGCGCAATGCGGCTAGGTTCGGAGCGGCCATAAAGTTTGGCGAGTACTGTAGATATTTCACTGAATATTAGATATTCGTCTAACCACCGTAACGCAAATGGTTGGATAAGAGTCAGTATATTCAAGACTATTGCCGCCTCATAACGAGTGTCAAGCATTTGCATGAAGGCAGGGATCGTTTCTTAACGTATTCTCTGAGATAATCGAAATTCATAACTTCGAAGAATCAGTGCTGCGCGCCGAAAGTATGAACCAGACACCCTGAGCATGGCTGTCTGGTGGTATATCTAGGCGGCCTAGTTGACATACCAACAGCAAATAATGTCATATTTACACTTTAAAGCATCTTAGTTTACACTAATAGATTACCTTCACTCGTTTTGCACAAATAACTTATCGACACGATACGAATCGCACTATTTATTACATAGGATTTTCGTTCGGCAGAATAAACAATATAATTGATTAAGATAGACTCATAGACGCCTCGCGTGACCAGAAGGCTGGCACGAAAAATATACGAAGCATATACGTTACTGACCAAGCAGATATATATAAGGCAAGTGTGGAAGGGACAGGACGAAGGGGAAGACCTAGGCGGACGTTCTTTGACCAGATTGGAGACATCCTAAAAACAGGACAGGTTAGAAGCACCCTGAACAGAAGAGCATGCATGAGTAATCTGATGGGAGTGAATGAAGCAAGAGAGATATGTCAAGATCGTTGCAAATGGCGCTCCGTAGTCTCTGCCTGCCCCTCCGGGAAACAGGCGTGAGTCTATGTATGTATGTATGTATATACGTTATTTTCAAATGAACATAAAACCCGACATTAAACTCTATGCCAACCTATCCAGGTAGGTTGAGAGTTTGGCCGCCAACCACGGCCAGATTCTCGTATTGAATCAAAATGTTATTGTGGTGCAAATAAGAAGAGGTCTATGTCCAGCAGTGAGCTGCCAAACCTATACGGTGAGAAAATATACGGTCCTTTAGAAAGTGTGCTCGGTGATATAAGTCCAGCGTGTAGAGGCCCTTTCATCTAAAACGTAATGCGACACCTACTAAGTAATTTCCATGTCTGAATTATTTAGTACAGTAACAGATTAACTGCAGTACGTGTAGAGGAATATACTTATTAACTAGATATACGCGTATGTATGGAAACTAATTATTTTCAGCTATCGGTATGGACGTTTAATAGATTGTTCTAGGTGAACACTTGTGGATGAATAGCGGCACCTGGACAAACTCTAAAAGTAAGTCAAAAAAGGCATGCGGCGACTCATCAAATCGGTTCACTCTTAACAGCTACCAAGGTTAGCATACAAGCAGCAAGGGGTCAGCACCAGAGTGAATGGCTCGCGATGTCGGGCGGTGCGGAACTGGTTCCGCCATCACGTGTTTAGTGGCAACGCAGACCCGGAGCGTGCTCTTCGCAATTGCCCTTGTAAACTATATTTCCACTACCTGACCAGCCAAGCTATAGACTTGAGCAAGCCTGAATTGAGAGCCTCATGGACTCTCATGGCATTCTACTCCAACCAGCCAATTAAGTCAAGCCGGAGACTAGGCTGTGACCGACTCTTTGAAGTATTCGGGATTTTTTTCCAGACCTTGAAAATGAAACGATATACCATATTCTCTGTTTATTAGTAAAAGTTTTGCATGATGTTTCTTCTTTCGAACACAAATGGAATCTGTCTACCCGCCAGCGTGATGGATTATTGCCTCCGTAAGAAAATGTTCGTGTATAGTAGACGGAATTATTTCCTTTCTCTTTAAGAAAACTTCCTTGTTCTGTAGAGGGACAGTTTATATTCAAGGCTTCATATTCCACGCAGTAATCCCTTGCTGATTTCAGCATCAATGGGAAGGCTCTAACGGGGAAGTACGAGTAGTACTTACTTCCCCGGTAGAGCAGAATTCCCCTTCATCCTCCACCTCCTCCTATTCCTTTTCCCTCGTGATACGTAGAAGCTCAATTGTATTTTTACACATAGCTATGTGTATGAGCCGGTATTTTACCACCAGGTGAGCTACTAACTTGTCTACCTATTGCTAGTAATAATAAAAACAGGACTGATGATGACAAAGTATAACAAAGTAGAGCGATTCCTTGCTTAGCTTTTATTTTGTTTATTTATTTTTACACTTCTGCAAAATGTATGCAAAGGCGGACTTAATGCTATATAGCATTTTCTGCCAGTCAACCTTAGGGTGATGCAGAGAAGAGTGTGGCAGGTGTATAAAAATATATAAAACTTGATATTAATTTTCAATCATATTATAAATAGGTACATTATAATAATCTACACAATAAATACTTATAAAATATTAAATATATATTTAAATATCTATACATACATTATACATATTATATATATGTATACAATATACGAATACATATGTATATAAATGATACATATTTATATATATTATATAAATAAAATAAGAAAAATATATATATGTATATGTATATAAGTACATGTCACACAAAACATAACATGAAAGATTTTATTGTTTCTTACCTTCAAGTGACAGTTTCATATAGTGCTGGCGCACTTTAGACTTAAACGTGAACCGGTTAGCCGACATCCTGATCTCGAGAGGGAGCGTATTCCAGAGGAGAATAGATTGAACGTTGAAAGAAGAATGGACAAGACTTGAGCTATGATAGGGACATGAAAGAAGAGAATTGTGAGAAGAACGAAGATTTCTATTATGGTTCGAGCATCGGTATTGAAAATGCGGAGTTAGATACCTAGGGCTATTAGGAGAATGAAGTAAAGAGTAAAGTGTAGACAACGCGCGCATATTGCGACGTTGTCGGATAGGTAACCATGATAGCTGAGTACGATATGCTGACACATGGTCGTACTTTCGGAGGTTGAAAATGAACCGAATGCAATTATTGAGAAGTCGGTCTAGTTTGTTAAGCAGATCTGCATTCAGGTCGAAATAACACACATCACCATAGTCGATTATAGGTAAAACCAAAGTCTGTACAAGCATTGTCTTTGTCTTGGCAGGAAGGAAGTTCTTCAGGCGGTACAGAGAACGTAGGACACCAGTTACTTTTTGGCAAACATTTGTGATCTGGGGTTGCCAGCTGAGTGTAGAATCAAGGTGAATTCCGAGATCTTTGACGGTGGGGCTCAGAGGTACGTTAATTCCATTATATGTTACAGGTGGTAGCGATGCCAAGTCCACCCTGCTGATTATTCTTGGGCTCCCAATGATAATTGCTTGGCATTTCGCAGGATTAACACATAAACCATACTTCTCTGACCAGTTTTAAATCATCGCTAAGTCCCGGTTCACAGCGTCAAACGCACTCGGCAAATCCTCAGTAGTAGCCTGTGAGTACAGCTGCAGATCATCGGCGTACAAATGATACGAACACTGAAGATCCAGGGTTAAGAGATTAATAAAGAGTGAAAATAAAAGAGGAGATAGTATGCCGCCTTGTGGAACACCAGCCTCGAGGTCTCGCCAACTCGATGAGGAGTGCATTCCAGTGCTTTGGAGGAGATCATAAGATAGGATATGATAGATTCACTCTTTTACTCATCATCATTGAGCTTGTATATATATTATCCCACTGATTCTTCTTCTTTTCGTGTCAATAGTTCCTAAAAATAATTTCCGTCAAACTGATCCGCTGTAATATTGGGCCAATGCTACGGCGTTCGGAGTAGCTGCATTGAGATTGTCCACTGTACTCCTGTAAGGACAGAGTGGGCACTCCAACAAATGTGACATAGACTGCACAGGATCACCGCAGTCACATTCCGCTCGGCTTGGGTCTCTGAACCCCCATTTGCACATATTCATATCCCACTGCTGAGCTTTGTCCTCTTTTCACTATGAGAAGGGTAAGACCATAGTGCACCACGCTGGACAAGTACGGTTTGGCTGACCTCACATGTCTTTCGAGAAAATTATAGAGAACTTTGAGACATGCAGATTTCCTCACGATGTTTTCCTTCATCGTTTAGCAAACGATAATTAACAATTTCATACGTGCATAACTTCGAAAAGTCATTGGTGCGCGCTGCGGATTCGACCCTGAGACTCTTTGCGTAGCAGTCCGTCGGTCTCTCCAATAACACAACAAAAATAATTTTCGACATTCACGCAGATTGATATTTATTGTAGGTACAGACACAGAGGCTGGTTATTTACAGCCAATCGGACAGCATATATGTTTTGTACGTGCCTATCATACCGGTGCCGGTTTGTAAAGTGTGTTACAATTCTAAATCCGACGCGACTTCCCACCCAAGATGGTTTGGGTTCTTAATTTTCAACTATTTTCTTATCAATATTCTGCACCTGTGAAATGTTTTTGACAATTGTGAAATATTAATATTTTTCAATAAAAACAAATAGAATAATCAGACGCATTGAAAATATATTTGAATAAATTTCCTCGACTAGATGTTCAAAAAAGGAACTGAAAAGGGTAGCTAATAAGAAACTGGATTTTGCCGACAATAAGCTCATAATATGCAGTTTTTTACCGAGATCGTTACAATTTATCTCGTTATTCATATATTGCGGACAAACCGCGGGCTAACGATAGTGCCTAAACATATAATCTTATCCAATTACGAATAATAAATTATATTAGTCGAAATCTCAAGTGGTCATGATATTGTATTTTTACTCGGGCTTATTCAAAATAAGCCTAACATAGGTATTAGTTTTCGTATATAAGGATTTGTTTATCAACAAGCTAGTCAGTACACAGGCCTGCACCAGCAGCTTCATATTCTCTTGGAGAATCTGAAACTGTGTACCCAAAAGTATCAGTCAGCAACATGGTCAAACAAGTGTCAACGATGCGTAGTTTGGTGCTGATATGTTCAGCACTGTTGATCATTCCGTTCTGCGCAAGTCGCTCTGTAAATAGATCTGGTTCTTTGGATCAAACCGAGCTGCTTATGACATTCTTGGTAGGTTTATTTAATCAATCTTTATAAACGATCAAATTCTCAGAGAAGAAAATAAACATACCTCTTACAATATAAATTGGATACATATTCTTTATATTATATCATAACACTGAAGAAATTATTCAAATATGAGTTATAAAATTAAAAAATAGGTATATGGATGAGATTTATAGTATAGACACTAACTAATTATCATTTTTGTCTTTGGATTGTACCAATCTTAAGTATATTTATACAGTTTTTTTAGAAACAAGTAATATTATCTTAAACCCTCTAGTAAGTTTGATTGTAATTATTATATGTTTAATATTTTCACAGCTCCATCGTCATGGCGACAGAACACCGGTAGAAAGTACTGTCTCTTATTCAACTGACCTCGAAAAATTGACTGAGGCTTCTGCACAATACGGTTATGGACAACTTACCAAGGTGAGGAGACAACTTGTGTCTATAATTTTAATAGACTAACTGAAAAATTATAGTTTCTAATGACTCAATTAAACTGTTTACTAAAAATGGCAGCAAAAATAGATAGAATGTAATTCAACAATTATTTTTTTTTTAAATGAGACAACTAACTAGCACTAGCATAGATTCAAAATCCCTTTTTCAGTAATTTGACAGCAAATTTGTTTTACTGCAGAAAAAGTGCCTCTTTTAAAGACAGAAGGCACCAATGGCTTAGGGCTCACCATTATTGTTTGACCAATAGATTATGAAACCTAATCATCTACTAGCAACTAAGTAACCATTTAACCTAATAAATCTATAGATTAAAGTTTCTTCAATTCTCAAAACGTTTTATAAATAGACCTATCATCAGCCCTTTATGCTGTCCCACTGCTGGGCACGGGCCTCTTCTCACTATGAGAAGGGTAACGCCATAGTCCACCACGCTGGCCTAGTGCGGGTTGGCAGACTTCACATGTCTTTCGAGAACATTATGGAGAACTCTCAGACATGCGGGTTACCTCACGATGTTTTCCTTCACCGTTTAGCAAGCGATAATTAACAATTTAATACGCACTCAATAGACCTATACCATGATTTTATTTACTTCTGTTTCGCTCTCTTCTCTTTTACGTATTTCGATGTTAATGGATTTTTTGGGTATATTGTTTGTTAAACATAAAAGTTTTAGAATTTTTCTCTTTCCTCACTCATATTTTTCTTTATTTACAGGCTGGTATACAACGTTCCTACAAACTAGGAGGTTTTATTCGAGAGCGTTATAATGACTTCCTCTCATCCCGATACAACAAATCGGAGATATATATTCGCTCTACCGATTCCACCAGAGCTAAGATGACAGTTCTGACTGCTATGGCTGCTGTCTACCCCCTCGAAGAAAACTGGTGTGAAGATGTGGAATCATGCGCAGACATTAACTGGACTCCTGTGCCTTACACTACCGTGGATGCTAAATATGATTTTGTAAGTTATCTACGTGTAAATTATTAGCTGTAATTTACTGTTACAATTTTGCATATGAACCAGCAGTGCCTTAAATAACGTCAAAAACATAGTAGATGCATTAAATTTAATAACTTTTGATAACTACGCCTCCAAACCATTTTGGTTGTTAGGTGTTTACAAACAGTTTAACATACATACATACATAGACTCACGCCTGTTTCCCCGAAGGGGTAGGCAGAGGCATATTAAACGCCCACTTTTCGCCAATGTTTTGATCCCACGTAATAGGTGGCGAGCCTATTGCCGCTTATTGGGACATTTTGTTTGCCAGAGCCTCGTCCGTTGATCGGCAGGTGCACCACTTGCAGGTGAGGTTGGCTTGGGACCCTAAGTTCTTGGTGGGAACCCTATGCACCCAAAACAGTTTAAATTTTCATGAAATTTTATAATACCGATTTTTAAGTGGAATAATGTGTTGAACTAGACTCGTTTTGAAAGTTTCAACATGTCTAGTGTGTTGAGTGTGGCAGTTTTAGGATTACAACCTAATTTATTAATTCACTGCCGCAGCCACAATTTCAGTAAAGTTTTTTTAGATAAAATAATTATATTATTACGAAATTGTCGGTATGAAATTGCTACCCTATGGTACCCCACGCATTTTTTCAGTGACCTAAATTGACACTGATTATTACACTTACGTTCCTTGCATATTTCCTAAAGATCATGTTCTATTCTTCGCTCATTCTCGTCTCCGGAATATTTTAATACTGAATGAGTCATTCAACAGCATAAAAATTGCATAATACGGCAGACATAGACCAGACGGCACATCCGGACAAAATAATTAGATTGAATTATTGTTATCAAATAAAGTTAACCTTGTTTGAATTTTTCCAAGACCGTTATAGGCCAGTTAAAAGTCCAGACATTATCTTAGCATTTTTAATCAATTCTAATCGCTGTCTTTAAAGTTTTTAAAGGCACGAAAAAATTGATAGCCTACTATAATAATGAGTCTTCTTCTTCCATTTAAGAGCTTTAGTATTTAAGTAGCTCTTGTCGGTGGAGCGATTGCCATTGGCTTCGGTTTTCTGCCTTTTCTTTGACCTCTTGATACGACCCGACTCCAACTTTTTCCTTCAGCCGTGTCATAAAGGTACGTCGAGGCCGTCCTCTTCCTTTTTCCCGTATATTTTGCCTTCCAGTATTATTTTGAAGAAGTTGTCGTGTCGTATTAAGTGGCCAATAATCTTCCCTCTCCGATTTTCTATTAGTTTTAACAACCGTCTCTCTTCGCCAACCATTCGCAGAACCTCTTCGTTTGTAATCTTTTCTGACAAGTTTTTTATCTTCATCCTCCTCCAGCACCACATCTCAAACGCCTCCAATCTTTCTCTATCCCTTTGCGTCATGGTCCAAGTTTCACAGCCATATAGAGCGATACTCCAGATGTAAGTTTTTATTAGCTGTTTTCTAATTTTTGTGTTAATATTCGATTTGAATAGTCTTTTCCCTATTAAATGCTTGTTTGTTTTTATGTCCGGTACATCTAGAGTCATGTGTTATTTGGCTACCTAGATATTTGAAGCTATTGACTTGTTCAATGACAATGTTGTTAATTATAATGTGTCTATTTTGCGACGCAAATTTCGAAGTTGTCAAACATTTTGACTTGCTAGTATTTATTTTAAGACCAAGTTCGCTAAATATTGCGTCTGCAAGTAACTTTCCTAAATTATCTGGGCTATCTGATATTGCTGCTATGTCATCTGCAAATCGAATAAATTGAATATTATACCCGTTGAACTTAACTCCTCCTTTGCCGCTGTTTCCAAGTTCGCTAAATATTGCGTCTGCATGTAACTTTCCTAAATTATCTGGGCTATCTGATATTACTGCTATGTCATCTGCAAATCGAATGAATTGAATATTATACCCGTTGAACTTAACTCCTCCTTTGCCGCTGTTTGACACTTTACGAATAGCGCTCTCTATAAAGATGTTGAAGATTAGAGGTGAACCTGCTGAACTTTTGCACTTACTTTTTCATTCCCGACTTCTATTATCAATTCTTGTTGTCTATTGTATAATTCGTATATTATTTTCCTATTCCTATACTCTAATCCTGCTTCTTTCAAAATTTTCATCATCTTCAGCCAAATCACTCTATCGAATGCTTTTTCCAGGTCTATGAAAGCTATATGTGTGTTCAGGCCCAAATCCATACGTCTATCGATAATAAGTCTTAAAGCTAATATGGCTTTCCTTGTACCTTTGTTCTGCCTAAATCCATATTGGTCTGGTCCTGTAAAGATGTCTACTAAGGGCCGTATTCTATTTTGTAGTATTTTCAATAGAATTTTAGATGCTTGAGAGACAACACTTAGTGTCCGGTGCTCTTCGCATTTATTGGTGTTTAATTTCTTCGGCAATGTGATTGTTTTACTGACTGTGAAGTCTTTCGGTACCGTTGCAGTGGCATACATCTTTCGAATAAGATAATAAACTTCTTCTAGCAAAGGCTCACCGTTAGCAAATTTAATCAGGTCTATATAAAATTAATCATTTCCCGCAGCTTTTCGGTTGTGTAAGCACCGGACTGCTTCATCAAATTCCTCTCTTAAGATATCAGGGCCTAGATTTTCGCCTCCACTTGATCTGCTTGCTTTATGCTGTTTTCATTCGTGTTTTTCCATCTTTCCGCTATTTCCTTATCTTAATATATAAAATCCTTGCGTTACTGACTGACTGACAGACACGCTACAGCCGAAACTATTGGGCGCAGGAAGCTGAAACTTGGCATGTATGTTCCTTGGGGACCGTAGGGGTGCACTAAGAAAAGATTGCCCGAAATTCCCACGGGATCGGCCAAAACGGGTAAATTAAAAAAAAAATGCAGGCGTAGCTGCTGGCGTCCTCTAGTTATTTATGAGAAGCTTTTCTTCTTTATCTAGTATTACTGTACTTTTTGTTTCTATGTTTTATTTATTTGTTTGATTTCCTTATAAGCCCCATCTATTTTACCCTGTTTTATTAAAGTTTCTATGAAATCACAAGATTGTATTAAATATTCATCTTTGCGTTTCCTACACTTCAGAGTAATTTGGATGGTTAACTTCTTAAGAATATATATATAGACGGGAATTAACGCGAACATGCAAATTAGGTATTTACATACCTTATTTTGCTTGACGTTTCGAGACGGTTGCACGTCCCGTGGTCGCAAGCTGACTGTCAGCTATATATATTCTTAAACATGCAACGCGAGTGTTTAAAAAGGTTAACTTCTTGTATGCTGTTATACTAGTTTTATCGCTTTTATTTCTAAAATGCCTTCTCTTAGTCATTAAATCAATTATGTCAGGGGTTAGCCATCTCTTACGTGGTACATTTTTTTCCTTTTAATAATGTTTCTCCTGCACTAGCTTTTTACGTGGGACTAAAAATTTATAAGGCAAAATGTTCATGTAATGTTACACCTCTATCTACCCCTGCGGGGATACAGACGTGACGATAAAAAAATGTTTATCATTTAAGAACCTAGCAACAGTCAACTGCCCCGCCTACTTGACTGCTGTTGGCGCTTCGTACACCAGCGATGCGTCTCGGATGGATGAGTACTCTGATCTACTGGCTCAATGGTCGAGCATCATCGGACTTAACATCAGCAGCATGCCAGTCATGGCTTATGCGTTGTACGATGTGTATGCCGCCCAGGTAAACATGACTTTAATTTTCAATGGTTAACTTTCTTTGAATATTCCGAAAATTACGACTAATAATTTGAGTTGCCAACCAGAGAACATTCTTAAATATTTTCTAAATTAAATGTCTAGCCTTGTTTCTTCCAAAAAAAAAAAATACATACATATGTAATAATGGAAAATATTCCATATAAAAGTTGAGACTCAAAACTTAAGTTTCAAATATACAAGCAATATAAAACACATTGATGGCAATATCAACTTCTTTGCAAGTAATACAATTCTTCTGAAATTTTATAGTTCTACGCAAGAGTGTAAATGTTTAATAGAAGTGTGTACTTGAAACAGATCGGCTTGGGAATTCCTTTGACTCCTGAACTCGAGGAAATCTATCCTGAGATCGAAGAAGCTGCGGGTGCGGCCATGGACGTGATCTTTGGCTCTAATGCTGCCTTGGGCAGCGGTAAGTTTTGTTGGAATGTCTTTTTTAGCCCAACTGGTCTGAGTATGTACTGGTGACCCTGGCTTTGTATTGTTGACAGAAATAATACCAATGATAAAAGCCGTTACAATTAAATTCCTTTTTTAAAAGAAAAACCAACGAGCATGAAAGAGATGCTTGAACAGGGTTACTACAGGATCACTTTAATTAAGTTCATGACAGTAATTTTATCGACTGAATTACACCAAACGAAACGCTTAGACTTTGAGCTCTACAGCCCTTTTCTCTCATGAACATCGACTCGCATACGTCCTCTAGTAACTTTGCTGTGGTTGGCACCAAGCAAGAGATACTAATAATAAAGAGCATACATAAAAAATATACTTTTATCAAGCAAACTAAATCCTTTGCTGACACCAATAAAATATTTCTCTGCCAAAATTTCAGGAGTGCTCCTGAACGAGTTTTTCGTCGCGGCGGAGAATGTAATAGCTGGAGACGACGTACCCAGAGTGCGCATCTACTCAGCTCATGACATCAACGTCTTCACAATGGAAGTAGCCACCAAGGTCACTGAACGACAGGGAGTGCCCAAATATACCTCAGCATATGCTTTGGAATTAAGAAGAGATCTAGAGACTGGAAATAACATTGTTGTGGTGAGTTTTAAACGTAGTGTAGGACGCCTCCTAGGTGGAGTGACGATGTACGCAAAGTCGCTAGCAGTACCTGGACTCCAAATACCGAAAATCGGGCTCAGTAGCGTGCCATTTGACAGGCCTATACCCAGCATTAGACTTTGGCAGGCTGATGATGATGATGATGAGTTGTTACTAGTATGAAATTATAGTCGGCATATATACCTCCAAGATAATATTTTTTATCGTAACAGCTGCGTAGATAATCACAAATTAAATTATTTTACAGCCCGTGTACCTGAACACCCCCGACAGCTATGAAGTGACCTACCTCCAGGTTGAAGGATGTGATGGTTTCTGCGAACTGTCCGAGTTCAAAGAGATTGTCGCCGACAATTTACTGAAAGAGTCAGAATGGAGGACAAAGTGTGACTGGTCAGAAGACTACGACTTTGATGTATCAAGTATAGCTTGAAAAACTGAATGACTAGATTAAAACAATGACTTTGAAATACAATGAACTTTTCAATAGTATGGGGTTTTACATTTTTTTAATACTTTTAAATAAGATATTCAGTATGTTTAAGTATTGTTTTACAAAATAATTGTAAGAAATCTGCCTTTTGAAATGGAATTACTGAAAATGGTAATAAATATATTTCAATGCTCGATAAAAAAGCGATTACTTTTTCTCATCTTTATGTTTTTCTTGTTACATCCTACTTTCACTTTGTAACTTCCCTGGCAGAATGTAAGATTTTCAGTATTATAACTCATTTATGACAGCTTCAGTAAATTTATTATATAACGTGGAGAATTACCGCCCAATCTCACTTCTGTCCACTTTGTCAAAGGTTTTTGAAAAACTTGTCCACAATGAAGTGTATCCGGTTCTACACAATGTCATTATACAACAGCAACACGGCTTCGCTAAACAGCGATCTACCACTACGAACCTCCTGTCTTTCATTAGTTTTTTATTTGATCTTTCATTCGTTTTTTATTTGATAGTTTGGACAACTGACTGCAAGTAGACGCTGTATGTACAGACTTTTGCAAAGCCTTTGACAAAGTGGATCACGAGCTGCTGCTTAATAAAATAGCTTTCAATGGGATTCGAGGCAATTTGTTACGGTGGTTTGCCTCTTATATCTTGAACCGTTGTCAAAGAGTAGTAATCAATGGATACAGTTCAAGGGTCATCGAGGTTACATCGGGCGTCCCACAAGGCTCTATACTTGGGCCGTTATTATTTAACGTATTCGTTAACGATATTGGTGACTGTTTTCGTCACACAAAATTTTTAATGTACGCCGACGATCTGAAGATCTACAAACCCATAAAAACTGTTAACGACTCTATTTTATTTCAACAAGACCTGGACAGACTAACTGACTACTGCCATAGAAATAAACTCAAGCTTAGTCTACCGAAATGCAACTTCCTCACGTTTACTAAAAACAAACACATAATTAAGTACACCTACACCCTTTGTCATGAGCCTTTATCTCAACTAAATTCAGTTCGTGATCTCGGTGTTACACTTGATACCAAACTATGCCTAGACTCACACATTAACAAAATAGTCAGCAAAGCTTTCCAACTTTTCGGATTTATCATGCGGTCCACCCTTGACTTTAAAAAAACCACATCGTATTTATGTTTGTATAAAGCCCTTGTTCGTTCACAACTGGAGTATGCAGTTTCGGTATGGAATCCTTTCTACAAAAAATATGCTGAAATGGTGGAGAATGTTCAGTACAAATTTTTGCGTCCTATGCATTATAGATGCCATAAATCTTACCTACCGTAGCCTGTTTTACTCAGTAAATATAAGCTCCTTCCCCTTAGCTCTCGAAGGAAGTACCTTGAAGCGACAGTCTTATACAATATAGACAGAAACAAATTTAACTGTACAAACCTGAACAACATGATCTGCTATACTGTACCTAGAACCACCCATAGGCGACAGGTACGCGCAGGTACCCTTTTTGCACTGAACACCTGTCGAACTAATGCAGGCCTGCGTTCACCTATCCGCCTTATGGTTGACACATATAACGTTACCTTTGTTAACATAGATATATTTAATTGCAGCATAAATAAGTTCAAAAGCCTCCTTCTCAGTTCCCTATTTAATACTCAAACTACTTTATTACAGTAATTTCTTCTACTATCTGTCTAGTCTCTCTTTCATCTTTAAACTCCTATATATAAGTACACACATATTGTTCAGTCATGTTTATAACATTCTTACTATTTGTTACGCGTACTGCTATCAATGTTCCTAGCGTTTACAACTCGTCATTTTTAAATTTGTATGTCTACCTGTGGACAGCGTTGTGGGTTAAATTATGACCACAACATACAATTGTTAAACTAGTTGTAAGTCTTTATAATGTATCTGTTTGCTGTTCCTCAAAATAAAATAAAAAAATAATAAACTGTAAATATATATTAATTAATATACAGCAAATTTATAGTTACTGATCTGAACTCGTGGCCTAAAGCGTTATGTTCGCATGGCCTATAGCCTTCCTTCCTCTATAATTAGGCTACCCAATGCAAAGACATATTGATATCGAACCACTAGTTCCTAAGATAAGTATATTCAACCAACCAAACAAACAAACTCTTCAACTTTATTAGTTTAAAACTATACTTTTAGTATAATGAAGTTTAAAGCTACTTTTAATATAATAATTGCATTGCATCTATGTTTTGTATGTGCCTATTATACCGGTGCCGGTATTTAAAGTATGTTACAATTCTAAATTGAGACTAGTTTTCCTATTCCACACAAGATGATTTGGGTTCTTAATTTTCTACTATTTTCTTATCCATATTCTGCACCTGTGAAATGATTTTTATCAATTGAGAAATATAAATATTTCACAATAAAAACAAATAGAATAATCAGAACCATTGAAAATATATTTGAATAAATTTCCAGAGAATAGATGTAAAAAAAAGGAACTCAAAAGGGTAGCTAATAAGAAACTGGATTTTGCCGAGTATTAGCTCACATGCAGTTTTTTACCGAGATTGTTACAATTTATCTCGTTATTCATATATTACGCGGACAAAACCGTGGGCTAACAATAGTGCCTAAACATATAATCTTATCCAATTACGAATAATAAAATATATTATTTGAAATCGCAAGTCGTCATGATATTGTATTTTTACTCAGGCTTATTCAAAATAAGCCTTACATACGCATTAATTTTTGTATATAAGGATTTGTTTATCAACAAGCTAGTCAGTATACAGGCCTGCACTAGCAACTTCATATTCTCTTTGAGAATCTGGAACTGTGTACCCAAAAGTATCAGTCAGCAACATGGTCAAACAAGTGTCAACGATGTGTAGTTTCGTGCTGATATGTTCAGCACTGTTGATCATCCCGTTCTGCTCAAGTCGCTCTGTAAACAGATCTGGTTCTTTGGATCAAACAGAGCTGCTTATGACATTCTTGGTAAGTTATTTCATAGATATTTATAAACTATCAAAGCCGAAAAATATGAAAAAAAACAAATGGTTATTATAACATCAGTTGGATACATATTCAAAACACTTGAGAAATTATTCAAATATGAGTTATGAAATTAAAAAAATAAGTATAAAAATGGGATTTATAGTATAGATGTTACTGTAAAACTCCGAAGTACGGTAAATCTTAAGATTTCCCAGTAAATCCTAAGATTTTCCAGTAAATCCTAAGATTTACCAGCATGCGTTGGTAAATGTCCGAATTTTTAAATAAAAAAATAAGTCGACGGATCCAAAAATAGAATATTTTTGGATTATGGATCACAAGAGAACCCAACATAACCTAGTTATGTACTTGAGTTACAGTCTCATCTTACTTTACGGGCTTTTAACATGTATACGATAATTCTAATAATAGGTTTTTACCTAAAAAAATACATTTTTTTGCTGATGTATAATATAATATATCATATAATATATAATATAATAGATATAAAATCGTCATTTGTTTAATAGTTAGTGTTACGTTTTCATAGCATTCGAACATTTTTCGTCATCATGGACATACGTTAAAAATTCAAATAACTATGGAGTATGAGTACCGTTTGGTTACGGAGCGAACACTACAAACGAACGCACCACCCGTTATTGGTTTGCCCGCTTCCGTTCTGGCAATTTTGACCATAAAAATGAGCCCCGTGGTCGTTTAAAATCTTTGGTCGACAATGGAAGTTGATGATACTCAATCTAGGGCTGAATTAGCAGAGCTTTCAACGTTAGCATCAAAACAATATTGGTCCATTTGCGTCAAATTGGCAAAGTAAAAAAGCATGACGAATGGGTACCCCACGAACTTAATGATCGCCAGTGCGAAGTACGCATCGAGACGTGCCTTGCATTGCTCAACAGGCATACAAATGAAGGAATTTTGAACCGCATTGTTACTTGTGGCTAAATATGGATCCTCTTCGACAATCGTAAGCGCTCAGCAAGTTGGTTGGACCCTGGTTCAGTACCCAAACAATGCCCTACCTAAACGAAAACTTACCCCTTGAAAAGTGATGGTCACTGCTTGGTGGTCTAACGCCGGTGTAATTCATCACAGCTTCTTACCAAACGGGATGAGCATTACTGCAGATGTGTACTGTGAAGAACTGAACACGACAACTAGCTTTGGTCGATCTTTCGGCTCCACTGACCCTGCACGACAACGCGCGAACTCATACTGCACAGCAGATGGTCTTCAAGCTACAAGAGCTTGGTTTGGAAGTTCTCCGTCACCCCCGCCGTACTCACCAGACCTTCCACCTACAGACTTCTACTTTTTCCAGAATTTGGATAACTTCTTGGCGGAAAAAAAATTCAATACCCGAGAGGCAGTACAAAATGCCTTTAAATAATTTATTGCCTCCCGTGCAACTGATTTCTTCAAGAAGGGCATCAATAAGCTACCAATGCGTTTTGAACTTTTAATGAAATAGATATCGAAAACCAGTTAAAAAAAATTGCAAGTATCAAAACTACTTCCAATATTTATAGTGAATTGTGCTTCAAATTTAGCCAGGCCCTTGGCTACTACATATATTTTCAATACCTCGCTTAGAACGGGCACTCTCCCTGGCACGTGGCAAGTTGCAAAAGTGGTACCATTATTAAAAGGTGGGAACAACAGTTTTGTGAAAAATTGCAGGCCAATATCAATTTTGTCTATTTTTGGTAAAGTTTTGGAGTCCCTTCTATGTCCGTATGTTCAGAGATATTTAAAAAAATACTTAACTGTTCATCAGCACGGTTTTGTACAACGCCGATCTACCTGTTCAAATCTGGTTACATTTGTAGGATCGATAGTGGAAGTATTGGACGGTGGCGATAAAGTTGACACTGTGTATACAGATTTTAGTACGGTATTCGATAGAGTATCTCATAAAATTCAACTGAAGAAGTTGGATTCTTACGGAATTACTGTGTCGTTACTAAATTGGTTTGAATCAGGGTTGTTACGGATGCGAAAATTTAGACATCCGCGGATGCAGATGCGGATGCGGATTATTAGAAGTTCACATCCGCGGATGCGGATTCGATGCGGATGCGGATGCGATACGGATGCGGATGCGGATTTTGGCCTTTTACAAGGATATTTTTTTAAATTTTAAGTACATAAATAACTGAAAATCAATTTAATTTTAACTTTTTATTTATTTTATCATATTTTTAGAATGCAAATTGCACAAGTTTTTAGTTTTACTTAAGACTCAACAGAATTTTGAGCTTCGAGTTTCATTATAAAAAATCTTTGTTTAATTATTAAACTTAAAAAATTGTTAGTCTTTTTATTTATAGCAATATTGCCGCCTTCTCAGCTTCCAACCTGTTTCTTAAAGATTATACCTATTAACTCAGCTCCACTAAATAAGTGGGAACACTGGCTGGTGGAGGTGATAAATATCTGCATGTTATTTGGAGGGAATTTTTTTACAACGGTTAACTTTTCACCAATTAAGTGGATTTTCATCTAAATCCAGTATTTTCTGGTTACGATAAATAACTAGCATCGTGGCTACTGTTGTCCCGTTCTCCTTCACCTTAATCTTCGGTCGATGAATCTAAGACCATGGCAAGATCTCTTTTAAAGCACGTCTTCTTACCCGTACAGGACGTTGCTGGTTCAGGATCGAGAGAATCTCCCATTCTCATTCTTTTGGTTTTGTCCGCCGGCGAGTCCGGCGACATAGGAGAATTAGTGACGATGGTCATTTACCATCTTTATTATTTAATCTTTTATTTTTCTTCGGTGACTGGTTTGAAAAAAATATGCTTATAGTGAGGATCTAAATATGTGGAAATTGCATATAAGTTGTTATCTTCCAAAGAACAAAATTTCCAAAACAAACGCGAAGCACGTGCCACTCTGGCTCCGCTCACTTTCTTTACATGTAGTTACTTGTTGATGTAAATCTGCATCCGTAATAACTCCGCATTGATTGATGCGGATGTGAATGCGGATGCAGATGTCTGAACTAATACGGATATTCCGCATTTGCGGATGCGGATGCGAATATTCGTAACACCCCTGTGGTTTGAATCATATTTGCTCGATAGATCGTTTTACTTCGTAGTAAATGGGTTTCAATCTGTACATTATGCAATTAATTCAGGGGTACCGCAGGGGTGAGCCCTGGGTCTGGGTCATGTCGATGTCAACTGCTTTCATCATACCACACCATTTTTATTTGCAGACGACATGAAAATAACAAAAACCATTAAAAATAATGTAGACATTATGCTTATGCAATCCGATATTGACAGATTATACGTAATAATAATAATCTTTATTTTCTCAAATAATACAAACAAATTACACATAACAGTTTATCTCAGATAGAACATTGTTGTCGTATTTCACTTAAATGTACTGACGCTGTTCCCCCAAACTAGGCGAGTGCCTGTATTTTGGGGGCCAGTGTTCTGTCCTAGACATGATTATTTAGCAAACTTGTTTTATTTTACTTATTATATGGTATTTTCTAATTTTAATTGGATTTTGATTATTAGTAAGAATATAATTCATTGTTTCTAAAATAATTGAAACAGATCTTAGATAAGAAACCATAAAAACAAAAAATAGAAAAAGAATTGTGAATAATCAAAAATTACATTAAAAATTAAAACTGGATTTGATTAAATGAAGTACAATAATTAGCTGGTAATAAATAAAATGAAATAAATAATCGATTTAAAATTATTTAAAATTTGGTTAATATGTTAAAGGTTTTGTGTTTGTGTGTGTGTGTGTGTGTGTGTGTGTGTGTGTGTGTGTGTGTGTGTGTGTGTGTGTGTGTGTGTGTGTGTGCGTGTGGGTGTGCGTGTGTGTGTTCGTGCGTGCGCGTGTCTGTGTGCGTGTGTCATGTGATATATGATATTAAATCTTCAGTCTGCTTGTAATTTAGTTGGTTGCCAAGCGGTAACTTTCCGTTTGACGTCGTAGCTGTTTATCTCAGCTATATTTAGAGCTTTATTTATCTTAATATATTAAATCCTTGCGTTACTGCCTGACTGACAGACACGCTACAGCCGAAACTATGTGGCGCAGGAAGCTGAAATTTGGCATGTATATTCCTTGGGGACCGTAGGGGTGCACTAAGAAGGGATTTCTAGAAATTCCCACGGGATCGGCCAAAACGGGTAAATTAAAAAAAATACAAGCGTAGCTGCTGGCGTCCTCTAGTTTTATTATATAGTTTACTGCTTATGCTGGTAAATTGTCTCTTGGCAAAAGAGCTTCTACAAATAACCCTTGGGTAAAGTGGCATTCCAGTGCGCCTATTTGGATTGGGCGAGACATTTTGGTGCTTTTTCATTATACATTTGAGCACAAACAGCTGTCGGTCGGTTAAGACCTGGCATTCAGTGTATAGTTTTTTAGTTGGGTGCCTGTATGGTTTTTACTCATCACTTTTAAGACAGCTCTCTGTGCCCTCGCTAGAGGCAAAAGATGTGTCTTTGATGCTCCTCCCCATACAGTAATGCAGTACTGAATAATGGATTGACGCAGAGCCAGGTATATTTGTTTAATTTTGTCAGGCGCTGCGCACTCTCTCAGACATCTGTAGGTGTGTATGAAACGTCTCATTGAACTGCGATAAATGTTGTATAAAACCAATATTGACTTAAATGATACGCATTATAACATCAATGGACGGCAGATAGCTAGAGTAAAAAGTGTCAGGGATCTCGGCATTACTATCGACAGTAAATTAACTTTTGCTGAACATATTGACATTATTTGTAAACGGGCTCTAAAGGCTTTGGGATTTGTATTGCGAAATGGCAAGTTTTTCCGTAAAGCCAAAACCAAAATAGTACTATACAATAGTCTAGTAAGGAGTACTTTGGAATACTGCAGCATAGCTTGGAGACCGTACTTTACTTCCCACTCTTTAAGGTTAGAACAGCTTCAAAAGAGGTTTGTGAGGCATTTGGGGTATGTAGGTAGCAGGGAAATTATAATGATGTCGTACAGTATTATACTGAAATATTTCAACATAATGCCGCTAAATCAACATAGAGACATTATTGAATTAAAATTCATGCACAAACTTCTTCACGAGGAAGTTGACTGTCTGCAGCTACTTGGGAGGTTCCGACTAAATATTCCCCGTAGAGTGCCTCGCAGACCAGTTACTCCATTAGTACCACCACTTCGCAGAATGAAATTCGGCGCTTACTCACCTGTTCCACGACTTAGTAGAATCATTAACAAGTATAGCGACTTAATGGATGTTCACTATGATTCCCTGAGATTCGTTGAGGTCATCAACGGGAGCATATCTGTAGGCCATGAGGGTGCATAATATATATTGCGTTAGCTACTTCAAGTAAAATTTAATTGTTTTCTTGCTCATACTGGGCCATATTTGTGTTTTTTAGTTCATTTATTCTTACTTTTATATTCTTTTAGTTTTAGTTTGTTTTCTCGCTCAAATTTTGCAATTTATATGTTGTAATTTAGTTCTATTTTTAGTTAAATTTAAATACAGTTTTGGTTTTTAATGTTATAGCATCATGTAGAGATAAATGTGGTGTTTGTCAATAAGGATTGTGCAGTTAGCATTTAAGAAATTATGTTAAATTGTTTATTATGTATGTAGTACTGTAACAATTGTTGACAAACCTAAATAAATAAAATAAATGAGTTGGCAAAGATGCATTGATTGCAGGGGTGATTACTTTGATTAATAGAAGTAAAAAATATAGAAAAAAATACGCTTAATTTATTTCATGAAAAACGGCAATTTCATAGGTAAAGACCTAATATTTGACACATTGTGCATAAAATAAAGACAAATTGCCACATATGCTATGTTAGGTAATGTTAGATTTACCGTCATTCCGGGTTTTACAGTAACATAGGCACTAACTAATTATCATTTATTGCTTTGGATTGAACCAATCTTAAGTATATTTTTTCAGAAACAAGTAATATTCTCATAAAACCTCTGGTAAGTTTGAGAGTAATATTTTTTTATGTAAATAATTATATATTTCATATTTTTACAGCTCCATCGTCATGGTGACAGAACACCGATAGAAAGTACTGTCTCTTATTCAACTGACCCCGAGAAATTGACTGAGGTTTCTGCACAATACGGTTACGGACAACTTACTAAGGTGAGAAAGCCACAACTGAAAAATTATAATTTGTAATGACCCAATTCCACTGTTTCCTGAAAATGGCAGCAGAAATTGCTATAATATAACTAACTATTCATTTTTTGTATCAGTTGGGCAAATAACACCCAACCGTCAGATTTCATACAGCCAGGGACAAAATTTGGTCAATCCGACTACTACAGCTGATGAAAGCACTTAGTAATATCATTACGAGCGCGACCACAGATTCGAGATCCAAATTTTTGGTTTAATTAGATTTCAAATAAACTTTATTTTACTTGTAGATGGTTTACGTCCGTGATGGTTGGCGTCCGTGTGGTGACGGATTAAGAATACGAATTGTCACCACCCCATATCATCCCATGGGTGTCGTAAGAGCCGACAGAGGGAGCATAGTATGCAGAGAACAGCACTGTAAGAGAAGGAAAACTTGATACAAACCCTATACCAACCCGCTTGGCCAGCGTGGTATAGTAGGCCAATTCCTCCTTTCAAAGGAGAGGCCTAGTCCAGCAGTGGACTATCAAAGGCTGATGATGATGAGATGGTTTATAGTCCTCTTGGACACAAGAATGGATCAGGCTCTTTGTGATCCGTATTTAAGCGCGGTGGTTTCTCTGCACAAAAGATCCCTCAAATCTAATCTTATACAAAAACTTATACCATATTTTTATTTATTACGTTTACTCTTAATATTTGATTTGTGGCAGTTTGCCATCTACGGAATTTTTGGGTCTATTGTCATTGGACATAATAATTTTGGACATAAGTATTATTTTTTGTTTATTTACAGGCTGGTATTCAACGTGCCTACAAACTGGGAGGTTTCATTCGTGAGCGTTATAATGACTTCCTCTCATCCCGGTACAATAAATCAGAGATATACATTCGCTCTACCGATTCCACCAGAGCCAAGATGACAGTTCTGACTGCTATGGCTGCTGTCTACCCCCTCGAAGAAATCTGGTGTGAAGATGTGGAAGCATGCACGGACATTAACTGGACTCCTGTGCCTTACACTACCGTGGATGCTAAATATGATTTTGTAAGTTATCTAGTATGTTTGTGAACATTTTGGTTATATATATAAATGATTGCTTGCTTTAACGCAAAGATGATACAAAATGACGTAGAGCCGTTATAGGACTGTTAAAAGCTATATTATCTTATTCTTCTCTAATCAATTCTAATCGCTGTTTACAACGTTTTTAAAGACACGGTAAGCTTGCTAGCCCACTATGAGTCATCGTGAGCAAAATTTATGGCAGGCAGTCGTGTTATAGAATATTGACGTAAACTATTGTAGACAAAAAAATTATAATCAGGGAATGATAAGGACATTTATTTATTTAGGGCTTATTTATAGGGTAAACATAAACATTGGTAAGCAAATTCAAAACAAACTAAATGCAGATGCTACTCTAATTATAAAATATACACAACATTCACATAAAAAAGACGAATAATAATAATAAGCTCCCTCAGATAATTGTCTATTCCGCGACAGTTTTTGCACTCCCATCTGTTTCCAGGAAGCAGGACTTCTAGCGCTTCTTTAACTGTTGCTTAGTGATTTTTAGAGAATACGTCCACCAGTCCATATGCCACAAATATCAATTTTCATGGTAGACCACGGGCGCTACAAGCACATCAAGAAGAAAAAGCTAGCTGCTAGACCAATGTAGTGATGTAAAAATGACTTAAACTCCTTAAATATATAATGTTAATTATCCCTCGTTTAATAATATTCCCGGTAGATGACAATAGGCTCGCCCCTTATTACATTGGGACCGAAACATAACTAGCGAAGTGTGAGCGCCTCTCCCTATCCCATCAGGATAAAGGCGTGAAGTTGTTTTTACATTATGTTATATTCTTAAGTTGAACAAAAAACATGTCTTAAAATTCTAAATTCTATCTCAATTTTAGAACCTGGCAACAGTCAACTGCCCAGCCTACTTGACAGCTGTTGAAGCCGCGTACACCACCGACGCGTCACAGATGGATGAGTACTTTGAGCTACTGGCTCAATGGTCAAGCATCATCGGACTTAACATCAGCATGCCAGTCATGGCTTATTCGATACACGATGTGTATGCCGCCCAGGTAAACATGACTCTCATCTTCAATGGTTAACTTTAAACATTTCTAAAATGGTAACTAGTAATTTGACTTACCAACCAGACTTTCTTTAAACATACATATGTAATAATGGAAAATATTCCATATAAAAGTTGAGACTCAAGATTAAAGTTCCAATATACAAGCAATACAAAACACATTAGTGTAGTTAATCTAATCTTATTCATTACTTGTATTTTTGTTTTAAAATATTTATTTAACGTGGTACTGAATGATAATGTAACTGGCAGGTGCACTTTGACGAATAGTGTTATTTAGTTGTGCTTTACGCATATCGGATAATTAGACCAATATATATATATATATATATATATTTTATTAGTTTTATATATTTTACTATTATTTATATTATTTTATATATATAAACTTGTATTTTATATGTCATTTAAGGATTTTGACAGTGACAGTGATGACTTTTTCTCAGCGAGTTCCGACAACGATAGTTTCGTTAGTGTCCCTTCTCTTGCAGATAATCTGCAATCTGCATTTTCTGATGTTCCCAGTAATTTGAATGTTGTCCATATCAATGCACAGAGTATTCCGGCCCATTTCCCTGATATGCTGGCTAACTTTGACTGTAAGAACATCCATGCTATTCTTATATCAGAATCATGGCTTAAGCCATGCCTTTCTTCTGTCTCCTATTCTTTACCTGGCTTTCAGCTAATTAGGAATGACCGAATTGGCAGTGGTGGCGGGGGTGTTGCTATTTATCTCCGCTCTTATATTGACTTTTCAGTGGTAAGCATGTCTGCACAACCGCCTCCACCCAATGCTGGTGAGCATCTTTTCTTGGAGGTTAAGCTGCACCACACCAAAATCCTTCTTGGTGTATACTACTCTCCTTCTTTACGTATTAACTTCTTTTCCTCCTTTGAAAATCTTTTACTTAACTTTTCTCCTTCTTACAGTCAAACTATAGTTATGGGTGACTTCAACACTTGTCTCCTTAAGAACGACTCACGCTCCTCATTTCTACATTCTATTTCAGTTTCCAGTAATTTACATATTCTTCCCCTCAACGCCACCCATAATTTTCCCAATTCTACTCCCTCACTTCTAGACCTCATCTTTGTCTCATCACTTGGTCATGTTGCTAAGCACGGCCAATTTGATGCAGATGTTTTTTCTTATCACGATCTCATTTTTCTCTCTTACAAAGTCCGTCCTCCCAAGGCTAAGTCTAGAATTCTCTTGCTTCGCAATTTTAGTAGAATGGATAGCGATCTCTTGCGTGAGGATGCCAAAACTATAAATTGGCAACCGTTACTTGATGCACAATCTTTGGATGATAAAGTTCAATTGTTTGAGAGGAACATTATAGACCTCTATGACGTTCATGCACCTATTCGAGCCGTAAAGCTAAAACATGCACCGTCTCCTTGGCTTACTACAGACATAAGCTTACTTATTCATAAAAAAGCGACTGCAAAATCCAAGTATAAGTCTAAACCCACGGAGCTTAATAAAGAAAAGTACATTAAGATAAGAAATCACTGCAATAGGGTGTGTAGGGATGCACAACGCCGGCATATCCATCATTCTGTTCAAAACGGAGATCCAGCGAAAGTATGGAAATTCCTTAGATCATTAGGGGTTGGAAAGCAAAGTCAGAATACAAAATCCTTCAATATTAATATCAATTTGCTTAACAAGCACTTCTCTGCTTCGTCCAATTTTGATAGGACAATAAAGATATATATAGGACGAAAGGTAATTTAAAGTATCAGACTTTAAATTACCTTTCGTCGCTCTCAACCCCTGATCACCCTCCTTTTGTCTTTAGTCAGTTTACTGCATGTGATGTTGAGAAGAGCATTTTATCCATAACTTCCAACGCAGTTGGTAGCGATGGTATCACTCGAAATATGATCCTCCCCATCCTTAATGAGATCCTTCCTGTTATTTCCCACATGCTTAATTACTCCATTTCTAGCGGCATCTTTCCAACTTCTTGGAAAAGTGCCCACGTAGTTCCTCTCCCTAAGAAAGCTAACCCTGTATCCTTCTCAGAATATCGACCTATATCCATCTTACCCTTTCTTTCCAAAGTCCTCGAACGTCTTATCCATAACCAACTTAACTCTTTCCTCACTCGATATACCATCCTCAATCCCTTCCAATCTGGTTTCCGTACGGGTCATAGTACCACTACTGCGCTAATTAATATAACGGATGATATCAGATCTGGTATGGAGAATGGCAAGTTTACTATTCTCTGTTTGCTAGATTTTAGCAATGCGTTTAATACCGTCGACTTTGATGTTCTCCTTGCCATTCTAAGCTCTCTTAACATATCTCCATCAGTAATCGACTGGTTTCGTAGTTACCTGTTTGGCCGCCGGCAGCGTGTCCATCTGGATGAAACTTTTTCTTCCTGGTGCGATAATTCTGCGGGTGTACCACAGGGCGGCGTTTTATCTCCTTTGCTCTTCTCAATTTTTATTAATTCTATATCCTATAATATTTCTTCTTCCTACCATCTTTATGCTGATGATATGCAAATTTACTTTCAAGCAGACTATGAAAATTTGTCGTCGGCTATTTCCACAGTAAATAACGATCTGGCTAGTATAACAAATTGGACCAAAATGTACGGACTTATGATTAATCATAAGAAGACCCAGATCACAATTGTCGGCAGTTCTAGACTGATGTCTAAGGTGTCTTGGTCGTTGCTGCCCCAGGTATCTTTTGGTGGCGTCTCAATTCCTATTAGTAAAGAAGTGAAGAATCTGGGGATATACATTGACAAAACGTTATCTTGGACTGTCCAATTACAAAATATAAGTCGACGACTTTTTGCTGCCGCTGCATCACTGAGAAGGTTACGCAATTTCCTTCCCATACCTACTAAAATTGCACTTGTGCAATCTATTCTTCTTCCCATTCTGGACTATGCCGATGTCAGCTATCTAGATCTCAATGAGGACCAGCTAGATAAACTTGAGCGCCTCCAAAACTTCTGCATAAGGTTCATATATGGTTTACGTAAATATGACCACATCACTGAATATTTTCTTGGGTTTACGCGAATGTTACACATTGAAATTAAACTACAGTTTACGGATTTTATCGCGTTATATTACTTTCACTGGTTATTTGTAATTACATTTAAACCGAAAGATCTAGGAACTACATTTTTATTACCAGCCGACGTTTCGAATTCTTTATTCTATTCTATTCTTTATTCTACGCAGAATGTGCACATTCTGCGTAGATAGTAACACCAATAGTTGAAAAATGTTCGGGTACTTTGAGATAACTTTTAAATTCAAGACAAAGACAAATATCACCTCAGTCTGCCGTGAACATGAATCCTGTAAAGAATTCGAAACGTCGGCTAGTAATAAAAATGTAGTTCCTAGATCTTTCGGTTTAAATGTAATTACAAATAACCAGTGAAAGTAATATAACGCGATAAAATCCGTAAACTGTAGTTTAATTTCAATAATTTCAACACATCACTGAATTTCGTAACAAGCTCAAGTGGCTGCCAATCCGCCTTCGACGGAATACTCACATCCTTTGCCTTCTATATAATATACTTTTTAATCCTTCATTCCCTCCTTATCTTAAACGACGATTCGAATATCTACATGACACTCATTCGAAGTGCTTGAGATCATCAGAGAATCTCAAATTGAAGGTCCCTACTCACTCCACAGTTTTCTTTCAAAAATCCTTCACAGTGCAAGCTGTACGTTTGTGGAATGGGTTACCCGAAACAATCAGACGGGCTCAATCTCTCCCTGTATTTAAAAAACTTGTAACAAATCTTTATTTGTCACAATTATCATGACAGTTGTAGGTATATATTAATAAATATATTTAGATATATATAATTATATACATTTGTAAATATAGCTTATATTATGTATATTAAGTATAATGTTTAGTAGGTATATGTGTAGTTTATTTATCTACTGTATATAAGTATTGTTTTGCCATTCAGTAATTTAGTATTAGTATTATTATATGTATTGTACGTACAATTTATACGTATTATATGTTTTTACTTATATAACATTGTTTTGACATAATACTATGTTTTATTATTTTACCTATTATGACACTGTTCTTCATTGTACACCTTAACCCACACTATTATACTTTTATTCATTGTATTCCAAACTAGGTTGTCTGGAAGAGATCGCATTTTGCGATAAGACCGCCCTATTGTGCTACTAGTTTTAAGTTATTTAAGTTAATATTGTATGTCCTCATGTTTACTGGTGTACAATAAAGTGTTAATCAATCAATCAATCAATTAGTGGCAATTTCAACTTCTTTGGAAGTAATAAAATTCTTCTGAAATTTTATAGTTCTACGCAAGAATATAAATGGTTAATAGAAGTGTGTACTTGAAACAGATCAGCTTGGGAATTCCTCTGACTCCTGAACTCCAGGAAATCTATCCTGAGATCGAAGTTGCTGCGGGTGCGGCCATGGACGTGATCTTTGGCTCTAATGCTGCTTTGGACAGCGGTAAGTTTTGTTGGAATGTCTTCTTTAGTCCAACTGGTCTGAGTATGTACTGTTGACCCTGGCTTTGTATTGTGGGCAAAAATAATACCAATGACAAAAGGCGTTACGATTTCTTAGAAATTCCTTTTCATTAAAGAAAAACCAACGAGCACGAAAAAATTATAGAACAGGGTTACTACAGGATCACTTTAATTAAGTTTATGACACTAATTTTATCGACTATTTATAACCACGCTTACACCAAACGAAACGACTCTGAGCTCTACAGCCCTTTTCTCTCATGAACATCGACTCGCATACGTCATCTAGTAACTTTGCTGTGGTTGGCACCAAGCAAGAGATACTAATAATAAAGAGCATACATAAAAAATATACTTTTATCAAGCAAACTAAATCCTTTGCTGACACCAATAAAATATTTCTCTGCCAAAATTTCAGGAGTGCTCCTGAACGAGTTTTTCGTCGCAGCGGAGAATGTAATAGCTGGAGACGACGTACCCAGAGTGCGCATCTACTCAGCTCATGACATCAACGTCTTCACAATGGAAGTAGCCACCAAGGTCACTGAACGACAGGGAGTGCCCAAATATGCCTCAGCATATGCTTTGGAATTAAGAAGAGATCTCGAGACTGGAAATAACATTGTTGTGGTGAGTTTTAAACGTAGTGTAGGACGGCTCCTAGGTGGAGTGACGATGTACGCAAAGTCGCTGGCAGCGGCGGGACCCGAAAAGCCGAAAATTGGGCTCAGTGGCGTGCCATTTGAGAGTCCTATACCCAGCACTGGATTTTGTCAGGCTGATGATGATGATGAGTTGTTACTAGTATAAACGAAATTATAGTCGACATATATACCTCCAAGATAATAACTTTTATCGTTACAGCTGCCTAGATAATCACAAATTAAATTATTTTCCAGCCAGTGTATCTGAACACTCCCGACAGCTATGAAGTGACCTACCTCCAGGTTGAAGGATGTGATGGTTTCTGCGAACTGTCCGAGTTCAAAGAGATTGTCGCCGACAATTTACTGGAAGAGTCAGAATGGAGGACAAAGTGTGACTGGTCTGAAGACTACGACTTTGATGTATCAAGTATAGCTTGAAAAACCTAACGACTAGATCAACGGCCATTTTCAATATTCGAACTATAGATAGATCTGTAGATTTTAGATTCGTGTTTGACAAATTTTGTAAGGAGCTTATGTCAAAAACGAATCTAAAATGTACAGATCTATCTTTAATTCGAATATTGAATTCCGTAGTAAAACAATGAGTTTGAAATACAATAAACTTTTCAATAGTATGGGTTTTTACATATTTTTATACTTTTAAATAAGATATACAGAATATTTAAGTATTTTTTTACAATAGAATTACCTAGTAAGAATCTGCCTTTTGAAATGGAATTACTGTAAATGCTAATAAATACAAGGTGTCACAAGACCCATCACCAAGCCGAAGTCTACTCGTTGTGGACATCATGCCAAGTCATACTAACCAAAAATAATACCTGGGAAACTATTATTTTTTTCGAGTTTTCACATTTTTAAACCACAATTAAAAGCGCTCGCGTGCAATGCTCGAAATACCTACTTATCCATGGGGTTAAAGTGCATCTAAAGAAAATATTGGCGGGATAATGCAGCGATTTTGTACCTAATTATAAAAGTTCCATACTAACTTTGAGCCTCAATATCTCCTGAACCAGTAATTTCCCAGGTATGGTGCCTAAGTAAAAAATGTTCGTAGTGATTGGTACAACATGTGATTTCATTTTTCGTTAAGGGTCTTTTTACACCCTGTATATTTCAATGCTCGATAAAAAAACGTTTACTTTTCCTCATCTTTATGTTTTTCTTATTACATCCTACTTTCACTTTGAAACTCAAGATTCCCTGGCAGAATGTAAGATTTTCATTAGTATAAGTTATTTATGACAGCTTTAGCAAATTTATTATATATGACGGCGGATTGCTTGATTCTTGGCCGATATCAACACTTCACATCACAGTTCGTTATAAGTTCACACCAAATCAAATCTAACGAAACTGACTATAACTATTTTGTATTACTGAACACGAAACGAGTGACCGTTTCTAGGTACTTGTTGCCCGCCCGGAGCCTCCAAGAGAAGTAATAGTTGTCATTGCTCCGTTGAACGTCAACTGTCATCCCCCCTCTTCAACTCGAGCGAACGTCACTAGACTCTGTCGAAGCGCGCCATCTATGCACTTCCGTTTCGTAGTCAATTGACGTCCGTACTGATGACCACTCCGTTACGGCCATTCTACAAGACACACGTCTCTGTGTGTTAATCTGTAACAAAATTTTACACGCACAGTATCACATTGCTCGGTCACTCCTGACAACCCAGGTAAGGGTTGAATCAAAACAGTGTTTATTATAGGAGCTGGATTCAGAGCATAACTGACAATACAGTCAATTACCATAGACTCACGTTATAATCAAATCAAATAACTGAAGCTCTACATGTGATTCATAACCGTTCAGTAACCTCCAGTTACTAAACCAGGCACTCAACCAGCCACCCGGTTGCCCCCATTCAGTAACCTCCAGTTACTAAACCAGGACTTACACCAGTCACTCGGTTGCCACCCATTCCTCTGCGCATCCTCACAAGGATCATCAAGTCCCTCCTTTACTTTATGGTTTCCACGAAACCCCCAACACCAGAGTTGTCTGCCTACCGCGTACTCACGGACAAGTGCCTTCACAGTTGTATTGAATCCGATCTGTACTGATTTGCGGCTACAAATCAACCCCTGACATTGAATCACACAACCAATCAAACACCAGAGTCATCTGCCTACCTACCGTGTACTCACGAACAACTGCCTTCAAAGTTGTATTGAATCCGATTTGTACTGATTTACGGCTATTACGGCTACAAATCGACCTCTTACATTTAATCACACAACCAATCAACATGTAAGCCTAGTTTTCTACTGTCTCGTCAGTATTAAGGTTCACAATTTGCTCTCTTTAAGATCGTCAGTTATGCTCCGATCCTCTGGCACAAAGTTTTAGTATCAAAATCAATTATCAGGAAACTCAAAGTAAAACTGACATTTCACTATTGCTGTATCTCTCAAGATATTATTTAAACCAAGTAAACCATAACATTTAAGCTCTACATGCGATCATGGCTATGCATAGCCCAGTAACCTCCAGTTACTCTACTTTCTGCGAACCCCACATGGGAACGCCACTGAAACCCGACCTCCACCAGAGCTGACTGCAATACCGCCTACTCACGGACTACTAAGCTAGCAGACGCCGATTTCTACTGAGCTACGGCTACACGTCAGCCACTGGTACGGTCCGATCCGATCATCATCTAAACTTAAACACTTTCTTCAATATCAGAACTACTTTGTTCTACCTCAATTTCGTCAGTTGTACTTTGACCTTCAGACATTTTTCTCAACCTGTCGAGTGCGTACTTATAGTTACGCTTAGAATTAAGGGCTTTGCGATTAAAACGATCATCGTAAAGAACTTCGGTGACCTTAAATGAGCTTTTATACTTTAAGATATTTCAAAAGGTCTTTGGACTCTACATCTTCTAAACAAATCCCTTTAATAAACTACCTCTACTTTCATCGCCAGTTTCGGCCAGATAGGCTTTAGCTATACCAGTTACCAAGCTCCTCAAAGCCACATACAGGCCTCACACAGGCCCCGGGCCACACACGGGCCCCGCGCCACACACGGGCCGCGCGTCACACACGGGCCGCGCACCACACGGGCTATGCTGGCCACCAAGCCACACTCGCCACCAGGCCGCGCCGGCCGCCAGGCTGCGCCGGCCGCCAGACCGCGCCAGCCACTATGCCGCGCCGGCCACCATGCCGCGCCAGCTACCAGGCCGCGCCGGCCATCAGGCCGCGCTAGCCACCAGGATTACCCAAAAAGGAAATAAATCTACCATTAGTATTAGAAAGATTCGCCTCATTGTATACCCACTAAATAGAGTATCCGTTCTTTCAGACTAATTCAACTTCCGCACTTCGTAAATTTTAAGCGATTATCAAATTCGTTTACAACTTCACAACTGCACAAAATGTAACTCCCGTCCATACTCTCAATGAACTATGTCAAAACTGGATTTGACCACTGACAAAAACTAAAACCAAATACGAACATGGCGAGAACTGATAAGCTACTTTCGGACAAACTGATTTCCTTTGGCTACATAGAGGAAACGACTACAGTTCTGAGATAACCAATCGGCAGTCTATGAGTACTTTCAGATTCTCGCAACACGCTCTTGTCATACGACACAGAAACCAGAGGTAGATGATTTTAGCGATCAAAAATCAAATGAGAGCTACTTGAGTAGCAGGGTATCCATGATTGCGATCAAAAACCACACCTCAATGCACTTCCCTCTAGGAATAAAAGAACACTATCGCACAGCACTCAATCTAGTCGTTCGGCTATTCCTGACCCAAGTCAGTGGGAATAAAGGTACTCTGATCAAAATCATTTCAGGATTTAATGAAAATCACAACTAACTCTTTCTCTCGAAGCTGACATGTTGAACAACACGCATACTCGTTAAAATAATAGGAAACTCATTAAAATATTGCATTGCTCATACTTTGACATCCATCGGGTCTTCAACATCATGCTATGCGACCACCATCCGGTTAAACAACACCACCCGGATAATTATTTCAAGCGTTTAACAAAGTAATCTTAAACTAGGTTTGTTCAACATGTTGCTTTGGTTTTCCTTATCACATAGCAGACTATAAGAAAATCTTACAAGGCTGATACTCTAGATGTTATGTTTACTACCAAGTATCCAACCAGTCTTTATAGCCTTTATAATTTTGTCATGGATAGTCTAAATACGAAGCTTATCCTAACCTAATCATTAGCGATACAGCGACGGACCTTTAGCGTTCAAGACGATGGACAACGTTTATGATACTATGACAAATGCACTAACGGCTGTTTTGTTTACTATGACAAACACAAAAGCTCAAGGGTAAACTAGGTTAACGAGAAAGGCACTTTACCGGTCCACCCATGGCAACGCATGGCTAAACATGTAGCCGCACAAACGGCTTATCCAGTTTATGCAAATCTACACTGACGGTAACGTGGGTACCACAAAATTATCACAACAACAACTAAGAAAGTACCAATTTAATAAGAATAAGGTTAAGCACACAATCATCACTAACGATCACTAACCTAGTTCTACCTACAATGAAAATTAAAATCTCTGTAACTGATTATCGTAACGCACTACGATGATAACTCAATCATTTTCTTCTACGTCTGATAACAGCTTCTACTAGAAACACTATCACTCCTAAACGTCCTAAGCATAACTTGAAATTGGCCAGAGAACTCGGGGCACTTGTTAAAAACTCCCAGCGTATCACATGAATTTAAAAAAACACACAGTAGGTAACTTTCACGAGTAAATTCTTATAATTGAATTTAATTTTACTAGTGGTGCCATCTAATAATCAGAGTAAGAAACATTTTAATGTGCCATGTTAAAAATTTATGCTCTCAAAAAAGCAGGTGTAATTGCAACACCGAGGTCGTCTGTACAACTCCGAATTACAACGAGTAACAGTATCACTTTTTACTTAGGCTCTGATCACGTTTAAACGAAAACCATTACGTATTATCAACACCACGAGTCGATAAAATAATGGCGCTTGTAATATATTTTGACTATGGTCAGGTTACATTAACCAACCAACCGCACTCGTCTAGACAGCACTGCAGTTCACACGTCTATTTAAGAAATAAAAGCTACAAGCTGTTCTACACAAAATCAGCACAGTCAGAAGCAATAACTCCGCACAGTCTTACACTATGAACTTAGTATGCATAATTCGATTAGTTTAACAACTTTAGCGCCGCTGCCCTGCGAAGGACAGTCTAGGCCGGAGTTATTGTTCTAGATTTAGCAGAAAACCAACCAAGTTGGGTGATGATTCTAAAACCAATATTACAACTGCATTACAACAATAACTAGCACGTTTCACTCAAACGCACTTGCTTGGAATAATGCAAGTCAGCCTGTACGCTCACTCTCGTTAGTATTACAGTCCATAAAGTAAGACCGAGACAAGATAATCTTTTTGCAAGCAAGCATAATATGAACACAAGGTTCGTGAGTGCGAGCCACCCTCGCATGAAGAAAATTAAAATAATCGCTTTCTTTTTAACTGACGTATCAAAGCCAAAATCTCCGTTCGCTATCTACACTATAGCTAGGTCACTGTGGTAGTCAGACAACCATACGCTAACTTAAAATACGGCAAAGGTCACAATTAAATCATTACTACCCACATTTTTTTGTCTTTCTTCTTTAAGCCATTAAAAAGAAGATTATTCATGAGATCATGCCATGGGAACCACGACACCGTAATAGTCAAACGGTTCAACAACTCACTGTCTCTTGTAGGAATCGAACCTACAACACCCAGTACGATGTGATGGCGATATCACCACAACGATTATGATATTTCCAAGGTTAAACGCGTAATGTCTTACTACTACCGCCACTAAACAAAATTGGTAGTACCAATAAAAAAATAAGACGAAATACGCTCACCACGGTTGCAGTTGGCAGCTCAGCTGTTTCACCAACATAGCAGTGTTAGCAGTCGCCCTCGCTCGCGCTGGTCCATGATGCCACTTCTGATGACGGCGGATTGCTTGATTCTTGGCCGATATCAACACTTCACATCACAGTTCGTTATAAGTTCACACCAAATCAAATCTAACAAAACTGACTATAACTATTTTGTATTACTGAACACGAAACGAGTGACCGTTTCTAGGTACTTGTTGCCCGCCCGGAGCCTTCAAGAGAAGTGATAGTTGTCATTGCTCCGTTGAACGTCAACTGTCATCCCCCTCTTCAACTCGAGCGAACGTCACTAGACTCTGTCGAAGCGCGCCATCTATGCACTTCCGTTTCGTAGTCAATTGACGTCCGTACTGATGACCATTCCTTTATATAATATACTGGATGAGCCAGCGGGTACATCCGCGTTTTTTTGTAGTTACTGCTCCGTACTCGTGGCCTACAGCGTAATGCTGGCATGGCCTATTGCCTTCCTTCCTCTATAAATAGGCTACCCAATGCAAAGACATATTCATATCGAACCACTAGTTCTACAAACAAACAAACTCTTCAACTTTATTAGTTTAAAAGTATACTTATAATATAATTAAGTTAAACTGTTAAAGTTACTTTTTAATAATTGCAAAAAACTAATATTTCAAAATGAACTGGTCTTAAAATCGTAATAAATAGGAATGGTCCAAGTAATAAGCTCTGTGGTGCGCCTATTTGATTGGCAATTACGTTGGAGATGATGTGGTAATTGATCATAATACATATTAGTAAATAGAAATAGAGTTTAGAAATAAGATAATAATAGAGTATCGTAACATTTGTTTAAATAATGCACATTGAAATGCTTTTACAATAAAAATATTCTGCAAATTGATTTTAGTCATAGACTATGTCAATAGTTGAAAATCCCTTCTTTTATCTGATTGTAAAGACATTTTTGTTTCTTTGAAATCTGAGGATCTAACTAAACAAAATTTTTAAATAATCTGTATATATAAAATCCTTGCGTTACTGACTGACTGACAGACACGCTACAGCCGAAACTATTGGGCGCAGGAAGCTGAAATTTGGCATGTATGTTCCTTGGGGACCGCAGGAAGGTATTTCCCGAAATTCCCACGGGATCGGCCAAAACGGGTAAATTTAAAAAATATGCAGGCGTAGCTGCTGGCGTCCTCTAGTTATTACTATAAAATACTACGTAGATACTGATAAGGTAGCGATAGCCTAGTGGAGATACCAACAGACTGCCATGCAGAGAATTGAATTAAAACAGAATTTGTGTGAATTTTGAAAATGAGTCTTATATGTATATAGGGGGGGGGGGTCTACCAGGAGTTTGTTTTTCAAACAAACCACGAGTTTTGCACTCGATCGTCACGGTGACGATAGACTAGTCGACGGGAACAATAGGGAAGTTTCCTGCATGTGAAATAAATTATACAAGTATTTTTTTCTAGTGAAACATGTCAAAATAATAGAAGTTTCATTCATCAATTAATGTTAAAACTTTATTTAACATTTTATTATCGACAATTATTTATTGATAATAAGTATTCTACTTGACAGCAAAACACTATGACGTCACTATGTCATATTTCATACAAAACCCTTGGCAAAGGTCGTTTTGACATTTAATTAAAAGTGCTTGATTTGACTAGTTGGAAACAATCCTACCCAGAGAGGTTCGAATAGGTTTAGACTAGAGAGAACATGCCCTATAAATTTCCTTATACCGAACGTGCAACATGTAATGTCAGTTGGTCTTAGTTGGTTAATCATAACGTCAAATTACGCGTCTCATTTAAAGAGGCATAGACTCTTTACATGCTCATATCTTTGACTACATTCTCTAAATAACCGTGCTGTGATCTGTCATCAGTGTAAAATTTGTTGGACGTTTGTGTTTACATTTTTGTTTACAGTTTACATAATTTACTTAGATACCTACCTTAAAAGTAGCGTCTATTAACCTAAAGCAGGCCGGGCGCACTTCGCATTTTAGGTACAAACTTACAAGTACCTCGGCCGACCACGTCGACATGGTTGGATTTAGTAGGTTGCCGCGCGCCGCTCACATTAGACGTCACGCAACGAGTGCGACCGCTCCGTATTCTCACGCGCCGTGTTCATACACTGTTCAAATTATATACTTAAACGCCTTTAACAACAAAAATGTATCATCACAAGTCTAATGCAAAGTATTGCTTAATTAACTGTGTGTCGAAAGCGACTTGAAATTTTGATTTTATTTATATTACGAGAGCAACTTGAAAATTTGATTTTTTGTTTGTTGAGATATCTCAACGATTATGGTGTCAAATTAAAGATCTAGTTCAAAAACCATTTTATCTGTTTGAATCATGTAAATCGGTCCACGCGTTTAGGAAATAACTAAGAATTTGTATAGTAAAAATGTAAACGACCAGAATTTTTGTGCTTTTGTTCTACTAGCTTAACCCGGCGTCATGGGGGTTGGGTCTGTGAGACCCGTAACATTTTGTTTCGCTTGTAGTTCGCTTACTATGCGTGCAACTTTGCCGCTCTTCTCAGTAGTAGTAGTTGATCTATGCGTCGCAGGTAACACATTAGACGTGAGGCAGCGGTAGTGGGAGTTATACGTGCACCAATTTCAAAAAGGTATGTGAGACCCATCCCCGCAGGTAGTGTAACAATTTCGCGCCATTTTGTATACATATTATTTTAGTTGTTTACTGTGTATTTATGCTTTTGTATTTGTTTTTGTTTGTTCTTGTTTTCGATTTAAGTTGCTTATATACATTTCAAAGTATTTTATTTGTGTTTTTTGTAGGTACCTAGTAAAAAATGGACCGAGAAGACGAAGAATGAGAGCATAATATACTGTCAATTTTACAAGTGTCTCTTTTCACGGCTTTTTTTAGAGATAATCTAGTTTACTACAAATAAGTGACATTAAAATATTAAGACTGATTGTTAATTAATAAAAGAGTAACATTTAAGTAGAAGGGAAAGATTTTGTTAAAATTTGTCGTTTATTTTTAAATGGTCCATTAAACCTGATTAAAACATGATATAATATAATATTTTCTTTTATTTATTTACATAAATACCTAAAAAACTGAATACTAATGAATATAATCTTTTTCAATAATAAAGTATTGAAATAACTAATATCTAATAAACGGGTCTGTGAGACCCACCCCAACGTCCTTTTAACACTTTTCCACCCCTATGACCCCGGGTTAAATAGTGGGATAGGATACTTATAGGATAATTATTTATTATTAGGTACGTGGTCAAGTAGGTAGATAGACGATGAATCAATATAGTAGCAGCGCCAAGTCGACAACCCTAGCGCGCCACTCCGCGCCAGACAGCGACAGCGTTATGTGTTAGAAAAGAACGGGAACTGTTAGGTTAATATCGCATTAGGCACTGAGTGCTTATGCAGGTTGAATTGAACTTTATTGCTTAGTACCAAGAGTCGCAATTTCAATAAATTGGTTTGAAAAGTGAAGCTTCTGTACGTTAGTACTATTTATTATTCTGTGCCTAAAGCCAAGTGTTCCAGTGTACGCGCGTGTGTGTAGGCTTACATTTTTGCATCTATAAAATAGTAGATGGATTAGGGATGTGAGTAGCATTTTTGATTATTAAGAAGGTGTTTTTTACTACAGGTTGCCTATTAATGACGTCATAAGAAAACTTTGGATAAATGCCGTTGGACGGCCTAGTTTGATTTAGCAGAAGTACCATCGTATTTGTTCACGTCATTTTGAGAAAGACTGTTTTTTAAAGACAGAAAGCACCTGGCTTCGTTTAAAACCGAAAGCTGTGCCTACATTACATTTATGCCCGGACATTGCACACCCGGTAGAATAATTTATCCATAACTAAACAAAAAGTGTGTAATTTGAGTTTGAACATATTAATAAAATATAATAATTACAACGATTTAAATCTACCTACTTCTATATTATTTATCATATTAGTGCTATCTTGACTGATCAAAGACGTCTTGCCTTGTAGTCCGCTACATAATATTCTACCATAAAATATAATATTCTTTCACATTCACACAACATTATCTGGTCCCAAACTAAGCATATCTTGTACTACGGGTACTAGACAATCGATAAAAAAGCATATATACTTTTCTGTAAATATATTACATATTATACATAGTACAGTCAGCATCAAAAGTCGATGACCACATTCAGATTTTCAAAATCAATGAACATAATATCACCCATAAATCGCTCAACAAGAAGGGCGCCAGTATTGAATGAACATCATTAAAGTTCAAAACTAACTGAACACTACTTGTCAAAGGTCACTGATTACCATTTTATCGTGATTTTTTTAGTACTGTCTGTCTGGCAAGTCTTTGCAAAGCGCTGTCCGGCGTCAACAGCAAAAACTACAATTTCAATATTTTAGTTGTTTACTTCTACGACTTAAATAATTATCGACACATACTAAAGTTAGACATTTGACCAAAAATATTTATCGATAAATCATCACTGTTACAAACAACACTCGGTTTCCTACCTCTATGTTTTGTCTACTGTTTGCCTACCACGAGGCTGCTATAAGAGCGTGCTGCTAAACCTATCGACAGCTCTTTCTATCATACTGCATGTGCCATTAGAAAGAAGATATCAATCATAGCAACCGCTGTTGTTATTTAGTGTTACTTCTATGCCTTAGGTTATATTTCTTTGATAAACTTTACTAACTAACTATTAATAGGTAGGAACCTATTTCCATAGATTTTCTAAAAGCGCCCTTATCGGATAGTAGCGATCGATAGAGGGCGCATTAAGGAAATGTATGAAAATTGTTCCCCTTTACTAGTCTATCATCAATGTAAATTTCGTACTAGACCCTCGGATTGGGTTCTAATTCAATCGTAACTATAAAAATCATAAACTAAGTCGACGCGCGACGGTATGAATTTGAACGGAATCTGCGTGATTTTAGAAAATAAGTCATATTGCTTTACGAATAAGGTTACAATTTAATTGAACTAAAAATCTACATTTACGTCGATGGTATAAATTCAAACTGATGATTCTAAATGTTTTCGGATATTATAACGATCAGCAATTTTTGACAAAATGGTGTTCAGTGACCTTTGACGAGTAGTGTTCAGTTAGTTTTGAACTTTAATGATGTTCATTCAATACTGGCGCCCTCCTTGTTGAGCGATTTATGGGTGATATAATGTTCATTGATTTTGAAAATCTGAATGTGGTCATCGACTTTTGATGCTGACCAAACATCGACATAAAGTATAATTATTTTGGCTCATGCGTTTTGTTAAGCTAGAGAGCGTTTTAATATAAGAAGAGGATGAGAAAATGAATGGGATTTATGGAGAAGCTTTCAAGCTCAGCCTTTTCTGCCTTTTTTCTCTAGCGTTGGGAACCCTTAGGTGTTGTCTGTGCTGTATAACAGTGCGATACTACTTATATGGATGACACACGTCAAAAAATGGTCAGGTCTATCAACCATGTGTCATGAGTCCTTCTATATCTCGACCTGTAATAGAATTCGGGAATGATAGAGAATGTCCACAAGAATTTCCAAATTAATACCATAATTTCTCTTGGACGTGATTTAATCCTATTGGACCCAGTAAGACCTAAAGAATTTGAAGTCCCATAGTGACTATCACACAGAATGTTTGGTCGATGGCAAGATGCATAAATATTTTTTCGAATAATATAATTTTCGAGGACCAAGGTTTGTTAAATGTTCTCGCGAATGAAATATAAACAACAGCAATTAATATACTTTGCTTATTTCTAAAACTTCCCACGGTGCAAGGTGGACGGACGCGCGCGGCACTTTTGAAGTTACCCGTTTGTCCGGGAGTACGCCCTGCATTCCACTGCATAATAGACCCTGGTGTCCAAGGTCATCCACTACTTTCACAGTAACAACAACGCAGAAAAACGCAAAGAATACCAAAGCGGGGAAAAGCAGAAAGTTGTGTCGTCCAACGACCAAAATGAGACTATCCCTATATAGGATGACTAGAGGACGCCAGCAGCTACGCCTGCATTTTTTTTAAATTTACCCGTTTTGGCCGATCCCGTGGGAATTTCGGGAAATCCCTTCTTAGTGCACCCCTAGGGTCCCCAAGGAACATACGTGCCAAATTTCAGCTTCCTGCGCCCAATAGTTTCGGCTGTAGCGTGTCTGTCAGTCAGTCAGTAACGCAAGGATTTTATATATTAAGATAGAAGTGCTTGAAGCTAGAGCCATTACATACACCCCAATGTCTATTCACCCATAGCAAAAAAGCAGGCAAACTCTGCAATGCAATCATCATCTTCTTGCCCTGGTCCCAATTTATTTGGGGTCGGCGCAGTACGTCCTTCGCTTCCATTCTTTTCTGTCGCCCGTCATCTGATCATTTACCCCTTCCATTTTCATATCCATCCTCACACAGTCCATCCATCTTTTTCTTGGCCTCCCTCTGCCTTTCCATCCCTCTACCTTCATATTCATCACTTGCTTACCAACATACATATCATCTCTTCGCATAATATGTCCATACTAAGCCAAACGACTTCCTTTCACTTTCTCATCTATATGCGCCACTTTGAGACTACCTCTCACGTATTCATTCCTAATCTTATCGATTCTCGTAACTCCACACATCCATCGCAACATTCTAATTTCTGCCACATGCAATCGTTTTCATCCATCTTCTTAGTAGCCCAACACTCAGCTCCATATAATACGACAGGCCTTATAACCGCCTTACATATGCGTCCCATGATTTTCAAAGGCATTTTAGGATCGCATATTGTGCCCGAGACCTGTCGCCATTTCATCCATCCTGAGTTGATCCTTTGCCGAACATCTCGGTCAATTTCGCCGTCGTGTTGCAGGAGTGAACCGAGGTAGGGAAAGTCGGAGCATACCTACTGGTAGGGGTATACCGTCGAGTGTGACCGGGATTGGACTAGAGAGGCCGCCAAAGTCACAGAACATATATTCGGTTTTGGTTCTGCTCTAACTCTCCAATGCAATGTTTAATAAAATACTTAGTAAATTTTTTTTGCTAAAGAGTGGCACATCTAATTTTCTCAGATATATTGTTAGGGGTAGGGTAAGTAAGAGTTCGCGCAAACCTTTTTCAATACATTGAAACAAAAAGAGGTCTCATTCCAATCCAAAAATTCCAAATTGTCTTTCGGGATATATACCAAGTGAGACTTAGATCGAAGTAGATCCCCAGTTTTTCTTTTCGATTTAGACTAGCTTCCCAAAATGATTAACTTACTTTTTATAGACCCACGCCTGTATCCTAGTTGGGATAGGCAGAGGTATAATATTAAACCCACATTTCGTCAAATTAAGAATTAAAGATCATGTAATTGAGGGGCGGGCCTATTGCCGTTACCGGGAATATTGGCAGACTCCGTGCTTCTACCACAGATACTGTGCTTCTGCTAAGAATTCGGAAAAAACTCAGTAACTCTTTTGTCCACACAGTTATTACCTGCCTACTTGACTTTTTACAGTTTTTTGCAATTCGGTGGGCAGCGTTCGGATAGTTTACGGCTTATCTTGACATCCGATATCTCGCACTATCTTGAGACTAAAGTTCTTGACTAGTGTGTGTGTTTTTTTTTTGTTTTTTTTTTCACGCACCCGTCATCACAGGATGTTGTCTCCTACCGTCCTACCAAATGGAACGCCCTTTTATACCGTGGCCTTTCTTACTCCTTTCAAGATTTTTCTGTTCTAAACATTCTGCCGTATATTCAATCATTCTTTCACTCACTCTCTTTCATAACTAAGTAGAGGGGGTTACCCACATCCTATACCTACTTTTTTGTTTGTTTAGGGATTTTAGCCAGGGTTTTTTTATTATTTAAATTTGTGCCCATTTTTTATTTGCTTCCCTTATCTGAACATACAATTTCTTATTTCTAATTAACTTACACTAGCTTAATCTTATTAACTAATTCTAGGGTCTTATTTTTATCTTACATCTAGTATTTTTGTTCATTACTGCACATAGCTTTTTGATGTTCTTTTGCACTGAGAATTTGAATCTGACTCGTGCCTGGTATACTAATTAATTTATTTAACTAATATCTATTTTGGTATGTTACAATGTGTATAGCAATATACCTGGGTGGTTTGAAAAGTTCTCGGCCTAGCCAAGATTTGAAGGTAGTATATAAAAAAAGTTATACTCATTTGATAGCTTGATTCTTTGTTTAATCGTATGTCAAGTGCCATTGTGATAGGTTGCGTAATTATTTTACTACGATTTTTCGTTCGCGCGAATCTGCTCGTCTCCCAAAAAATGGAAAAAAGTGAAATAAGAGCCGTGATTAAAAACTTCGTCAAAAAATATGACGCCAAGTCAAATCAAGGAAGATATGGATAATACATTACGTGAATCTGCGCCTTCATATTCCACAGAAAAAAGTGAGCAGCTTTGTTCAAACAAGGCAGAGAAAGCGTCGAAGATGACCCGAGGAGCGGCAGGCCGTCGACGTCCACCACGCAAGAAATCATTGACAAAATCCATAAAATGGTTTTAGAAGACTAAAGGTTGAAAATTCGTGAAATAAGTAAACTGAGCGAGTATATCATATTTTAACCAACGAACTAGGAATGAAAAAGGTGTCAGCAAGATGGGTGCCGCGTTTGTTAACCGCCGAACAAAAGCTCAACCGGGTTGAAATCTCAAGAGAAAATCTTGCGTTGCTTCGATCAAATACTAGTGACTTTTTAAGAAGATTTATAACCACTGATGAAACTTGGATTCACCACTATATTCCTGAGACAAAAGAGCAGTCGAAACAGTGGAAACATAGTGATTCTCCGCCACCGAAGAAAGCCAAGTCGCAAAAGTCGGCAGAAAAAGTGATGGCATCAGTGTTTTGGGATTACAAGGGAATAATTTTTATTGACTACCTTCCCAAGGGACAGACTGTAACAGGTCCATACTACGCTAACCTGTTAGATAAATTAGCAAAAAAAAATTGCGAAAAGCGGCCGGGATTAGCCAAAAAGAAAATCCTCTTTCATCAGGATAAAGAACCGGCGCACAAGTCAGTTGTTGCAATGGCTAAGCTCCATGAACTCCATTTCGAAGTATTAAACCATCCCCCATATTCGCCTGATTTAGCACCATCGGACTATTTCCTGTTCCCTAAATTAAAAAAATACCTGGCTGGAAGAAAGTATTCCACAAACGAGGAGGTGGTAGCTGAGGCGGAGCGGTTTTTTGAAGAGTTAGAGGAATCGGCTTATAAGAGCGGCATAGAAGCGCTGGAGCATAGATTGAATAAGTGTATTGAGACTAGGGGAGAATATGTAAAAAAAAAATATTTTTAATTTGTTTTATTTGTTTTTATGGTCGGGCCGAGAACTTTTCAAACCACCCTCGTATAACAGAACATACCTCACCTAGCAATTCGTTCTTTGTCAACTTTACTTGCTTCTTTAATGACCTTCACAAGTCTGTCCCCGCCCATCTCCGATCCCGTCCTTGTTTCCCAACCCATGTTCCATTTGTTCGAAGCGGTCCTTCCGGTCCGCTGATCCGTCTTTGCCTTTCCTCCTCCGTGTGCGTTTGGCCAGAGCAAATTCATCTTGTTCTGCCAAGATTCAGCTGGTGGTGCATCTTTTGCCTTCACCGCCAGGAGGTAAAGGAAATTCGGGTTTTTCACGGTACGGTTCTTCATCTGCTCCGGTATGTTGGGTGTTGGCGGTATTGTGCAATATGTGGCCAATTTCCATTGTTTCCTATGAAAGTCTGGCCGATTGGCCTCTGCGTTTAGCACTATCAGCGTGTGGGAGCCCTCAGCAGTACGCTATGGATGCCCTAGCCAGTTTGTCCCACTTTTGCCTGACCGGACACGAAGTGCTGAATGCGTTGTAGTCACCGGGCGCAAGTCCTGCATTGTGGCAGTTTATGCAGTTGAGGAGATGGCCATCCGTGTAGTCCGCACATTCATGCCTTACGTGGTTACCTAGGCAGTGGCAGCAGCTGTAGTCAGCTTCTTTACAGTGCTTCCGGCCATGGCCAAAGCCTAGGCAACGCGTGCACTGTACGAGTGGGCTCTGGTCTTCAGCCCTCACCCGCTGCAGGTCCACATAGGCATACCCCCTTCCTGTCACACGCTGCCACACTACAGGCAGCACGCTGAGCACAACGTGGGCAGTGAGCGGGTTCCGCGCTCTCCATCTGTACCGTACTTGTACCTTAGAGTTCTCATCGCCGACGCCGTGAAAGGCATCCCTATTCTGGTTCCGGAACGCCGTCAGCAGCTCCTCGTCAGAGTGCACGCTGAGGACGTCCCTGAGAACCAGCATCGGGTCCTTGTTCTTCACTTCGTCGACGGTGAGACCCTGCGCTCGCTCTTCGATCCGCTGTTTTAACTTCTGCCGTTCTTCCCTCGTGCCCACTCCCATGACGACTTTCTGGTCCTTTGCTTTGCGTTGTCAATGATGATCTACGGAGCCGGGGCGTGGTCGCTAACTGTGGGCCTAAATGAGGAGCTCATAGCTCTTCAAAAAGCTAGCCTAATATGGTACTGGGCAAGGCACATAGCGCGAACAACCGATTGGGATAGCAGGGTTCTGAAGTAGCGAACACGGACCTGACGATGCAGCAGGGGTAGGCCTCCCACAAGGTGGACCTCTGGTTAAGATTGCGGGAAGTGGTTGGTTGTGGGCGGCTCAAGATCGGTTTGTGTGGAGAATCTTGGCGGAGGCCTGTGTCCAGCAGTGAAAGTCTCTGATGGCTAACATGGTATGGATAGTCATAAAACAAGTATTTATAAGTGAAGCTTCTAATCATATAAGCTTCACTTACACTTTATGACTTCATCCAAGTCACACAAGATATTATATAAAACTAGCTGACTCAGCGAACTTCGTCCCGCCATATACTTTTTTAATATTTGCAACTTTTTGTGAATCTAAACCATTCTCAAGTCCCCTTGAACACACACAAAAAATTTCATCAATATCGGTCCAGTCGTTTAGGAGAAGTTCAGTAACATACACACCCACACAAGAAATATACATATACACTAGCTTTTGCCCGCGGCTTCGCTCACGTAAATTCGGGGCTCTCTAGTTAAAGTATATCATCTATGTTCGGGGTAGCACAAATCTCTTCATTGGGCGGAAACTTCTATAATTATTGTCGTTTTAACTCTTTAAGAATGTCAGCTCTTGTAGCGTGGTGGCTCTCAACAACTCTTAAAGAAATATTACTGCAAAAAGTATTTACACTTACAAACTACTTAGTACTAAGACGTAGTACTCAAAATGTTATCCGGTATCTGTGATGTTTCGCTAGAGTGGTCAATATGGCGACTGTGATTTGTCTGTCAGAACCATTAGAATTTAACAAAATACTCGACAATCTGAATTTTGTGGATTTATGTTGTCGACTCGAAATCTTTTTTTTATGTTTTATTATTCAGGTAAGGTTTCGATGTAATCCTTGACGAAATTATTGATATATAAAATTTGACACTGCGATAGCAGCGCAGTCCGTCGGTTCCAATGTGAAACATTCCAAAATCCACAATTACTTACAAATTAAAAATTAAGTAAAAAATTTTTTTCCAGTGGACTAAATTGTGAATCTAAACTATTCTCAAGTCCCCTTGAACAAACACAAAAAAAATATCAAGATCGGTCCAGTCGTTTAGGAGGAGTTCAGTGACATACACACGCACACAAGAAATATAAACATATTATAAAGAAGATAACTAGTTAATGTTACTAATTCAGTGTCAATTATTACTTTATCTAAATTGAGAATACATTATATAAAAAAGCTGTTCAATATACCTACATAATATCTGTGTTTATTACTATAATTGTGACATAAGTATATACTATATAAAAGCTTTTCGCATCATCAAAACTTTCTATCTTTTCAGTCTGTCCATCCTAAGTTTGCCTGGAAGAGATTGCACTTTGCGATAAGGCCGCCCTTGTGCATTTGATATGTATGTTAATGTATGTTAAACACTTGAGTCGTTTACACCAAATTTGTACCAACATTTGCCCAATAAATAATTATCTATCTATTATATCTATCTATCTGTATGAGGAAGGGTATCTTCATTTTTGCCGGTATCAACGCTTCACAGGTCTAGGTGGGCCCAAATGGGTATCTTTGCAATGAATGCACACAGTACAACACAATGTTTATTCGAGGACACAAAATACAGTATCTTCACAATCTTTATATGCACACGTGGCTCGGATGGATAACTTTTGGAAACGCGGCGAAGTCGGACGTAAATAAGCCACACTCGTTTTCTCCGCTGTGTCTGTCGCCAAAAAGTGTCCGTTGACAGCTTCACGTTCGCTTATAAACAACTTCTTCTCCTTCTTTTTTTTTTGTGGCAATCTGCCGATACTTTCAGCAATTTCTGCCAATATCAAGTTATATACTTATACAAGTTCTAAATAAAAATCTAAAATCTTGCCATTTTGTTCACGTTACATATTTCTTGACTATAAACAACTTATAAAACATTTAATAACATTGACAGCTATCAACTGCCGACTTCAGTGTTGCCAACCGTCGTATCCGAATACGCCCAAATCTTTTAAGATTTGACGTTCCGTTTTCCAATCTCCGACATTTATATTACGTAATTATTTATGTGTATAACCACATGTACCAGTATTCATATGCGAGTATTTTTTATTTAAACAGATTTATAGTATAAATGTTACACTTAACCGCTTTTAAAATAGCAAAATCATCAAAAATATATATATATAAGAATACTTATTTTGATAACTTTTTAGATGAAAACAATTGCGTTTCAGAGAGGTTGGACTAGTAATAGAGACCGCATTAAAATAGCAACCTTACCCAATATATGCACCTCACTCTGACTTATGATTTTTTTCTCACGTAAGAGAAAGATAAATACAATGTAATTTCGAATCTAGTTTCGAATCTTCGAACATTCTTCGAAATTGTCGTAAATATTTACTAGACTAGTGATGTGCTTACTCAGTATGAATTTCGATAAAATATCGATAATGTTTGCAATAAATCCTTAGATTTGGTTTACTCAGAATGAATATCAATTGAATGTTGATAAATCCTCAGATAAAGTAAAATATGTGAATAAATACAACTTATATTTAAACACTAGTAAATAAGTTACGATAAAAAATATATTTTTAAATTACCTTTTTAAGATGAATAAAGCAATTGATATACCTACATGATATCACTAATAATCACTACCTATATGCAATGATAGGGTCAATGACGAGATCATTACCACATAATGGTTTTCGAATACAAAACAACGTTACATATTTCAGACTTTTGGACGTTATATGCTTATTATTTAGCAAATTATCACGATCGTCAAGTGTTTGTCTAAAATCTTCCAAGCTAAATTGGGCCTTCTGAAATTGAAGGGAGGCACGATCCCAGTATGCTCGGTTACATAATTATTAATTATATTTAATCACCAATCGAGGGCAGGCTGCAGTAATAAGTGAGTTAACTAATACGTAGATTAGAAATTAAATTTAACTTCAGGGTCAATTTAAAATAAAATATTTCACACATAATGAATCACATTTATTTAATGTAAAATAGAAAAAGCTCAGAACAGAAAAAACATTAGAAATAGTATGCACCCAAATTACTATAGAAACCGCTGTCGCCAAACTCACACAAGTAAACCGATAATCATATATTGCACTACAAAGAAACAATTCGTTTGATTCGTAGTTTAAGTTTATTCAAAACTAGCCTACTTCACAGATTTGGAAATAAACCCTGCTGACCTACAAATAAGATTTATTTTGCTTTAGCGGCAGAACGTATTTACGATCTATACTCATACTAGATTCGATTTACGAGTCAATTCCGCTACTCAACCATAGATGGCGGTTTTCTCAATTGTAGCAATTATAATCTTAATTGCGTAAGGCATATGGTTGACATTTGCGTGATTAGTCGGTTTCTGCTTCTACTCGGTTAAGGCCGTACCACGTAGCACATTGGATTACTTTATCGATATCGATAGATGATGCGATATTTGGTTCAATATCGCAAAAAATAAGACTTGTCGGGAGTATATTTTTTTTATTTGGCACACAAACAGTTGTACATTTTAAATCATCTTACAGACTTTGGAGAATGAGGTATGGTAGGTAGAAATAATATTCTTGACTCCAGGATTCAGAATAATTTATTCGTATTACATCGCTGTATATATACAAAATTTCCAAATAATCATAGCTAATCTAAACACAGATAAATAGAATGTAAAATGTTTAAAACAATTAACCAATTAATTTAGAGCACAATCGGCCAATAATATTCGAGTTGAGTTTACGCAAGTAATTCGCCAGGTATTACATATTATATCGCGCGAGCATTTTCGCGCGCAATTGAGAATGTACCTATACAGGCGCCGTACGCGCGGGCGACTCATTTGACGTCACGCGTCAGCTTGTACGGCGGGCGTCGACGTAATGATATTAATTGAAGAGCGAAGATTTCTTGAAGTCGTCGTCAGCGTGTATATCTTCGAGTTCGCTAGAAAACTCTTCTTGTTTCTATTTGGCACAAAAGTCTATAAAACTGTTCTTTTCAGAACAGCAACAAAAGTCCTTGAACAGTCTTGTCACTAAGTCCTTTTCAGGGCTGTATGTATCCATGTTTCTATTTACAATTTACAAAAGTCACTGTAGGGACTGCTAGGTATAGGTTAGCCACAGGACAAAAGACTGACAGACAAGTAGTTATAAAATTAAATAAAAGTGCTGTTATGTATGCATGTCTTTCATAAGACTTATGAAAGACATGCATACATAACAGCATTTTTAGTATTCACAATAAAGACTACAAGGTAATGAAAAGAATATCTAAATAAAAAAATATTTATTGCCCTTGAAATAAAATATATTTGTTGAGGAATTGGCGTCTGGAAAGTTTCATTTTTAATTTTAACAAATGGTGTATGCGAACATTTACATACTTTTCAGCTATTGCCTTCATCAAATCGGTAATGTGATTGGACGCAGGAAATTCGCCAATTTGATGGGAGGCAATATCGTTAAATAAAAGAGTTCCTATGAACTTTCTCATTATTTGTGCTATCGCCACTTCTTTACGAAAAACTATCATGTCAACGTTTTTTTAAAATGTTTCCGCTGTTTGGCATATATTAAGGACATCTGGCGAAGGATACAACAAACCACCCTGATCTTTTGCAATGATGAATTTGTGGAACCATTGAAAATGATGTGTCACTAATGCATCAGCACAGACATCACAGTTATTTTTTTTATTAATATTCGAGCAATGTAACCAGCAATATGGCCTATTGCTTGATTACTAAAATCAGAAAAGTGCCCTCCTAGTTCTTCAATTTCTGAATCATCCTCAATTACTTCGTATTGTGACAAATCTTGAACTACGCTACTTCTATTTATTCTTTCAACAGCTGACGAACAGTTTAATATTGATAATTCTTCTAAAGCAATACCATTGCCTCTGTTAGTATCTTTTAATTGGACATGGATTCATATTTTTTTATAGGCAGATGTAAATTGTCTGGCAGTGGGGTTATTGTTTGCTCCACCCTGTGCCCTAATATTGCAGAAAAAAAGCTCCAAGTGATCCTGACTTAGTTTGTAAAATGGTAAATATATCAAAGTTTTGGTTTTAATCAAACTTGAATATAAATGTTCTAAGGCTTTGATACACCTCAAAAAGCCTAAGAATCCGGTTTTTCTCCTACTGCTTATTAAATACGTACCATTTTTCATTCTCAAATTCCTTATATATTCCGATGCTTCACCCAAGAAATCAAAAATTTTGTTCGCGTTATTTTCATTTAAAGCTTTTTTAAAGCCGAATAGATGTAAATTTCGTGAATTAAAAACATCAAAGAGGTTATTGCAAGTAATCAAAAACTTGTCGGTAAGCTCGCTGTCATGAAACGAGTTTATGCCCGATTGTCTACAAAATTTTACAGCTTCCGCTACACTTATACTGAATAGTTGGGTAGCTAACTTTACTTTCATTCTTTCGTTATGGAAGTTAATATGGCGATCTCTTAATTTATTTGATAAATGAAAGGTTGTGTTGTATTGTATTTTATTTAGTTCAACGAGATGTTGCCATTGAATTTTATTTCCATCTTTGTCTACAAGAATTTTGTACATTTCTAATGTGTTTCTTAATAATTTAATCATATGACAGGGATCTAAAACTGCAACTATTGGGTCTTCGGTAACAGGATGTTCAAATTTTACATTTTGTTCTTCGAAGGAGCAACCTAAATGTTTTGCCATAGAAATATTTGCCGCACAACCGTCAAAAGTTAGAGCAACTACCCTAACGCCAGCCTTGTGAATTAATTCTAAACAAAGTTTTACAAGGTCAGCGCGCTGTTCTCCACTTACACCATCTACTAAAAAGTAACCAACAGGAACTTTTAAATTACAGTTGATCGCAGTAACTAAAAATACCAGGGCTTCTTTTGCCTCCGCCAAGTGATCACCTTCTACTTCAGTGCCCATATTCACGTATCCATGAAATTTGCGCCCGTCCCATTCTACACGGCGACGTATACTCATTTCATCCAGTACTAAGGTGGCTAATAATGGGTGATTTGACAACTCAGTTTTTTGTTTCAAAGCTGCTAATGCCTCCTTGGTAAATCCAGGCTCTCCTCCGACTTTTGCGTACCAATTCTTTAGTGTGCGGGTATGTGGTAAGCTTGTATGCAAAGTTTTGCGCACGTAATCATATGCCTTAAGAGAGTAATAATGTAATGTCAGGGCAAAACTGCACAATGCTGGCGAATACTTTCTCCTCGATATAACTCCCGATTCCGTGTTACCAATTTCTCTAGCGACCAATTCTTGAACCTGTTAAAACATATATTTAGTTTTATATATTCACATTTAATTCTATCAATATATATCATGAGTAAAATTATTTTAAACTAGAGGACGCCAGCAGCTACGCCTGCAATGTTTTAAAATTTACCCGTTTTGGCCGATCCCATGGGAATTTCGGAAAATCCCTTCTTAGTGCACTCCTACGGTCCCCAAGAAACATACATGCCAAATTTCAGCTTCCTACGCCCAATAGTTTCGGCTGTAGCGTGTCTGTCAGTCAGTCAGTAACGCAAGGATTTTATATATTAAGATGATGATGATAATAAAAACAAACCTCTAAATTGGTATTTTTGAGGCAATCCAAGTTTTCCTTCGCCATGGCAAATTTTTCTTCCAATCTCAATATTACTTCATCAATATTTTTATTTTCTTTTTAAGCCTTCGATTTTTCGATTGTAATCGTTTAATTTTTAGACGTTGGCTTACAATTTTTTCTTTGCAAAATCTTAGCTGGCCTATTAATTTCTTTTTCTTCGGTGTTGAACATTCTGAACTACCCATTGCATTTATATTTTCAACCGTTTCATCGACGTCAGCGGAATTAAAATTAACAGGAATCACGTCCTTTCCTTTCTGTATAAAATTTTGTTCAACTTCTAAGCATTTGTGAAGTCGACTCCTTTTAGGATGTGACTTAAAGTCAGAGCTCTCCGAATCACTTTGTCTTTTTGAAGAACCTGCAGTGACCTCATTATCATTTTGCGGCTGAAACCAAAATATTGAACATGAAAATATATACCAAAACGTAAATTAATAAGTGTATTTATCAATTAAATTTAGTCAGTCAATCATCATCATCCTCTTAGCGTTATCCCAGTTTCAATCTGGGGTCCGCTTTCTAGTCTAACCGGATTTGGCTGAATATTAGCTTTTCCACGGAGCGACTGCCTGTCTGACCTCCGCAACCCGAAGGGATAGTGATATTCCATGGTTTAGACTAGTGTCAGTTTATTTAGAAGGTACTGACGCCCTGTAACGACTGTCAAAGATCTTCATGACAACCGGGACCGACGGCTTAACGTGCTCTCCGAGGCATGGAACAAGCGATAATTAACAATTTAATACGCACATAACTCCGAAAAGTCATTGGTGCGCGCCGTGGATTCGAACCCGATACACTCTGCATGGCAGTCTGTTGGTATATCCACTCGGCTATCGCGCCTTGCCTTGCCTTAGTCAGTCAATGTTCATACAAATTAATAACATGTAACACGTGTGTTGTTAAGTAGCATATCAAATATTTTGAATAGTTATTGACAGTGATGAAAATAAAAAATGATTACTTACTTGATAAAAAAACTTAACAATTTTCATTGATGGAAGCGCAGCAGGTTTCGTATATCTATATCCTTTACTTGATATTATAAAATCATCTTCTAAAAAATGCTCAGAGCATATCGTGCTTGATTTGGTTGGCATCCAATTAACTCTACCCGTTGCATCTATCTATTTTCCTTTGATGCTTGTATCTTTAGGAAATCTAAAAATATTTTAAATGATGTTAAGAGGACCTACTAATGCTTATTTAGTGATCAATGCAACGCTAGTTAAACATTGCATTGATCACTAAAGAACAATGGCAGAATTTGGTCTGGGTTTGTTGTGGCGACCTTAAACTTCATATGAACAAAACAAATTGTTTTTTTTTTCTACGATTTTTAATATTTTCACTTTGTCTCGTTAAAGCTGGAGTATTTTAAGATGATAAAAAGCATTCCAATTGATTACAAATACTTGATTGTTGCCATGGACAATGGTGTGGCAGGAATAGACGTGAGTGCTATATCCGTATCGATTATTAAATAAGTAATCGATACGATCGACCTTTATAGAGTTGGTTTGGTTTAAAATGCAGTTACTTAATATTACGTGAGTGAATAAAGCCGACCTTATACTTGGATTATAATGTAATACTTAATAATAATATATAATAATACTCGTAACATATGCTACTACATACACACAACACCACCTAAGCAGAATTTGTACTATGGGTACTAGACAATGGATAAACATACATATATACTTTATTTTTAAATACGTACCTACATATTATTAAATTATTCATTGAAACACCCACCCAAATAAACAATTTATTAAAATAAACATTTCGTAAATGATTTATTTCCGTGTTTCGATATCAATCGATAATTTTTATATTCGACTTGACCACATCACTAAATGAGTAGCGCGGAATTTTCGAGAATGTTCTATTGAATAGAATCAATCCAAAATAAACTTTATCTTCGTTGTATAAGGTTCATTTTTACTAACCGTTATATTGGATATTAGTTAATTGAAACAAATTAAGACTTTTATTGAAAACAATGAAAATTGTACTTACCGATGGTACGAAACACATTCATTTTTAAGATTTCTTCTCCTGTTATCATTTTTGCACTCCAAAACGGCACAAAACGGCATAGCTATAGAAATGTGAATGTGTCACGAAACGAGCAACTCGACGCGATGTAAGAACGTGACTGGGGCCAGTTAAGCGTTACAACGCTTAATTGTGACACGCGTGCCACGCCTACTTACTATTTCCAGTGTAATATTTTCTCTTCGGTGAGAAAAAGTCTCTGACAATGTCATTGGCTTAGTTAGAAAAAAAACTCAAATCTTTACAAAATCATATTATATATACAGGTCAAATTAATTACACGCTTATAGATACGCCTCGGTCTAAAATAAGTGAGAAATAAAATAATTTAAAAGAATTAAACCAGGAGCCCGCATGGTGAGTAAGAAAGAAAATAAAATTGTGTGCGTACTTCTAACTGGCACCGAACTTAAAAAGTGTTGTTGTTAAAAATATTAGTTTTTCTGCTGCCTAGTGCGAGCATCTTTAGATGTTGGTAAAGGCTCTTGGCGATTAGTCCATTTACTGACACAACTATCGGCACAATGATCGCCGAGTTCACATCCCACATATCGACAATCTTATGAGCTGGGACCAAATATTTGATCTCCTTCTCTTTTTCTGCTTTTACGAGATTGCTGTCATGCGATATGGTAATAACGTCTATCAATGCTAATCGCTCTGCTCGGTCGATCACTACAATATCAAGCTTATTGGCTACAATAGGTAAACCTGTCTGTAATAGACCTTTCCCAGGACAACAACGTACGACCATTTTTTCGAGAACTGAGAACAAATATTTTAAGGGTTCACAGCAGTCTACTTGTCATTTGCATGACTACAGGTTTATCATGGCTACGATTATATAATCATGATAATGACTGACACGATTAGCATCATGGTAATTTATCGTTTTTTGGCAATCTGTCGCCACTGCAAAAAAGTAGTCAATGACTACTCAGTACTCGTAGTATAGTTAATAGTATCGTCCTACATGTGAAGTCTTGCATTTAATAACACAAGCTTTAAACTTAGTTATTAGCAGCAGATGGTTTTATTTGAACTTTTATAAACACGAAAGTTTGTGATGATCGATGAAAACACTTTTCTTGAGATATATAATTATATTCAAGTATACTTATTTTTCAAAGAAATATTGCAGTATAGCTTCTATATCACAATAGTGCAAAGGCTACCTTTTTTTTGCAATAACTGTCACCCACATCGGCGAATACGTGGGCCGAAGCTAGTCTGTAAAATAAAAGTATCGATAAAGTTCTAACGTCACTATGTTTATGCGTCACATTTTTATACGAATAAATCAAAATGTCTATGAACGAAGTATCAAAGTTTCAAATGAAGTTCTATTAAATTTTGACGGGTAATGGGGCCCACACCGGAGCCCAGTCCCAGACTTTTGAGTGATGGGATTCCTCCGTCTATTTACATAATATATACACCGCTATTTTTTAATTAGTACAAAAACTTTAAGAACAGATTAGCGAAGATATTATTATCATATATGTGACGTAAGAATTTCATAATATCAATAAAGAGCAAAGTTATTATCATTTGTTTATTGTACAAAATCTCACTTAAATCATAGTCATATTTTACAATCCATTCACTAATTCATTGATAATATTCCATCCTGCTCATTCGCATTCTCTCTGTCGCACTTATGATGTAGGTAGCCATAGAAAATAAAATGAACAAAAATAATAAATGTAGGTAGTTATTTTTTAATTTTGATAATTCTACCCTCTCCTTCATACTTCATTCGGGCTTAGGACCGGTAAAATTTATCGTTTAACAAGTAATTAAATACGGAGGTATGTAATTAGAAAGCAAACAAATATCAAAATAAAAGATGGTGTTCTGGACTAAAAGAAAAGATTAATTTTGGCATATTTATGAAATTAGAATCATCTGCTATTTACAAATTATTTTATCATCATCATGTCAGCCTAGAAACGTCCACTGTTGGACAAAGGCCTTCCTCAAGGTGTGTGGAGAACACAGACCGATTTTGAGCCGCCCGCATCAAATTATTATTTACTTAAGTATGTATTATTTACTAAACTTACAAGTATTTCCATTGTCCTTCGAAATGTCCTCCACCGTTGTCAAAAGCATCCAATATGCACTGTTTTATTTGTTTGACACTGACCCGGTCACTTTTGTACACTCACAATACGATGTCCATGGGTACACAGCTGCACTCGCGATTTTCCACTCAAAAAGTACGCACGAAGCATAGCTACATACTCCCGTGATATGAACTGATATGATAGGCCATCGCGTCGGGCAAACGTAGACAAACAATTAACTTTTGCAACGTAATTAGATACGCACACTTTCGCTAGCAATTTAGTACTGTTTGTTGCATCGTCGGGGCGTGGCACAGGCGCAGAGGGGCGGGGGGTGTAGGGGAAATTTATCAATGGTTCATTTTACTATGATATTACAAGGGTCGGTCATAGTATTAGTATTGCATTTACCAATTATCACGTATTTTTGTGGACAGTTTTGAGACAGTTTTGGGACTTAGTGTTTTTATTTTTCAACTACATAAATATGATCAGTTAAAGATACTTAGTGCCCTGTTAAATTTTTTGTACTAATTAAAAAATAACGGTGTATAGTCTAAGTTGCGTTTTTAGTCCATAAAAGTAAAAACAATGTATTAACAAATAAACCAAACCTGAAACTAACCTACGAATAACATTTGAGAACGAAAATGGGAAAAATAACTATATAGCGTCCAAAAATTCCTTCGCAACTCTGTTAACTGGCAGCGAGCCCAGAAGACTGGCAGCATTGCCCCGTAGCATGGCAATGCTCATTCTCTCTGAGAAGAATAGGCCAGTTTTATCGTCACGGGAAGCATTGATAAACTCTTTTGCTAGTTCTATGTATAGAACGTTTCGACCCCAAACGGCTAAATCACGTAATTGCCAGCCATATTTTTGTATTTGCGCCGTTTGAACAGCAGCAGCGCCAGCTGATCCAGGTGCGCTTAGAAGATTTGATGGTACAAGGGTATCGACGCAGGTCACATCCCACTCCAAAGGTCTTCCCATTTTCAATTACATACTTTACATTCTAAGAAATAGTTTTAATCCCTTCATTTTGGTGTACAATAAAGAAGTAAATACCCTAATCAGAGTGAGTAAGCGTTAAAAAGGACCATGAAAAACAAGATGTTATGTGTATGACTGATGTATGTACCTATATTAAGTGTCAAGTTTGTTGATTGCGACATGTGTTGGTCCATGTGCCGTATCAGAAAACGAAAATTTATTCAATGCAAATGGCTTGCACGTCTATACATACGTAAGCTTCTTTGATTAAGGTAACATACAGAGATAAGGCCACATACAGTAAACTGTAAAAGTCGAGTAGGTAAGAATTATCTGAAGCCCCAAACTAGTCTACATTGAAAAGATAAAATCTGAGAATCTACTACATTACTTGACTTCTATTTACTTTACCTTGGTGGCAATTTAAATAGGGCCCATCTAGTGAGTTGACGAGTCACCGTCTGTCCCTTTTCGACGTACTATAAGAGTACTTAGGGCAGACGCCGGTTTTCATCCATAGTTTCCATATTCACTTATCCATTGAACACCCATCACAATCCTCCTCCTCGCGTCGTTTTCCTCATTACTGAGGGTCGTGATTCCCCCGATGGGAGATCAGTTTTTCTTTTATGATGCTCCTCCATCTGTGTCTGTCCTTGGCGACGTGAAAAGCATCATGCAGCTTCGTGTTCAGCGTTAAGCGTATTTGATCAGACCATCTTATTGGGCTGCGACCTTCCGGCCGCCTGCCATCGACTTTGCCAGTGACCATTAGCTGCTCGATGTTATGGCCATCTTTCCGGGCAATGTGGCCAAAGTGACCATTAGCTGCTCGAGGTTATGGCCATCTTTCCGGGCAATGTGGCCAAAGAACTCCAAAATTCTTCGCAGGCAGATGGTGGAGAGCCTGGTTTTGATATTGAGCTCTCGAAGGACAGACTCGTTTGTGCGGAATGCAGTCCATGGTATTTGTAGCATCTTTCGCCAGCACCACATCTCAAACGCGTCAATGCGATTACGATCGGCCTTCCTTAGCGTCCACGTTTCTGAGCCGTAGCTAAAGATGGAGAACACTAAGTAGGGAGTTAACCAGCTTAATCTTCATCTGTCGTGATATGTTGCGGTCCTTTCATATACGCTGTAGCTGGGTCATTTTCACTTTTGGCCATACCAATACGTCTCCTGATTTCCTTTTCGCAAGCGCCTGTGTTGCTGATAGTAGTGCCTAGGTAAATGAAGTTATCAACCTATTCAAGGGACAGAGCTCCCGTGATCTGGAGCGAATTAGTGCGGCCAACCATCACAATAGCCCAGAGTAATTAGTTTCCATACAAGTAGCAATAGTCCTACACCTGCTACGGCTAATCCGTAGCTGTACTTAATAGTGCTGTTATGGAGGCTCCTCAATAGGTGTCCCATCACATCCTAGATTAAAACTCTCAAAGTGCCGCTGCGCGTTGGACCTATGTCTTCGTGTACGCCTGCCAGAGGGCCGTGTACTGTTTTAACACCATATGTTAAAAAAGTACGCGTGATAGAGAATCACAAAAAAACAAATAATAATATCCTACCACAATCACACAACACCTTCCAATGTCAAACTAAGCAAAGCTTGTACTATGGGTATTAGACAATGGATAAACATACATATATACGTTTTTTTGTTAATACGTCATACCGACATACTATACATAGACACACCCAGACCAAGCCAAACATCTATATTCATGCACACAATTTTAATGTTTCGATCGGAAGGTCGCGGGTTTGATTCGAAAAATAGCTAGTCCCGTCGCAAACGAAATGTTTCTCTATTAGTTTTTCATATGTAACTAAATATTCAGTGAATGACGTTGTTAAATTATTTTCCCACGTATCCTAAATTGCTAGTTATTTTTTGTTAGGAGCTACACTGAAGAATTTAAATTGAATGAAATACTGTGCCCAACGATTTCGTGGAATGATAAGAAAGATAGGTGCTGGCTAAGATAGCTGGGCCGGCCAGTGAAGAGAGCACTGCAGTGGATAGTGTTATCTTCAAAATCACAAACAATGCGTAGAGATAAGAGATACATATTATGTAGTAGGGCTCGCCCGGGTAAATACTACCCTCTCACAGAATAAACTACTTAGTCATCATCATCATCATCCTCTTAGCGTTATCCCAGTTTCAATCTGGGGTCCGCTTTCTAGTCTATCCGGATTTGGCTGAATATTAGCTTTTCCACGGGAATCACAAGTATGTTGCTGACCAGGATGGTAAAAGGAATATAAAACGCAGTAGGATCCGGCCCTCTCACTCACCTACTTTAAGAAGTTTATTCTGATTTATTGCTTATGTTTGCTTATGAAGATCTCTGACAATCGTTACAGGGCGTCAGTAGCTTGTAAATAAACTGACACTAGTCTAAACCATGGAATATCGCTATCCCTATGGGTTGAGGAGGTCAGACACGCAGTCGCTCCGTGGAAAAGCTAATATTCAGCCAAATCCAGTTAGACTAGAAAGCGGACCCCAGATTGAAACTGGGATAACGCTAAGAGGATGGTGATGATGATGACTAAGTAGTTTATTCTGTGAGAGGGTAGTATTTACCCGGTCGAGCCCTACTACATAATATGTATCTCTTATCTCTACACATTGTTTGTGATTTTGAAGATAACACTAGTGGATAGTGTTGCAGTGCTCTCTTCACTGGCCGGCCCGGCTCAGCACCTATCTTTCTCATCATTCCACGAAATCGTTGGGCACAGTATTTCATTCAATTTAAATTCTTCAGTGTAGCTCCTAACAAAAAATAACTAGCAATTTAGGATACGTGGAAAAATAATTTGACAACGTCATTCACTGAATATTTAGTTACATATGAAAAACTAATAGAGAAACATTTCGTTTGCATCGGGCCTAGCTATTTTTCCATACTTTGTCCGTTGTAATTTTGTTTACATTTTGTAAATATTTGTAATAATTGGAAATATTATTTTGTAAAATTAACTATAGTTAAACTGAAAATTCTACTTATAACGGTTTATTTGCATTTAATTTTAATTTTCGATTCTTGTTTGTATATTGTCATTATGCTTATTTTAATTTAAGTTTATTTAATTTAAATAAAGTTTTCCAACAGTTGCTACAGATTAATTCTAGATAGGAAATAAATTTTTGGCTTCATTTTTTTACGAGGAACTTGCAATTAGTTCAGAACTCTGGATACTATGGCGCAGATCGAAAAGGTTTGGACAGAAATATTTATTAGTAGATATAGTAGGTTCATTATGTATTTTACGTATGTTATGACATAAAAAACGAAATACTAACCTATGTCGGTTTACGTATTTTAGTAACCTATGCTAATATTGACATCATTATGAGAAACAGTGACAATATATAAGTGCTAAAATTATCTAAATAATCAAAAAGTCAATGCGTTAGTAAGTAACAAAATAACTAATGCAACAATTACAATATTTAAGATTGATATGATACCTTTGGGTTGCCGAAGTCAGACAGGCAGTCGCTCTGTGGTAAAGCTAATATTCTGTTAAATCTAGTTAGACTAGCAAGCGGGATCTGGACTGGAAGTGAAATAACGCTAGGAGGATGATGATGGAGTCGTCGGCATACAAATTTAAATGTTGGGTTTTGGATTTTGCGTAAAGGAATTATAGCCTTTACGTCACAAGGAGCGGAACCAGAGACTAAAGTGGAGGATTAATGATGTGGAATATTGCAGGCGGGAGGTGATCTAAGATTGACGTTATCATACGACGGCTGATTTTGTCGCATCCCACAGCTTTATGGTGCTGATACACTTGAGCATGCACTTGTAACAGAATAGAGCGAGCATTTGCCGTTTTTAGTTTTGACAACGGTTTTTCTTTTACGTAACATTCCCAAGAATGCTTATTACAATTAGTGAAAGCTCAAGTGTACCAGCACCTTCAGATGTAATGGAGAGGATGTTTGATCTCAAAAAATGGAATGATTCATTATTAGTCTGAGGCAATCCCGCTAAGTAACAAAAAGTCCTGGTGACGCAGCGAAGTGGTAGGGGTGCATTTTGCATTACACTTGATATCTTTTAAGTAAACATAAAAGTATTGCTTATGTATTTGGTTCAATGCCAATGCATATTCAATGACTTCGTTGTATAGTAATTCTGATTTTGTTCAAGATACAAAACTGCTTCCGTGTTCCAGTGGATAGCGTTTACATTTTCTGATCGGTAGGTCCCAGCTTCGATACCCAAGTTAGAAAAAAGTGTTGCTTAGTTTGCCAAATTCTCAATAGCAGCACGGAGTCTGGCCATGTACCCGGTAATCGGTAGTCCTACGTAATAGGCTCGCCCCCTATAACGTAGGACCTAAAATTCATAATAAGGTGAAATATTGGTGTAATTGTACACCTCTACCTAACCATTCGGGGATACAGGCGTGAGTATATTTATCAAAACAAATCTTAAGATGGAGCGGCTGCTAACGCTACAAACTGTGTAGTGCGCCTTGTATATAGTTCGTAGCGTTGGCAGAACATCAACAATAGTTTGTGTAGGCGCAGTGCAACAGTCGTCTCCCCACACCATACAGTTAGGTCAAATTAATGTAGTTTATTCATAAGTAAATTTATTACTGCCTTCGTGGTCCAGTGGATAACGTAGGTATGCGACTGCTGATCGGGGGTCCCGGGTTCGATTCCCGGGTCGGGCAAAAGTATTACTGGGTTTTACCGAATTTTCAGTAGCAGCACGGAGTCTGGTGATGTGCCCGTTTACGGCAATAGGCTCACCCTTTATTACGTGGAACCTTAAAATTCATGGCAAAATGTGGGTGTAATATTACACCTCTGCCGACCCCTTCAGGGAAAAAGGAGTATATGTATAAAAAAAAATATTACGTGGTAAAGTATATATTTCGATCTTTAGAATTATTATTTATTTTACTACACACACATCATAATTATTAAGAAAATCCTACAATTTTGTAGTCTTCTGACCATTCACACAGTTTCCTCCACTCTTTTTCTTTCAGTATATTCTCAGCGACAATCTCCTTAAATTTAGAATATTTGCAGAGTTTTCCACATCCTTTCACTTGGAGGTAAGTTACTTCATACACGTCGGGAGTTCTCAGGTAAATGGGCTGGAAAACATAAGTGTTAGTGATTATTCTGTTAAGTCTGAGGCTTAAAAGCAAAACCACGGCCCAAGACGGCAAATCGTTGGATATAACCGGTATAAAGCTAGGGCGATAACGATGACTATTTAAGAATCTGTACTAAATATGCCGTGTCTATGATATTGTTACGGATGGGGTAACGGGATTGCAAGGAAACACCGAGTAGCACTGATGACACTTTATTCAACTTCACACACACGACGCGTCGTTCAATATCGACGTGGACAGCACCAACACTAACGTCTTTTGCACTGCACTATGCTTTCGTTTTACTTTATTTCACTACTACTTCTTTCTTCCTTTTACTTCTTCCTTTTCTTCTTCAATTTACCACTCCTCAACTTAAACTGGCGCTCAGTGCGTCCACACCGCCTTGTATACCCCTGGAAATGTTCTAGATCCGCTCATTTCGATTGTCATTTCATTATTCAATTGTTTTCCCATCTACTGTCTCTTTTTAACCTTTCCATTTCTTCCTGAAGTTTCTAGAATTTTCTAATTTTACTCGATATATTTGAATTAACTTTTTTTAAATATTTGCCAAATATTCATAAACATTTTCCGAATTTCATAAAAAAACAAAATCCACATAATTGTTATGACTGGGATTTGAACCCACGCCCTCAGAACGTGAACGGAATGTGTTATCCGCACGGCAGTTGACAGTTTCACATATGACACTGGCCGTCACAATATTTTTGCTCCTTGATAATTATATTATATTACGTAAACTTATGAATAATGATACAAGCCAGTTTAAATTTCGGCCAATAAAGAGATTAGAAAATTATGCCTATGAGAAATATAACTTGAGGAGGGTCTTTTAATTATTTTTGTAGTAGGTAAGTATTGAGATTGTAAGTATTGAGTATGAAGTTTAATAAAGGTCAAGATACGATAGTTTAAGTTCAAGTGGCATATTTTTGTCAGAAATAAAAAAGTTATTAAAGTGGGCTACATCTAATACAAAGTTTATTTTATTTGTAGCTTTACAATTTTATATCAGTCTATCATCATCAGTCGGGCACGGGCCTATTCTCACTGTGAAAAAGGTGTATCTGTCTATAAATGTAAGAAACTCACTACAACGATAAGCTGTCCAGTTGCGCGATCTTTTCGTAATTCCAAAGCATACGCCGCACCAAATTCGGACATTCCCTGCAGCTCCACTTTAGTGACGCTCATGAAAGTAATTACGTTGATGTCGTGAGTTGAATAGATGTGCACTCTCGGCATATCATTTCCAGCTATTAAACCGTTTGCTGCGACGAAGAACTCGTTCAGAAGCACTCCTGCAATTTGAATAGAGATCATAGTATGGTATTATAACTTAAAAGCTAGGAGAAGAATGAATACAAGGAACAAAGATCAGTAAAGTGACTCAGGAAGTTGTTTGGACCTCAAGTGCTCTCACTGGGTGAATGAAGAAATCTTGATTAAAAAGTATATGCCTCACTCGACACTGTACCCGGTTATTTATTTACTCAGAGTGACCTGGAATGATGACAATATCTTGGCTTCTTCCATCATCTGATTACTCTCTGTGCTTTCTTATTTTTCTTCGTTGAATTGTGATGTCTTGGGTATTTAATTACCCGACTCTTCTTCTTCCCAACCAACGTAACAACTGTTACTGTTACCATTAGGTAATACAAAAACTTACCAGCATCCAAAACTACTTCATCATTGACATAGACCACGGCCATGCTAGCATCTGCGGCTTCCTTAATCTCAGGCAACATTTCCTCCAACTCAGGGGTCAGAGGTATTCCCAAACTTATCTGTATCAAACACACATATTTATTAAATACCATCATCCTTGCAAATATCTATTCTTGCGCTTTCTTGGAAAATAAAATGGTTAAAGCCATTGTAAAATTACCTGAGTGTTATATAATTCATATACGGAACTGGCCAATCCAGGAGATGCAGTAAGGTTAACACCAATGATGCACGACCACTTATTCAAAGTGTCAGTATATGGATCCATAGCTGAATTCGGGGTGTTATATGCGCTGGTAACAGCATTCATGTAAGTTGGGCAGTTGAGCGCTGCCAGGTTCTAAAATAGAAATTGAACATTTAATTTCATACACATTAATTTCAGCAGCCGTTGTAGAAGCGTGAGGATTCCACAGCCATGATAAGGCCTATAAAGGTGACTCCATTATGCCCGCAATTAAGTTTGTCCAAAAGATTTAAGTAATAAGTAGATAAGTAACCAAATGTCACGTACATATTATTAAACCAAAGATTTATACACCATGTATTTTAAGGGCCGGTTTTTTGATCCCTAGTTAAATGAACCAATGGTTAAAAATAGTGACAAATGGTTAAATTTCCGTAAAACCCGTTTTTTGATCCCTAGTTAAGATAACTAATGGTCAAATAAGTAACCATTGGTCAAAATATTTAACCACTGCTCCATCGAGGGTTTAGCAAGATGGCGGATAGTTAACTTTGCTATGCCATTGTTACGAGTGATTTTATTTGATGTTGTGTTGGTGAATAATATGGATTTAAACGTACCTAGAATATCAAGTTACTTTGATATGTTGGAGAGTTCATCAGATGATGAATTTTTTATGGAATATATCCTTATGAGAAGGCCGAAGGTATTTAGACCACGGAATTCACCGCTAGAGCATTGGGAAGATACAGATTTTTGCAAGCGCTACCGGCTTTCGAAACAAACCGTAGTTTGAATTGAAAACACTCACTGAGCGAAATCACACCGTTACACCACTGGAACAGTTACTAATAACTTTACGCTTTAAGCCACTGGGAATATGCAACAATGTTCTGTTGATCTGTCTGGGGTATCCAAATCCACCGTATGCAAAACTATTCATGCCGGACCAAGACAAATTTGTTTGAAATTAAAACGATTAATTGAGATGCCAAATTCGATTGAAGAAATAAGGGAAGTGATAGGTGCTTTTTATAGAATTGCCAAATTTCCTAGTATGATAGAAGCAATCGATTGCACGCATATACGGATAGCGAGCCCAGGAGGTGACAATGCAGAGCTGTACAGAAATAGAAAAGATGTATTTTCTATCAACACTCAAGTTGTGGCAGATGCAAACCTAAAAATAAGAAACATTGTTGCTAGATGACCAGGATCTGTGCACAACAATACAATTTTTAATAGCGGCAATGTGAAAGATATAATGCAATCACAACGATATGTCAGATGCTGTTTTTTGGGTGACCGTGGCTATGCCTTAAAAAAGTACTTGCTTACTCCGCTGGCAAACACACAGACAGCTGCTAAGAAACTATACAATGAGAGTCAAATACGGACAAGAAAATATGTGGTTGAAAGAACTTTTGGTGTGGAAGCGGAGGTTCCCATGTGTAGGATCAAAACTAAGAGTTAAATTAGAAAATGTTCAACCAATAATTGTGAGTACTGCTATTCTACACAATATTTGTGTTGAAAAAATGATATTCTACCAGGGGAGCATTAGCTCATGATGAAATGCAAGATATGGAGGAAAGTAGTTTGAGTACTATAACGTCCACCAGTAGTGATCAACAGTACCGGCAGGAATTAATAGAGACACACTTTTCATCGTTGCTGACATCAAATGAATAATGTTTCAATTCCCAGAAGTTATAAGTACTTACACCTATTATAAATATGTACCTATATAGTGTAAATAAAAACAATGTGCTTTAGAAAAGTATTGATTATTTTATTTCATTAATTTTTTACGTAGCTTTTTCTAATAGCAATTTATGATATATTTTCTTAAATTCAATTTCAAGACTATGAAGTTCTTGCTGCTACTTAATGTATAAATTGGGTTTTTCTAGCATAAGTGTAATTTTGTTCATGTGAATCTCTTTTCTTTCATTTAAATTTTGTATAATATATGCTCCTCTCCTGCATACTTTTTCAAATCTTCTTTACATGCCTTTCTTTTCATAATTAAATCAGATTTGCTTTCCAAATGATATATTAGTTTTTTTCTTGTTTCTTGAGGCGTAAATCTTTTTTTCTTGCTGCAGCTGCTTGCTGAAAACAAAGAAATTAAATTACTTAAGTAGGTATTATCTTACTAATATAAATATAACATACTTTATATGGAGTACACTTGCTTTCATTTTTGGGTTGGTTTAGCAAAGTACCAACTAGAGGCACTAAACAATTGAGTGTGGAGCCAAGACACAAATATATGACAACTAGGTAATTAATGCTAGGCTTCAGAGCATGGGGCATCAATACAGAATGGCAAGAATGTTGGTATTTTATCCCATACATTTCAGAGAGATCTCTACAACAAATGAGAAGATTGAATTTGATATACGAGTACATATGTAGGTAGTCACAAATTTGGAACAAGACATATCTATTATTAAGCTACATTTTAAACTGAATAACATGACCGAAGTTATTTACAGAACTATACCAACAATCTTTGAAATAACATTTGCAGGTCCCCTTCCTGCTCCTATATAAGTGTAGCGTGTCACACTCATAAGTGATGGTACATACCTAATGCGTCACTATCATTTTATATTGCAGGCAGACCCGATATTGACTCTCCCATGATAGAGTTTAGCCATTCCGTAGTCTCAGATGGCTTTGGTGGTGGTAGTCCACCTCCGGTTTGCTTCCTGCCTCTCTTTTCTGCTCTCATTTCCTTAAATGTGATTATTATTGTATTTCATAATTCACCATAAATCTCTCTCTCTCTTCATCAGCCTTTAACAGTCCACTGCTGGACTAGGCCTCTTCTTTGAAAGGAGGAAATAAATATGAAAGATTAATATTGAAATACAAGAGTCAAATTTTTATAGAGATGCTCACCTTTCTGGCTGTTTTCTTCATGTTATTGTTTTTTTTGTTGTTATTGCTTTGTGCTCCTATATCTCTCTTCGTCGAGTTGAATTTTTCGGCAAGACGCCGCCAAGCTGCTTTTTTTTGCTGATTACTAACATGATCAGTTTTTTTCAGGTTTTCATGGGAAAGTCTTTAAGTAAGCGAACTTTGTTATCTCTTCTTTATTAAAATTGGCGGTACGATCCCTGGAAAAACGTTTTAATTACAAATGCGTAAATATATAATATATTAGGAACATTAGATATCTATTTGCAAATTATATGTATAAAATACAAATTATCATAAAACAGCTTACAAAGATTACTTACTTCACGTTTTCTGCTTTGTTTAATTCCATTACTTAAATACGTCGTTTTTACAAAAATACACCATGAAATTACCTTTGAAAACAACCACGAGATTACTCTTTATCTTTTGACAAGTAACAAATAATGACTTATGTTATGACAACTTTGAAGTTAATTTTCGCACTATCTGTCAAAATGTACAAGTATTACCATATAAAAATAATTACCCCCTACTCTTCTATCGGTAGAGCAGTGTTCATTGAAATGACAACATAGTTAACTATAGTCAATTCTAACCATAGTTAAAATGTGTATCAAAAAACGTAAACATGAGATAACCATTAGGTAAAGACTTAACTATAGTTAGATTAACAAATGGTAAGCTTGACTTTTACTAGGGATCAAAAAACCGGCCCTAAGTCAGTGTTTTCCCGAAAATTATGTACTCAGCCTATGATATAGAAGCTATAATATTTATTTTACAAAGTATACAAAAAAAAAACTATTATGATGTTCTCTAAAATCAGCATTTCATAGGACTAAAATGTGTCGTGAACGAAGGGTAAGCTACTTTTTAGGTTTTAAATAAAGTGCATGGACCTTACGCATCGACCGTCACGTTATTTTGCTATGAAAAAATAAATTTTGCGAAAAAAAAAAATTCAGAATATTTTTTTTACTATATTGGAGAATTAATATTATAGGTAGCTTCTATACCATGGCCTGAGTACATACTTTTCGGGAAAACACTGACTAAAAAATCACGGTGTATAGTGTTTTAAATAAGTTTCCTAACACGAGCCGAGAGGATATTAGTGTAGTGCTTGAAGTTTAAGTTTTTGTCTAAACCAAAGGTACTTAATCTCATTAACAAAGTTTATAGCTGGGCTTGAACTTTTGTGAGAGAGCCAGAAATGAACCACTATAGTGAGATACACAAATTTGCAACCAAAAAGACAAGCTTTTTGGTTGCAAATTTGTGTTGATAAAAACGGAATGAATTGAGCTTTTGAAGAATTGAGTGTCAGTTTTCTATTAGTAGAGCGTTAAGTTGAAATTAAAGTCATTTGTCACATTCTGAGCAATGGATTGAAGTTCTAACGATGAATTAGCAGTAAAAGTTAGAGCAGTATCCTCTACATGAAATACAATACATTCGTTACAGATATGGAGCTCACAAATGTCATCAATGAAAACAATAAATAATGCGTGACCTAAAGGACTCCCTTGTGGTACGCCGTAATACATTGGTTGTTCGTCTCTTTAGCAGTTATTAATGGTAAATTTGAGTGCGGTTTGTGAGACAGCTTCTAAACATTACAGTTCAAGTGGAATATCCCTAACTCCAATGTCTCCTAACTCGATAAAAAAAAAATATTTTATTTTATTTATTTAATACTTTATTATACACTTTTAAGAACATATATAGGAATTTTATATTAAATAGAGTAAAAAGGGCGGCCTTATCGCTAACAGCGATTTCTACCAGGCAACATTTGGATGGAGATATTATTAGTAGTAAAGAAATGGTAGTTGTAAGTGTACCAGTAATAAGATGATAATACTTTAAATATATACATTTATGTAATATTATAATAATATACTACATATATATAAATACTTATACATACAAACATAAATACATACATGCATACATACATACAACATACATACACACATATATAAGTAATAAATAATACTTAAAATAATATTAGAACGGGAAATGTCATAATGATAGGTAGTGATCCTTGACTAAGGATTTGAACTTTGTTACCGTCTGAGTCTGTCTTATTTGTAATGGGAGTGCATTCCATAGGCAAACAGCAGTGAACAAAACGAATAATCCGTGCAATGCAATCTTCAGTTTTCAATTTTCTGATGACCTTAAATAACGGCTATGCGTATCATGTAGGAATTCGAATCATCCTTTAAAAAAAATTATTGCATACATACATACATAGACTCACGCCTGTTTCCCGGAGGGGTAGGCAGAGACTACGGAACGCCATTTGCAACGATCCTGACATACCCCTCTTGCTTCACTTACTCCCATCAAGTTTTTCATGCATGCTCTTCTGGTAAGGGTACTTCTGACTTGTACTTTTTTCAGGATGTCTCCAATCTGGTCAGAGAACGTCCGCCTAGGTCTTCCCCTTTGTCCTGTCCCATTCACACTTGCCTTATATATCTTCTTTGTCAGTCTATCGTCATCCATCCTCTCCATGTGCCCAAACCATCTTAACATGCCTTTCTTAATGCTTGTCACTACATCTTCTTTTACCCCACAAACGTCTCTTATCACACAATTCTTTACTCTGACGGTCAAAGATACACCACACATACTTCTCAGTGCTCTCATTTCTACAGCATTTATTCTACTTTCAATCACTACCGTACATAAGGCACTAATACCCCTCTATGCACAGCCAAACGTGCCTTTTTGGACACGTTTTGACTATTCATAAACGCCTTCAGAGCTCCAGTCACTCTACTATCTGCATTAACTCTTCTTTCAATATCTTCATCATTCTTACCATCTCTTGTAAACAACGGACCTAAGTAAACAAACTCATTCGATTGCTCCTCTCGTTGTTCATTGATCAAAACATTACAAGCCGTAACACATTCCTCCTTTTCGAATACCATAACTTTCGTTTTACTTACATTCACTTTCATTCCTTTCCTCTCTAACGCAACATTCATGATTGTTAACATCTGCAACTCCTCCGCTGAAGACGCAAGTATTACCTGATCATCAGCATAAAGGAGGCATTTGACAAGTAACCCATTCATCCTTGTAGCGGCTGCTGACGCTACAAATTATATACAAGGCACGATATTGCGTAAGTGCGGCGCAGCAGTCGTCTGTTCGCTCCCACACAGTTAGGTCGTAGCTTTATAGTTTATTTATATTTAAATGTGGTACCACAGTAAACATAATATATATTGCAGTATGTGTCATTCTTTAATTTATCTCCACTCTACACATCATGAACCCCTACAATCCTTAATACGAAGTCACTATGTTTTAGATCTTGCAAACAACTGTTCATGAAGAGGTTAAACAGCCACGGCGACGCTACACATCCCTGTCTAACACCTGTCTCGACGGTATACCATTCAGTGTATGCCGTTTATCCTCACACAAGCTCTAGAATCCTCATAAAGGGATTTCAGAGCTCGAATGAGGCTGCTGTCCACCGCATTCATTGACAGCACCGACCTCATTTCATTCCTCACCACTTTATCGTAAGCCTTTTCCAAATCCACTAATGCGCAAAAGACCTTTTGACCTTTGGCCAGAAACTTTTCAGCTATGCTTCGCAAGGAAAAACCTGATCCGTACATCCCATACCCTTTCGGCATTCCGCTTGCACATCCCATATTTTCTTGTCGGTTACTTCCATAACTCTTTCAATAAGTACCTTTGCATACAATTTGCCAACAATGCTGAGAAGGCTAATGCCTCTATAGTTTTTGAATTGCGAGCTTTTTCCTTTATAAAGAGACACAACTACAGCTGTGGCCCAGTCATTAGGTACCCGACCGGTGCTCCAGCACAAGTTATGTAACCGCTGCAACTGACCAACTATGATGCTCTGTCCAGCCTTCAGCATGACTGTAATCCTATCATATCCTGCAGCCTTATCTACTTTCATACTTCTCAGTGCCTTCAAGATCTCATCCACGCCAATAACGCTTTCATCATTGTCTGTGTCTCTATCGCTATTCTTTCAAATAAACTTTCAAAATACTCTTTCCATCTCTTTAGCACGCACGTTTCACCATTTACTATCTTTCCATTCATATCATATCTGATGGATGTGTGTTCTGAGGATTGAGTTCTTCCTCGAACTGCACGAACGGATTTTCAGAAAAACTTAATGTTCCTCTGGAAATCGTCAGATAATCAGCTATCAAACTCATCTTTCTTTTCCTCTTTTTTCCTTTTAACCATTTCTTTCACTATTCTTTTTGACCTAACAGACTCTTTTCTTGCTTCATCTATGTCTACACTCGTTGCTTTTCCCATTCTTTCATTTGCTCTGGCAGCCAATAAATCGGACCAAGCTTTCTTCTTCTCTGACACTGCTAATTGTATATCCTTGTCCCACCATGTATTCTTAACCTTTCGTATTTTCCTTCTCTTGATCACACCACATACTTCAGACGCTACACATACAACCTCTTCTTTAAAGGCCTGCCATAATTCTTCCATATCATTTATGCCATCGAACCTCTCAAATCTTACTATCAATCTTCGTTTATCTTTCACATCTTTCTCTTGTAGATTTTCTTCTTTTATTCTTTCCAAGACTCTATTTTCATTATGCTCTCGGTGTCGCCATCCTTCAAAGAGCCCACTTATCCGGCTCAACACCAAGAAGTGGTATGTGTGGATGCCGATCCCTCGATATACTCTTGTATCCAACACATTATTTCTCAATCATTCATCTACTATCACAAAATCAATCATACTTCTTCTAACATTTTTCGCCTCTCGCGTATACATACACACATCAACAAAGTCTAGGGATATCTTAATCCTAAATTATTTACGAGTTTATAGTTTAGAACCTTGTTAGTTTCCACAAAAAGTTTATATACAGATTAAAACCTCTTTTATTCTATTTTCAAAATTTGAACATGGAAAGAAAAAAAACAAAATAATAAACAAAATATGGCGGCAAATTTGCTAGTAATTCGTTACATTAAAGAAAGTTAAAACTGTTTTATTATAATTATTAATGAAAAGGGTTTTTAATTGTTTTTCTTTTTTAATTTAACGTGACGTACGAACTTTAAAAGTCATGTCACGTCGTCATTTGAGTCGAGATGAAATGTTACGAGCCGTGGGCATGTTAGAAAATGGTGCAATTCAACGCGTCGTTGCTGAGGCCCTACATACCAGTCAAAATGTGATATCAAGGTTGTGGTCACGTTATCGCAGTACTGGAGATGTGGCCGAACAGCACACAGGTAGATATCGTGTTACTACGCAGAGACAGGATCGATTTCTCCAAATGACCGCCAGAAGACAACCCAATATCACAGCGCTGCAACTAGTGCAAAGGCTCCAGGAGGACCACCAGCTGCTGGTAAGCGACCAAACCGTGCGAAGAAGGTTACATGAAGTTGATCTTCATGCTCGAAGACCATTGCGTGTTCCAGCATTGCGACGTGGCAATCGCGGTCGGCGGCTTTCGTGGGCTCGGGAGCATTTACCATGGAGTGACGAACAATGGTCTTTGGTGCTGTTCACCGATGAGTCCCGGTTTGGGTTTCACCCGGATTCACGAAGAACACGCGTTTGGAGAGCTCCAGGGAGAGTTAGCCGTCTACGGCACCCTCAGGAGGTCCACCCATACCAAGGCGGGACAATCATGGTGTGGGCAGGAATTCGTCTTGGCGGACGAACCCAACTCGTTTGGATCCAAGGCAGCATGACTGCACAAAAATACCACGAGGAGGTAGTAGAGCCCGTTATTGTCCCACACAGAACTCAAATAGGCCATGAATTTTTACTCATGCACGATAATGCTCCTTGCCATACGGCGCGGCTGGTATCGACCGCTCTCCGAGAGCACGATATTCAAGTTTTGGATTGGCCTGCACAGTCGCCCGACTTAAATCCTATCGAGCATGCCTGGGACATGTTACAACGAAAAGCTTTGAGAGATTTTCCACCAAATTTGACGACTGAACAACAACTTTACGAACACTTGCAAAGGACATGGGACCTCATACCCCAGCAAGACATTGACAATTTAATTTTAAGTATTAACAATCGATGTCGATGTGTAATCAATGTAAGAGGTGGCAACACTGATTATTAATGATTAGATTTTACAAGATTTTTTCCATTTTTATTAAAATGAATAGTTTTTTAAGAAGAAATGTTTGTTGTTATCATACAAATTTTCCATGATGATTAAAAAAAATATTTTTTTTATTTAAAACAAAAAAAACACAAATGTTTTTTATTTTTATTAAAGACCTTAAAATAATCTATGATTCTTCTATTTACTGTATCAGAAAATTCTTCATAGATTTTTAGATATTTGATGAAATATAAAATATCCCTAGACTTTGTTGATGTGTGTATGTATCCTTTTATGATCAAACATTGTGTTTGTCACACAAAGGCCACTCCAAACAAATCTCAAGCAGTGCTTTTTTATTTTCGTTCACACTCTCATCACCAAATGCACCTAACACCCTTTCAAATCCATCTCACTTTACTCCCACCCATCCATTGAAATCCCCTAACAAGATCAATCTTTCATTGTCCTTGCAGTTCCTCAAAATCTCTCTTAAACTCTCCCAAAACTCCTGCCTTTCGTCTTGCTTATGTTGTGACATACCCGTAACTATATTGACCGGGGCGTACACCCCTACAATAAAGAGACGAGTAAGTCCTACTTTCATTCTCATCCACAGTAGCCTAGCATTTACATTTTCAAACTCTTTTACGCACTCATTCATTCGCGCAGACAGTATTGCACCAACTCCCTTACAGGCTCTGGTGGTACTATCTACCCCAGACCAATACGCCGTATATGCGCCATGCTTGGTGGTGTCACACCCTTTTCTTTTTGTTTCATTCACACAAAGAAATCAATCTTTCTATCATCCATCTTTTGACATACTTCATCCGATTTGCCGTTCATTCCTCCTCCAACATTCAATGTTGCAAACCTGCTTTCCGTAGGCCGCTTTTCGCCCTCGCGGGAAACAAGACGTGATGGGTTGCGAACCGCGTCGCCGCCGTGTGAGGAAATATTATTTATTGTTCTCATTGCGTTCCCACGAGATTTAGGGTTTTTAAATGTCTATCCCCATGGAGCCCTTTACGGGGGGTAAGGCGGAATATCACATGTGCCCTGTGACCACCAACACAGGCACCCTCCGTTTGCGACCAGCTTACCCTCTGGTCTAAACCCTAAGGTATATTAGAGAGATGCCAACAATGGCGCAGCAGAATTTCTTAAAGAATTAATGGTTAATACGGTTTCGTTAGGATCTGTCATTTCTAGAACAAAGAAATTCGGGTGTGATGAGATAGAGTTAATAGTCACGTTCATCAGTATTAAACATGCTGTCTATGATAATGAATGAAAAAGGTGGTCCTTGTGAATTGAACTATTAATTCTCATACAAATTAGCACCCACTAAATTGTGTAGTAGTTGTGTGTTAGATATCGTTACAGAGAGTGAAAACATAATGTTAGCAATGACTATACTCGACAATAATTATAGACTACTTACATAGTCATAAACAGGGGCTACGGTGGTGTAAGGCACCGGCGTCCAGTTAATGTTCATGCATGCCTCCACATCTTCACACCAGGGTTCTTCTAGGGGGTAGACAGCTGCCATAGCTGCCAGTACTGTCATCTTAGCTCTGGTATAATCGGTAGAGCGAATGTATATCTCTGATTTATTGTATATGGGTGACAAAAAATCATTGTAATGCTCTCGAATGAAACCGCCTAGCTTGTAGCCACGTAGTATACCACCCTGTAAATAAATAACATTATGGGAGTAAAAAAATAGGATATAGTTCACTTTTATATTGTTACGAATATAAAATCATTAACATAATACATAGACGGTGGCGGCCAGGAATACACAATAATAAAAAAATAATCTTTATTTAGAACGACATAATAATTTGTAAAAAGTTATTGTGTGGTATAATAATAATATCCCATTCTGTCTCTGTAATTTTTTTTTGTATAAAGAAATAATTTTAAACATTTAAGAAAGTACCTTAGTTAGCTGTCCGTATCCGTATGCTGCAGAAGCCTCGATAATTTTTTCAGGGTCAGTTGAATACTTTATACGTTTCTCAAGAGGTGCCCTATCGCCATGCCGATGAACCTGTCAAAAATAATTAAGTAACCCCAACAAAGATCTTTATAAACCACAACTAGAAACTATCAAATAATGTCAGCTTTGACGCAAAAAATACTATCATTATTGGTCCATTAGTTAATTTAGAAGGTATGATGCTACATACATCAGACTTATTTTTAAGTCAGTGGTTTATATGGGTGCGGAAAGGGTCTGGATCTGTATTAAATAATTCCTTTGCTGACTATCCGACAAACAACGCACCACCAAAACTATTGGTCGCAAAAAGCTGGAATTGAAGCGAAATTATTACTTTAGATCTTGGACACAGCATCGTTACTTCTCTTTATAATCCACCTCATATGCCGTTACAATTTGTTGCCCTGGGCAATTTCAATGTCCAGCCCGTAAGTCTTGTACTTGGTGACTTCAATAGCTACAATATAAACTTGGGCTACTATAATACTACGGACTTTAGAAGTCAAGCAGTTGAGGGTGGACTTATCACTAGTTGCTTAAAAGCAAACCTGGTAAAAATTGCAATTCAGGTAAAAGTACTAAAACAAACCAGATAAAAGTACTAAAACAACCACAGAAAAATCAAAGATGGACTGTGACCCACGGCAACCATTTGGTGGTCACATCCCAGTGCCGATAAGACTGAAGGGCCGTAGCAGTTTGGTCAAATGTGTCTCTCGAGCTATGGCGAGAAAAGACGTTTCTACCATCTTCGTTCGTGTCACCTGCCGTGAGTGTTCCACTAAACAAACATAGATTGCCGCGGTCGATCTGGATGTCGTTGAATAGACTCCGGACTCATTTCAGCTGGTGCAAAGAGTATCTTGGACAGTACTGATATGACTTTCTCGTGCGGTGCAAGACAAACGATGTCCAATCTTATATCGTGCCCTGCGTGCCCAAAAACTTCCACGCAGGAAGAACTTATAACTGCCTCCGACAACGCAGGCAGCATGACTGCTTTATGGGCCTAAAAATATATAGGTGTTTGCTAGCAAAACGCTAAGACTGTAGTATTTTTTCAATATTTTGAATTTGACTTACCAGGAATGTCATAAGCAGGTCAGTTTCATCTAGGACTTCATCCTTCACCGAGCGACTTGTACATAACGGAATAATTATCAAAAAAGCTACAAACACTATACTGCGCATCATGGACACTAGTTTGAGCATGTTTTTGATTGAATGCACAGATTTCAATGTTGGGTACACAGTTCAAGATTCCACAATGACCTGAAAATAAAAAAAACGTTGTTAATAACCTGTAAACAGAATTTTTAAGTGATATACAAATAATTATATACAAATTTAAAAAACTGGGTGTAAGGGACGGCGTACTGAAAACCGATACCAGTGATTCAGTACATGATACTGAGGCCCTTGGTAGTCGAAGTTTCCGGAATATTCATGAACATTATCCGGAAATTCTTCATGAATTTTTCCATTTTATTTTTGCATATTCTTCCATATAATATAAGTAACGATTGTCGACCCGCACTTATTTTTTTTATAAAATTCTGAACATGTACATTGTACATGGCGCGTTTACCCTCATGCAACATCGGCCATGACGCGCGGCCACGGCGCAGTAAGCGCGCCATGTTCATCGTCTTAGCTACCACTGCTGCCCGCTACTGTAGGGCCGTAACAGCTGATAGTGCGAGTTTGCGTGTTCTTATCTACCTTGCTGTTTTTTGGAATAATTATTAATTATTTGAAATTTCCTGAAAAATTTGGCCGCCCAGGGCCTCAGTATCATGTACCGATTCACTGGTATCAGTTTTCGGTACGCCGAATCTTGCACCCAGTATTTATTCGGCTTAGTTTCAACTGTGTTTCATATTAAATTATATCTGTAATGATAGTTGACAATTTCAAATACGAAATTTATTAAACACAGACGTGGAAAAAATATTTTATATTAATATTTTTCTCATAATCTAATTTTCTAAAGAGATCTAATTTTCTAAGATTATTTTTATTATTATTATACAAATACGAGTACACTAGAACTCCTTAATTTTGTAAATATTATGAAAATTTAAATCAAAGGTCATAATATAGAGTAAGGTCACCTCGTACCTAAAAATTGGCCCACGATCCAAGCTAACAAGTATGTGTACACTCATGACACATACTAATACTACATTATTCTATACATTTCGTTTCTGAGAAAATAAGTAAGGTATGGCGGCCATGGGATCTTGGACTGATAGAATAGTTGCGTACTTGCGCATAGTGTGACTTGTCGTCGTGGCGAGGAATGTAGATGTTCAACCTGCTGTCACTAAACGAACTAACTGAACGCTCGTCCCAATCCTTATGAGAATAAAATTCACTTTTTGATAGGGGGAATCCGGGAGACTTGCCCAGGTGGGAGAGATGCTCCACATCGCTTAAAATGTTTTAAAAATCGTGCCATAGGGTTCACTGACAGGTGGCAGCACGCTCACTCATAGTGTGTCACATGTACGACGCCATATTGGCAGCCATTGCGCCGGTTTGACAGTGAGCGGAATAAACACGTTTTTGGTGGTTTTATGTATAAAAAAAAGATTTTTTGTGTTTTTACGTTACTCCGATATATATTAAGGTACGTAATGTTTTAAATATTAGTTGAATTACTGAATAAATGTAGTTTGAAGAACGTAGTGTTTTTAGTCCTTTCGATTTAACCAATTTATTCATATTCTTTTAGTTTTAGTTTGTTTTCTTACTCAAATTTTGCAATTTATGTGTTGAAATTTAGTTAATTATTCTTAGTCTAATTTTAATACAGTTTTATTTTTACTGTTATAGCATCATGTAGAAATAAATGGGTTGTTTATCTATACGGATTGTGCAGTTAGCATTTAAGAAATTTGGTTTAATTGTTTATTATGTATGTAGTACTGTAACAATTGTTGATAAACCTAAATAAATAAAATAACAATATCTTCAAACGCGTGATGAAGTGAACAAGGTTAGGGTAGGGAGATTTGATCCATAGTGCACGAGGGAGACTATCTTCTATAGGTAGTAGAGCCTTGCTGATTTCAGCATGAATGGGCCGGCTCGACCGGGGAAGTACTACCCTCTCACAGAAAATCGACGTAAAGTAACAGAATCTAAACTGTTGCGTTTCGTTCGGTGAGTGAGAGTGCCGGAGGCCCTATCCCCTATTCCTTCTCTCTCATCCCACTCCTTATCCTATCCCTTTTCCCAACCCCAAGGGGCGACAACGCACTTGTGACTCCTGTGGTGTTGCTTGTGTCCATGGGCGGCGATAATTGCTTACCATCAGGCAATCCGTCTGCTCGTTTGCCGCCTTATGCTATAAAAAAAAAAGGGAGAAATGATCAGTGCTTCAACTGTCCCTCAGGTATATTCGACCGATATATATCTGTTTTTAATTGCTTTCAGGTATTAATGTCATGCCGTTCCAATATAAAACAAAAGAAGGTTCTACCCGCAAAATAGTTATCAAGCAGGAATTACAAAACGCTATTCAAGAAGTCAAATCCGGGTCCTCTCTTAGAAAAACAGCGGTGAAATATTCGATCGATAGGACTACCTTACGTCGATACACTAAAATCGAAAAAAAAGTTGGAAGTTTTTGACGAAAAGGGTAGATACAAAGCTGCTCAGATATTCACAATACCAGAAGAAAAGCTATTAGTCGAATATTTAATAAACTGTAGTAAAATGAATTATGGTCTGACTAGGATCGAAGCGATGAAATTAACTTTTGAGTTTGAAAACTCAAAAACATTCCAGACAGTTGGATAAAATATAATTCAGCTTGAACAGACTGGTTTTTCGGATTTCTTCGTAGAAATTCTGAAATAAGTCTTCGGACTCCTGAAGCCACTAGTTTGTCAAGAGCTACTAGCTTCAACAAAAAAAATGTAGGTTATTTTTTTGAAAATTTGAGATCTGTTCGAGAAAAATAAGTAAAGAGAAAAGTAGTAAAAATAAGTTTGAACCGCAAAATATTTATAATTGTGACGAGACAAAATGTACTACTGTCCAAGACTGCCCTAAGGTGCTAGCAAGTAAAAAGTTGAAACAAGTTGGACAGGTTACATCTGCTGAGAGAGGCACTTTGGTTACAGTCTGTTTTGCAGTCAATGCAATTGGTAATGTCATACCACCATTTTTATATTCCCTCGTTTGAAATATCGGAAAGATTTTGTGGCCAGTGGGCCAGAAGGGTCAGATAGAGACGCATAAACTACCGAGTGGATGACTTCGAAAAGCTTCTTAAAATTTATGGAACATTTAAAAAATACTCTTGCGCGTCAAAAGAAAATCCGGTCTTGCTGATCCTTGACAACCACGAGAGCCATGTAAGCGTTAATGTGATTCAGTTTGCACGAGACAATGGTATAACATTACTGACGCTTCCTCCACACTGCACCAATAAATTGCAACCATTAGGCGTTGCAGTTTATTCGTCTTTTAAATCAATATACAACAATGTGATGAACAACTGGATGCTGTCAAATCCCGGTAAAACCGTTACAATTTATAACATTCCTGAGTTTATAAAAACTATGATGTGACAAGCTTTCAGTCAGTCTAACGTCCTAAGTGGATTCAGGACTTCAGGTATCCATCGGTTTAATCCAGATATATTTGGAGAAGAAGACTTGACATGTGTTCTGAAGTCACAGACAGAAATTTGTCGAATGATGGTGAGTTACTTCCTGCAGATTTCACTTAATCTCAAAATCGTCAAGCTCAACTTATCTTCTCGACTGATATAGGAGGTCCATCATCTTCGCATCACGATTTAGTTGACATTCTTCATGGTCCTTCTGATCTAGACTCTTCCGGTAACTCTGAATCCTCGTTTAGCATACTCCAAACTGTAGCAAATGATTAACAGAGCTCGGTCATTGTTCAGCCTTTACTTTTACGGGAAGAAAATGTTGATGTTCCTGATCTAGCTCCACTAGCTTATTAGGAGATTTCGGCCATTGCTGAATCAGCTGATAGTGAGCAAAGTAAGATTGATAACGCTCCAGCCTTATCCACTCCCAAAAAGATCTCAGCCTCAGCTGAAACCTCACATTTATGTGAACACACTGGTGTTAATACAATACCATTCGCTTGTATGAAGGTTTCACTTATTACTCCAGAAACAATAAAACCATACCCAAAAGCTGCACCCAGGAAGACTACACGACGTGACCGTCAACCAGGAAAAACAAAAATTCTAACCCAAACTTCAGAAAAAAACGCAATATACGCAACACCCAGTGGGAGTGGGATATCTAATCCAATAAAAAAGAAACAAAATAAGAAAAAAACGTCCAATATAGGAAAAACAAAAAACAGATTCTTAGGGAAAGTAGCAAAACAGAGTGTGAGAATGATGATACCAAAGACGTTGCGGGCAAAATTAAAGCAATTAAGAAGAAAAAAAGATTGAAAGTGAAAGTAAAAAAGAAAAACTTGTCACGCAAAGATCACAAAGTGCATTGATACCAGTGAAACCGAATCTGAAGAAGAATGTCATGTCATTCCATATGCTGATAGCTCAAGTGATTATATTATGATAGATCAAGTGTTTGGTAAGAAGTTCTGAATCTAGATAACCGTTGGTATTGTTTCGTATGCCAAACAGAACAACTGTTAGACATGAGACTGTGCATTTCGTGTAACAGATATGTTCACGAAATATGTGTTGGATTGACGAATCAAGATAGTGATCATTTCACATGCCATGAATGCGAGGAATAAGAACAGAATTAAAAAAAAAATTTGATTTTGAATGTGCCTAAAAAAATTAAGACTGATTATATTGATCTCTTTAGCTAAAACGCCTAATAAGAGTGGTATTTGTTTTTCTTATCTATTATTTTTTTCTAAAAAGCTAAGAATGCTTATTCTTTTGTTATCACATTTTTTTAGAAAGTATTTTTTTCAGAAAACTAGTTTCATAAGAAATAGTCATTGATGACGTTTAAATAGTAATAAGATACTTAGGTATCTTATTAAATTATTCGAGATTCACAAATTATTTTCTTCATTTACCATATACAAATAGATATGGTTAAGTCTCCTTACTATTATGGTCAAATCTCTCGTGCACTGGGGAGATTTGAACCAACAATCGATGTTTTAAAAAATATATTAATATCATGCTCAACTTAGTTAATTAATATTAACTTTAACATAAAAATGGTACCTATTTACCAGTGCTTTGTAAACGTTCTTGAGCTGTCTACTTTCAAGACATAGTTACAATTTTATGCATGTTAGAGTAAAAGAGGGTTCAACTCTCCCGGGCTCCCCCTATACATTTAAGTGATTTTCTACTAGATCAGAAAAAAATATGAAGTTCGCCGAGATTATTACGTTTCGACGAGCAAGAACTTGGTCAGTTTTCTTAACTTCACGCCCGAACGGGCATGCAGAGGTGTATTACACACTCAAACTATTAATACTTCTGAACAAATCAACAACACATTAAACGACGATGCGAATTTAGATGAGAATATTGCTAGCAGACTTCTTTTTTTGTGTCGGGTTGGAAAATCCTCATGGAGTCCCTCCGCCCTGGGGGAAGGGCGAAGGGGACTGTCAGACTCTTAAGGCCTTGCCACACGGCACAATTTTACGTCCAACTTGACTAAATCACTTGATGAAATCGTGACGTGTAGACGCCAGTCGTCCAACTCAAGTTCATCGGGTGGGCGGTACCACCAGATTTTAACCAATCGGGTGGACGGAATGCAAATCAGTGATTTGATTGTGTCGTGTAGACGGGCAAAGCCAATTCGATTGAAAATTTGATCAGTGGTAAAATTGTATCGTGTGGCAAGGCCTTTACTGACTAAAAACCAACCCGTGTTCCTCATGTACTTCCACAAGACGGCGCTGAGCTTTCATCAGTCTCTCCGCGACTACGCTCGGTGCAAGACGGCAAACGGAAAAAAAGTTATTTATACCTTAAATAAGTTAAATTTACGCGATTAAAACCCGATGAATTATTTTGTATGACGATGATTATACAAGTCGCGAAAGTATAAATCGATTAATTTTAACCAAGGTTTAAACAAAAAGAATTGTTTATAAAAAACATTAACAGCTCAAACTACCACACAAAGAAAACCACCAAAAACTAACACACCCAAAAAATATATATAAAAAAAAAAGAAACACTTACGGCATCGCCAAAAATTTTGACCGTGAATGAAACGATTAACAAACAACAAAAACTCAAGAAACTTACTCAACAGAAAAGAATAGCGTAAATACAATGATAGCCATACAGGATATGAGTTGCGAAAATGAACTATAATTAGTAGCAAATGCTTAGCATAATTACTAAATTAACATACATGTCTACAGCAGAAAAGAACTTCCCATTCATGTAAAATGCTGGCGTCAATCATTTTTTGAAGAGAAAGGACCAAAAACTACTGTATTCACAATGAATTACTATTGCGTCATTCCCATAGGTGACGAAGACTTTCGTATGACCAACAATTATTTTTAACTTGTCGTGGACAAAATCAACATGTTTGGCAGTACAAAATACTAACAATATAATCAACATACTAAATAATATAATGACAACTCTACATTCTATAACGCATGAATAGAATGACTTAATAATTTGCTTAATATCTTGTCTAGACATGTAACTGACATTTACTAAATGTTAATAATATAAAAATTTTGTTATGGATATGTCTTGCTGATAAGAATTTATGTTAGATGGTAAATTATTGGTTTATTATATAGCATTTATAATGGAGCAATTCATAAACATTGATATTTTATCTTTTACTCGTATAATTTATTATCTCATAAGTAATGCAGTGTAATGTGTACTATGTATATGTAGCAGTTAAATCTGCAATATGATTTTGCACGCCGAAAGGTTGAATATATCTGGCGCTACAAAAACAATAACATCCATTTTAATGTACCCATATTCGCAAATAAATGTATTTGTATTTACCATTTACATGACGTACGTGTATAACGTGCTTTCCGAGGCACAGGAGTGTAACACCACGAACTCCCTGACTTCGAACTTCTATTGGATCGTTCTTTACAGATCCCAATATCACTTTAAGTTCGACCCGGGAATCGAACCCAAGAACTCGTGATCCGGAGTCACTTACACTTCGGCGGGACCACAGAGGCAGTCAAAATTTTAATAAATAAAGTAATTTACGATCTGTTAGACAAGGCAACCATTTTACTTTGCAATAAATTTGTGGAACCAGAATGCAAATGTAATGTAGTAGTAGATAATGACATTTAATGGCAGGTCTCTGAACTTGAAACCACATAATTATTATACAATTTCATTAGTTATAAAATTAGAATAATTAACTACTATTTTATTTTAAACTACTTTTAGTGAATAATAAAACGAATTATTTCCAACCTTATTAAATGACAGTGAGCAAATATGGATAAAAGGGTAGAATGTATTGATCAAACATGCAAAAAGATACTAAAATCTGTCAGGAGATTTCGAGAAATTATAGCTTATTTTGAGAAGATACTTGATTTTATTTTTCCTTGTCATTTATAATTCAAAATCATGATTTTGTCTTTATCATCATCAGTATTCGTCGAAAATTTTTAATAATAAACATACATAGATCCAATAAAAATCGATTAAAATAAATTCTATGCATACAAGTTTTTAAATGTTTTTCCTGTCTATCTGTCTAGACGGTAGGTAGCCCAGTATACCTAAATAATAATGCTGGTGTGACTGCGGGCAACCGCTAGTGAGTAATAATAACTTTTAAACCAAAAATAAATTTCTCATTAATCATCATCATCGCCCCTGTATATAAAGGGTGTCACAAGACCCATCACCAAGCCGAAGTCTACTCGTTTTGGACATCATGCCAAGTCATACCAAGCGAAATAAAACCTGGGAAACGATATATTTTTTTTAAGGAAATACATTTTTTAATCCGCAATTAAAAGTACGCGCATGCAATTTTCGAAATCCCTACTTATCTACGGGTGCATAGGACATCTATAGAACAATTTGGCGGGGTAAATGCATCCATATTGTACCTAATTACAAAAAAATCATAGTAAATTTTGGGCCTCAATATCTCCGGAACCAGTAAAAAAATTTCGTAATGATTGGTACATTATGGGGTTTCAGTTTTCGTTAAGGGTCTTTTTACAACCCTGTATACTGTCCCACTGCTGGGCACGGGCCTCTTCTCACTGTGAGAAGGTTAAGGCCATAGTACACCACGCTGACCAAGTGCGGGGTGGCAGACTTCACATGTCTTTCGAGAACATTATGGAGAAATCTTAGACATGCAGGTTACCTCACAATGGTTTCCTTCACTGTTTAGCATTGGTGCGTGTCGTGTATTTGAACCCGAGACCCCCTGCGTAGCAGTCTCCCGGTCTCACCACTAGGCTATCGCTGCTGTACTACTTCTCATTACGTAAGCTAATAACGATCGACAAAGATAATTATAAGTAGATGCGTAGATTTGTTACTGCAAGTACTTCCCATTTTTTTTAGCATCACGTCTGTATCCCTGAATAATCTTGATGTTGAATAATGATGATTAGAAGTATGAAGTTATGATTTTTAACTATAAATAACAAGAAAACCTACAGTAATACTCGATTATGGAAAAAAATAATAACCTGTAGTATTTTCAGAGGAAAAAATAAGCTATAGGTAATTTCTCAAAACTTCTAGGACCGATTTGATGCCCTTTTGTATAATTGATCAGTACCATAGTATCATTGTACCCTTTCATCTGTATATATAAAATCCTTGCCTTACTGACTGACTGACAGGCAAGCTACAGACTAAACTATTAGGCGCAGGGAGCTGAAATTTGGCATGTATGTTCCTTGAGAACAATGGAGACCGAAGGGGTGCCCTAGGAAGGGATTTCCCGAAATTCCCACGTGATCGGGCAGAAAGAGTTAAGTTAAAAAAATGTGCGGGTGTAGCTGCGGGCATCCTTTTATATTTTTTATAGACTCACGCCTGTATCCTCGAAGGGATAGGCAGAGGTGTAATACACCCACAGTTCGCCATGAATAAAATTTTTAGGTCCCACGTAATAGGGCCTATTGCCGTACCGGGCACATTACTAGACTCCGTGCTGCTACTGAGAGTTTCCTAACGGAAAAACCCAATAACACTTTGCCCGACCCGGGAATCGAACCCAAGACCTCCCAATCCTACGCGCACATTTATGCCGCGAGACCAACGCAACGAGGCAGTCGAGGCAGTGCGGGCATCCACCCTATACATTTTTGCCTACTATAATTAAATTTGTCATCAAAATATTCATTGAGTTATCAAATATTTACGTAAGTCGAATGAAACTAAACGGCAAGTCTAAAATACTAGTCGGTATTTTGTTGTGAATACGTATACTAAGCAACTAACAGCGGCTAATATGAAAATCCGGATTTAGTAGGCGTGCCATTGGAGAGCCCTATACAGCAGAGGATTATAACAGGATGATGATGATGAAGTATACTAAGCCCGTAAAAGAACCATAAGTCTAGTGCAAACGAAAATACAGAACACATAATTGTGTCTGTTTCTAGTATTGATTGATTGTACATCACTATTTCATGTAGGCATCACTTTCTTTAAATTAGATACACGTGCATAACATAAGTGTAAGTTGGGACGTTGACCAGACTGTCCGTGTGGTGACGGATTAAGAATACGGAATGTTACCACCCCATATCATCCCATGGGTGTCGTAAGAGCCGACAAAGGGAGCATACTATGCAGAGAACAGCACTGCAAGAGAAGGAAAACTTGATACAAACCCTATATCAACCCGTCTGGCCAGCGTGGTATAGTAGGCCAATTCCTCCTTTCAAAGGAGAGGCCTAGTCCAGCAGTGGACTGTTAAGGACTGGCGATGAAGTTGGGACACGATCCTTAGTAAAAGAGCTATAGTTGTCACTTGATTACACTTTTTTAACCGACTTAAAAAAAGGCTTATTTTTTTTGATGTATGTACACCGATTTCGCCGAGGTGTCTGAACCGATTTACGTAATTATTTTTTTATTTAATGCGGGATAGTCTCGAATTGGTCCCATAAGAATTTGCTTCAGGTAGGCCCAGGAGTTTTTATTTTATGTGCATTATTTTACGCCACCTATCCTGATGTCAGAGATAAAATCTCGCAAGTAAATTTGATCCACTTCCCGGTTACCGATTGAGCTGTTATTCTGTAAACGTATGTAAATTGGATGACAACGATAAATGATTATGACATAGAGCTGATCTGATGATGGAATCAAAAGGTGGCCATAGGAACTCAGTAATTAAATGACTATCGAGTTTGGGCTCGTTTGATTCGTTTTGACGAGCAATTTGGTGCGGGTGGTAACTAAGATCCTCTAGCGTCCGATGAAGGAGCCAGAAGGTGGTCATACGAACTCAGTAATTACAATAATCAATTTGGCGTGCACAATGATGATAATGGTGACTTCAAGGATGTAAATAATGCGGTAAGGGCATGAGAGCATGGGCTTGGGATCTATAGTTTTAAGAGGCGCAGCACCTTTTGTAGGTCTACCCATAACTAGTTGACAATACAAAAATACTCTAAAAAGTATTAAATAAAAATAACATCGTTAAAAAACCGACATCAAAAACTAAAAAGGAAAAAATAATAAATATTTAATATTAATTAAATACTACCTATTTTTATATGTGCTATTTATTAATAGGTTTGAATTTGGTGCCAAACCTTAAACAAATAATAATATTTTATTCACTTAAATGAATACGAGCAAATTAATACATTACTTCGTAAGTATTAAATAGGCTTGGCACTGACTGTAAACCTATTAGTAAACAGCACATATTAATAATAGGTAGTATTTAATTAATATTAAATATTTATTATATTTTCCTTTTTAGTTTTTGATGTCGGTTCTTTTAACGTAGTTTTTTTTTCGATTCACAATTATTACACAATCTAAAACTAACAGCTGATCAACACTTTACACTGTGATGTGATACCATAGTTGGTTTCACGCTGTACTTACGCACGAATACTACAACACGTTATGAATCTGATAATAGAATGCTGCTCGGTAGCGTAGCGCTTGCTTTTATTGGCTGCTCGTAGTAGAGGCAACTGAACGATTTTTGTCAACATTGACTGCCACAATACAGAATCATAGAGGTTCGTACACAAGCACGCATCGTTGGAGTTTAAAATCGTCGGGTATTAACCACTTGCGTGGCCTTGATGAAGAGGCGTAGAGGAGCGAGCCTCACGGGCAACCATATAAACAATTAAACATTTAAAATTTGTACAGTTTTATAAGATAAGATAAAATATTTTTTTTTGATTGAACATAGTGATACATGGCATGCAAGATGCTACAAAATATAGTTTCATATGTTCAGCCTGTTAATGGCGTACAAATTTTATAAATAGGTACATAAGAATAGGCAGGGTACATTTTACTTATTTCTATAATAATCTTATTCTCAAAGCCTTATTTATTTTTTAATAATAATATATTTGATGACATAATTATACTAATGCTTGTCTGAAAATGTACTGTGTAATGTAGGCAGCTGTTGAGAACTTACATATGTAAGGAGATGAAATAAGAATGCTGTCAGACATATTTATTTCTGCATTTTGGTTGTTAACTATACTTATACAAGTCAAAACCCTATTTTATATGACGCCGGCTTTTCCTAGCTAAATTACTTTTTGAGAAATAAGGCTGAAACAAACTCACGAGTCATTGCTTATATTTTCTGTCACTTAAATTTCGTTCACCTTTTCTTGATCTTTTAAAGTCGAGACAAAATGGCTTTAGGGTGCGATCACAATGCAGAATATCGTCTGATGCTTTTGACACTGATTGTATCCCGTCTATGATCATCGTACTATCCAAACTCTAGTCCAAATAAAATGGTATATAGGTATATTGATATGGCGGTAAGGCTTTTCTTCAACCCACATACAGTACGTGCCGTATACTTAAGCGCTACACCAAATTTCAGTTCAATACGAGCAGTAATTTAGTCACTAGAAAAATATTTAGTTTTCACTAAACTGAAACACTTGCGCCGAAATGAACAAAAAGACGCGACGTTGCCAGTTCGTCATTTGTACAGGTGACCAGGTTAGTGTAAATATTATAAATGAGTCATATAGAATCAAAAACAGCAATCTGACTTTTGACTTATTAACGGTAATTAGGAAAAGTAGTTTCATTATTACAATTTACATCTTTTTTTTAATGTGTGTTTATAATAACGTATGCTTTAGATTTTTGAATTAATTATATTTAGATTTAAATAGATTTAAATTGAATTAAATTAATAGTTATTAACTAAAATTATCAGATTGCTGTTTTTGATATTGACTTCCAAACATTGTTGAGTATGATACTTAACAATGATTAGATTGCTGTCTTTGATTCTTACCAAAATGAAACACACATAGGGTTGACAATAAATAAAACTTCATAATTTAATGCAATCTTTTTATTTGGTTTGCTATCCCTAAAGTTATGAAGAAGGAGATTTTCATATCAAAAAAACTTTGTCATTTGACAACCCTCGAATTAAAAATGCAAGGTAAGGTCCTTGCAAGTTTGGCGACATTTACTTGGCAATTTACGGGATCTCTTTTCTTTTTTCTCGCGTATCTATTAATTACACGTGTGGGATGTACATCTATGTTATGTTTTTTCACCTCCAAACAAATTATTTAACGCTATTTTTGCAATAAAATTACAAAACACGCACACGGATCTTACGACAAAATCAATCAGACGCCATCTTGACGTCATGATCAATGAACGCCTCTGATTGGTCGAAGCTAGCAGATTGCTGTTTTTGTATCTCATCGTTTGCAGATTGCTGTATTTGATACCAATATGGGTTTCACATTCAGGTTTTTGGTGGAATATTGCTGTTTTTAATACGGTGTGACTAAATAAGTAAAACATATTTTAAAAATACAATGTTACCATAGTCATAACTCGAATTGCGTAAAATTGACAGATTGCTGTTTTTGATTCTATACGACTCAAATGATGTTTGCGTATTAAATTGTTTTAATTTGTTCCAAAAGTGAAGATTACCAATTTTTTATTCTATTGATGTTTTTGACTGCCTTCCTGGGGTCCAGTGCATAGCGTATATATCTGCTGATCGGGAGTTCTCGGGTTCGATTCCCGGGTTGCTCAAAAATTTGATTCTCAATGGCAACAAAGTGCCCCGTATCGGCAATAGGCTTGTCCCATATTACGTGGGATCAACAAATTCATAACACCACAAAATTTGTGTGTAATATATATTTACACCTCCGCATACCTCTTTGGAGATACAGGCGTGGGTGTTTATAAAAATATCATTTCTTATATTACTATTCGGAATACTTAGTGTATTTTAGTGCCCATGTGTCTCAGCAATCTTGTTTTTCTAATTAACGATTTTACAAGGCAGTTAAAACACTCACAGTGGTTGTTACTGGTGAGTGAGGAAGGCCGCAGCTTTAGCGATGTCACGGTTCCTCCCCTCTCTGCTTGGAGCCTTGCATATTACCAGACCTGGAAGTTGTGGGGTTCCAAAGTATTTACCAGTAAAAATCAACATTCTGAGAATTACCGATTATATTACAACAATTTTAATTTTGAAAATAATACCTACCGGTTGGAGAGACGTGACGTTGCTTTTGCATATGATAATTTAACAAAAACTTGGTTATAATGACCACAAACGCTCCATCATTACATTAATTGTCCTATTAAGAAAAGCTATAAAATTAATAATGGGTGCTGGTGTCTCGAACCCTTACAATTTCTTTGAGTCGGTTTGGTAATCCATTCATGACATCTTAGATATCTGATTGGGTGATATTGTGACACTCATTTTTGGAAGCCGTCTTAAGGTCGAACATGGTTGCAAAGGTTCGTGCTCAGACATATCTCTTATGGTTGTCCCACGCGTGTTCAATAGGGATCAGGATTGCGTGTCAGCCATGTTAAAACATGAACCCCAACCGCATTAGGGTACTCATTGACAGAGTATTCGATAACATGTCATGCATTAATTTAACTTTGTTATGAATGGTGCGAAAAGTATGAAATGGTCTTGAAAAATTCTTCCAGTTATTCAAGGCCATTTATCTTTCAGCGTTCACACTGTCAGTATCAAGAGGCAGCAATAGCCGAGTGGAGATCCCAACAGACTACCATGCAGAGGGTATTGGGTTCGAATAGACGGCGCGCTTCAATGACTTTTCGGAGTTATGTACATATTGAATAGTTAATTATCGCTTGTCCCGTGCTTCAGAGAGCACGTTAAGCCGTCGGTTCCGGTTGTCATGAAGATCTTTGGCAATCGTAACAAGATGTCAGTACCTTCTAAATAAACCGACAGTAGTCTAAACTATGGAATATCGCTATCCCTTCGGGTTGCGGAGGTCAGACAGGCAGTCGCTTTGTGGAAAAGCTAATATATAGCCAAATCCGGTTAGACTAGTAAGTGGACCCCAGATTGAAATTGGGATAACGCTAAGAGGATGATGATGTTCTCTGTGTCAGTATCAATACGAGTAAAGACTCATTGCTTGACGCTTGGTAATGGTTTGGGAGGTATATCTTACTTACAACCATTACCAACCGTACCTGGTAACTCACTGATTCAGCTAAAGCACATAAAGCAAATCTGCAAGTTTGACATCTTTGGACACGCTGATGTCTATTTCCACTTCTTAAGGCTATTTTGCTCGCATCTGAGAAACGTTCCTCCTTCAGTCTTGTCCGCATATTCGCGGGCTAAAGCGACGAATTATATAGGTTTACAGAATGATACTTCTGCCGGTGAATGTAATTGACTTACGAAATTCATTCACAGACAACGCATCCTGCTAAGTTCTTACATCCAGTGTTGTAAAAAAACCGCAGCATAAAGGCAGCCGACCGCATAATTAATTTTTTTGTCGTTTGTTTTTTTGTATAGATGCTCCGCAAAACTCAAGACTTACCGGCTTGAGATGCGCGACCTTACTTTTTGCATATGATAATTTTACAAAAACTTGGTTATAATGACCACAAACGTCCATCATCACATATGCGCATGTGCCGTAAGTGTAAGTACGCTCTTGTGGCGTACCCGTGAATATTAGTAGTTGTGATTTTTTGCATTGTTATTGCCTAACGTGGCTCGGAACGCCTATGTTATGTAAATGTTGTAATATTTTACTAAAAGCAACTGCCAAATCAGTGGGCACTGGTTCATGCCAATCAATGTTGTCCTTTTTATGTTTATGGAATAAAGGGCGAACCTACTGCCATTTATTTATTTATTTTAATAACATGGAAGACTTACAGCTAAACAATCAAAACAAAAAGAGTAGTAAGTCAATTACAAGTCCTCACGTATAAAAGATTTCTTAAATAAGTATAAAAAGTGAACAAACTCATAACATAACACTGCAATAACATTATCCGATTATCACCTATTCCTACAATTAAACATTATCAGTATACTTATGATTATCACATTTTCCTTTTACATAATTAAAATTTTTAATCAATGGAAAAAGTCAAGAGCCAAGCGCCACACTTATAAAATAAGGATCCAAGTCACGCTGTTTACACAGTCTATTGTAATTTCTACTTGCACGCACCATATATAATCTTTCAAAGTTAGCGGCCTGCCTTTTTTGTTTACTATCTATTTTCATAAATACTAATATATAATATTGCTCACTTATTGGTACATGCAGTGGCTACCTTAAAAGGTTATGCAAGTGACGGAGATATTTTTTTTTCTTTATTATTGTGAATGCATTCTTGTAATAACCACTGGTGGTCCTAAAATAAATAAATAAATAAATGATAGAACAAGACCCAAATAAAGAATTTGATCTATTTTATGGGTTGTTTAGCCTTTAGGCCTGCCTTCTTTATAATGTATGTTTTCTGTTGGTAAACAATTCTCAATAAATAAACCTTGGATTACAAGAGGACTTAAGTTTTATAGCCTGAAAAACGTAAAATGTTGTGGCAACATACAAATACAAACAACATGCAAAGAACAAGGAAGCAACCACTACCTGCGATTTGATGAAACACAGATACTCGCAAAAGAACATCGGTTTCTTCCAAGGATGATACGTGAGGCTATTGAAATTAAAACACACCCTTATTTCAATAGTCAAGGTGGTTGGAATGTTCCTCCAGCTTGGGACCCTGTCATAAGGCTAACGAAACCCAAGAAAGACAAAGTGACCAGAAGGACACTGTGAGTTCATTCTGCGTAAAAAGTAATATCAATAGTTGAAACATCAAAACTTGAATGTTCGGGTACTTTAAGCTAACTTATTGGCATAATATTTTTTTTAGACAGTGTGAAAGTCACAGTCAAGGGGCTGCATTTTATGACTAGAAAAATATATGACACTTTATTATACTCACTATCTACATGCGAAAAATAAATGTCGTATAAGAGTGCGCGCGTAATCTTACCCGCACACCGTGCGCACTCTTATGCACCTCGCCCTTCACAAAGATATTGAACCACCTGCCCCATCTATTGAAAGATGGGCGAATGCGTAGATGTGGACGAGTACAGTAACGGGTTCGTGGATGCTGTCCATACAACAGGGGCTAAATTTTTTAAGCCCCAGAAAAGCAAGAGAACCAGCAAGATCTCGGGTCCGACCCTCGAGCTGTTAGAGGAAAGGCGCAAGATGGTTCTGCTATCCTCCGACGACATGCCGAAATATCGGCACCTCAACAGACAGATCTCTAAGTCTCTGACTCGCGATCTCCGCCAATACAACACAAAATGTGTTCGTGAGGCGATCGAGCAGAATAAGGGATCCAAAGTGTTCCAGAGGGATCTGTCTGTTGGGCAGAGTCAGCTGAAAAAGCTGAAAACGGAAGATGGCAGAATTGTATCGTCCAAGCCTGAGCTCTTGGAGGAGATCGAAAGGTTCTATGGAAAGCTATACACGACAACGCAACAACCCGCAAGTACTCCAGCGTCAGACCCTAGAGCTGGATTGACCCGACACTATACCGAAGATATCCCGGACGTCAGCATGCACGAGATTAGTGTGGCTCTCAAACAGCTTAAAAACAACAAGGCGCCGGCTGATGACGGAATTACGAGCGAGCTTCTGAAGGCCGGCGGTACACCCGCTAGAGAAGCCCTTCGGAAGCTATATAATCCCGTCATTCTTGAGGGTAAAACGCCACGGGCGTGGCACAGAGGTGTAGTGGTGCTTTTCTTTAAGAAAAGGGATAAAACCCTCTTAAAGAACTACAGACCCATCACACTTCAGAGCCACGTCTACAAGCTGTTTTCGAGGGTCATCACGAATCGTCTCGAGAGCAAGCTAGACGACTTCCAGCCTCCCGAACAAGCCGGTTTCCGTAAAAGCTATAGTACCATAGACCACATACATACGCTGCGGCAGGTTATACAGAAGTCCGAGGAGTATAACCAGCCCCTATGCTTGGCATTTGTGGACTATGAGAAAGCCTTCGATTCGATCGAAACCTGGGCGGTGCTACAGTCTCTCCAACGGTGCCGGATTGACTACCGATATATCGAAGTGCTGAAGTGTTTGTATGAGAACGCCACTATGTCAGTCCGCCTCCAGGACCAGAGTTCGAAACCTATTCAACTCCAGCGAGGGGTGAGACAGGGGATGTCATATCCCCGAAACTGTTTACCACTGCGCTGGAGGATGTTTTCAAGCTTTTGGACTGGAATGGACTCGGCATCAACATCAACGGCGAGACCATCGCTCTCCTTCGATTCGCAGACGATATCGTAGTCATGGCTGAGACCATGGAAGACCTAGGCACAATGCTCGATGGCCTCTGTAGAGTCTCCCAACAAGTAGGTCTTAAGATGAACATGGACAAGACGAAAATCATGTCGAACGTCCATGTTGTACCTGCTCCTATTCAGGTTGGGAACTCTACGCTCGAAGTTGTCGACAAGTATCTGACAAGTACCTGGGATAAGTAGTCCAATTAGGTAGGTCCAACTTCGAGAAGGAGGTCAATCGTCGAATCCAACTCGGTTGGGCAGCGTTCGGGAAGCTACGACATATCTTCTCGTCCGATATCCCGCAGTGTCTCAAGACAAAAGTCTTTGACCAGTGTGTGTTGCCAGTGATGACTTACGGTTCAGAGACGTGATCGCTCACTATGGGCCTTATCAGAAGGCTCAAGGTCACTCAGAGGGTGATGGAAAGAGCTATGCTCGGAGTTTCCCTGTGAGATCGAATCAGAAATGAGGATATCCGCAGTAGAACCAAAGTCGCCGACATAGCTCTCCGGATAGCCAAGCTGAAGTGGCAGTGGGCAGGGCACATAGCTCGAAGAACCGATGGCCGTTGGGGCAGAAAGGTTCTGGAGTGGCGGCCACGTACCCGACGACGCAGCAGAGGTAGGCCCCCCGCAAGGTGAACCGACGATCTCGTCAAGATCGCGGGAGGCGGTTGGATGCGGGCGGCTCAAGACCGGTCTGTGTGGAGAACCTTGGGGGAGGCCTATGTCCAGCAGTGGACGTCGTTTGGCTGATATGATGATGATGAGCAAAAATCTATTGACCTAGCTGGTGTCTCCGTTTTTAATCAAATTCCAGTTTTTTTCGGCAGCGTAACCGTTATCACTGCTGAACCTAAACACAACTGAAGGTAGCCAAAAATTTCGCACAGAGTCGGCGTGAGGTTCAATGTACTCTTACCGACCGACCACGCACTCTTACACCACCTTACCCTACCTACTAAGGAAAAACACACAACAAACATTAAACAAATATTGGAATTAATAATAATAAAAAAACATTTATTCTTACGTAGAAAAACCCATAGATACATGCCTTAAAGTCTAACATAAATACAAAAAATATTATAATTATTAAACGAAATGCATGTTGTTGTTTACACTGTTTTCATGTTAGGCTGCGTGTTATTTCGTAACCTCCCATGAAAACGCCGATATACAACACTCTTCGGCCAAAACTCTTCCTTTAAGAAGGTCTCAAGTTGTTGAGTCGGCACCCGAACCACGTACGACTTGAAGTTCGTATTATGGCGAGACTACTATCTCTCGTCGCTCAAGGTCCAGTTGGTCTTCGTGCGTAGGTACTCCACCACCTCCTCGTCCTAAGTATGTGTAATTATATACTACGCTTAAACGGCTGAAACGATTTACTCTACTAATATTAGGTATAAATGCGAAAGTGTTAATAGACATATGTATATTGGACATGTATTGGAACATGCCTTTGGCATTTGACTGTATGCAACGCGATGTTATTATGTACCTTTCGGTAGATATAATGGTATATAGTTTCATGAATACTGACCGAGCTACTTTGTACCCTACAGAGTTTCTGAAGTCTTTTGAATAATCAGGAGTGTCTTCACACAACTTGAGACTGAAAATAGATTTGTGTTACCCCGAATTTAACGCGCGCGAAGCCGCGGGCAAAAGCTAGTTTGAAATAAATGAGATTGACCGTTTAAATAATAATAATATTCTACCACATGCACACATCACCATGTAGTCCCAAACTAAGCAGTGCTTGTATTATGGGTACTAGATAATGGATAAACATACATATTATACATAGAAACACCCAGACCAAGACAAACATCCATGTTCATGCACACAAATGTTTGACTTGAGCGGGAAGCGAACCCGCGACCATCGGCGTAGCAGTCGCTTACACTGCCGCTGCGCCAACCAGTCGTCATTGGTCGTCAAATTAAGTGGACATTGTAATAAATTATGACACAAAGACTTTTTGTTTATGAAAGCGCCGAATACCTACTCTATTATTTTTTTAATGACAGAAAGATACCCGACACATAATTATTATCTTTTTTGCAAAAAACATTTATTTTGCTAGAAAATTATTTATGTAAAAAATAGTGTTACCTATCCGTCGGTAAATAGCCACAAAACACTTTGAAGGTACCCATTTACGCTAACTATACTTTTACTAACAAACTATATTGATCATAGATGGCACCACTTATATAACCAGTTTTGGATGATCCCTGTTTTGTTTGGGACTACGTACAAAGGAGAGGTCAAGCTGTACACCGAAAACTACTCAACCGATTGTGGTGTAACATATACTATTTTATAGGTTTGAGTATCCTTTGTACAGAGATCTTTAGCAATATAGGGAAAGACAGACAGACATAAATTCATATCAAGTATTGCTTTTTAGCATTTTCCTAGATTTTTTAGCTAATTTTCGTCAAAATATCTTTAATATACAGGCTTTTTCATCTCTACAGTTTTATTATAGTATAGATTAAAAATACGGCTGCAATGGATATTAAATACAATAACCATAAATTCGGAGAGAATGAGTTCACTAAGAATCATGGGTTAAAAATTGATAAAAAAAATTCTAATATTTTTTTTACAGTCTCACGCCTGTATGCCGGAAGGGGTAGTTAGAGGGGTAATATTACACCCACATTTCGTCATGAATTTTTAGGTCTCACGTAATAGGGGGCGAGCCTATTGCCGTTTACCGGGCACATCACCAGACATCATGCTGCTACTGAGAATTCGGAAAAACCCAGTAACACTTTTGCCCGACCCGGGAATCGAACCCGGGACCTCCGATCAGCAGTCGCATACGCTATCCACTGGGCCACGGAGGCAGTCTAAGAAATTAAATTACAAAGCACAAATTGAGCATCTTTGCAATTGTACAAACATTCTTAATATGTGCTTTGCAATTTTACATAATCACGGTATGTTGATGGCTTCGGGTTTTATAAATTACGAAATTAGCAAATATAACTAACTAGAAGATGCCTGCAGCTACGCCCGCACATTTTTTTTTTTATTTTACTGTTTCTGCACGAAACCGTGAGAATTTCCGGCAAGTATTTCTTAGTGCAACCCTACAGTTCACAAGGAACATAATTATGTACATGCCAAATTTCAGCTTCCTGCACCTAATAGTTTTGGCTCTAGCTTGGCTGTCAGTCACTCAGAATCATCATCTTTCTGATCATCACTTCTTCTGCCTGCCCTGTTCCCATATTACTTGGGTCGGCGCTTAATCATTACTACATAATTATTAATTCCAGATGTATTAAAAATAACTATTATACCTAATAATAATAGTCCCTTTTTAAGACAGGAGAAAGGTTGGACATTAGCAATTATAGACCAATCGCTCTTATACCTACCTATATTTGCAAAAATATTTGAAAGGGTAATATATAACTGCATTAATTTTTATTTGGAGAAAATAAACGTACTGGTGCCAGATCAGTATGGATTAAGAAAAAATAAAAATATAAATATGGCTATCTACTATTTTTTTTTAACCTGTAATTACAAATATGGGCAAAGGTCAACCTGCGATTGGAATGTTTATGGATATGTCAAAGGCCTTTGATCGTGTAAGACATGACATTCTGCTAAATAAATTAGATCATTATGGTATCAGAGGCAATGCCCATGATCTTATAAAATCATACCTTTCAAACCGACAGCAATTTACAGAGATTTCGACCATATGTATGGAGTCAAAATCAGAGTTGATTAATAGGTCCGATGTTAGAACTGTCAAATTTGGAGTGCCACAAGACAGCGTGATGGGGCCTTTACTTTTCATTATTTATATAAATGATTTTACATCAAGAACCATCTACGACATGACTTTGTTTGCAGATGACAGCACTATACTTTTTACCAATAAATCCATGACATCTCTTGAAACAGATATTAATAACACAATTAGTCTTATTATAGAATGGTTACAGATGAATAATTTAAAAATTAATCTTAAAAAAAATTGTAGATCTTAAACAAAAAAGTAAAAATACGGATTATAAATTGGATATAAATTACAATGGTCATAAATTTGAAGAGAACGAATTTACCAAATTTCTAGGATTAATAATAGATCAGAAATTAAACTGGAAAGCGCATATAGAACACGTTTGTTCTAAAGTAGCCCAATTTGCCTATGGGCTTTATAAATTAAGAAACATATCCAATATATCTACACTGATAACGGCATATCATGGTATTGTTTCATCGACTTTACGATACGGCATCATATGTTGGGGAAACTCTACTGACTGGCTACTAGCATTTAAAGTTCAAAAACGCTGTATCAGAACCATATTTAATATTAAAATACCCGACAGTTGCAAACCCTACTTTGTAAAGTATAATCTAATGACATTACCTTGCATCTACATTATTGAGTATGCCATGTTTATAAAACAAAATATAGACTTATTTGAAAAGAGGTCTAGGGTTCGCCATGCGGATATACTATTACTGATACTTTTATTCTAGTGCATTCTTCTTTTCATATCCAATCTTTCCTACTCTGGAATACTCTCCCTCCGGAAATTAGGATGGCCACTACTCGTGACACGTTCAAGTTCAAGGTTCGTGTGGTGGCCAGCAAAACAGCTCTAATGCACAAAAGCTTTTGTTGTAATGCAGTCCTCATATATATTAAGCTACCAAAGCAGATCATGGATATTGAATATACCCAAGTATTTAAAAGGCGTCTTGAAAAACTGCTTACAGCTAAATGCTATTACTCTGTTCAAGAATTTCTAGAAGATAAGAATGTTGAGAATTTTTAATCAGCGATAAATTTGTTTTTAATTATTATATTTTAATTATCTTATTTGACATTACATTATTTTTATTCTTATTTGACATTTCTTTATAATTTGACATTTCATTATTTTTATCCTTATTAAATTATTTCTAATATTCTTTGACATTCCATTACAACTATATCTGTTATTATAATTTGACATATATTATTATTGCTATATTAAAATTTTTATAATCAATTGTAAACAATTATATTCTGATATTGTGTTTTTTATATTATTCATGAAATTGGCAAATCAATCATAGAATTGTACCAGAATATACCTGCAAAAATTGCATGCCTAATGGTTGACTATGGTAAAAGAAGCTAAATATGTATTAGTATATAAGATCTGCTGTATACCCATATTCGCAAATGATTAAATGAATTATGAATTATAATATAAAACAAAGTCTGTCTTCTGTCTGTCTGTTCCTATGTATGCTTAAATTTTTAAAGCTACGCAACGGATTTTAAAGCGTTTTTTAATAGATAGAATGATTCAAGAGGAAGGTTTATATGTATAATTCATGCATAATATTACATGGCTTCCGTGCGAAGCCGGGGTGGGTCGCTAATATATACATATTGCGCTGATAACGGTTTAATAATGCATTATTTAATCAATTATTTAGTTACTCTATCATTCTCTGGGGCTGCTCTGCTGACTGGCCTCTAGCAAGCCGACCTCACATTGGACGTGCGTGTTCTCCGAGCGAGCGCCAGGCGTGTGCCCTGCCACATCGACATGAATGATATATTAATAACAATTGCATTTTATTTTAGAATTTCATTTCTGATATAATATAAAATGATATTTCTAAATTGAATCATAGTTAAGGTTTGGACATTCTAAATAAAATTACTTTATGTGTATCTATATAATAATATATTAGTTCGACCACGTCTCGAAATTCCGCACTGAATTAAAATGGTTACCAATTCGTCAGCGACAAAATTTGCGTACGTTGACGACCTTATACTCACTTCGCCACTCCGCTAATGCCCCATCTTATCTTATGCCTTATTTCCAATACCTCTGCTTCAGCCATGTTAAGATCTTGCGATCATCTAATAACCTTCTTCTTTGTCTATCTCATACTTTTATTCTAGTGCATTCTTCTTTTCATATCCAATCTTTCCTACTCTGGAATACTCTCCCTCCGGAAATTAGGATGGCCACTACTCGTGACACGTTCAAGTTCAAGGTTCGTCAATAGTATGCATAATTTTTTTTATGTTCTATATTTACTTATTAGATCAACATATATTCATACAAAATATAAATACTCTTCACAGTGATCAAATTATGCTATAAAATAAAGTTTTAAATATCAATAAAATCTGGCCGGCTAAAACGCCGCCATTTTGCCGCGGGCTTATGATGACGTCACAATGCACACTCGGTCAGTCTCAAGTGTTTGATAACATTAGGTGTTACTGTAATTTTAAAGCAATTTTCAGTCATAATAACTATTCAGACGATAGATAACACTAAAAAAACATTTTATGGGTATTGTCTTGTACCAAAATGCAAAAACAATATAAGAAGTACACCTGATAAAATATTTTTTCCTATTCCAAAAGACGCGAAAAGACGAAAACCTTGGTGTAAAGTAATGAGAAAATATGATGAAGTATCTTCAATATCGAGTTTGTACTGTTGTGAAGATCACTTTAATATAAGTTGGTGTCGTATTATTATAATAATATCGACGACCCAGTTGATGTACCTAGCTAACAGACTGTCACGCCGAAGGTCGCGGGTTAGATTCCCGCTCAAGTCAAAAATTTATGTTAGTAAACATGGATGTTTGTCTCGGTCTGTGTGTTCCTATGTATTATATTATGTATATATTTACAAAAACACTAATGCTAATTTAGCCATGTAGTTGACGGCTTAGAATACAAGTGTCACCACCCCCTATCTTCCCGTGGGTGTCGTAAGAGGCGACTAAGGGATAACACGATGCAAATACCATCTTTGCGTAGACACGAAAAACTCGACATCAAACCCTATACGACTGCCTCGTTGGTCTCGCGGCATAAATGTGCGCGTGGGATCTGGAGGTCCCGGGTTCGATTACTGGCTCGGGCAGTGTTATTGGGTTTTTCTGTCACGAAATTCTCAGTGGCAGCACGGAGTCTGGAAATGTGCCCTGTACAGCAATAGGCTCGCCCCTTATTACGTGGGACTAAAGTATATCTGGCGAAAAGTGGGTGTAGAAATACCTTTTAAATTGTTACCTGTATCCCCAGAGGCTATATCGCGTATTCTCTTTGGACTTAAATCTAATGCAGAAGGCTGTGACAACATAAACTTAGAAATGACTAGAGGACGCCAGCAGCTACGCATGCATTTTTTTTTAATTTACCCGTTTTGGCCGATCCCGTGGGAATTTCGGGAAATCCCTTCTTAGTGCACCCCTACGGTCTCCAAGGAACATACATGCCAAATTTCAGCTTCCTGTGCCCAATAGTTTCGGCTATAGCGTGTCTGTCAGTCAGTCAGCAACGCAAGGATTTTATATATTAAGATAATGCTCACACTTCCCCTTTCACTTGGTAAAATTACCGATATAATTAACATGTCAATTTTGACATCAGAGTTTCCGGCCGATTGCAAGATTGCGACCGTAAGACCTATCCCTAAGACTAACAACCCGATAAGTATTAAGGTCCTTCGTCCTATAAGCATTATGCCATGCCTCTCTAAGGTCTTGGAAAGGGTGGTGTGTAACCAGCTAACGGCAAATATAGAAAAACAAACCATTTTACCTGTTTCACAATCGGGCTTTAGAAAGAAGCGCAGTACCTCCACAGCACTACTAGACGTTACAGATAACATCTTAACGGCCCAAGACCAAGGTATGAGTACTTTACTGGTTCTGTTGGACTACTCCCGCGCATTTGATCCTTTTGTCAAAGCTGCAGTTTTATGGTTTTGACCATAAAGCTATACGGTGGTTTCACAGCTACCTAAGTAACCGTAGGCAGTATGTGGAACTGAAATTTTGTGATGGCACTACGAGGACATCAGCTCTATCTAGTGTAAAGCGAGGTGTGCCCCAAGGCTCAATTCTGGGCCCAATTTTATTTATTTTATATTGCGCTGACTTACCATCATGTATTAAGAACTGTCACTATCACATGTATGCTGATGACGTCCAGCTGTATATATCTTTTAAACCTAGTCAGTACCATAGCGCAGTAAAGGCTTTGAACGAGGATCTGAATAGGATAGCGGCATGGTCCGAAAAAAATTGTCTAGTTTTAAACCCGTCCAAGACCAAGTACATGATATTTGGTACGAATCACCATTTAAACTCTTTACCGTCAAACTTTAACGTTAATATTTTAGGTGAATCTATAGAACGGGTATATGAAGCCAAGAATCTTGGACTGATAATGGACACGAGCCTACGGTTTGAAAAGCATATAGCTGCGTCTGTACAGAATTGCTTCTACCGGCTGAAACTGCTGTATAAGATAAGACCCTATTTGTCGCAAACACTACGTGTTCAGTTAGTCGAGTCTCTAGTGTTGTCAAAACTAAATTATGCCGACACCGTGTATGGTCCACGTCTATTGGCTCGAACAAAACGTCTTATACAGAGAGTTCAGAATGCGGCAGCCAAGTTTTGTTTCACGATACCCCCTAGAACTCATGTAACAACTTTCCTGAACAAAAACGGTATCTTAAAAATGAAATCACGGCGCAAATTACACCTAGCATGTCTACATTTTAATATTATAAAACACCGCGAGCCTCTTTATCTGTATAATAAGTTGTCATGGACGACGCGCAGGAGGGAATGCGAAAGCAGGCAGTGTTCGCAGCAGCTATCCATCCAACAACACTCTTCAGCAGCGTTTCGTGGCTCCTTTCGTTACGCTGCATCAAAGGTGTGGAACAATCTACCACCACCATTACGACAGTTAAATTCGTTGCCTGTTTTTAGAGTTCGCTTACGACAATATCTTTTTGAAACACAAAAGGATTTTGTCAACATTCGGATGGATATGTCGTTTATTTGATGGCTGCATTGATGTGTTTGTCTGGTCGTGTAATCGGTGCCTATAATATGTTGGTGATTTTGAGGTTTCTTTACTTGTCCTCACTGCACTGCGCTCCACCGATTCATCGCGTCCGGCGTCCGCCGTATGCGTAGTTGGTCTCGCTTAGGCGCTACAATTACGAGGCGACACATGTTGCTCTTCCGTGACTATACAAACAGGTAGCATCTGAAATTAAATAATTGATTGATTAATAAATTTAAGTATTAAATTATTATTATTTTAATTTAATTCAATTTTTTATCATTTAATTTTTCTAATTTAATTTTTACATTTATATACTTATATATATTTAATGCAATCCATAATTTAATTAATACCTCATATTTAATGTGATACTGATATATTTAATATTTAACATATATATAATAATATATTTTAATATGTCATACTGACGTTGTAATGTAATAAAATTAATCAATGAACCTATTTTAAATTATTTATCAATACTAATTATAAAAGCATATTATGAATTATTATTAGGTATCTAAGGACGCAACTTACCGTGCTCTGCGGATTACTAGTTAATATTTTCCTTGATCTTCTTGCTAGCATGTCAACTTTTGTCAACAAAGTATTACATGGACATAGGTAGCAAGCTTCAAACATAATTTAGACTAAACACAATATAAACACTGACGTAAGTAGTCTCGCAAACGAGTTACAAACAATTATCACGCCTTTTCGGTCGAGCAGTAGTTACAATATACCAATTAATATGTTATTACTATCAATAAAACGTTTCGATTCACATCTACGGTTTTATCTAATTTTTATACACGTGACGCTCCGAGTACGGCGCGCCGCGTTATGTTGTGTCCGGCGGCCCCGCCGAGCCGCCACGCAAGTCCTGGCTGATTCTTGTCGTCACATAAACAGGTAAATATTTATACCTAGGAGCGTATCTTCTGGCTGACGCCGCACCGCCGCTTGCCGTGTCGTCAGCCAGTTTTATAACTATTTATTAACACGTATAAAAATATATAAGACAAACTTTTGTTTACATCTTTCATTTATATATATCTTACTATTTATAAGTACTGTTCATATGAATCATGATTTATTAATGTATTTAAGTATCTTATGCTCTCGTTATATCCATACATATACATATGCATACATCACCAGTCACTACACAAGCATGTAATGGTGGACGGCTCGGGTCCACTTGTCATCCGTGCCTTCACAACAGGGTTCGTCTGAAAACCGGCGCCAGACCTTAGTGGCCTGGCATATGTCGAGATGAGCACCTGGTTGCTGCTTCGTGAGACACAATATCAGCTGTAAAATTATACTCTCTATATGTAGGTACATGATATTTCACACTATTGTTTGTTTTTTATTTGTTTTTCTTTTTGTCTAGTATAGGTACGTAGAACTTTTACTGTTTTCTTGATTGAATTTAACTGTATCTGTTGTGACTTGTGTTTCATTGGCAGCAATAAATGTATCTTTATCTTTTATCTTTATCTTTAAATACACCTCTGCCACCTCTTCGGGGTTATAGGCGTGAGACTGTGTATGTATGTATGTACCTACTAATGCTAATCTTTGTCTTTTAAAAGCACTCTTTCTCTCTACTCGTGATGGCACACTTAGTTTATAGCACTGGAATAGGTATATGAGGCACAACTTTGTTCTTTAACCGTAGTTTAATCTTTTCCCCGTTTTGTTTCATAATGTTGTATTGAACATAATTTACGGTATCTTCTTCGACCTGAAATAAGTTCAAACTTTAATAAAACTCGACAAACAATATGCAGTGCGTAATTTACTTTTGTTACCTAAGTAGTTTCAGAAAGTAATTACATATTATGTAGTATTAATAATTAAAAACATAATTAATTATTTGTCACTAATATTATAGGTACTACATACATAGACTCACTGCGATAGGCAGAGACTACCGACCGATATTGTACTAATAATATTCTACCACATTCACCCAACACCTTCTAACCCTTTTTTTTTTTACGTGAGGAAATGCGTTACGCATACCCCGTCATTCACGGGGAGAATGTGGGGTTATGTCGGGCTCCCCCGGCTGTTTTTGGCATACCGACTAAAACCTCACGGAGTGCCTCCTCATCGCTTTATGGGTGGATCCCCGGAAAACTTTCGCACTCTTCGGCAACCCACCCAGCGATACTCGGTCGAAGTAAGAACCGAGCACTTTCATTAATAAGAAGCCCTAATTGTAGGGCGACGCCATCCTCATGGGCTCCATTGGCGGGTGAGAGAGTCCCCGTTCTCTCACCCGCAGCCTTAGCTACGGTGGTATCAGGCGCGCAAATGCGCGCCTCCGCCTGCCAGTCCGCTGGCGACGGATCGGATCCGCCAGGCTGTTGTCTTCACGAATCCGCTCCACCGCCTCCTTCCGCGAGATGACGTCCTCGCAGAAGGATGCGACCGCAGCCCACTTACCCTCACTTTCTACCATGGCTCGGACCACGGCTGTCAGCGCGAGAGAAAGGGTCCCATGCTGTCGCCCAGCCCACTGTGCCAGTAAAGCTTCAGCGAGGAATGCTTCAGCGATACCCGACTCTCTGACACACGGGTACGTGAGGAACACGGGTTGTAGTGTAGCCCAATTTCTTACAGGCCATGGTAACTTTAAGAGCAAGTTGTATTCATTTAAGCTCGTTGATTCACCGTTATGCCAATGTTCAACATCTGGCAACAATAGCGAATTTCAACGATCTAGCAACTTATTTGGATGTGCCTATTTTCAACGAAATGAGGAAAGTCATCGTGGGATATATTGCTGGATGTGTAGTTCGACTGGTCCGTAAAACCATAAAATGCGAACCATGTTTAGCGTGCTTGGTGTCTGCAGAAAGAAAAGACTTTCATAAATTGATCGGTTTGAGAGATAAGGGAGGTTTGATTTTCCCTTCTGCAGACACATATCGACTCATCCGTAGAACAAAGTCCGATCTGCATGGATCGCAATTTTCAGTAGGGACTGTAGAAGTTTTTGACTTGTGTAACTCTTTATAAATCTTATAACGAGAGACTTAAAATTAAGGTTTTTTGGTATATTACTATAACAGCCCAGCCTAATTAAGTGCTCTTTACTGTATGTTTCTAGTCCTTTTATTGTACGAGATAGTGGGTTACATATCAACCTAGGACGTTTTATGGCGGAAGAACGAGAGTCCATGGTGAACATCGTGCGTTTTTTTTTGCGGAAACGTTTGATTTAAAAGACGTTCTATGTCAACAAAGGTTGATTTTTGCTGGAATTTTTCATCCCTCCTTCCCTTGTGATCCGTCCTTTGTGAATAATATACATACATACATAGACTCACGCCTGTTTCCCCGAAGGGGTAGGCAGAGGCATATTGAACGCCCACTTTTCGCCAGTGTTTTGATCCCACGTAATTGGGTGCGAGCCTATTGCCGCTTATTGGGACATTTTGTTTGCCAGAGCCTCGTCCGTTGATCGGCAGGTGCACCACTTGCAGGTGAGGTTGGCTTGGGACCCTAAGTTCTTGGTGGGAACCCTATGCACCCCCTGTGAATAATATAAAACATAAAATTAAATCCAATGTATTTTTTTTATAGGAAGGTCTTAAAATAGTTGACAGAACTTTAAGTGGCAAAGATTAGACTTCTTGCATGCATGAGTAATTATAATTTTACTAACTAGACACGTCGTGTAATAGTCGGAGTAATTATATTTACTAATTTAAAAATAAACAAACTGTGTACGTATGTGCTTATATTTATTTAACTTTACGTATAATCGTATATACTTATTTAAAAGTCATCAATTTGTATGTTTATTATAGAACAATTAATAGCCAATAAATGACAAATTGTATCACAAAATTGCAAGTACGTACCTATCTACACTGGAGCTCGGGCTTCACGAGCACTCGCAAAGTTATTTTATAAGGACCTACTTAATAAAGTAAAATTATGACTACAAACATATTAATCATCACCTAAACCTAAAGACATCCACTGCTGGACATGGCCTCCCCAAAGGCTGTCCACACAACTCCAATCATGTGCCGCCTGAATTCCACCGCTTCCTGCGACCCAATATCTTCTTCTTTATAATATTATTCACGGTGGAAAAAGACCCATCACCAAGCCGAAGTCTACTTGTTTTACACATCTTGCTAAGTCATATTTAGCAAAACAATACCTCGGAAACGATTTTTTAGTAGACACATTTTATAAGCTGCTATGTAAAGTACGCGCGTGCAATTCTCGAGATACTTACCTATACAAGGAAAGGTATCTATAAATAATTAAAAATTGTATGGTAACTTTGAGCCTCAATATCTCCTGAAGCAGTAATTTCCAAGGTATGGTGCCGAAGTAAAGAATTTTCGATAAGGGCCTTTTTACACCTCGTATAAGAATAACAACAATCTTACATCGTTTTTACCTAGACGTGGTGCACCATATTAACTAAATAATAGTAAAATACAATTAAACATTAACAAAATTGAAAATCGAGTACTCATACTCATGTTAGTACTTAGCTAAACTATCCTATCGAATCTTATTAGTCTACTAAGCAGAGCCTGGGTTCTAAGGCATAAAGTCGTGGCTGCCACCCGGGTAACGTTGAGACCATTATAATGACACATTTCAGTATTTACTCTACATAAATAACTTAAGCAGCACATGATCATTAGGTCTTAATATATTTGAAACACACTTTTCATTGTATCATCTATAACGATATTGTGCCTGTCAAGCCGGCTACGCCTGCCCTTCCTTTAGAATTATACTTTTATCCTGTCTCACCCATGCATACATCATCTCATCCATGCATCAATCTAGCAACAACATAATATAACCCAAAATGAGTTAAAACAGCATCAGCAGGAACATAGTTTGGCATACTTCAATTTTCTCGCAGTGACTGTCGCTGTGAGCTGTAGTAAATGGCAGACTACTTAAAAGTATGTCTTAATATTTTGTATTATTAGGGCATAATATAATATCGCATGTCGAATGAACATGTATGTATTTACAAAAATACTACATTTATCCGTTCTGCTTATTTTGGAATTAGATGATGTTGTGTGCATGTGGTAGAGTATTTTTATCATTATTTATTAGTAGGAAACAGCACGGGAGTTAGTACTTAAACTAACTGGGGTAGACCCGTGGTTACACTTCTTACTGTTTGAGCTGTATTAACGATGAATTTGAAAAACTTAATGGATTTCCAAAGAAAATGAACTAGGTTGATTAGTGTAGACACCTTCGGTAGACTAAATAGACATACCATCCGGTACTGAGCTATTACAGATTCCTTTCTTTTCTTTGTCCCATCACGTTTGTATAGAATTTTTTCCCATAATTATATCAAATTAACGACTGGCTCCTTTGTACTAGGAGGCAAAGACAATTTAAGCCCGTTTATCCTTCACTCGTTACTAAAATATGAAAATTCTTTTATACAAATAATTTTAATAAACTATTTTAAGACGTTCTTTGAAACAATAAATTTTGCAATAATTTTAACTTATTTCTAATAAAAAATCTTAATAAATAAAGATTTTTTCACTTGAACAACGTCCTAACTGATTTAACATTTTGAGTAACAACGTCCCATCATAACATTGAACCCACAAATTGTTTCACAGACTCCGGCGAAAACCGTCCTTTTTTAACTTCAGACGCTTAAAACTTCAACAATGTTCGTAAAAAAACGTCTTAATATTCCATAAGACCTCTACTTTTTGTTGCTCAATATTGCATAAAAATCGATTACTCTGTGAATACTAATTACGGTAATCGTCTTTTCGCGCCAGAGTTGCGTTTCTGAACAACTCCATCGAAAAACATTCTAAATAATCATCGATCGCTATTAACTATGAACTGATTTAAAAAGTAATAAATACAATAATCTGTGTTAATTTAGGAACTTAAAGTTGTATATAATGAAGTTATACTTGTAAAACATCGTCACTTATCAGAATTGAAATATTGATTTGCAAACGCGGTCATGTAAGTTTGAAAACGCCGAACTAAGATCAGGCTCTTCAGCATCTGCTTGAATCATATTTAGTATTTTGCGTTATCCTGATATCTTTAAAAGTATTATTTTTTATGAATATATTGAATTTTCTTAAATATCATGTAAATTAAGCAGAGAACACGAAAACGCCCCAATTTTCTTCTTCTTCCAATGAATAACGGCCGGACTGATGATCGATCGCTGAGTTCGCGCCACCCGTACTCCCCGTGCGCCGTCCCTTGTATACATCGTGCGTTGTTGCGCGGAACAAATATCAGATGAAACGTTATTCGATTCAAAGTAAATAAGATACGAAAATTCTAAAAACACGGTTTTGTAGAGTTTGTATACGTTATCCCATTTAGCTATTTAACGCGATTTTGGTCTATGGTCACATGAAACTCTATTCTACGGATAGGTCGATATGAAGTTTGTGCAGCAGCCGAAGCTGTTAAAAGAAAAATTATAAAATAAAATATTTTAATTTAAAGTTAAAATTTAAATACGATTAGCTCATTTCATACTCCATAAATAGAATAATTTGTTCCATTTCTTGGAAGGAAAAATAGAAGGCAGAAGGGGTAAAGGAAGGCCAAGAAGGACGTTTATAGATCAAGTGAAAGAAAAGGTAAAAGTCACGTCGTATCAAGAAGTCAAAGCACTGGCTGAAGATAGGATATTATGGAAGGAATTGAAGTTGAAGAGAGAAGATGAGCATCAATGTTATGGCGCTGTTCACAAAATAAATTTGATAACAATGTTGATAGAAAAGTATCTAATGATACGTCTAAACTATATTGCAAAATTAGAAACTCTTGTTCGATGCTCTGACGCTAAAAGACAATATTATAAGAAATTAGTGCAAAATAAAGGTTATTGAGTTTTTTAAAATATTGTGCAAATAACTGTTTTGAGTATTAAAATACTATATATTTAATACTCAAAACAGTTACACTAAGTTTTGTTTCTGTTTGTCTTTTTACCGTATATAACATAAATATTGAGCTATATTTAGTATAACATCTTCTCTCATCCTTAGTCCTGATTCCCAAAAAGCAGAGTTATATTATTTATTACACATATGTACATTTTTAGCTAATTAATATTTAGGAAGCAAGCCTATTGCAATTAACCAAACATTTCCAGATACCATACTGAGAATTTCTAAACAAAAATAAACAACATATTCGCCGATCTAAGATCTGAACCTCATGTTTGGTATTCGTAAATATATGTAATTGATATTATATATTTCTCCTGGATCGAGGCTATGAATCACAAAACATATTCTATTTATCTCTCAATTTACGAAGTAGTTAAAACTTAACCCGGTACCTACATTTAAGAAATGTATTTATAAAAGCATTAATTAAATCCATGGTAAATTCTTCAAAACTGCAAACGAATATAAAAATATTACAAAACTATATGCAAAATAGTGGGAGATTATTCATAATCTGGCAACCTTACACGTACATAGACGCGCGTGTCCGTACAGTGCAGTCGCCAAATGTCACGCAGACAGCTATATCTGCGTGACATTTGGCGACTCAGGGGGTCAGCGTGCCTCACTTAGTTTGTTGAATGCGCTCCATCTGCCTTTAGTTCTATAATCTGAGTTCTAGACGATGTCAAAGAGATTTCTAAAGATTTTCAAAAAAAAACTTGCGGTCTACATTTTTATTAATAATATTGTTATAACGTAAAACACTTATAACTTGTACAACCGGCTCGATCGGCATCGATTAGCATACGGTAGCGAGCTCGCATTCTTAGGCAACCGTCTCGCATTCTTAGACAACCATCAATTAATTAATATTTTGAACTTCAAACTACCTGCACCGGATTATTGTAAACGTATATTTATTTTGTAATTTAATATTATTCTCGTTGGGCTCGCGGCATAAATGTGCGCGTGGGATTGGGAGGTCTTGGGTTCGATTCGGTCGGGCAAAGTGTTATTGGGTTTTTCCGTTAGGAAATTCTCAGTAGCAGCACGGAGTCTGGTAATGTGCCCGGTGCGGCAATACGCTCACCCCCTATTACGTGGGACCTAAAATTTCATGGCGAAATGTGGGTGTAATATTACACCTCTGCCTACCCCTTCGGGGATACAGGCGTGAGTCTATTAAAATATATATATATATTATTCTCATGAAAGAGAGAAAAAAGGCTGCAATAGCCTAGTGGACATACTTACAGACTGCCATGCAGAGGGTATCGAGTTCGAATCCACGGCGCGCACCACTGACTTTTCGGAGTTATATGCGTATTAAATTGTAAATTATCGCTTGCCCCGTGCATCGGAGAGCACGTTAAGCCGTCAGTTCCGGTTGTCATGAAGATCTTTAACAGTCGTTGTAGGGAGTCAGTACCTTCTAAATAAACGGACACTAGTCTAAACCAGGGAATGTCGCTATCCCTTCGGTTTGCGGAAGTCAGAAAGGCAGTCGCTCCGTGGAAAAGCTAATATTCAGCCAAATCCGGTTAGACTAGTAAGCGGACCCCAGATTGAACCTGGGATAACGCTAGGAGGATGAATATTATTCTCATGTAAGTGACTAATGTCTTAATGAGACATTATTTATTTATTTATTTTTAAACTTACTGCAATTTTAATGCAAAGGCGAACTTAATGCTATATAGCATTTTCTGCCAGTCAAGTTTAGGGTGGTGTAGAGATGATTGTGGCAGGTGTATAAACTACAAAGATAGAGAGAAATAATTCATAATTATGTAATCCAACATTATACATTTTTTTATACATAATATATATAAATATTATGATAATACATACATATATAAATAATACATACCTATAAATACTTTATAAAATAAATACATATACATACGTATATTTAATACACAGTGTAACAAATGTAAGAGATGATGTTTCTATGGTCTTTCAAGTGACAGTTTGATGTAATACTGGCGCACCTTAGCCCTAAACGTGAAACGATTCGACGCCATCCTAATCTCGAGAGGGAGCGCATTCCAGAGAAGTACTCACTGTACAATGAAAGAAGAATGTACAAGGCTTGAGCTATGAGAAGGACACGAAAGAAGAGAATTATTAGAAGACCGAAGATTTCTTTCATGGTTGGAACAGCGGTATTGAAAGTAAGGAGCTAGGTAGCTGGGGCTATTAGATGAATGAAGAAAAGTGAAAAGAGTAGTCAACGTGCGCATATTACGATGCTGACGTATAGGTAACTATGCAGCTGTTTACGATATGGGGACACATGGTCATATTTACGGAGATTGAAAATGAACCGAATGCAATTGTTGAGAAGTCGGTCAAGTTTATTGAGTAGATCTGCATTCAGGTCGAGATAACAGACATCACCACACTCGATTATAGGGAAAACCAAGGTCTGCACAAGCATTGTCTTTGACATTAAGATCTTTAAACTGATTTTGATTAAGTAAGTAATTAGATTTCTTCTAAGTATATTCGGCTAGCATTCAGCACGTAGGTACTTTCGAATGCGAAATTTCTTTGGGAGATTTAAATAAAGTAAACGTAAAACTTGAGAAATAAACTATATTTGGTTAATTCCAATTTCAATGATTACATTTCAATAGACCGAGCTATTATATTTAATTAATGCTATCTAGAATATTATACAAAAACATATCTTCTAAGCGTTTAGCACATCCTGTTTCATAAAAAAATCTATATGTTAGCAAACGGTCAGTTCAATTTTATTATGAATTACACTCGATTTCATTCAGGTAATATTTTAAAGGTGTTTCTTGTGTATATACTTGGTTCCGTCTATTGAAATGTGTCTCAATGTTCAAACTACAAGCCTACGAAATCAAAGTCGTAGTCTTCTGACCATTCACATAGTTCTCTCCACTGCTTCTCTTCCAATATGTTCTCGTTGACAATCTTGTTAAATTCGGAAAATTCGCAGAACTTTCCACAACCTTTCACTTCGAGGTATGTCACTTTATACTCATCGGGAGTTCTCAGGTGAACGGGCTGGAAACATAAGCATTGGTTATTATTCTGTCTAATTAGAGTTATTATTTTGTTTAGTCCGAGTCTAGAAAGAGGACCTCGGTCTCCAAGGCAGTTGTAAATGCTCAGATAACGCTAGAACGATGATTATGATTGTTTAGTTTTTATTGTTTTATAAAACCAAAGACATTAGGGAAATATGCCTCTAAACGACATAAATTCAGTGTCAAATTTTATTATTTTATTATTAACAAACCGTCGTGCGTCAAAGTCCATGAAGGTCAAATATCCGAGGATTACCTGCCATTTATTTGTCAAAAATAAAAAAGTTGTTAATAACAGCTACATCTAATACGCAAATGTTTTGAGTTTGTATAGTTGGGTTTTTAATTTTTATGAAATAAAGAAACTCACTACAACGATATGCTGTCCAGTTGCGCGATCTTTTCGTAATTCTAAAGCGTATGCCGAAGCGTATTTGGGCACTCCTTGCATCTCCACTTTAGTGGCGCTCATGAAAGTGATTACGTTGATGTCGTGAGCAGAATAGATGCGCACTCTCGCCACATCATTTCCTGCTATTAAACTGTTTGCTGCGACAAAAAACTCGTTTAGAAGTACTCCTGAAATTTTAACAAAGACTATATTCTTCATATACTGTTGAAATAAAAACTTGTGTGATAAAAAAGCATAGTAGTATCGAAGACCTTACCAGCGTCTAAAGCTACTTCATCATTGGCATAGACGACGCCCATGCTTGCACCTGCCGCTTTCTCAATCTCGGGCAACATATCCTCCAGTTCAGGAGTCAAAGGAATTCCCAAACTCATCTGTACCAAACACACTTGTTTATTAAAAACACCATCATTCTTGCAAAAATGTATTCTCGCACTTACAACTTCTTTAACTCTTTTCCTCTTTATTTAACTTTTACAGTTTTTGTTTTCTACTGCTTTTTATAATGTTTTTTTTTGTCTTATTGTATTGTCAGTACTAGTTAATTATGTACTGCATAAATCTGTAGAAGGCCATAACAGAAAACCGAATGGTCGATATCGCTGTGACAACTAACCCGTGTGACAATCATACCCGGTACGCCCTTTGTTAAATAAATAATATTTTCTTTCTTCCCTTTCATATTTAGGAAAAATTTAAATCTGATTATAATTATTGCAAATTTACCTGAACGACATACACATCATATAAGGACCACGCGATGTTAGGGGGAGTGGTGAGATTGACGCCAACAATCCTTGACCATTTATTTAAGGTGTCAGCATATTCATCCATTACTGATGACGGGTTGATAAGCGCGTTGTTGACAGCTGTTATGTACTTTGGGCAGTTAGCTGCTGCCAAATTCTGAAATAGAAATTGTTTTATTTTACAGCAGGCTTGGTAAGAGAGCTAGGGTAGACTGTTGCCGTGATACGGGCTATGAGATGACTGTGTGTGTGGGTGTAATATTACACCTTCGCCTACCCTTCGTGAATACAGGCGTGAGTTTATAACAAAATAGATGACTGTTTTATGTCAGCTGCACACCATTCAGTTTTCACTAAAAGATTTAATAATTGTTCAGCTGTAAGTAAAATCGTGGCTGCGATGTAATCAGTATTACACATGCCGCCGATATGACTGAAAAATGTGGTCCTTGTGTATTGATCTGTTCATCATCATCAGCCCTTTATACTGTCCCACTGCTGGGCACGGGCCACTTTACATTATGAGAAGGGTAAGGCCATAGTCCACCACGCTGTCCAAGTGTGGGTTGGCAGACTTCACATGTCTTTTGAGGACATTATGGAGAACTCTCAGACATGCAGGTTTCCTCACGATGTTTTCCTTCACCGTTTACAAGCGATAATTAACAATTGAATACGCACATAACTCGAAAGTCATCGGTGCGCGCCGTGGATTCGAACCCAGACCCTCTGCGTAGCAGTCTGTCGGTCTCTCCACTAGGCTATCACTACTCGTTGATCTGTTCATTTTCATACAAATTAGCACCTGCACGGTTGCGGTGTCGCCGCTTTTTAAACCAGGCGGAAATTACTTAATGGCAATACCTATCAATTATCGGCAATACACTACTTACATAGTCATAAACAGGGGCTACGGTGGTGTAAGGCACTGGCGTCCAGTTTATGTTCATGCATGCGTCCACATCTTCACACCAGGTTTCTTGTAAGGGGTAGACAGCTGCCATAGCCGATAACACTGTCATCTCAACTCTAGTGGAATCGGTAGAGCGAATGTATATCTCTGATTTATTATATCGGGGTGAGAGGAAGTCATTATAACGCTCGCGAATGAAACCTCCTAGTTTGTAGGCACGCTGTATACCAGCCTGCAAATAATTGAACATTTTGAAAAAAAAAGAGGAATACATTATAAATTCGCTTTTATATTCGCGTTTTTCTAAAATATGAACAAAAACGAAAAAAACCATTCAAATGAGCAATGACATTACGAGTAGCGAATATTATGATCCTACGCCTGCTGCGAAAAACCGTTACTGTACTTAAAAGTGCATGGTGTGTCATGTCATGTCGTCCATACATGTCTCTATGTCATGTTATGCCTCCAAAGGCCGGGTAGTAGAATAGAATAGAATAGAATAGAATAGAATAGAATAGAATAGAATAGAATAGAATAGAATAGAATAGAATAGAATAGAATAGAATAGAATAGAATAGAATAGAATAGAATAGAATAGAATAGAATAGAATAGAATAGAATAGAATAGAATAGAATAGAATAGAATAGAATAGAATAGAATAGAATAGAATAGAATAGAATAGAATAGAATAGAATAGAATAGAATAGAATAGAATAGAATAGAATAGAATAGAATAGAATAGAATAGAATAGAATAGAATAGAATAGAATAGAATAGAATAGAATAGAATAGAATAGAATAGAATAGAATAGAATAGAATAGAATAGAATAGAATAGAATAGAATAGAATAGAATAGAATAGAATAGAATAGAATAGAATAGAATAGAATAGAATAGAATAGAATAGAATAGAATAGAATAGAATAGAATAGAATAGAATAGAATAGAATAGAATAGAATAGAATAGAATAGAATAGAATAGAATAGAATAGAATAGAATAGAATAGAATAGAATAGAATAGAATAGAATAGAATAGAATAGAATAGAATAGAATAGATTAGAATAGAATGGAATGGAATGGAATGGAATGGAATGGAATGGAATGGAATGGAATTGAATGGAATAGAATAGAATGGAATGGAATGGAACGGAATGGAACGGAATGGAATGGAACGGAATGGCACGGAATGAAACGGAATGAAACGGAATGGAACGGAACGGAACGGAACGGAACCGAACCGAACGGAACGGAACGGAACGGAACGGAACGGAACGGAACGGAATGGAATAGAATAGAATAGAATATAATAGAATAGAATAGATTTATTTGCCATGAATGTAGTTATTACAATGTGATGTTTTTATATAAATGGTGTATCCTTGTACATTCTGTCAGAAAAGCATGCAAAAATTAAAACGAGTCTTAATCTAAATTGTACATAAGGTTCTTTCATACAGAATTATCAATAAGAAAATCGTTTACAGAATAATAACACTTATATATTAACAAATTTACTAGTTCTTTTTTGAAACTTTGCAGTGGTTTGGTTTTAATACTATCAGGTATTTTGTTATAAACAAGAGGTGCCATGCAGATTACACTTTTTTACCCGACTGCGCGACGCAAAGGAGGGTAATGTGTTTATCAGTCTATGTATGTATGTATGTATGTATGTATGTATGTATGTATGTATGTATGTATGTATGTATGTATGTATGTATGTATGTTTGTTTCTATGTGGCGTTCTAGAGACCAAATGCGTAGGCCGATTTTGATGATTCTTACGTCAATCGATTCGTCTTAACCTTGCGAGTGTCACTAAAGACATGACAGTAATCAAAATTCACCACAGCGACAGCCAGACGCCATATTGTCAAAATGAAAAAAAATAAAGTCGATGAACTATGTCAAGTGGGGTGTCGTTGAATAGGTATTTTAAAAACATTTTTAGGTTTCTTTTATCATTTTTCGTTTTAAATAATAGTTTAGGATATATAACGATTTAAAGATGTTTAACAAAAAAAAAAAAATCTCGCTAATGTTCATACTTATTGATTTAAGATTTTATTTCAAGTATAAACGATATACAAACACTCGATTGCGAAATTTACCATCTTATAACGAAGTCAATGAATCGTAACTAAAAAGTATAAAATAAAAAAAATAATTTAAAGAAAAACAAAAAACCCGACTGCATAAAAACTAATTTTAAAAAATACGTGAAAATATTAACTTAAATAAAAACTAAAAAGAAAGAAACAAGCCCAGAAGTTTAGAAGTAATATGCAGAACAGAACGACTCACAGTCGGGGCCCATTCAAATTTTACCAATCAAATCTTCCCAAGGGGCCCCGACTGTGAGTCGTTCTGTTCTAGCTATTAGGGTGATTTTTTTGGTGGAAATGCATGATTATCTTTTTTTGAATATTAATAATTAGTTTGTTATTATTTAACCAATTTACAACGGAATAAAGCGCATTACTGATTTCAAGTTCATATGTTTCTATGTTACGGCATTCTACTAATAAAGTGTTATCATCTGAAAATAATACCATGGAATTTGGAGTTTGAACGGGAAGATCATTAATGTATAACAAAAATAACAACGGCCCGAGTACGCTACCTTGTGGTACTCCAAATTCTGTAAATCTACACTGCGATATGTATTTTAATTCAATTTTTGATTTGGGACAGACTCTAGAGATTTCTACATATTGTTTGCGGTTCTTTAGGTATGATTTTATTACATTCAGAGCGTTTCCACGTATTCCATATGCATAAAGTTTATTGTTTTACCAAATCAAGTTAGAATAATACCCGTGAAAGAGACACATAACTTATAATGATCTTTCCACGTATATGGGCATGTAATAAGAAGAGATGAAAATTATGTGACTAGAAAAGTGATGAATATGAGAGTTGAGGGACATAAGGCAAGAGGAGGACCAAAGAAAAGGTGGATGGATAGTGTGGAGGATGACATGAATGAGAAGGGAATGAATAATCAGATGAGGTCTGATAGGAGGGAAAAACATTCTGCGCACACCCCTTGTAATATGGAAAAAAGGCCGGCAGAGAAAGACTACACGTACACTGGAAACAATTTTCTTTTAACAGTTATGATAGGTAACAGATGTTTCAGGCAATAACTATGAAATAAGTGGTTTACTAGCCTTAGTAAGCTGTCCGTATCCGTAAGGTGCACAAGCCTTGACCAATCTTTCAGGATCAGTTGAATAAACTAAACTAGTCTCTATAGGTGTCCTATCACCATGACGATGAACCTGGAAAAAAAGCAAATAAAGTATAAAGATAAATTCTTAGATAAATTCTTAATAACTTCAACAGGAACTGGCCCAACTTGGCACAAGACAGAGATGCTTGGAAGAGTGAAAAAGAGACCTTTGCCCAGCAGTTGGATAGCATAGATTAAAAATAATAAAAACATAAAATAATTCCCCAATAAAGATTTTCATAAATTGTAACGAAAAGATTTGGATAACGAAAAAAAAACATAATAATCGGTCCTATCATTTAGGAGCTACGATGTCACAGATTCTTGGGTTTGGGTGTAAAAATATAGATGTAGAGGTCAATCTCCATTGAAAGCACAGTTCTTTTTGGGATTTTTGTTTATTAAAGAGCCAAACGTTAGTGAATATTAAGTAATTAAACTGAAACACGGGTGTATTACGTAAACTTAAATATGTATGGCTTTAACCTACCGCCCTAAATTACGCCCATCAAAGTAGATCAATCACTTAAACGCAACACAGCGAAAATAAGACAACAGCTATTTGGTAACCGTCAGAATGGCTGGCTGACTATGACAAGCAGCTCTGAAAGTATATTCAAGAACTGCTATCGAATTGCTTTTTTGTATTATATGTATTATATGTATATTTTAATATAACACAGAACTTATTATGTGTTTTGCATTGTGAATGAGCGCGATACCTGGTTGGGCATCCGTGGTGGGTGAATGGGAGCCAAGAGAATATCAGCGTCCTGTATGCATCAGCTGTACTGGGCATAATGCTGACTTGGCTACCCTTTTGGTCGGCACTGGGACACATACTCGACATTTCTCGATATTTCTTTTTTTTTTCTGATCTGCAAATTCTTCTCTATTTTTATTTAATGTGCCTTTATAATCAGTTTTGTTCTTTTAAAATATTGTATGTTGTTCTGTTTTGTGCTGTATCCAAATAAATGTTTCTTTCTTTCTTTCTTTCTTTCTTTCTTTTTTTGCTATGTTCCATCAATGATTGCTACATCAAATTCAAATTCAAATGAGTTTATTTGCATAAAACAGGTTTACATAGTTGGTAAACACATAAATTTAAATATTTTTTATATCCCAGAATAGGTGTGCAAATTATGAGGTAAAATAAAAATACTACAATAGCATGACTCAGATTGTAAAAAAATATAGTTTAAGTAATACAATAATCATTCTATTCATAACTGTCATTGGTTTTATCACAATTAAAAAAAAAGGGATTTCAGATGTCATACAGTTAAAGTTATCTAAATGTCACAGGAATAAAAAATTAATCATGCTATCAGGCAAAAAGAAAATAAAAATGTCAATAGCTATTACAATTCTCTAAAATTATACATTGAAAAAAGAAACGTGTGTGCTACATTTTGTTTGATAAATAGTCATAAACATTATAATAACATTTTCAACGAGAAGCTTTTTTAATTTCATTTTGAATAAATTTAAATTTATATCCCTAATATTATTCGGTAACTTATTAAATATTTTTGAAGCCATGGTGAAAACACTTTTGTGTATCAGAGTGGTGTTTGTCTTGCATAAAGGTAGTTGGCTTTTCTCTCTTTGTGCTCGACGTGACCCATTGGCTGCGAATATAAGTGCGCATTGAGTTTATCAAAAACTGCTACTTCATATACAGGAAGTGAAAAGACCCTTATCGAAAACTGAAATCCCATGTTGTACCAATCACTACAAACATTTTGTACTTGGGCACCATATCTGAGAAATTACTGGTTCAGGAGATATTGAGGCTCAAGGTTAGTATGGACTTTTTCTAATTAGGCACAAAATCGCTGCATTTACCCCGCCAATATGTTCTTTAGATGCCCTATGACTCCATGAATACGTAGGTATTTCGAGCATTGCACGCGCGCGCTTTTAATTGCGGTTTAAAAAATGTGAATGTGAATGTGTTTTAAGACCACCAATCCTGCCCAACACCCGCCCACCACACAACCGAGTGGCCCCGCTGCTACCAGCTCTGCGAAGAAGAAGAGGGCAAACAAAAACAAGAGACAGCGCCTGGCAATAAGGCGGAAGGCGGCACAAACCGCTGCCGCAGCCGGTGCTGCCTCTACAAAAACAGCGGAGCAGGCCGCTGTCGCAGGTCCCAGTAATGTGACCAGCGCGCAGCCTGCGCTCAGCAGTAGGGGGTGCACGAAGGCCGGAGGCAGTACGGGGAAGCCGCCTGCCGCCAAGCGGCGGGCTGGTCACCCTGGACGGCATCCAGCCCCAGCACCACCAGGAAACACGGCAGGTAAAACTGCCGAAAACAAGGAAAGAGGTGAGGCCAAACGTGCTCTCAACGAGACCAGCTCGCTTCGAGGTGAGTACAAGACGCCCCGCCTCGACTCCTCCAGGATACAGGGTAAGTCCTATGCACAGGTCTCCAAGGCATCTCTGGGCGTTGCAGTAACATGCAAGCGCACAGGGAACTTGCCGAAGGAGTTCGTGGACCGGATACTCACGGAGATTCAAAGGAAGATCCTGAGTGACGCCTGGTCGACTAAAACCCCAAAACGCCCCGCCCCTGCGTTCACCGGGAAACCCATGTACGGGGACGGGGTCCTCAAACTCTGGTGCGCCGACGAGGCAACACGTACCTGGCTGACGGAGGCGGTCTCTCTCCTGGTCCCACCACCGGGCTTCGAACTGGAGGTCAGGGGCCAGGAAGAGGCCCCAAAGAGAGTGCGGTGCGGCGTTGTCGTTCCCAACGAACAGGGAGTCTGGGACGACGTGCGCGACGTGGGTCGGGCTCTGGAGTTCCAGAACCCCTGGTTAGCGATCGACAAATGGTCTCTGCTGCACTCGGAGAGACAGTCAGGTGGGTGGTTCCTGGTCGTGGGTGTCCCGGAGAAACAAGTCCCGGTCCTGGTGCAGAACGAGCGCCGCCTCGCGTTGGGGCTGGGTGCAGTCTACGTCCGGTTCCGGGACTCTACAGGAAAGTATGTCGACCATACTCCGGGATGCGACAACTCCACACAGCAATCATGGCACGTGAGGTAAGGGAACGATCCATTAGGATCCTCTCAGATAGTAAGGCTGTCCTCTCAGCCCTCAAAAGCCATACTATCACCTCGGCACTCACGCTTGAATGCCACCAGAAACTAACAGAGGTAGGTAAACAAAACAAATTAAAACTGCAATGGATCAAGGGCCACAGTGGCTCAAGAGGGAATGACGCAGCTGACGTACTTGCCAGAAGAGGGGCCACTTTAGAGGTGGTGGGACCCGAGCCCATTATTCCCCTCCCTTCTGGTTTTTATCGCAACCTGGTAAGAAATAGGACCAGGACCAAACACAACCAGTCCTGGATTGGTATTGAAACATGTAGGCAGGCCAAGGAGGCTCTTCCCGCAGTAGACGGTAAGATAGCCAAATAAATTCTCAGCCTGTCAAAACAACAACTACAGACAGTCACGGCCGCCTACACAGGACACGGATTCTTTAATAAACACCTATTTACTATAGGTATCACCGACAGCCCGCTGTGCAGGGCCTGTATGGCAGCGGACGAGACGGCAGCCCACCTGCTCCTCGACTGCCCTGAGGTCGCACAGTACAGGCAGCAGTACCTGACGAAAAACAGCACCCTGAGGGAGGCCGTGGGCCACATCAAGAGTCTGCTGGCCTTCCTCGAAGAGCTGGGGTGGCTCGAATGACACCGACACCATTCCCACCCGCACGCAAAATACACGCCAAGACGTGGAGTTGCGGAAACAGCCCGTGCCATCAAGTATCAGGTACTCTGTTATCAACATTCGTCATTACTAATTTCAAAAAGTCAAAGTTTGCCATATTTATTGATTTATTGCATCTGAAGCCCTTTTGTTCTTTTACCAGAATACAATTACTTTCGAGATATTCGTTAAGTTCCCTATGTCTATATTTCTCGAAAATCTTAGATAGAATAGGCACAAAGGCTATTGGTGTGTAATTGTACATGTTATCCCTACTTTCTTTCTTAAACCAACGTTTTATGATAACTGTAGAAACTGGTGCAAAAAGGATGTTAAAATGATGCGATAATCTTTCTGTGAAAACCGTATATTACAGTATATTACAGAACAAATGATAATTGCTAAACGACTGGGGGAGCACGCGCGACAACACTTGCTGCGGTTGCGTTACGTACTGACTCATTTTAGGTCATTATGTTTAAAGCGTCTAAATTGCTGAATAACTTAAAAATTTAAGGTTTTGCCGTACATGCTCCCGGGCGGAAAAGTAACAAATAAAACAAATGGAAGAAAAATACACAAAAATTAAGCTAGATCTTCTATGTAAATACTACGTCTTTGCGGTATAGGGGAAGTTGCTCTATCTTGCACACTATTCAAACTATACGTGCTAGCCACAATGTTCACTTCACTAGGCTGACGGTCAGCCGTGCTCTGCTTTCGCGAAAACTGCACTGTATTCACTGCCGCTTCAGAAATACTGTTATTGGCAACTCTTCGCCTCCTCCACAGGAACACTGCCGCTGCTAATATAGCTACGCCTCGTAAGCCATAGCAAATGGCGTACTGGTGAATGTCATGCGGTGATAAGTCGAAGATCATATTGTCCGAAGTATCTGCCGTGGCCATTTTCAATTCTTTGATCTGTTTGCCGATCTCTTCCAAGGTGCTATTGAACGGATCTACCGAATCTGAGTAATGCGATAGCGAGATGTTAACTAATTGATTGAGCTCTGTTATCTGTGGGTTTTCAATTTCGGGGTCAGATTACAGAGTATTTTCCAAATGAGAGCGTGAGTATAGAGCGAAGTCTCTGCCTTTGATGATGCAATTTGGTTCCAGACTAATTATACCAGCTCCAGCAATTTGTTTGTAAGCCACTCTGCCTTGACAAATAATACGAATGGAATAAGAATTGCAGCAAAAATATAAAAACTTAGAAGGATTATTCAACTCAATCCACATATCATCACATGTGGATTTGCTGACCATGCATTGGTTGATAGTAGGATCGAGTTTGCAAAACTTCTCGTCAATGTTCAGGTAATTTATAGGCTTGTTAGTTGCACATAAATAGGAATATTCATTGCGTAAGCATAACTGAAGTTCCATAGCTGATAATGTAAAATAGGAATCCTTTTTCAAGTTGATGGCTATATATTCTGCTAGCGGAACTACGTTCAGCATGTCCATCCCAACTTGATGAGGAACGGGAAACACTTTGTAAAGCCTGTAACCGTCTCTACTTGATAATGGGAATGTAATCTCAAAAATTACGAAGTCTGATGTTACTCTTGCTTTGATCTTTAGCATGCTATAAATTGACTTCAGGTCCGACTGTATATCCTCTACAGGTAAGGTAACGTCTTTCGTCAGCTGACTAGAGATATACTGTAATTCACTCTTCAATTGATCTGGTGTCAATAAATGAGAGTTAAATTTCTCGTGGGAAATGTCGGTTATTGTATCTAATAAAGTGTCCTGAACCTGCTTTAAATTTTGAATTAAAGTAAGTGCTGTTAATGCTGACATAGTAAAATCTTGAATTTCACGCAGCTTATCTTCGTTTACTTTAAGAGTATTTGATGCTTGATCTAATTCATTCAAGTGTTTGTTTATTGTTTTATGTTGAAGTTGTAAATGTTGCTCAGTTCGTTTCAGCACATTGTATTCAGCCTCCACGATAGATGTCTGATTTTTCAGTAGTTTGACAAGGTGATGTTCATTTTGTCTTATAAGCTGAATATCCTTTTTATATTGTTCCGCGAAACTGTCATCCAATACGCCGAATAAAGTATTCGCAACATAACTTACACCATTGATAAGGCCGCGCCGCTGTCTGGCGTGCGCGTCAAAATGCTGATCGAGCAGTAGCCGATTGTAATGTTGTAGTTCCGAGTACTCGTGATGTAATTGGAGCAGTATCATCGCACATCGACTTTGTTTTGATATGGCGCTACATGTTTTATTTAAATAATTTACGAATTTGCTTGCTGTTGTCATGCCGTCCCAGTACGGAGACATGTTATAATAGACAACGAGGGTCAATTTGTCTCTTATAACCTGCATGTTATCTATTGGGTCAAAATATAACGACATATTGCTAGGTAATGCTGTTAAGTTGAATGTCGCCTGTGATGTAGTTAATATCGACATGAAAAAGAGTAACGAAATAGCTAGCGCAGAAAATGTTGATCTCGATTTGCTTGCACCAGTCTTTGTTCCACTTTCTTCTGTTCGCAATTTCCTAACTGTTTCTTGCCTATCTTCCACTCCTTCTTCGCTGTTTGACGAAATTGGTAAAATGGACAGTTTGACAATAGGTCTTTTAATTATGCCGTTTTTTGTTTTTAACGATACGACACGAACGTGTCCATCCTGCCCAGGATGAATATCTACTACTCTGCCCATCATCCACTTTCCTGGTGGCAGATTGTCGTCTTGAATCGTTACTAACTGTCCTATCTTGAGATTTTCTTGTGTTTTCGTCCATTTAGAACGTATTGATAACTGTGTCAAATATTCGGCCTGCCATTTCTTCCAAATATCACACGAAATTCTTGCTGATAAAGTCCATCTGGTGCGTGCATCATGTTCCGTATTGATAATTGTTGTTCCAGGTCTTCCAATCAGAAAATGAGCCGGGGTAAGTACCTCCAGGTCCTCGACATCTTCAGATAATGCGCACAGGGGTCTAGAATTTAAACATGCCTCCACTTGTGCCAAGACAGTGCTATACTCCTCAAAAGTTAGTTTCTGCTCACCAACTACTCTCTTGATGTGATGTTTAAGGCTCCTGACGGCTCTTTCCCATAATCCTCCAGCACTTGGCCACGACGGTGCATTAAAATGCCATTCTATTTCTAGATCCGCCAACTCAGCTAAAGTATGGTTGTCAATTATGCTTTGTAGGTCGAGAAACTCTTCTTGCAAGATTCGGTTAGCCCCGACAAAGTTCGTCCCGTTGTCACTGTACATGTGACGCGGGGCTCCTCTCCTTGCTGCCATCCTACGTAGCGCAGCTAAAAACGCTGAACTACTTAGATCTGACACGAGTTCTAGGTGTACTGCTTTGCTCGCCATACAAACAAATAGTGCTATGTAGCCCTTTGTTGTTCGTATCCCTCGTCCCTTGCTGCTTTTCACTTCGACATAGCCGGTGTAATCTACACCCGTATGGTAGAAGGGATGGGCGGGATTGCTTCTGGCTCCTGGAAGATCTCCCATCAGTTGCTGTTGCATCTTAGGTGCATGCTTCCTACAAATGACGCAATTTCTGACCTCCTTTTTAACTGCCCTGTTTCCTCCAAGTATCCAATACTTTTGCCTGATATGTGACAATGTTAAGCGGGGTCCGCCGTGGTAAGTTAGCTCATGTGCCTGTTGGATCAATAACGTAGTGAAACGATGGCTATGCGGAATGATCGCTGGATGTTTAGTTTCCATGCACATTTCTGCGTTACCTAAACGTCCACCTACGCGGAGGATCCCCTTACGATCGATAAAAGGGTTAAGTTTTAGTAAATTACTTTTACTGCTCAATTTACCATGCTTTCTTATGAATTCAATATCTTCAAAAAATTCTGTTCTCTGAATATGTTTAATAATTAATAATTTTGCTTTCTGCAATTCATGTACTGTGAGGTATGAAGGCAACGACCCGTGTTTGACCGACGCTGCATATTTCCTCGAATGCATTGTTTTTGTAGCACGTAATAGCCAGGCTAATATTTTAATAAATTTTGTAAGAGAACTGTGTTTTTCTAATAATTGAATGATAATGTTATCAGAATCACTGTTATGCGTGATGATGCTTGCTTGATGACCTTGAACGTATGTCTGTTTCTGTTCTAGATCTGTTGTAAAGGTGTTTTGTTTTGCTGACGTTTCATCAAAAGATTTCAGTGAACTGGGTCCTTGCCACCATAACTCATGATTTTTTAATTGCGATGCCAAGATACCTCTGCTTGCTGAGTCTGCTGGGTTGTCTTCTGACTTAACGTAACGCCAGCAATTCGGTTTTATTACGTCGATAATATCTCTTGTTCGGTTTGCTACAAACGTTTTCCAGCGTCCAGGGTCACCCTGTAGCCAGCCCAAAACTACCATCGAGTCTGTCCATCCAAACACACGTATGTTTTGTTCTTCTAAACAGCTAATTACTTTCTTCATCAATCTTCCTAGCAGATGTGCGCCAGATAACTCCAATTTCGGCAATGATACGCTCTTTGAGACCGGGACCAAACGGGATTTTGCAGCAATCAGTACTATCGAAGATTCATTTTGCTTCCTAATACGCGCATAAATAACTGCAGCGTACGCTTTTGTCGACGCATCACAGTAGCCGTGCAGTTCGATTACGTCATGCGGTTGATAGCCGAACCATCGTGGTATTTTATAAAAGTTTATGTTTTCTAGGTCGGTGCGTAAAATACTCCATTCCTGACCAATATTCAATGGTACCTCTTCATCCCAGTGCAGGTTCTCTAACCACAGTTTTTGGAAAAGAAGCTTCAGCTTAGTTGACACAGGTGTTATCCATCCCAACGGATCGAATAATTTTGATATTTCAGCTAAAAGCATACGTTTTGTTAGTTTTGTTACTGGTTTTGCTATGTTATATGTAAAAGTGAATTGATCATTGACCGAATTCCATTGTAATCCCAATGTTTTGGATTTGTTTTCGGACTTAAAATGATATATGTTATCTCCCTTGCTTTCGTCATTATCAATGTATGCCAGGAGATCTGTATGGTTCGCTGACCATTTTCGTAATTGAAACCCTCCTGATTTTAATAATGAGTTTAAATCTGCTATAAGCTGCTGACCACCTTTTAAGTAATGAGAACCATGAGCCAAATCGTCGACATAGAACGATTCCCTCAGGACCTTGGATGCTTCAGGATAATGATGCTGCTCATCCTTCGCTAACTGCTGCAAGGTCATAATAGCCAGATAAGGTGCTGGTTTGGTGCCGAAACTGATAGTAGCCAGCTTGTATGATGTTATGGGCTTGTTTGGCGAATCTCTCCATACAATTTGTTGGTATGACTGATCCTTTTCATTGACCATAATTTGCCTATACATGTTTTCAATATCGGCTGTATACGCATATCGATATTGACGCCATTTTATGATCAATCCTTGCAGATCGCGTTGCAAGTTAGGACCCTTGAACATCAAGTCATTGACACTGTAGCCGCTAGACGTCCTGGCAGACGCGTTGAATACGACGCGTAGCTTCGTAGTTGCCGATTCAGCTCGATGTACAGCGTGGTGCGGCAAGTAACAAGATATTGAGTCATTGTTATTATACTGACTGGGTATCATATGACCTAAAGCTATATATTCACTGATAAATTGTTTATATTGTTGTGCTAAGTCTGGTTGTTTATTGAATTTTCGTTCCAAGCTCTGGAACTGTGCTACGGCTATTTCTTTAGATGATCCCAACTTCTCACTGGCATTTGGTTTGAGAGGCAACCTGACTTACCTTCCGTCTGCACGTCGCTTGGTAGTAGACAAGTAATAATCAACGCATTCTTGGTCTTCGGATGACAAGCTTGATTCTTCGCTAATGTCTTCGATTTCCCAATATTGCTGAATGTCTTGGAGATTGTTCAATACAACGTTGCAGTGATATGACGTCATTTCCCCACCTCCGTATATGACCCATCCTAATTGGGTTTGCTGTACGACCGGGTGAGAAGGATTCTCTCCTTTGATCAGTCCTGATAATAATATAATACCATGGACGTTGGCGCTCAGTAGTAAGTCTATTGGACGGCTGGAATTAAAGTCGGGATCTGCTAGCTGTAAATGTTCAATATGTGACCACTTTGGCCGATCAAATGATTTGCTGGGCAAGTGTCCAAGTAAACTATTCATAACAAGTACATCTGTACTAAACGAAAAATTGTTATTGTTAGAGGTACAGTGAATGGTCAGCTTTCCTTTGCAATTGTTTTGTTGTTCTCCTATACCCATAACGATACCCTTGCAAGGTGATTTTTGGAAGCCTAATTTTTTCACTGCACCCTCCTTGATCAGAGATACTTGCGAGCCAGGGTCGATCATGGCTCTTAATATCTGATATGATCCATCTACGGCTTCTACCTTGATCAATGCTGTGGCCAACATAACTTCATTTCTTTTCGAATCATTCCTAGCTACATGAGATGAAATAGACATGCTTGTGTTTTCATGTGATTGATTTAAGTTAGTTGCAGCATTGCTTTGACTTGGCGACGACCTCGTTTTAGTACATGCATCGTGCAAAATTGAATTATGCATTTCATCGCATTTGCGACACCGTTTAGTAGAAATGCACTGTTGGCCATTAAGATCGAATAAGCAATTTATGCATACTTTCAATTTTGCAACAGTTTTTAGTTTATTTTCATTGCTTAATTCTAAAAACTTTTTACAATTATATAGGCCGTGCTGATGACCGCATAAGAGACACCTGAATGCTGATGACACGTGTAACGCTTTAGAGAATGATCTCGAATTGTTGTTGCTATGCTGATTATTTTGTGTCGTATGATTTTTTGCACCAAAGGGTTTTGCTTCTGAATGAGATTTCTGTGTAGAGTTCTCTTGTTTTCGTCGCGAAGTTTCTAGACTTGTAAACTTGCTCTCTAAGTAGTCAAGAAACTCTTGCAACACAGGTAACTCTCATGAGTTCTTCAGTGAAGAAACGTAGTCTCCGAAAGTCTCCCCATCCAATTTTTGTGACAGCAGATGGACGAGAAGTGGATCCCACGTGGCGATGTCGACACCTAAGTTTTTGATGGCGTGAATACTTTCTAGTGTTACGTCATGCAATCTTTTTAGTTGTACTATGGATTGTTGCTGCATATTTGGTAAACCAAGTAAAGTGTTGATGGTAGTGCTAAAAATCAGCTTTTTGTTGTTATAGCGATGGTTTAGTAGCTCCCAACATGTAGTGTAGTTTTCCGTGCTAATCGGAAGATGTTGTACAATTTTTTCAGCTTCACCTCGCAATTTTCCCTTTAAAAATTGCATTTTTTGAGCGTTCGACAATGAAGCATTGTTGTGTATCGTCTCATTAAACAAATCTTTGAACGAATACCACTGATGGTATTTGCCCGAAAATATGGGTATGTCCATCTGTGGAGTGCTATGCTCTCTGTGAGACACCGACCAGAGCTTTTTATTAATAGATTTTTTGAGATCGATAAATGTTCTTTCATTGCGATTGTACGTAAGCTCATACTCTTCATCTACTCCATACATTTCACCATCGATTTCCCAGTGGAGACTATCCACCTGTTTCCACTTAGAGTTTAGTGTTTTGAGAGCATCTTCCATCTCCCATTTTTCATTGATTGTATCCAGATCGATGTTGGACACGGCTCTCTTGAAAGCCTTGATATTTGCTGCTTGCTTGCGAAGCATATCGTTGAGCTTACTAGTAGAACCTCTTGATTCCATCAAATGCTTGGTGCTTGGACTTGCTACTTCTAGATCTTGTTGTTTTGCTTGAAGGCGTCTCGGTGTTGGTACTCTCGTAGTTGCTAATTCCAAACTTTGCTCGGTAATTAACGCCTTAATGCTGGTATACAGTTTACTCGCTTGCTCATGCTCCGAATTCTTAAAATACTCATGCTCCTTGTCCCCACCCGCACAGATACGCAAGTGATTATTTTGATAATCGGACCAATAGCTCTCAAGTAATTCTAAACGACGTTTAAAATAGTCTCCTGTTTTTCTTTCGGCGCTATCCTTTTTGATATTCACGTTCAATTTTGTCATAGCCTCGCTAAGCTCCCGCTGCGACACGTAAAGACTTTCCATTTTGCTAGTAGACGTTATTGTTTATAAAAAGTAAAAAGGAAAGATCTTACTTGTAATCCGTTGCTTACGGCTGTTTACGGTGACAGATCTGCTGTTGATACTGTCTCCTTGCTGATGAGTTGATGACTGCTTCGACGAGACTGCTATCTCCACAAAGCTGCTAGTTCACCGAACGAATGTCCTCACTAGTTTTCGGTTTGATTTAACACTAGTCGACTCCTACCGGATGGAGGACTATCAAAAACACGCGAGGTCCCGAACGGTTTCTCGAAGGACCATGTAGAAACTGGTGCGAAAAGGATGTTAAAATGATGCGATAATCTTTCTGTGAAAACCGTATATTACAGTATATTACAGAACAAATGATAATTGCTAAACGACTGGGGGAGCACGCGCGACAACACTTGCTGCGGTTGCGTTACGTACTGACTCATTTTAGGTCATTATGTTTAAAGCGTCTAAATTGCTGAATAACTTAAAAATTTAAGGTTTTGCCGTACATGCTCCCGGGCGGAAAAGTAACAAATAAAACAAATGGAAGAAAAATACACAAAAATTAAGCTAGATCTTCTATGTAAATACTACGTCATTGCGGTATAGGGGAAGTTGCTCTATCTTGCACACTATTCAAACTATACGTGCTAGCCACAATGTTCACTTCACTAGGCTGACGGTCAGCCGTGCTCTGCTTTCGCGAAAACTGCACTGTATTCAATTTGTCAGGAAATACTCCCGCTTCTATGCGTAAATTAATTATGTAGCTAATATGCTGACCAATATTAGTAGCAACGTATTTTATAACTTTAGTACATAAGCCATCATACCCTACACTGTTTGTGTTTTTATTGTTCTTTATGATATGCCATAAGTACATCAAGTGGCGAGCATGGCTTCATAAACATAGATTTTAGCTTTGAAGATACATATCAACTGTGAACTGGCAACCGGTAATATCTCAATTTTGACAACTTTAGAGGAGGAAGAAAAAACATGTTTGCATCATATATACAACGTTTCGTATGTTAAAAGAAATACGTAGTTAATATTTTTTTTCATTGCACATGTATTTAAAAACAAAAATAACATTATATGCTTCCTTCCAATATAAAATCGAGATAGGACAATATAAATCAACACAAGAACAAACATAGGACATTTTACTTGGAACATTATGAGCGATCCCAACAAGATTATTAGTCGACCTTGCAGGAGGCCTAGCTCTGCTACAACGTCCGGTGCGTGGCCGCCACTCCAGTACCTTTCTGCTCCAACGGCCATCGGTTCTTCTCGCCATGTACCTTGCCACTGCCACTTCAGCCTGACTATTCGGAGAACTATGTCGGTGACTTTGGTTCGCCTGTGGATCTCCTCATTTCTGATTCGATCTCGCATGGAAACTCCGAGCATAGCTCCTTCCATCGCCCTTTGAGTGATAACACTGGCTACACACACTGGTCAAGGCTTTCGTCTTGAGACACTGCGGGATATCGGACGTGAAGATATCTATAGGAGCAGGTACGACATGGGTACATACGTTATACATGATTTTCGTCTTGTTCGACCTACTTGTTGGGAGACTCTACAGACGCCACCGAGTATTGTGCCGATGTCTTCCATGGTCTCAACCATGACAACGGTATTGTCAGCGAGTCGAAGGTGAGTGATACAGTATTAGCCGTTGATGTTGATACTGAGTCCTTCCCAGTCCAGAAGCTTGAAGACTTCTTCAAGCGCAGCGGTGAATTATTTCGGAGATATAACATCTCCCTGCCTCACCCCTCGTTGTAGTCGAATAGGTTTCGAGCTCTGGTCCTGGAAGCGGACTGACATGGTGGCGTTTTCGTACAAACACTTCAGCACTTCGACGTATCGATAGTCGATCTAGCACCGTTGGAGAGACTGTAGCACTGCCCAGATTTTGTTTGAATCGAAGGCTTTCTCATAGTCTAGAAACGCCAAGCATAGAGGCTGTTAATACTCGTCGGGCTTCTATATGTGTTCAGTATGTGGTCTATAGTACTATTAGCCTTTTCGGCAAAAACTGGTTTGTTCGGAAGGCTGGAAGTCGTGTAGCTTGCAAGCGAGACGGTTCGTGATGAACCTTGACTACAGCTTATAGACGTGGCTCAGAAGTGAGATGGGTCTGTAATTCTTTAAAAGGGTCTTGTCGACCTTTTTGAAGAACAGCACCACCACACTTCTGAGCCACTCTTGTGGCGTTTTACCCTCGTGTATGACGGAATTAAAAAGCTTACAAAGCATTTCCAAAGCGGGTAAGCCGCAAGCTTTCAAAAGCTCTGTCGTAATTCTGTCATCACCCGGTGCCTTGTTGTTTATGAGCTGTTGTAGCGCCACACTAATCTCGTGCATGCTGACGTCCGGGTTGTCTTCGGTATGGTGTCGGGTCGATCTAGCTCTAGGATCGCGTGTTGTCGCGGGGTCGTGTATAACTTTCCATAGAACCTTTCGATCTCCTCCACGAACTGAGGTCTGGATAACACAACACTGCCACATACTCCGTCTTCAGCTTTGTTAGCTGACTTTGCCCGATAGACACATCTCTCTGGAATACATTAGAGCCTTTGTTTCGCTCGATCGCCTCTTGAACACAGTTGGTATGGTATCGGCGGATATCGCGGGTCAGAGACTTAGATTTCTGTCTATTGAGGCGCCGATATTTTGGCATGTCGCAGTTAATATCAACGGATAAATCATTTGTAATCACAAATCATTTCCATTATTATTTATGCTCTATCGAATCCGCCTGTGTGACTCGATGGGCTAGAACATCAAGCCGTAAATGCTGATAACATAACTAAAGGGCGTGAGCCTTTTATCACTAACCCTCTGCCCACCGGAAGGGGTAGGCAGAGGTGTATTACACACCCACTTTTCGCCAGTTATGTTTCGGTCCCAATGTAATAGTTGGCGGGCCCGTTGCCATCTACCGGGCACATTATTAAATGCGGATAACACTTGGATAATAAATAAGGCAATATCAACTTATAGTGGAATCGTGCAACTTAAAAGCATGTATTTCATCGTAGGTGTATGTATTGATAAACCTAATGAAAGGTATTTTCGGTTGATGTTATACTTAGTTGAATAGAACCAAGAAGTACTATCTCTGAATAATTCCAATCTGCCAAAAGTTTGAAGGGCAATGCATGATGTACTATCTCTATTTACAGATTATTAATGTAGAAATCTTTAATATTAATAATACATTTATAACAAAACCTACCATTTTAGCTTCTAGAAGTCCTCAATAATCTCTTTATAACTTAGGGCACCGAAATCTAATGAATCCACATAAAACAGTTATTTGTTTTAGGAGTGCGCGAAATCGCGTTCATGTCCGTACATTTTCGGCGAGATAGGATGAAATGCTCGCATTCGCTGCGCGTTGCAGTTAGTACAAGTTGAATTAAGCGAATTGTGGCGCTAAATTGAAATGTATTTAAGTAAGGATTTCTTGCAACGATGTGGAGTATGAAATAGTATAAATTGGCATTAAAAAGTGAAATCTGCAAAAAAATGAGATAGGACCTGTTGCCAGTTCACAGTCGATATATAGAATACTGTGCTCTGTTTGATAAACTATTTGGGAGAATTTTATCAATTAAATGATTATTAAAAGCATTACATATATTTCTAGGATCAGTCAAGGTTTTGTCATGCACCTTTACCAATATTATTTATTGACTCTCTTGGAGTATTTTGCTTTGCACTATTTATTATTTTCCATGCTGTTTTTACTTTGTTGTTTGATGTTTTAACATACATACATACATAGACTCACGCCTGTTTCCCCGAAGGGGTAGGCAAAGGCATATTAAACGCCTACTTTTCGCCACTGTTTTGATCCCACGTAATAGGTGGCGAACCTATTACCGCTTATCGGGATATTTTGTTTGCCAGAGCCTCGTCCGTTGATCGGCAGGTGCACCACTTGCAGGCGAGGTTGGCTTGGGACCCTAAGGGTGCTTCTACACGGTGCATGTAGCTGGAGCAAGTAAAGGTGCGGGTTACACGCGTGGGTAATATGCGCAAGCTACTTAATCAAGTTACTCGCTTGTACTTGTACATGGTGCAAATAACTGGAGCAAGTAAAGACGCGGGCTACTTGCGCAAGCTGTACTTATGTACAAGTTATTTGTTCGTGGTCAAGAGCTAAATGTGCATGCTATTCGCGCGGTAGCTTTATGACTTGAATCGCGTCAAATGTCTCGACGAACGAAAATTATTTTAAAATCATATGTTAAAAATGTAATTTTAACAGATAACATGCGCGAGTGACCCGCGCGCGTCGCAGAGCACGCGAATTACTTGCGCGGGTGGCTCGCTTTGGTACATGCTCAACTCGCTGGACCCGCACATTGTTTTAAACGATATGTTTACGGTGCATGTAACCCGCGCAAGTGCCTCAACATGCTCAAGCTACATGCGCCGTGTACAAGCACCCTAAGTTCTTGGTGGGAACCCTATGCACCCTTTGATGTTTTAATGAAATGAATATTTTGTGCTCGCTGTGTTAATTTCATTATTTTCTTCAATAACTTCCTATATTGCTTAAGTTTATACCATAAGAGCCTTCGTTTTTTTATGCTACATGCTCTTACTCCACGTGAAACCCATTTTTGCTTTTTGTGTGCATTAATTGTGATAAGTTTAGATGGAAAACAGAGATTATAAAATAATAAAAATAATTGATGGAAGTTATTGAAAGCTAGATTTGGGTCATCAGTGGCATACATATCAAAAAAAGCTAAGTTCTTTATGCAATTATTAAATTTTTCTATGTTTTCTGAACTATAGTCTCTGCGTTTAATTCTCCATTGTTTGATCAAACATACCTTTTTAACATGACAACGCAGTAATTGGGCAGTGTGGTCTGTTAATGCCAATTCCAAAATACTTGATTTACATTTATGGGTCAATGCAAAGTTATCAATACATGTCAAGCTAATTTTCCTAGTAGGTTCTCTAAATTCTAATGTCAGATTATTGTTTAGAAGTAAAGATTCAAATGCCAATGTTACTCTATTTTGTTTTAGAATATTAATATTAAAATCACCCGCTATTATGATGCTATGTTTTTTTTAGGTCTTATTTATGTAATTAAGTGTCTTATCAAAGCTGTCAAAAAATATACTAATCGTATACTAATATATAAAGCTGAAGAGTTTGTTTGTTTGGTTGAACGCGCTAATCTCAGGAACTTTATCGAGGAAGGCTATAGGCTATATGACATCACGCTATTAGCCACGGGAGCGGAGCAGTAACCTTAAATAACGCGGGTGTAACCGCGGGCTCATCTAGTATAATATTTTAGGGACGTATGAACATTTTTGACCACCAAATCCAGCCATTCTGATGTCAGGACTGTAAGTTGCCTACTCAGAAGTGTCTGATGATTAAGAAAGGCAATATTTAAACAATTGGTGCCTTCCAACAGGCACTTCTTAAAATTTCAGCTTCTTACGTTGTCTGTCAGTCAGTCAGTAGCCCAAAAATTGAATATATATACAGATAAAACTAATTGGATAGCAATTCCTTAATATACCTACTTTCAGAACTACTTGTCATAGGCAACCAGCCATTCTGACAGAAACGCAATTTGTGTATGGACCAACACAGTTGGCATTCTGGTCCAGGTTCATATCAGTTCCATAGTTATTAAATGTAGACTATATAGTGGAGCATCATCATTATACAGGTGTCCAATTGCAATGACAACCAACTCGTACCTATGTTTTTATTTATACATTTAACTAGTCATTGTTTAAAGTACCACTTGTGTAACCAGGATCAACAACCGTGACCTTATTAATAAACATTGAGTTATGACACTGTTTTGGAACTCGCAACGAATTTGAGTTTTCAACAACTATATCACTTATGTGTTATCCAAATTGTTATGGTATTTTGAAAACTTATAATAGATGTATTTCACATTCTCACATACATACATATGCTCACGCCTTTTTGCTGTCGGGGTAGGCAGATACAACTGAACGCCACTTGGTTCTATCCTTCAAACCTCACGCGCTTCCTCTATACTCATTACTCTCTTCATACATGCGGTTCACATTCTTAACTCAAATAATAGAATACGAACTTAAAATACTCTCTCATGTCAATGGGACCTTACTTTTGTATATTGTGAATTTGACAAAAAACAAATATTGACTCACCAGAAATGTCATAAGCAGGTCAGTTTGATCTAGGAAGTGATCCTTCACCGTACGACTCGCACATAACGGAATAATCACCAATATAGCTACAAGTATTATGCTCCGCATGGTATACACTTGTTTTGTAATTTTTTTATTGAATGCACTGATGTACAAATTTTTATTTTTTTATTTTATTAAATCATTGACAATTTTACATTGTGTCTGATATAGCACATTAATGTTGGCAAGACATGGTATACATTAAGATAGGTACAACAAAACACAACAAAATAATACAGTTAACAATCAATACAATAGATACTATTAAGAATCACAAATTACATTAAGATAGTACTAATTACTCAACATTGACAATATTATCAGTAGTTCCAATTTAGTAATAGATGCAATAATTATTAATGTCACAAATTGAAATATATAATATCTATGTCAGTTTAAGTACAAGATAAAATAAAAATGTTATTTAATTATGACCAGCAAATTAAATCTAAAAAATATATCAATTCAATAAAATATCATTAATAAATAAGTCTAAGAATATATTATTATGTGAATTCAATTGAGACGGAGGATCTCAGGTAGGATGTCGGGGTTCGAGAGAAACACTGCTAGGCTGAACAGGTTCTTTATTATGTCTCACTACCGCTTACATACAGTATGACCGAACTAGGTAAGCACTGGCCTGAGCTGGCTGGAGCGTAGACTCCTGCTGCTCTCCGACGCTCGCAGGGTAGCTGCTCGTAGGGTCGCCGATGAGCTGGCCAAGGTGCGCTGCGCAGGCAGCTCTGTGGTCGATGTTCAGGCTGAGCGGGTCTCAGGCGGTGCAGCCGATGTGGGCCGAGCGGTCAGGCTCAGGCGTCCGTGGCCTGGCTGTAGGAGCTCGTAGGCAGGAACGGAGGCTTGGGTGGCAGCTGGCTAGTAGCGGCACGGCGCCAGCAGCTCGTGGCTTGTAGCCCGTAGGAAGAACGTAGCCCGTAGGAAGAACGTCAGCCCGTAGGAAGAACGTAGCCCGTAGGAAGAACGTAGCCCGTAGGAAGAACTGGAAACAGCATAGAGAATACACAACAACCGGTCAGGAACAGGCGGTCCCTAGATCGGCTGTTATGCTTAGGAGACACAGATACTACAGACAGAACGTATAGGCACACAGACAACTAGAATATGCTTACCCCCAGCGGGACAGTAGACAGAGAAGTAGGATTTTAATAATAGTAGTAATAGTCACTACAACCATCAGCGAGACGGTGTGTAGGGCAAGTGACCGACTTAGATCGCGCACCCATCTTATATAGATGTAGGCCTATGACTCAAAACTGCCTTTGGCTAGTGAGTATGACCATATTTGGTAATATTGCGAACGATGTCAGGCTAAGCTGGCGTTAAGCGCCAGCGAGATATTATAACGCAATACGTGTAGTGTTACGTTACAATACCCCGCTCTGTACAGCAGGATTTTTCGTGTCTAGACAAGAAAAATCCGTCTAACTAAGTCCTCCGAACTTCTAAATATATTCTTCTAAATATATTATTAACAAATAAGTCTAAGAATATAATATGTCATTTCAATAAAATATCATTAATATAATATAAACACCTCTCTATCGAAAATTTCTTTAATTTTATTTGAAATTCACTTTTATATAGTAACAGTTTAAGCTCGACTGGCAACCTATTAAAGAATTTAAGAGCCAGGTGATAGGTGCCATGTTTAATGATGTTAAGATGGGGTATAGTTTTTGTGTGGAAGTCTTGTCTTCTAGTACTCTCCCTAACACGTCTCAAAAGGTGTTAGATGTGTACACTTACCTACTACTATTTTGGGTACACAGTTCAAGATTCTCAAAGAGAATATGAAACTGTTGTTGATAACCTGTGGTTCTGACTTTCTAAGTGATATACATTTGTTTATATAAGAATCGAAAATAATTCCGTTTCATATCTGTCATAACAGATTGCAATTTAAAAGCGAAATTTATTACACACTGGGACGCAGATCAGATTATTTTTATTTATTATTATTAACATATATTTTAGAGTTCCTTGGTTTAAAAAAAATATCTAAGGACATAGAACAGTAGCGGTCATAGCTTGACTTTACTTATAGTTAGTAAAGTTAGTTGGCTGAGGTCTCCACTTAGATGGAAGACCACTTGTTGTGGCAATTACACCTGAGAGCTACTGCGCTTTGTGTTGCACGTGATGTACAACGCTACAACAACGGTACTACCTATTGCGGCTTTCAAACTACTGAAGTATTTGCGTACCTTTTCTTAAATATTTTTCTTAGTGACACACCTATCCTTAATGTAGTGTGGAGGATAAAGTTATGGTGTTCCTCCAACTAGAGGAAGGATCCTCTAACCAGGCTGGGTGGTCGAGCTTGGTGGAAAGCTGTCCCACGTACGTATTTGAAAAGTTGTATATATGCTGCTCGGCGCGCGAAAAATGGTTGCGTGATTCAGGATTTTTGAATTTGGCGGGTCATCTGCGATAGGTGAGGTCGTGTCGTGGTAGTTCCGTTGTCATTGGTTAGAGTTAGTTGTGATGGTAGTTATCGTCTTCGCTTCCGTGATAACTAGCTGGTCGCTACATCACTCCCCCCAAGACTGGAGGACGTTCTTGAAGGTGATGTGTCAACTGTCGATGCTTCTGAGGGGCGTACCAGTGGAGAGTAGTCGCTAGTCGCAGTGTTATTCGCAAGTCCCACAGTGAGTGGGGAGAGGGTGCCAAGGCGATGAGCAGTCGGTGATAAGCAGTAGGCGATGAGCAGTAGGCGATGAGCAGTCAGCGCCCCACAGTGAGTCGGCGAGTTGCTAGGAGGTAGTGTCTGCGTAGTGGCTGCGTAGTGGCTGCGTAGTTGCTGCGAAGCGGCTGTGTAAAGGCACTGCTGCAGAGAGATGAGAAGAAGTGATGTACTCCGCTTATGAGGACCGTGTGTGCAGTGAGTTGTGCCTTGGCGCTAGAGTGGCTGCAGGGAGGGCCAGGTATGCAAGTCTGCATGGTCTACGGTGAGACCCCAGCTGAAGATGCTGGCTGGCGGCGACATGATTGCTGACAATCGGGTGGAGTGCGGAGTGAGGCGAGGTGCAGATAAAGACGATGTTGCTGCTGCTGATCTGACCGGTGAAGGCTGTTTCAGATCACGTCGTTATCTGCTGGTAATCTGGCTCATGAAGGCTGCATCAGATCACGTCGGAGGCTGCTGGTAATCTGGCGCGTGAAAGTTGCTTGCGCGATTCAGTATTTTTAAATGTTGTGCGTCGTCTGCGATAGGTGAGGTCGTATTGTGGTAGTTCCGTCGTCATTGGTTAGATGGCGTTGTGATGGTAGTCATCGCCTTTGCTTCCGTGTTATGTGGCTGGTCGCTACAGTAGAACTTTTAGCACTTATAAAATTAATGATAATAATATGCATAACTGCAAAACATAAATGTAATAGGTTTTTCTCCATGTCTGTAATTAAGGTTTAAGGGCTTTTCGGCTATGCTTCACAAGGAAAAAACCGGATCCGTACATCCTATACCCTTTCAGAATCCTGCTTGTACATCCCATATTTTCTTGTCGGTTACTTTCAGAACTCTTTCAATCAGCACCTTTGCACACAATTTGCCAACAATGTTGAGAAGGCTAATGCTTCTATAGGTTTTACCTACAGTCTTGTTGCGAGCCATTTTTTCTTTATTAAAAGGCACAACTACAGCTGTCGCCCAGTCATTAGGTACTCCGCCGGTGCTCCAGCACAAGTAATATAACCGCTGCAACTGACCAACTATGATGCCCTGTCCAGCCTTCAGCGTTTTGACTGTAATCCTATCATATCTTGCAGCCTTACCTAATTTTATACTGTCTTCACGGTCTCATCCACTCCAATAACGCTTTCATCATTGCTATCATTACTATTCATTTCAGCGATCGGTGTCTCTATCGCCGTTCTTTCAAATAAACGTTCAAAATATTCTTTCCATTTCTTTAACACGCACGATTCACCATTCACTATCCTTCCATTCTTGTCTCTGATTGATGTATATTCTGGGGATTGAACGGATTTCCAGAAAAACTTAATAATAAATAATAATAATAATATCACTTTATTTTGGACACGGGGTCCATATATGAAAAATAAATTACAAAAGAACAATAATCAACGAATCAGTACTAAATTAAATAAAATAAAAATCATATAACTCGTACAAGAACATAACCATTAACATAAAAGTATAATAATATAAAATCATAGCATTAAAATACATTCGGCATAAAAAATCACATTTACATAATAAGAAACATAGAAAATAATCAGCTGTAATAGGAGTCGATATAAAGAAATAATAACAATACAATAAAAAATTAAATAAAATCACACTAATAAAATCATTCATGATAAAAATTCAATGGCATAATGATGAGGTCATAGGCAACAAAAAAAAATGCAATACATTCATTCACAATTTATGTGGCAATTTTTAACCACTGTCGGTAAATGTTGGTCATTAATAGTCTTTCGGATAGACTCTTAACAATATTATTCTTACACTTATCAACCCTGGACATAAACTTCGCGACACAACTTCTCTGAATAGCCTCAAAAGAATTGACTCTCGCCTCAAAAAACATACCGGACGCACTGCAACATTGTTTCAGTCCGTTTAACTGTCTAAAAATGTTATTATAGGCAACCCGAATACTATCGTGTGCTTTTTTGGTGTAGTTAGTCCATAGTTGACAAGTATAGAAAGTCTGACAAAATGCTCGAAATAGTGTCATCCTCACATCCGGGAGAGCTTTAGCAAACTTTCTGATGATCATATTTCCTACCACACATAAAGCTCTACGTTGACGCTCGATGTCTTTGTCATCTTTCAAATTTGACGTAACAACGTGACCAAGGTACTTGAAGCTATCTACAATTTTTATAAGCTGACCTTTGAGACGGACACATGGGACTATGTCGGGGCCTCTGCCAGACCTAAATATCACCATTTCCGTTTTCTTAACGTTGTAAGTGAGGTTATGTTGGATTGCATACTTTTCAGAAATCGAGATCAGCCGCCGTAAGCCCTTAATCGAGGGGCTCAGCAGCACCATGTCATCAGCATAGCTCAAATTATTAATGTATCTGTTATCTAATCTCAGCCCTACCGGTGTGCTGCTCAGCTCCACGATCAAGTCATTTACGTAGAGGTTAAATAGGTCCGGCGAGGTTACCCCACCCTGCCTAACACCACATGACAGTTTGTAGCTATCAGACAAGTCATGACCCCACCTGATGTTATTGACCTGATTCCGATACCAGTGCGTAAGCAGATCCACAACATCACCCGGGGCACTGGTACGATGAAGTTTGTCCCAAAGTCGATCATGATTAAGTGTATCAAATGCGCGGCTGAGGTCTAGAAAGCACGCGTATACACTTGTCCCACCCTGTTTATAGTAATTAACAATTTGTTTAAGTGAGAAGATCGCCATGTCAGTTGATACCTGCGGTAGGAAACCGAACTGCCCATCGTCAATTGTTAAATAAGGCGTTAGAAATTTTTGTATGAGTCTTTCAAGCACCCTGGCCATTATTGTAGCCAGAGAAATGGACCTATAGTTAGCCACGCTCGAAACGTCACCCGTTTTATTTTTTGGAATGGGCACGACAACTGTGCGAATCATGTCTGGAGGAAAGTAACAGTGCCGTAAGCATTGGTTGAAAAAAACTGCCAATACCTTACAAACATACTGACCCCCATACAACAGGTGCTCTATGCTTAGTCCGTCGTGACCCGGTGACTTCCCACGCTTCATGTTACGTAATACAAGCTCGACATCTTCAGATGTTATTGTTACTCTATTTTGAGTAGGCACCAACCTGTCCGACTCCGCAATACTATCCCTGATTTGAGTGCTATTATCGATACTGAAATTGTTTCGAAATAAATTTGCTCTTTTTCCCGTTTTCCTCACCCTCAATATTAATAGGCATGCTATTCTTACTCTCAAGTTTCTTTGTTTCCTTCCAAAACTGCGTAAAGTTACCCGCAGCCTGATGTCTAGCAAGAACCATCCATTTTAATTTTTTGTTGGTTATTCTGTACGTATTTAACCGCTGCCTTAAACTCCCTTCTAGACTGCGACATGGCATCGTAATACGATCCCGAGCGTGGCTTTCCACAGGAAACCCATTGAAGAAAACATTGCCGTGCCTTCACATGTAATTCCCGGATGTGAAAATTCCAACCCACAAGCTTTTTGTTGTTTTTCATGTTTCTCCTAAAATCGTCAGATAATCTGCTATTAAACTCATCTTTCTTTTCCTCTTTTTTCCGCTTAACCATTTCTTTCACTATTCTTATTGACCTAACAAACTCCTTTCGTGCTTCATCTATGACCTTACTCCTTGCTTTCTTCATTATTTCATTTGCTCTGGCAGCCAACCAATCCAACCAAGCTTTCTTCTTCTCTGACACTGCTGATTGTACATCCTTGTCCCACCATGTATTCTTAACTTTTCGTATTTTCCTTCCTTCGTTCACACCACATACTTCAGATGCTACACATACTACCGCTTCTTTAAAAGACTGCCATAATTCTTCCATATCATTTATGCCATCAAACCTCTCAAGTCTTGCAATTATCTTCGTTTATACTCATCTTTCACATCTTTCTCTGTAGATTTTCTACTTTTATTCTTAGGTAGTTTATGACCGATAAAAAGTACTAGTTACCTGTAAGTAATATTTCCCACTTTTCCGTGTGAAAGTACATCCTCATAGATCAACAGCCCAAAAGATAGTTACGTCAGTGGCATAGTTACGCCACTGCCAAGTAGCTTATACATACATACATATCGTCACGCCTTTTATCCCCGAAAGGGTAGGCAGAGGTGTATTTCTACACCCACTTTTCGCCAGATATACTTTAGTCCCACGTAATAAGGGGCGAGCCTATTGCCGTACCGGGCACATTGCCAGACTCCGTGCTGCTACTGAGAATTTCGTGACAGAAAAACCCAATAACACTGCCCAACCCAGGAATCGAACCCGGGACCTCCCGATCCCACGCGCACATTTATGCCGCGAGACCAACGAGGCAGTCGTATAGGGTTTGATGTCGAGTTTTCCGTCTCTACGCAAAGATGGTATTTGCATCGTGTTATCCCTTAGTCGCCTCTTACGACACCCACGGGAAGATAGGGGGTGGTGACACTTGTATTCTATGCCGTCAACCACACGGCACAAGTAGCTTATAACTACACTTTTATTTGTTACTGTACCATCTAAGAGCACATCATAGTGTCACACACAATCTCATAGTGTCTTCAGAATTTAAGATTTCCAAATAAATGTATCGACAATCTACATTGTAATTTCTTCTTCTAGTTACTTACTACTTGTAAAAATAAACCCAGTCACAGGGCTCGCACTGTATTCTATGATCCATAGATTACATACTTATTTGAATGGGTTTGAAGCCGTGTGGCGGGAGAGCTACCGAAAGGGTTATTCCACCATGACGCTAAATGAAGAGAAAAGGAGAAGCTTAGTCTAACCATGGTCACATAAACCTAATGATATAAATGACTGCAGATAATAAAATTTCCGTGCAAAAACACCTTACTATATATTATAAATTCCACTTTCAACTTTTGAGACATTTCATACAAATACAATAATATACATATAATAAATAACATTGCATTGGATTGATATCGCTATCCATGCAGACAACATTGAATCAAAAAGGTTGAATATTTCAATATGAAACATGACCTTTTGCAATATTTTAAATCAATAACATCGTCTGCTACATCCAGTCTAAGCCCTTGATGTAGATCATCCCTTAGGAAATTATCGCCCGTATGTGCTGTACATTAACCATGAGGTTAGTTTTCCCCGCGGTTTTACCTTTTTACCGCATGATATACGAACTATTAAAGTGTTAATATTTATACTTTTTTAAGGTGGTTCCTGCATGAGCGCTTTATGGAAATGTTACCTATGTATATACCTGAAATACCTTAAGGAGCCCATAGATATCTGTGAAATACATTCAGTCAAAAACGTATCGGGAATGGATTATTTGTTTATAGTTCCAAATTCGAATTTTTGTTTTTTTTTTTGTTGTTGTTAGATTGGCAGAACTGTTTTCCACTGTTTTTGGCGCGGAGTTTGAGTTGTATCTGTTATTCATATTTAATATAGTGCTGTTTTTAGTTATTTGCTGTTATATCATATCTAATGTGTATTGCAAATTTCATAATGGACAAAAACATCGAACAAAGAGTTTGTTTTAAATTTTGCATCGCGAATGGAATTTCGTGTTCGGGGTCAATGAAAATGATACAATACGATAGTTTTTGATAAAATCCATTCACCGTAAGCGAGAAGGCTTACGGATTTTATCAAAAACTCGTGCTTATGAGCGGTAAAAACCGTTCAAAAGCGGTCGAGATGTGATGGAAGATTACCTCGCTCTGGTAGGGCATCAACGTTAACATCGCGAAAAATCCTCATTCAACTTTGAGAGAGATAGCCGCCAAACTTTCTGTATCTCACGAGTCGATCCGCACCATTTTAACTAATCATTTGAGTATGAATAACATGTTGCCACTCGGCTAGTCCCAAAATAATTTTGCACCACGATAATACCTACGCCTTCGCTCAAGGTCATCATTGTGAACGAATTTTTGACCTAACACTCAACAAATACCATCGAGCAACCACCATATTCTCCAGATATGGCTCCAGCCGACTTCTTCCTTTTTCCTAAACTCAAATTACCACTTCGTGTCACCTGTTTTCAATCGATAGAAGACATAAAGCAAAATTCGCGGCGAGAACTGAACTCAATTCCGGAAACAGCGTTTAAAAAATGTTTTGATTATTGGATTATTCATTGGCGTAAGTGTATCGTTTTTGAAGGAGCATACTTTCAAGGTGATAAAATAAATTTGGATAAATAACAAACAGTTTGTGTATTATTGATCTTTTCCCAGTACTTTCTTGAAAAAGTAGTATATGCCTTCATTTTATAATATTTTAGTTTATTATAAACGTCGCCGCCTGCCAATTTAATGAAATTACCCATAACAGATTCAGTTGCTAAGATATTTCTATGAGGCAAATTGTTGGCCATAAAAATGCACTTTTTACACCGGCAGAGCAAGGCATATTCCGCGATGTAGGTGGATGAACCTTAGGTTTCAGGGATAGGTACTTTAGGACAGTGTTTCACATGTGCGCATTTTTTTTTTAATCAAGATAAATTGTAATATATTGTCTTTATTACCAATCATCATCACTACATAGTATAAAACAAAGTCTGTCTTCTGTCTGTCTGTCCCTATGTATGCTTGAATCTTTAAAACTACGCAACGGATTTCAGTGCGGTTTTTTTTAATAGATAGAATGATTCAAGAGGAAGGTTTATGTACAGTATAATACATATTATTATGGCGGTACGAAGTTCGCCAGGTCAGCCAGTATAGTGTATTTCATAAGTATATTTACTAAAAAAAATTGTATGTATGCTTATCTGTATGTATCATAATTAAATTACGTATATATGTATGAAAATACATTGCCTAGCACCCATAGTACAAGCTCTGCTTAGTTTAGGACTGGATGGTGTTACGTGTATATATTTATTGGTTCTGTTAGCATCTTATGATACTTATGAAAATAAATTGAATTGATTTGAAATATTAAGTACTTATAAGTTATGTACACTAGAATAGTCTGGTACTATCTATATATTTTATTCTATCTGGTACAGGGAACCAGCGTGAGACCAGGAAAAAGGCCAAATTAAGGCTTTGGTTTTTTGTAACCCTTCTTATATCACCGTAGGAATCGAGATTCTTGGTTAAGAAAGGAAGAATGGAGATGGAACGAAAATGTTAAATTATTGACGATATTTTAGTTTGATCAGCTTCGTATCTTTCTAAATTTGTTCAAGTTATTTTAATAATTATATCGTGCATTAACCTATAATAATGTATTTCGAGGCTACGTGGAGTTGTGGTAGTAAGAGAAAGAAAGGTAAAAACATAAAACATTTCAATCAAAATATAAAAACACGATTAAGTGATTTGCCTAAAATTACACTTCAAAACGTGTATCTATTTTCGAATCTTGCAAAACAAATATATTTAAAATATTTCTCATTCCTCTTGTAAAATAATACAAATTAATCAGTAAACACTTTGGACACTGTTTCCATTGCCTATATGATAGGTAAAAAGCATTACTCAAAAAATTTAGTCATTTGAATATGAATATCTTTATATTTTCTTCTTTCGTCCACGCTCCTCTTTATTCATTTACATGATCTTAGTTGTTCTTTAAGCAATAGCAGATAAATTAAAGTCATAGTCTTCTGACCACTCACAAAGACTTCTCCACTCTTTTTCATTCAGTATGTTCTCAGAGACTATCTCGTGAAACTTAGACAATTCGCAGAACTCTTCACATCCTTCCACTTGAAGGTAGGTCACTTCATATTTGTCGGGGGTGTTCAGGTAAACCGGCTGGAAAATATTTTATTAGTTGTTATTTGAAAAAAATGACTTAAACTATACAATATCAATAACAGTTTTGAATTTTTGCCACTGCTTATGCCAAATTAGCCAAGACTACTGATGACACTATTGCAAGCCGTGATATAGATCTCAGCTCTATCAAACTACATAATACATGTCCCTTCACAATATTTTTAAAATTCTACCTAACGAGCCAACTATCACTTTTAGTACAGGAGTTATTTAAAAAAAAATGTTCTATGAACTACTTACCACAACGACATACTGTCCAGTAGCTAGATCTTTTCGTAGTTCCAGAGCATACAACGCTGCATACTTGGGCACTCCTTGCAGTGGCCTGACCTTAGTGACGGACATTAGAGTATAAACGTTAATGTCATGCGCTGAATACACGTGCACTTTTTGTACTGCTTCTCCGGATACTATTTTGTTGGCTGCTACGAAGAATTCATTTAGAAGCACCCCTGAAACATGAAAAAGTTATAGTTTACTGTCAAATAATTATGCAATATAGACATAAATATTAGTTCGAAAACGGTAATCAGAATTAACGTTTCTCATCAGGTGGTTTGCTGACTTTGCTGCTGATAAAAATAATGAAAGTCGATTTTAACGGGACTCACCGCCACCTAAAGCTACGTAAGTATCATTGCCGCAGACCACATCCATGCTTGCTCCAGCAACTTCGCCTATCTCAGTAAACATTGCCTCCACCTCAGGGAGAAGTGGAATTCCCAAGCTCATCTGTATCAAATACTGTGTGTATTAATATATTCATATTCAAATAACATTTAAAAAATCTTTAGAATTTCAATTGTAATAAAGTTTAGTTTAGATCATTCCAATGAATAATTAAATTAATTGTTTATGCCTATTGTAGTACCTTAAAACTTCTATTTGCTATTTTTTAGTGCTTACTGCTTATAGCTACTTAATGCTTATATTTATATAGTAGTTCAATAATTTGTTATAAGTTACCCTACATTTTCGCCCTACTCACTCTTTCTTACCTAGGACTAGTTATTAAAAGTTATAAAATTACTTCTATAGACTAAAGACGCAAAGTTGACATCCATATTGACATCCATTAACGTATCAATATACTAGTAATATATGTCAGGCAAGAGTAATGGATTTGACATTACCTGACTGGTATAAACATCAAAAATCGAATACGCCAAGCCGGGTGTACTGGTGATATCGACGTCAATGATGCTCGACCACTTGTCCAAGATCTCATTATACTTAGCCATTTGTGGCGCTGGGTTGTCCATTGCGTCGTTAAAACCGGTTATGAACTTGGGGCAGTTGACCATTGCTAAGTTCTGAAATAGAAATAGACTTTTATCAATGTTTTATTTTTTTCTGCTATCCGTTTCAGACGTGCTAATGTTATTTTCTTTTCTACTTCGCAGTCAACTGTTGGACTTAAGCCTCGCCCAATTTAGGTATTTTACACCAACTGTGTGAAACCTTCCGCGATAATCCTCATGTATACGACAAGCGAGGCCCACCCAATTCTAACTGAGACAGCAGTATATTATCCACCTTTATAACGAGCTATAGTTAAATACTTACAAAATCATAAATAGCTGATTCGGTAGTGTAAGGGGTAGGCGTCCAATTAATATTTGAACATTCCTCGATACCTGTGCACCAACTCTCTTGTACGGGGTAGACAGCAGACATGGCTGTAAGAACTGTCATCTTAGCTCTGGTAGAACCGGAAGAGCGAATGTATATCTCTGACTTATTATATCGACTGGACAAGAAATCGTCATATCGCTGACGGATGAAACCGCCTAGCTTGTAACTACGAAGTTTGCCAACCTGAAAATTTAAGAAAATTATAAAACATTACACTGTTGCGGGCTGGTGATGATTAGAAGAAAAAGAAAAACCTTCCTTCCCAATAAATAAATACATAAAGGACAATTACATAAACTTTATTACTATTATTGATTATCTTGCAGGAGGTGTTGATTGATAAAACGAAGAATCGTTTGGTAGTTATATAATTGTTTAAAAAATATCATTACTTACATCAGTAAGCTGCCCATATCCATACACTTGAATAGATTCATACACTTTTTCTAGGTCAGTTACATATTGTAAATTCAACTCCACCGGTGTTCTATCACCATGGCGGTGAACCTGTGAAAATAATAAAATAAATTACCTGCGGTCAAAGCTTTGTAAAGCCCATGAGTGCCTCTAATAAATACTCGTATGTACAGTATTGACAACACTTACGGAGCCGTCGTTAGAAGTGGTAGATTTCTACCGGCTCTCTCAGAGGAATATAAGTTATGCCCGCTGATCGTATTTCCTGAACAAAGCCTGGAGGATGATGATTCGAATGCATAGTCTCAATCGACAAACGACATTGATGGATAGGATAAATATGTAGGTATGGGCCGAGGACGGTGCCTTGTGGAATACCAGTTGTCATAAGCGGTGCCTGCTTAGTAGATGTTTTGCAGCAGCCGTAAATGACAACATTAATACTTTTATCTGCCAAAGGGGCGATAATATATCCATTTGCATAGTTTATCAGAATTCTATACGATATAAGCTCCAATATTTACTTGTCAAATGTTACAGCAATGTCAAAGATTTTGACATTTTGCTTAATTTTGCTGTTTTATATCAAAACTAGCTTTCGCCCGCGGCTTCGCCCGCATGAAATTTTAATAAAGAGTAGCCTTTGTACTTCCCCAGGTTTCAGACTATCCATATCAAATTTCATTACAAACGGATCTGCACATTAGCCGTGTAGCATACATATATTATAAACAGATAATAAGTACTTAAAATTACTTTTGTTTTTATATTCGTCAAACTTCAGGTAAAGATTAGTATGTAGTGTATATTATTAAAGTTATTGAAGAGCTTATATACCTACTGAATAGAATTGCAGCAAAAATAAAAACTGAAAGCATTACCAGAAAGTACAAAATCAGACCGCCCCTCCTCCCCACTGCGCTTCAGCGCACCAACTCATACTCTCGCGCTTTTAATAACGCTGCGCTTAGGTCAATTATATCGTAAGCTCTATTCTGCCAATCAAGCCCTTTCATTTGATACCCATATTGGGGTATTTGTGGAAAATATGTCATCCGCCATTTTATGGCGACAGCCATCTTAGATTTTTCATAGTGAGCCCTATTCTACCAATCAAGCCCTTTCATTCGATACCCATATTGAGTTATTTGTGGAAAATGTAATACGCCATTTTGCGGCGACAGCCATCTTCGATTTTTCATAGTGAGCTCTATTCTACGAATCAAGCCCTTTAATTAAATACCCGTATTGAGATATTTGTGGAAAATAAGTAATTCACCTTTTTGTGGTGGCGGCCATCTTGGATTTTTCATAGTGAGCTCCATTCTACCAATCAAACCCTTTCATTAGATACCCATATTAATAATAATAATAACACACATTCCACATTCTAGATTAAAACTCTCAATGGGCCTCTGCGCGTTGGACCTATGTCTCCGTGTATGCCTGCCAAAGAGCCGGGTATTGTTCTAGCAAATTAGAATAATACCCGTGAAAGAGAAACAAATAATAATAATAATATAATATCCTACCACATTCACACAACACCATCTAGTCCCAAACTAAGCAGAGCTTGTACTATGGGTACTAGATAATGGATAAACATACATATATACTTTTTTTTTGTAAATACATACATATTATACATAGAAACACCCAGACCAAGACAAACATCCATGTTCACACACACAAATGTTTGACTTGAGCGGGAATCGAACCCGCGACCTTCGGCGTGGCAGTCGCTTACACTACCGCTGCGCCAACCGGTCGTCATATTGAGGTATATGTGGAAATATGTAATCCGCCAGTTTGTGGCGGCAGCCATCTTGGATTTTATATAGTGAGCCCTATTCTACCAATCAAGTCCTTTCATTCGATACCCATATTGAGTTATTTGTGGAAAATATGTAATCCGCCATTTTGCGGCGACAGCCATCTTGGATTTTTCATAGTGAGCTCTATTCTACGAATCAAGCCCTTTCATTTGATACCCAAATTGAGGTATTATTGGAAAATAAATAATCCGCCATTTTGTGGCAGCGGCCATCTTGGATTTTTCATAGTGAGCTCCATTCTAGCTATCAAACCCTTTCATTCGATACCCATATTGAGTTATTTGTGGAAAAAATGTAATCCGCCATTTTGCGGCGACAGCCATCTTGGATTTTTCATAGTGAGCTCTATTCTACGAATCAAGCTCTTTCATTTGATACCCATATGCAGGTATTTGTGGAAAAAAAGTAATTCACCTTTTTGTGGCAGCGGCAATCTTAGATTTTTCATAGTGAACTCCATTCTACCAATCAAACCCTTTCATTAGATACCCATATTGAGGTATTTGTGGAAATATGTAATCCGCCAGTTTGTGGCAGCGGCCATCTTGGATTTTTTATAGTGAACTCCATTCTACCAATCAAACCCTTTCATTAGATACCCATATTGAGGTATTTGTGGAAATATGTAATCCGCCAGTTTGTGGCGGCAGCCATCTTGGATTTTTCATAGTGAGCTCTATTCTACGAATCAAGCTCTTTCATTTGATACCCATATTGAGGTATATGTGGAAAATAAGTAATTCACCTTTTTGTGGCAGCGGCCATCTTAGATTTTTCATAGTGAACTCCATTCTACCAATCAAACCCTTTCATTAGATACCCATATTGAGGTATTTGTGGAAATATGTAATCCGCCAGTTTGTGGCAGCGGCCATCTTGGATTTTTCAAAGTGAAATCCATTCTACCAATCAAACCCTTTCATTAGATACCCATATTGAGGTATTTGTGGAAATATGTAATCTGCCAGTTTGTGGCGGCAGCCATCTTGGATTTTTCATAGTGAGCTCTATTCTACAAATCAAGCCCTTTCATTTGATACCCATATTGAGGTATTTGTGGTAAATAAGTAATTCGCCATTTTGTGGCAGCGGCCATCTTGGATTTTTCATAGTGAGCTGCATTCTACCATTCAAACCCTTTCATTTGTTACCCATATTGTGTTATTTGTGGAAAATATTCAAAATATGTAATCAGCCATTTTGCTGCGACAGCCATCTTGGATTTTTCATAGTGAGCTCTATTCTACGAATCAAGCCCTTTCATTTGATACCCATATCGAGGTATTTGTGGAAAATAAATAAGACGCCATTTTGTGTCAGCGCCCATCTTAGATTTTTCATAGTGAGCTCCATTCTACCAATCAAACCCTTTCATTTGATACCCATATTGAGGTTGTTGTGAAGTAATATGTGATTCGCCATTTTGTATCGGTGGCCATCTTGGATTTACAATCATTTAAATATTATCTTTTAATCTCGATGACAATATGAGTGTATACGAAATATCAGATCAATCATCAGGAAAGGGGTAAAATTCCAATTACTAAATTTGACCCAAGCAAACAAATAAAGATAATACAGGATTTTCGCCGACTTAGTTGATACTTTTCCTTCTAGTATGGCAACATTATACATTTTTTCTATAAATTGTAGCCTATGTGTTATTCTGATGTATAAACTATATTACTGTAAAGTTTCATCCAAATCCGTTCAGTAGTTTTTGCGTGAAAGAGTAACAAACATCCATCCATCCATCCATCCATCCATCCATCCTCACAAACTTTCACATTTATAATATTAGTAGGATTCAGACCCTGTGTATTAACTTAGTTTGCATTAACTTTTTAACATCGTTTTAGTTGATTCCGTAACTGCATTGATCCGTAAAAGCTTAGTATGAATATCATTGCTTATTATATTGAAAAAAAAATAACGTGGTCCAGTGGATAGCGTATGCGACTCGGCGGTCCCGGGTTCGATTCCCGGGTCGGGCAAAAGTGTTACTGAGTTTTTCCGAATTCTCAGTAGCAGCATGGAGTCTGGTGATGTGCCTGGTAACGGCAATACGCTCGCCCCCTATTACGTGGGACTTAAAAATTCATGACGAAATGTGGGTGTAATATTACACCTCTGCCTACCCCTTCGGGGATGAGTGAGTCTATAAATAAAAAAATAACTTACCATAAATGTCATGAGTAGCTGCGTTTTCTCCAAAACATCTTTGTTTTCCAAAAGACTTGTAGAAAACGGAATAATTATTAATATTGTTGAAAATATTAGTTTCAGTCTATACATGATGCTTGCTCGATTAAACACGCTGGAGACTTCACAAGGGCACTCTTTCTGAATTAAATAAATTTTGTGATCTATGTATGTTCACAATTCAACGTTGTCGGAGATAATATTGTTTTTATACAGCACAGCACATGTTTTCCCTGTCTTCTGTGACAAGTTCTTATAAACGATACCATTTACAACACGATAACCTATATCACGTTGTAATTGCTACTTTAGCTCTTCGTATATATTGCAATTTTTGATGATAAATATTGTTATATGTTCAATTGTATAATAACATCATAATTAAGGTATAGATTAATATGTGTTTATTAGCATTTATTATTATTGCCATGTGTAGAGTTCCTTCAGTCTGAAAACAGGAGACTATGTATTGTTACGAAGTTGAAAAAAAAATAGACTGATATTTCTTAAAACTAGTTAACGAAAACAGAAATAACCGTCTTCAAATAAAATTGGTTAAAAAATGCACAAAATATTTAAAATAAAAAGCAATCAAATTATTAGGACAATAATTGTTATGTTTGAAGTCTGTGACAGCCCTATAATATTGGCCGAACCAGCTGGGCTTGTGAAAAGAAATAGTAAACCCGTGAACAGACTCTAATTGTTCTGCTGATCATAGAAACTATCCTGACTCCATAGTCAGGATAGTTTTCTTAAGCACCATTGCTTTATTGATGGAAAGTCAACGAAAAGATATGGTCAACTTAAACAGAGATATGATATGTTGCAGGTACCGCCTGTTCTTGAGCCTTATCTTTGGTGACGCTTAGGTCCTCCTTTATCCTGTGAGGAGTATGAGAACTTTCTGACTGGTGACTTTTATGACGGTCCAGCCTTGCGTTTGTGCTCTTTGGATTTCGATCGCCGTACGGTTTATACTGTCATCATCATCATCACCAGCCTTGCCTCTTCTCACTATGAGAAGGGTAAGGCCATACTCCACCACGCTGCGCTGGCCTAGTGCGGGTTAACAGACTTCACTTGTCAGACATGCAGGTTTCCTCACGATGTTTTCCTTCACCGTTTAGCAAGCGATAAAAAACGGTGGGTTTTGTAGGTGAGGTTGTAATCATTTGTAGCTGTCGTATTACCCTTAAAAGGGATATTATGTCAGCATTTCTGCTGCTTGATTCTGATTAGTGGCTGCAGAGGGAAGTTTTAAGGATGTGGATTTTGGTGGAGCCATAAAATCCGGATTGCTTTGCTGATTATAACGAACCCAAGCTCGACTATTCTCAGTACTTTCGAATTTGCAAGCACCAAAATTGGGAAGACTGTTGGACCAAATGTATATGTATATGTAGCTTTTCTACCAGAGTTTAATGAACCTAAGCTCAACTAGTCTAGCTGCCTACATCGATGAGGTCTGACGTAGTCCCGGAAGATTTCAATGGGCCAGCGGTGTTTACTCTCCAAAATGGACGGAGTCCAAAATCGGCTATTCTGAGTACTTACGAATTGCTAGGGTCCGTAGGTTTAGTGGTAGTTCCGAAATTCGTAATCAGGACTTATTGAATAATACTTACAGGATAATTTGGACTTTGCTGATTTGTAGCTACGGGTCTACTCTCTAAGTAAGGACCTGTATTTTCAACTTTTGGTGGTAGATCGTAGTGCGCACACGTATATTCTGATGAATTAGGCAAGCAGAAATCATTACACAGCAATTTCGCTCGCGTAGCTCAATTTTTACCACTTTAATATTTTTTACGTTGGAGCTGTGTTAATGTATCGAAGCGACTTATTGCATACTGAATGCCGTAGGTACTGTTGATACCTCGAATTTATTCAAACTAATCGCCAAACATAAGAGGGCTCGATAGTCGATATCTCGCGAGATTGTAATGTGTATAGATAAATTGTGATCCGTACAATATACTTACTTACTTACTCCAATGACTCATCGACCCAAAATTGGCCTTGGCCTCTAATGCGAGAGAACGCCACTTCACCCGATCTTTGGCCACTTCTCGCCAATCACCAGCTTGAAGCTCCCTCAGATCCTGCTCTACTACGTCTTTCCAGCGGTATCTGGGGCGACCGACAGGACGACGCCCTGTTGGTTGACCCACATACGCTCTCTTGACACCACGTTCTCTCGATGTGACCGAGTCATCGGAGTCTGTGAGCCTTTATTTCCCCAATGAAGTTAGGGATAGCTACGAGTTCCGCGATTTCGGCATTTTTGCGAATCCGCCAGCTCCCGTCAGCTCGCTGCACAGAGCCCAAGATCTTTCGGACGACCTTTTGTGTCAGTGTCCAGGTTTCACAGCCATACGTTAGTATAGGTCTTATTACAGTTTTGTAAATTCGTATTTTAGTGTTTCGGCTAAGAAGCCTGGACACTAACACTTTGTGCAGAGCCGCGCAACATCTAAGTGAGTTTTGGATGCGGATATCGATCTCCTCTTCTCGAGTGTTCGTGTCCGTTATGGTGCAGCCTAGATATTTAAATTTCGACACACCTTTGTATGTGTTTTTTTGCCAACATATGGAGATATTCTGTTTTTTCGTGGTTTATTCTTAGACCCACCTACAGAGCTTCAGATTCTAGGACTTTTGCGGAGTCTTGAACCTCATCAATGCTCTCTCTGAGCAGAGCCAGATCGTCGTCATACCCTATTACCATATGCTTTCCATTCAGTTTTGTCCCTGCATCTAGTGCTATCACTTTTCTAAGGACATGCTCTAAATCTAAGTTAAAAAGCATAGGCGATAGCGCGTCTCCTTGTTTCAGTCCTGTCTCAACGGTGAACTCGTCCGTTAGCTCGTTCTGGACTCGAATTTTCATCTTACTTTCCTTCATGGCCACTTCAACCATGTCGACTAGCATTTTTGGGATATTAGAATTCCTTAATATGTTGTAAAGGGCTTTCCGGTCTATGCTGTCGTAGGTTTTGGTGAAATCCACGAAAAGGGAGTGAAGACTTTGTGCAAATTCCCATTTTTTCTCCATGATCTGCTTCAGAAGAAATATTTGGTCAATTGTACTACGGATTGGCCGAAAACCATACTGATAAACACTAAAGATTTTACCGCGTACGGTTCCAGCCTTTTAAGTAGTACATATGACAAAACCTTATAAGCTGTTGGTAACAATGCTATCCCACGGTAGTTATTACATTTCCTCTTGCAACCCTTTTTGTGGATTGGGCAGATTACTCCAAGGTTCCATTGGACAGGCTGATGTTCCGCCTCCCAAATCCTGAGCAAGAGTTCGTAGATCTTGGTTTGAATGGCTCCCCACCATACTTCCAAACTTCCGTGGGTATGCCATAAATTCCTGCAGCTTTAATGTTCTTTAGCCTCATTATAGCTTTACGGACCTCGATTAATGTCAAGGGCTCCACTTCCTCAGAGCTATCATCTGTGGTGCGAGACAGAGCGTTTTCCAGAGGTGGGCAGTTGAGTAATTTCTGGAAATAATTGCGCCCCAAGGTCTTCTCTTCGCAAGATGTTATGAAATTGCCATTATTGCCTTCCATGACTTATGTTCTAGGCTGATAATCCTTCTTGAGAGATCGGACCTCTTGGTAGAATTGTCTTGATGCATTAGCTCCTATGAGAGTTTCCATGTTCTGTACCATGATATTGAGGTGGTCTCGCTTTGTGGAGATCGAATTGACAACACTCGGCGCAGTGCCAACATAATACATGTAGTCAACATTATGTGAAGAAAGAAAAAAACATGATCATATAATAATATACATATGTGACTAGAGGATGCCAGCAGCATTTTTTTAATTTAACCGTGTATTCTCGATTCCGCGGGCATATAGGGAAATCCGTACAATATAGTTCACAATGTCTGTTCACAATCACCATGCACCCTCGAATGGAACCTCAAAAAAAGAAAAAGGCTAATAATACCGAACTCCTCTGATAAAAAAGGATAAGGGTAAAAGGATAAGGATAGCTGCATACAAAAAGATAACAACTGAGCTCTTTAATTGTTTCTGTGGATGCAGTGGTAAAACACGTATGGGAGAATAGTCTGCATACAGCGGGATACTGCAAGTCAGGTATCTTCCAAAAACCCAAACCATTAATATAACTATATATCGAGTGAAACGAAACTACGAGGAATGCGGTTTAGTTTATACGGAATCCTAGTAGTTGCGCTTGTAAAAATTGCACTTTCATGCCAAGACATATCCCGCGATAACTGACCAATAGTTTGACTTACAAACAACATTGTGTTTACAAGAGCATATATAACCGATTAACATTTATGCATAAATACGACTATTCATTTTTATCTTGTCACTAACGAGATAAAGATGATTGTCATTATGTTGATGTACGATAGGATATCTCTCAGACGGTTATTCGGTCCATTTATAAATTGTAAAAGTTTAGGTAAAAATATATATATTCTATATTCTACCACATTCACACAACACCATCTAATCCCAAACATGGCCTATTTTTCGCAGAGAGTATAAGCATTGCCATCCAGCGTGGCAATGCTGCCATTCTTCTGGGCACGCTACCAGTAGACAGCGTTGCGGAAGAATTCTTGGACGCAGTATAGCATATATATTGTTATATATTTTTCCATTTTCGTTGTTTTTCTTTTATGTTTTTTTGTTTCTTAATTATAGATTAGTTTTAGGTTTAGCTTTAAATTTAATTACTTATCATAATGTATGACTATGTTTTGTACCTATTACGTAACAAAATAAATCCCAAACTAAGCAGAAGCTTGTACTATACGGGTACTAGACAATGGATAGACATATATATATATATATATATATATATATATATATATATATATATATATATATATATATATATATATTATACATAGAAACACCTAGACCAAGACAATCATCCATGCACACAAATGTTTGACTTGAGCGGGAATCGAACCCGCGACCTTCGGCGGAGCAGTCGCTTTCACTCCCGGGGCGCCAACCGATCGTCAAGATAACTCGCGCACTAGAAATTAATTCTGTGACGCGGGTGACTTTACTACATAGTACCAACGGACACAGTGAACACGCAGACTTGATACAGCTATTTATGAATCACACAAAGTGTGGCGATCGAACCACAACACCTGCAAACCTGAACTTGTGTGTATAAGTACCACGTTTCAGAAATAGGTATTGTATATTTAAAATTATTAACTTGGTTGTTTGTAACAAATTGAATAGCTATTAGATAAACAGTATTTGTAGTAGAAAACTCGCCCCTAGTAAAATAATAATAATAAGATAAGTTTACCTAAATATAATTTACATCTCAATGCTTTTCGCACAACTCATTTATTCGTTTTTATACCTTTTTACTAATAAACTTTATTATATAAATATACATAAACTGTCTGCCAAAGGGTCGTTATAGTTTAGGATGAATATACGTGATAGAAAATAAAATTTCTGACATTAGTAAGCATTTTGTTTTTAAAGGTAATTAATTTTAAAAGACAAATTACAACACAGATAGTCGGCAGGGCGATAAGAGCTCGTCTTAATCTTTACACCTTTGGCTTACCGCTAAGGTAATTGAGCCATGGCTTATCAGTTGCATAACTATATAAATAGAAGTGATACTGCCTATCTGTAGATATAAAACCATCCGTTACTGTCTGAAAGACAACGCACAGGCAAAACTATTGGACGCGAGAAGCTGACATTTGGCATGTATGTTCCTTGGGGGCCGTAGAGGTGTACTAGCAAGAAGGGCTTTCACTATATGCCCGCGGAATCGAGAAGACACGGTTAAATTAAAAAAATGTTGCTGTCTTCCTCTAGTCACATACAAAAATGAAAAAAAATTAAATTCCAAATTGTACCAATCATTACGAGCATTTTTTACTTCGGCACCATACCTGGGAAATTACTGCTTCAGTAGATATTGAGGCTCAAAGTCACGATACAATTTTTTTTATTAGGTACGATATCGATGCATTTACCCCGCCAATTTGTTGTATAAGTAGATATCCTATGCACCCATGGATAAGTAGGTATTTCGATCATTGCACGCAAAAAGAATTCGTTTCCCAGGTATTATTTTTACTTAGTATGACTTGGTATGATGTCCAAAACGAGTAGACTTCGGCTTGGTGATGGGTCTTGTGACACCCTTTTATATTATTATTATTCACATAATTTTAACTACATGTATTATGTTGGCACTGCGCAGAGTGTTGTCAATTCGATTTCCACACAAAACAACATTTTATGTAACCCACGAGATGTGGTTTCAAGGCTTCGTATTCTGTTACTTCGTTGTTTGACATACATACATACATAGACTCACGCCTGTTTCCCCGAAGGGGTAGGCAGAGGCATATTAAACGCCCACTTTTCGCCAGTATTTTGATCCCACGTAATAGGTGGCGAGCCTATTGCCGCTTATCGGGATATTTTGTTTGCCAGAGCCTCGTCCGTTGATCGGCAGGTGCACCACTTGCAGGTGAGGTTGGCTTGGGACCCTAAGTTCTTGGTGGGAACCCTATACACCCGTTTGAATTTACCAAAACCCATTCGTTGTTTGAATGTCTGTGATATGCTCTGAGTCGCAAGATTTATTACTGGATCGGGAGCCGTCTCAAAATAATGCAACAGCAAACTCTTATAGAAAACAACTCATTTGTCATAATTGATAAGTTTTTATATTTACTTAGATGAATTGGTTAATACATCATCATCATCATCAGCCCTTTATACTGTCCCACTGCTGGGCACGGGCCTCTTCTCACTTTGAGAAGGGTAAGGCCATAGTACACCACGCTGGCCAAGTGCGGGTTGGCAAACTTCACATGTCTTTCAAGAACATTATGGAGAACTCTCAGACATGCAGGTTTCCTCACGATGTTTTCCTTCACCGATTAGCAAGCGATAATTAACAATTTAATACGCACTTGACTCCGAAAAGTCATTGGTGCGTGCCGTGGATTCGAACCCGAGACCGTCTGCGTAGCAGTCGGTCGGTCTCTCCACTCAGCTATCGCTGCTTTAATCGGTTAATACAGTGATACAGAATGGCATCTCTTTCATCCCACTCATCCTCCTACTCCTTCACCCAACCAAGCGACAAAGCACTTATGACTCCTCTGTTGTTGCTGGTGTCCATGGGCTGCAGTAATCGCTTACCATCAGGTGATCCATCTGCTCGTTATTGGGAATTAATTCAAACGTCTATTAAATATTCGTTTAAATATATTTATAGAAGTATATTAGAGTGGACGCAAACATAAATATAAATTTATACATTTCAATGTATACAATATAATATATAGGGTATAATGATATAATAGTAAGAGAGCCAAATAATCTGATTTTAGCACTAGAAATAAACTTAGCTACTTTTCCAACAAAGACTCTTCTCGAGGCGGACTCGTTACAAATTTTGAAAACATGTCTGATTTACTTTAAATAATATGGATTTACCTCAATTGCAAATCCATTCAAAATGAAAATGAACACGTATTTTTTTATGTTTTGATGAAAGCTATCGATTTCACTTGAATCAACAAATTTTGAGTGGTTACATATACTTTAAATGTATTACGTATTTGCGCAGTAGATACTCTTTTTGTTTTTCAAGCGATGATTGCAAGATCAAAATCGTAGTCTTCTGACCACTCGCAACGTTTCCTCCACTCCTTGACATCCATTATGTGCTCTGATACTATCTCGTGAAACTTTGACAGTTCGCAAAGCTCTCCGCACCCTTCCACTTGGAGGTAAGTAACTTCATACTTGTCAGGGGTCTTCAAGTAAACCGGCTGGAAAATATTTACATTTGTTAGTTTTGGAGAAATCTTATACTTTGAAACATTTCGAGCTACTTAAGACTGCCAGATTAACTAGGACTATTGACAGCAATATTCATACACTTTAGCTGACAAATGTAACTGGTGTCCAACATGATTATACTACTCCATTAAACGCTATTTGAAGAAGGTAATGTTACAGCACCAGGACAGAAAACATGACGTAAAGCGGGCTGATCGAACTAGACAAATGTTATATGATACAAAAAAGTGCTACAGAGTCTGCTTCTTCTTTAAATACATTATCAAAATAATTTACTGCTTTTGCTCCTCAGCAATAATCTGTGATTGTCTTTCTTTTATTAATCTGTCATAAGTTACTCGTGCCGCTTCATTATAAATTAAAGTATAATAATATTTCGCCATGAATTTTTAGGTCCCACTAATAGGGGGCGAGCCTATTGCCGTTACCGGGCACATCACCAGACTCCGTGCTGCTACTGAGAATTTGGGAAAACCTAGTAACAATTTGCCCGACCCGGGAATCGAACCTGGGACCTCCAATCAGCAGTCGCATACGCTATCCACTGGACCACGAAGGCAGTCGAAATGTGGGTGTAATATAACACCTCTGCCCACCCCTTCAGGGATACAGGCGTGAGTCTCTAAATATAATAATATTATAGCACTTGTTCTCGACCAAGGAGCACTTAAGCTGAGACTTAAGCACGACATTAATTTAAAACAATACTTCTACACAGCTATTTACCACAACAACATGCTGTCCTGTAACGAGATCTCTTCGTAATTCCAAAGCAAACAACGCTCCATATTCAGGTAGTCTCGGCTCGACCTTACTGACGACTAACATAGAATACACGTTGACGTCGTGCACTGAATACACGTGCACTCTTGGTACTTCTTCTCCAGAAATTATATTGTTTGCCACTTCAAAGAATTTTTTCAGAAGCACTCCTGAAGAAAATGATAAAGGAAATAAATAAAAATATGATATAATAATAATTACAGGTGTACCTGATAGTGTGCAGACGCCATAGGCTAAGATATATTATACCTATAGCGACTAAGGATACAATAGTCAAGCTAATGTGACAATCGACAGACCACATAGTTTGAACCGGTGGCCGTTGAGGCAGGTAGGTTTTAGAGTGGTAGCCAATCACGCGATGGCGCAGCACGGGTAAATGGGAGGTCTATCCCTGCTGGGTGGGCTGAATAACTTATTGGCATCGCGAAAAAGGATTGGACACGAGTGACTCAAGAAGTCAAGATCGATTCATGTGGAGAGCTTTGGGCTGGCCTCTATTCAGCAGTGGACGTCTTCAGGACGTCGAGAGATCAGAGTAGCAAACTCGCTACTGTCGTCTCTGCACATCGTCGTCATCACCAGCCCTATACTGTCCCACTGCTGGGCCCGTGCCCAGCAGTGGGACAGTATAGGGCTGGTGATGAAGAGGCCCGTATAGGGCTGGTGATGAAGAGGCCCGTATAGGGCTGGTGATGAAGAGGCCCGTATAGGGCTGGTGATGAAGAGGCCCGTATAGGGCTGGTGATGAAGAGGCCCGTGCCTCTTATCACTATGAGAAGGGTAAGGCCATAGTCCACTATAAATATAGGCCATAGTGGATTCGAACCCGAGACCCTCTGCGCAGCAGTCTGTCGGTCTCTCCACTCGACTATCGCTGCTTTTTTTTTATCATTTCATATGCTTCCCGGAAAATAGCGTCTTGGATATATTCTTTGGTTAATACATGGATATAGGCATGTGTGGGTCAGAGTTAACGCTTCCCATCAGGTACGAGCTAATTCAATCTCAGACAAGCTAGTTTCACTGCCATCGGTAAGAATTTGGGATAAAAGTAGTTTAAGACAAGACTTACCTCCATTTAAAGATACGTAAGAAGCATTGCCGCAGACCACCGCATAGCTTGCTAAAGCAACTTCCCTAATCTCTGGCAATAATTCCTCTACCTCAGGTGTCAATGGGATTCCCAAGCTCATCTGTAATAGATACACATATTCTAAGAACATAATAATGTGTTCCTTTAAGGTATAATATTGTAATGAGGTTTGATTGAAATAAGCCAAATAATTTTATTTGATTTGGGAAACAAACACACAAAATTTTAAAGATACAAATGTACTACACAGTATCCAAAATAGTTTCCATGATAATGATCGATTGCTAATGTATTTCTTTAATGTAGTTGGAATTGACATTACCTGACTGTTATACACATCGTATATCAGATACGACAAGCCGGGTGTCCTGGTTATGTCAACACCAATGATCTTCGACCACTTGTCTAAGATCTCGCTGTACTTAGCCATTTGTGGTGCTGGTTTGACAAATGCACCAAAGAAGCCTCTGATGAACTTGGGACAGTTGGCTACTGCTAAGTTCTAAAATAAAAGTCTTCAGTTAAATATAAGGGCAGGTGCTCCCCTTCACTCCACAATGAACACCTATACCAAACTTCAGCGTCTTGCACCCAGTACTCTCGACTGTGCCTTGTCTGTCAATCAGTCAGTAACGCAAGTATTTTCATATTAATGATGATGGTGATGATCGAATACATAGACGAGCTTTCAACAATTGGTGATAGTCATTCGAGAACGCGTTCGTTCTCGGAAGGCAGCAAATATGTAAAAAGAGGTAAAAGATAGAAACCAAACACCATCGACAATCCTTGGCAAATAAGCGCCCTGAAAAAGAAACGTATATTTGAAGCCCATAATTATTGTGTGAGAGGGTTGTACAAGTACATGCCCAGTCTGACAAAGCTTAGCCAATGGCCTTAATTACATACGCGACGTTAATATTGGTAGACAAAATATACAAATAATTACGCGCAACCTCCAACCACGCCTCGTGATATTTCGTCATGGTTCGTGTCGTCACCTATTTTGTGTTTCATTTTTCATCTGCATCCGGTGCGTGAAGGCTTTTGGGGAGTAATGCTCGCGCTGACGTGGCACACCCATTTGAAGCTGGTTACAAATTAACCAAAGTTATCGAGCTTTAAATAAACACCTACTTACAAAATCATAAATTGGATCTTCGCTGTCGTAAGGGACAGGCGTCCAGTTAACGTTCAAGCATTCCCTTACACCTTCACACCAACTGTTTTGTAAAGGGTAGACAGCAGCCATGGCTGCTAAGACTGTCATCTTAGCTCTTGCAGATCCAGAAGCTCGAATGTATATCTCTGACGCTTTGTATTGGCGAGACAAGAAATCATTATATCGATGACGGATAAAACCACCTAGCTTGTAACTACGAAGTATGCCAGCCTGAAAACGCAAAATAAATTAAGGAAAATAAAAATTAATTTGGAAAACAATATCGGTACCGATGATGTAGTCGACGTAGATAGACAGATAGCCAGAAATAAACAAATAACACAAAAATAAATAATCGTTGAAAGTTCAATATTTTAACTTGATTTGATATTTGACGGACAAATATTACTTGAGTATCCACGGGGCCTTTTATATTTCGGCTCAAGTGTGTTTCATCATATCTACCATGACCCAAGTATATCTTGTTGACATGTAGATGGATGACAGGCCGTTCTTTTGATAGTTCACATATGTGTGAAAGTAGAACACACCTTGTATGGTATACTGAGTTTATTTTGAACACAAGTATTATTTTATCATCATCAGTTTTATTTATAATTTGTCCGACTGCTGGGCTCCGACCTCTTTTCATTGTAATAAGGTTTAGACCATAGTCCACCACACTGGCCAAGTATGGCTTGATAGTATTCGCTACACAATGTCAATTCTCCATTCTAGTCCAACAATCTCACCTTATTTTCACTCGCAACTTAATTTCGAATCGAACACAGTTTCGCGACATTTTTATGACCGAAATCCAGTTTAAGAATGTCGAAGCAATCTGAAATTACTGTATTTTTTGTTATTCGCCCACGAAAGGAAATATCTCGACTCTGTGAAGCGTATACGTATAAGCACTTATAATTATTTTGAATAAGATTTATTTCATTTACTTACGTTATTAAGCTGTCCGTATCCATACGCTTTAAGGGCGTCGTTTACTTTTTCTCTATCAGTTACATATTTTAAATTTAACTCAACCGGTGTCCTGTCTCCATGGCGGTGAATCTGTGAAAATAACAATTAAATTACTCGAGATCGAATAAGAATATGTTTTTGGTATAAAAAGAATGAAATAATGTGCCTATATCGTACTGATTTTAACAAACTATAGCGTAATTCACCGGCATTCGGCATTGTACAAACTATCACATCTTAATATAAAACTAGCTCTTATAAATCTTAATAACTTATTACATAAATCCTTATATTATACACCAGGCATTTATTTTCACTAGGTTTTAAAAAGCATAAACATACACACAGTATTTAGTTGCATAAAGCGGTTTATGCAACTACATACTGTTTTTATGTATCTAAACTTTACAATTACTTAAAATGTTGGTCTAGTATTGTCAAAAAATGAAAATCAAAATCATAAATCATCATTATTGAAGTTTCTAATCTGCTGCCTGATAACAAGTCGACTGTTAGGTTATTTGCACTTAGGTATTTAGATGTTTTCTATGGTTAGTTTATGCTCACCCTATAGTCAATTATTTGATTTTGAGGAGCTAAAATACTTTGTGATTAGTGACACTTGAAAAGCCATGGAATGTCGTTTACGTAAAGTAGGCATAATAGAGGCACAAGGAAACTGCCCTGGGTGACTACAAATCTGATAGCTTAATAAATATGATGTAATGTTATGTGTAGTGTCTTTGTAGATAACTTCCTCACATGATTTGAGGTCACTTAAACAGCTATTTATAAAGAGCATTACCTCTAATTCCTTAGAGCTTACATTTACACAGAAGGAAATGGTGATCAACAAAATCAAAAGAGCATGTGTAATCCAAGAATATTGTTTTGTTAGCCATGTGTTTGACCGCATAGAATACAAGTGTCACCACCCCCTATCTTCCTGTGGGTGTCGTAAGAGGCGACTAAGGGATAACACGATGCAAAAACCATCTTTGCGTAGAGACGGAAAACTCGACATCAAACCCTATACGACTGCCTCGTTGGTCTCGCGGCATAAATGTGCGCGTGGGATCGGGAGGTCCCGGGTTCGATTCCTGGGTCGGGCAGTGTTATTGGGTTTTTCTGTCACGAAATTCTCAGTAGCAGCACGGAGTCTGGAAATGTGCCCGGTACGGCAATAGGCTCGCCCCTTATTACGTGGGACTAAAGTATATCTGGCGAAAAGTGGGTGTAGAAATACACCTCTGCCTACCTCTTCGGGGTTATAGGCGTGAGACTATGTATGTATGTATTGTTTTGTTACGTTTTCACAAGCGAAAAGGCAGCTACAAATATTAAAACTTTATCAATCACTAGACGTCGCCAGCGGCTTCGCCCGCGTCAATTATACATATAAACCTGCCTCTTGGATCATTATATTTATTAAAAAAACCGCACTAAAATCCGTTGCGTACTTTTTAAGATTTAAGCATACATAGGGACAGACAGACAGAAGACAGACTTTGTTTTATACTATGTAGTGATTTTGTAATCCATTTTGTTGATTTGTGAGTGTTTGCGAGTATTCGGTAAGTAAGTAAGTAGGTATACGATGTTTATTCGGTAAGCTATGACTATGCATTATTTTTCTTATATTATAGAATACACTACCGAAAGTTCTGATATATCCTCTGTATTTTGCTATGTAAATTATTGGCAATGGAAATCACATGCATATCGGAATAACACCTTGCGAGGAAGAAACATTAATGAGATGGCAAAGTACAGTTAATATTGTGACTACTTCTTTTCATGTTTATCGTATATGTCAAAACCAAATGACAAATGACTTTGACAGCCTTTTCAGTCTCACTTTTGTCGTATGAAATGTGTAGAATCTACACTGTAGCCTATCGCCTAACTACCATCAAACCATAATTTTTGAGTTTAGTAGTAAAATAAAAATAATTAAATCAAGAGCGAGTCCCATGAAGAGTTCCGTAGTAGAGATGATACAGGTATCCAATAAACATACCCTTTATCTTTACCTAACCCTATCCGACTATGGATCTCTTTTTCACCAGCACAAATAACTTTTTTTCCATGGTGTTTGTATGAACGACAAAATTATACTTGTGGTTTTGAAATATGTGCTATATCTCAAAAACTGCTAACTACATATCGTCCGAACCAATTATCGTTGGAAATGCTTATTACGATCTATAGCATAATTATTTTTTAGATTTGTCCCTTGCTTACTATAAACGTTAGAGGGGAGGGGAGACTGGACGGACATCCATTTTTCCACTTTGTAGGCGTCTATCTTTCAAACGATTCACTTTGAGAAACAATTGTTAGTATAGATCTATCTATAGACACCCCGCAAGTATACATATAAAATTTCAAGTCAGGTCCATGTATGGAGAGTCCCCCATTTGTCATTTATTTTTAATTTTATATTGAATTTCTGAAGTGGTTCACAAAATACATCTACATACGAATTTTCAAATATGTAGTCGCAATAGTTTCAGAATAAAATGGCTGTGACTGTGTGTGATGATTGTCATGTATCTATAAGCGTTCAGTTATTGTAATTTTTGGCTATGGAACCCTAACAACAAACTTACCATAAATGTCATAAGCAGCTCTGTTTGATCCAAAGCGTTTTCTTTGTTCTTCAAGAGACTTGTTGAAAATGGAATAATTATTACTAATACCGAAAATATTAGTATTACACTATACATCATGTATGCTCGCTTAAACGTACTGTATATTAAAGAAGGTTTAGAAAAAGACATTGCACACGAATTAATTAAATCAGATCTGACAGCTTTAAATGAGTACCAAGATAAAAGTAATAGTCTAATTTTTCATGACGTAATATAACAAGATATTGCCTACTTCAACCAAAATCAAACCAAGTATATTTTTTTATCGACTTGTTCACAACTCAACGTACTTAAAGAGAATATTACACTGCTTATGAAAGTCTAAGTTCCTAAGTGACAGGTAAAATTCCTATAAACAAAGGCTATCGTGATGCCAAGCTTATTTTTGAAATCTTTGTTTAATATTTACATTGCAATTTCTGATAAGGTTTTTATTAGACATAATTTAATCGTTAAGATGTGGATAAGATTAAAATATTTTTGTTATTATTATAAAACTACGCAATGTGTCTTGAGATCGATTCCCACATAAGACAACAATTTAAATGAAATATATATAATATAATAATATTTGGATGATACATAGATATATATATATATATATATATATATATATATATATATATATATATATATATATATATATATAATACTTATAGCAAAAGCTGTATCGACAATCATCTAGTACTTAAAGTTTAATGAGATGAAATAGGGCAATAACATTAACACAGCACAGCAATATGGCATCATACAGTGTTAACGGTGTGTATACAGGGTCAAGGTCTTAGACATATTATTAAAGTGGAATTTAATACACAGGTAGCCTGTAGGGGGTAATGGCTGAGCGATTTGCCGTATAATGATAAAACGCAGATCGAGAACATTTAACAATTTTGTGCAAGAACCAAATAGCTGTGTAATATAGAAATTATTAAATAAAACACCGATTGGTATGGAGATGCACTGTGAGCGCCCACTGCTCCATTAATAACAGTCTACGCGAGATGAATCTGGCAACTCAATATTGGTCTCTGAAGACAGAAAGCACACAAACTTTATTAACACATGTTATTAGTTTGACAGGGATTAGTAATGGCATATTTTTTATTGCACGTATAACAGACAGTCTCTATGACGATAAGAGAGCGCTGTAAACTGTACGACTTTAGCTTAATGCCACAAGGCAAATAGTAATAGTTACGCTGTGACTTCTCAGTAGCATGACTAAAAAACAGAAGCGAAACTGACTGTTCTAATATTTTTATGTACAAAACATGGCTATAAAAAATATTTGCGTTTAAAAATATTATAAGTATTGAACATCATATTTATTTAATACCTACTTAAAAACATTGATTTGTATTAATTTATACGGTACTTTTTATAATAATCATCAATAATCAGAGGCAGCGATAACCAAGTGGAGTACCAACAGATGGCTATGCAGATGGTATGGAGAGCGAGGCTTCTAACAAACTGATCGAAATTAAGTAAATATTCAAATGTTAATAATTATTGCTGAGCTCTACACCTCAGAGAGCCCTTTAAGCCGTCGCATCGGTCCCAGCTGTCATGAAGATTTTTTATAGTCGTTATAGCAGATCTGAATATACTATACTGACACTGACAGACAAACAGGGGCCCAATTAATGAATACAGATTTACATAGAAGCGCAGTTCTTAAGGATTTCGTGTGCCGATTCCAAGTGGGGACTGTCTCCAGTTTAGTTTGTAGTTGGCGGCGCTGGCGTCGTTCTCCGTCTCGTTCGCTCTCGTTGTTAAGATACACTGAAGGAGAGAGAGACAGCCGCTGCAACGCGACTGCCACGCCGCCAAGCGACAATTTGTGTCGCAAAAAGTTTGTCTTCAAAGCCCATATGAAATGCACCTCTATGTAAATATCCGAGCTCCAACCAATTTCAAACATGTGATTTCTTTATCGTGAGTAATTTTTGTTATCAAGAATAACTTTTATCTTTTGAGTCATAAACAATTATCTTGCATGGTAAGTAAACATGTCTGTCTATGCATACACGTCTTTATTTGTTAGTATTAAAAAACCAACCAATGCAAGACTGATTCTCGTGTTGGAGATTTCGTATCAATTATGGATTGATCATTCGTTCGTTACGAAGTACTAAAACATGAGACATACATAACATAAAAATAAACATATAGATAGGTACCGACATTTTCTGCGACTCTTGTAGACCTCATAAGTGAATTGAGCCTGTAGTTAACCACCCCATGCAACCACCCTTTAACACTGAAACTGAGAATTCACATGTTGAACTATGAAAAATGCCCAAAAACGACAGATCGCGGTGGTTGACGCAGAAACGGCCGGTTTCAATATTCGAATTTCGAATATTCGAATGTCAAATATGTATCTCAAATCTCTAAATCCATACATAGATCGGATATTTAAATTCAGCAGATAAAGAACCGTAGCGGAAAACATTTTCCGCTATCAAACTACTATCAACATTGTTCTCATTTCAAAATAGTCCAAATCATCATCATCATCGGCTTGTATATAAACTCTCCCCACTGCTGGGCACAGGCCTCTTCTCACAATGAGAAGGATACGGCCATAGTCCACCACGCTGACCACGTGCAGGTTGGAAGACTTCACATGTCTTTCGAGAACATTATGGAGAACTCTCAGACATGCAGAGGTTTCCCCACAATGTTTTCCTTCGCCGTTTAGCAAGCGATAATTAACAATTATACGCACATAACATCGAAAAGTGGTGCGCGCCATGGATTCGCACCTGAGACCCTCTGCGTAGCAGTCCGTCGGTCTCTCCACTCGGCTATCGCTGCAATTATCACATATTATTTGTTTGTGTGTGTACGTGCTTGTTGTAAACATATATAATAGGGATAATAGGTTGACAGTGAAAGTGAAGCTAATTTTAGGTTTAAAGTGCGCACATGGAAGTAACCCGCAAAGATGCCTTAAAAACAGAAGTGTATATTATTATGTACCTGTCGTAGTCTGTTTGTTTGTCACCATCTCATCCTATGCGTACGACGTACTCTTTAGAAACTGACAAATACGACGTAACCTTACATTGACATTTCTTTGCGTCCGTATTATGTTCAGAGTGATAAATACGAATTTGTAAATCCGTCACGTTTTCCTTCAGTACGTAGGCGTCCCGGAGAACTTCCATTCAATCTGTTTTGATAGGTACAAATTCTGTGAAATATCATATAAATGTTTACGTTTCAGCCAGATATTGTAATGTATGTCATTCTGTAGGTGATTTAAAAAAGCTCCAGGGACACGCATAATTTTACTCAAAAGCTTAGCTGCTGGGTATAAATATGTACTTATAGCATGGCTAACCACCAGGCATACCGAATACCAGGCAAAAAAGGTAAGGTGAGGGCTTTGGATCGCGGCCGGGATAGCGGTTGTCTATTGTTTACCCGAAGATTATATACCATAATCATCATATTCCCGAATCTCATTTACCCGAATTTCATTTGCCCGTATGTTTTGTTTGCCCTAAAAGACATATGACATACTTTAAATAGGCTAGTTGACAAAAAAAAATTATAAGTCCGTCCTTTAGATTATTCAAAAATAAGCGATACGTATTTTTTATTTGTAAATTAAACCAAAAATGACCAAGATATAGCTCATTAAAGTTACATATAACGTCACTTCGTGCTGAATTTTTTCGCACTAGATGACGTCACACGTAACTTTAATGGGCTATATCTTTGTTATTTTTTATTTAATTGTAAAAAGAAAAAATACGTGTCCAATATTTTTTTATAATCTAAAATACGGACTAAATAAAATGTAATTATTTTGACCCTGGAAACTACCCTATTGCCCGAAACTAAGATACTATAAGATACGAGTGCCATACGTATTGTTTTTCATATTTTTAATTGCCATAATAATTATTAGACATAATATTTAAACGCCATAATGATTATTAGACATAAATGGGTACGTATCAAAATCCCGAATTTTAAAATACCGATGGACGAAATCCCGATAGTTGAAACGCCGAATGGTTGTTTGGTCATGTTATGTCAACTTCAGTTTATTAAACTAGTGTGAAGAATGTGGACTAAGTTGACGGAGCCCTGCTTAGCAGGGCTCCTATTCAAAAGAGAACCTAACATTACCTATTTCTTCGCACCTAACCCTAGGCACTAGCTGTTGATAATATTTAATTTATTTTTCGGGATATTAAACTTTCGGGCAAATGAACTTTCGGGATTTTAAACTTTCGACCTTACAATAATTATGACAAATGATGTTATGGTAAGTGACTTTATGGGAAACAAAGCTTCTAGCACGTGACCAATATAGCAAAATAAGAGTAGGGCAAATGAATATTACGTCATATAATATTATGGCTGTTGACTATTATGCAAATGATATTAGGGCAAATAAAATTCGGGCAAACGGCGGTATACCCGGGATAGCGCTAGGATAATCATAGAGGATAATGATGATATTGTAACAAAGCTAAGGCCCAGTTTGACCACTGTCTGATATGTTCTTGTTAAATTAATTTGTCTGATAACTCATACAAATTTTTTTCTAATTTTAAATGTATTTGAAAGATTAGGCCTATCCAGAAGCGCTGAAACTGTGCCTTAAAGTTGGATGTTGAGCCAAGGTATCTGGTTCGGCGTTACACCGAAACCGAATGTTCCTAGTCGATTTGGAGAAGGATTAATATTGTGGACTGTAGGATGGCGGTTCTTCGGCGACTAGGAAGTGAGGAAGTGAAAGGGTGAAATGAATAGGAGCGTCTTACCTTGCTCGGCAGTCTTCTTCTTCTCAGAAGGGGTGGCCTCCTGGTATCTTCAAGTATATTAAAGCTGCTTGAATCACTCCACTACACAAATCACTTTCACTCGCGAGCGGTTTTGTTGAGTTTTGTATAAGCGGTAATAATTATATATGGCGGTGCGGACTACGGTATATGGTGCGGCGGGCATGAGATCCCGAGCGTGTAGATTCTTCCAGTCTTTCTTTCGTCGCCGTTGAGCAAGGCGGCCAATAGCGAGGCGTTTTTGGGAGGGGATTCATTAAAGGATCGCTCGGATTAGCCGAGCAGCGACGAACCATTGACGTTGACGTGATTAGTTATCGATAGGAAGGTAGATGGCGCTACCATATCCCTGGTAGGTCGTCGCCGGCTGGTACACGGGGACGCCGCAATCCTCACTTCCTAGTCGATAAGAACCAAAATCCTACAGTCCACATATTAATAGTTTTCCCAAATCGACTAGGAACCTTCGGTTTCGGTGTAACGCCGAACCAGTACCCTTACAATTCACCCTGTAGAACGGCCGAAAAGTGAATCAATAACGACGAAGACCTAATGCAAGATGACAAGACGAAAGACTGCACGTTTGAGGTGGACTGCTAGATGAAGACAGAGGCAAGTGGGTTTCTTTCGCAGAGGCTTGCACCTTACAAGGGTTTCTTGCGACTTCATAATATTGCCAACTGTTTAATGTTTTATTTTTGTAGCAGTAACAAATTTAATACATAATGTTTTCGTTTGTTTAAATGGTTATTCGGAAAGAGACTGATGAAACTAAGTCAAGTGAACCCTACATCAAATATACTTTCAGTCAAAAAAGTATCGGGAATGGATTATTTGTTTATGGTTCTAAATTCAATATTTTGTTTTTTTGTTGTTGTTAGATTGGGTGACGAGACGTGGGTTTACGAGCTTAACATGCAAACTAGTCAATAAGCTTCGGAGTCGGCGTCTTCCAACTGAACCGAAACCGAAAAAACCACGCCAAACTCGTTCAAAAGTCAAAATCATATTGAGTACGTTTTCTTTGACTATCACAGTGTTGTGCACTCGGAAGTCTTGCCGGAAGGTCAAATGGTAAATAAGGAATATTATTTGAGCGTTATGCGGCGTTTAAGAGACAAAAATTCGACGAAAAAGGCCACATTTGTGGAAAGAAAATTCTTGGATTTTGCACCACGATAACGCACCTTCGCAAAAGGCCATCATTGTGAACGAATTTTTGACCAAACACTCAACAAATAACATCGAGCAACCACCATATTCACCAGATATGGCTCCAGCCGACTTTTTTCCTTTTCCTAAACTCAAATTACCACTTCGTGGCACCCGTTTTCAATCGGTAGAAGACATAAAGGAGAATTTGCGGCGAGAACTGAATTCAATTCTGGAAACTACGTTTAAAAAATGTTTCGATGATTGGATTATTCACTGGAGTAAAAGTATCGTTTCTGAAGGAGCATTCTTTGAAGGTGATGAAAAAAATTTAGATGAAACAAACTGTGTATTATTGATCTTTTCCCTGTACTTTCTTGACGGAGTAGTAGGTATTTTAGAATTATAGGCTGTGAGTCTTGCGCAGTGTGAATGTTTGGCAGAGGTTGTGTCAGTGGGGTTACTACAAGGTGACAACACCGACAAAAAGCCACAGGCATAAAACATATTTACGTCCCATCACTTAATATCTATAGATGTTAAGTAATGAACTAATTGCTCAATTACCCTACCTACTGAGAAGTAGGTAGGGCCATCAGACCATGTCACTTTTTGCTTACGGCCCTAAATAGCGTAGTTACGCGATTGGGTTTAGATAACTTATGTTCAGATGAAAGTCATAACCCCTCATAAAATAATCGGTTTTCACTTTCGACGTTGTCGATGTCTAAGTCATAGAAAGTGATACTTAGGGCTAGGTGCAAGGTTATAACTGAAATCCTTACAATTTCCTTGGCGTAACGAATTCCACGCCTACTTCACGTAATGAGAATAGGATCTTTAAATGACATAGATTTGTCACTCACTGGATGTGTTCATAATATTTTTAAAAGGTGCAAGAATTTCTCTAATCAAAGTAGTGTTATTTTTCCGATTTTATGTGTCCAAATAAAATAAGTAGTCAAAGTAATAATCATTTATTCATCTAGGTCACAAGGTGACGCTTATGAACGTATTTTTTTTAAGTGAATTACTTAATTAATCTACATTTACATCACAGAATTGGTTCTTGAAATCTGTGATTTACATTTACAGCCTCGTTCGCAAAAGCAAGGGCGTAGAACAACATGAAAGAACGGGCAGTAAAAATCAAATAACGTTACCTTATTATTATCAACCATTTTTATTTAGATAAACATCGCTTTGTTGCTTGAACGTATTTTTATTCAAAATTCAAATTCAAATTATATTTATTTTGTTAACCACAGGTAATAAAAAGATCTTTCAAATAAAAGTACAGTGCAACGCTGTGTCTTGCCAATACTATCGGCGTACAAAATTTCATGGATAAAAATACAAAACAATTAAAAGTAATAAAATCAATGAAAAACATGTTGAGACGTGTCATTTAGAAAATCGTTGATGGAATAATAGCATCTTTCACATAAAAAAATATTAAGCTTTTTCTTAAAAAGTTTTAAATTTATTTCTTTGTATGCCTCCGGTATCTTGTTATAAATCTTTGGAGCTAGACAAAACATGTTATTCCATAAGAGGGCAGTATTAGCTTTTCGGATACATAAATTATTTTTGCGCCTATTACGTATAATAACATCAGATAAACTGGGAAACAAATGAGGATTTGCTTTAACAAATAAAACTACTTCAAAGATATACAAAGACGGAAGTGTTAGAATTTTGTGTTTGATAAAGTATGATCTACAGCTGTCAGTCACTCGAAGGCCAAACATAGCCCTTATACATCTTTTTTGTGCTTTGAACGCAATCTCCTTCTGTGCAGAGTTGTCACAAAAAATTATTCCGTATCTAAGTACGGATGCAACAATGCCATGGTAAGCAGTTAGTAGAGCTTCCGTGTTAACTGTATGTCTGAGTTTATAAAAAGCATAGGACGAACTAGTGATTTTTTTGCAAAGAGTCTCTATATGGTGTTTCCAATAAAGCTGATTGTCAATCGTCAGTCCAAGCAATTTTGTATTATTTGTCTCACATATATTATTATTCTGATATTTAATATTCATTTGATAACAAGAGCGTTGTCTTTAACAGAAATGCATAATTTGCATCTTGCTTAGGTTTATCTTCAAATTATTATTATTCAACCATACTATTATTGAGCTGATTGTGGTATTAATATCCGATTCATACGAATCGGGTTTATCACAAGCTAATGTCACAGTACTGTCATCGGCAAATAGTGTTAAGGGATGTTTAATTGCTTGAGGTAAATCATTTATGTATATGATGAACAACAAAGGCCCCAATACACTGCCCTGGGGCACTCCGAATAATACTTTACGTTGCTTAGATAACTATATATCTTGCCTTTTTGTCTTGAAATTTAACTTATATAGATTTCAATTAAAAGATACCGAAGACACGTATCCCACAAAGTGTTGCTTCATATGGCATTCGAACCGAACGCACTCGATGTACTTAGTGTTAAACAGCGAGGCGGCATTATTTTGTGATAAGGTTCATACATTTTTAAAAGACATGATATCTTTTCTATAAACTTTACATCTGCGCTAGACCTAGAAACGAAAAAGCCGGTAACGTCGGGAACAGGAAATGATGCGCTGATGGCCTAGCCCGAGGAACTGTTCCGTTCTCTTAGCGCTTCGCATGCATGCCTTACATACAACGAGATGTCCTTTGTTCCCCTTAAATGTTATTACACAAAGTTTATGGCATTGGTGACATAAGGTCGGTGGCAGGCTAGTAAGTTCTATTTTAATGTAAACAGTTTGTGAGGATGGATGTATGAACGGATGAATTGTTGTAACTTTTTCAGTCAAACATTAGGTAAGGTAAGGTGGTGTAGGAGTGCGCATTTTAACTTTGAGGCCTCATGAAAAATAAAATATCATATTTAGAAAAATCAACATTATTTATTTATAATCTCTAGTTATTTGTTAGCAAAATATAGAGCAACGAATTTCAGTAACGACATTCATTTAAGTATGAACTGAAGAAATATAAAAAATTTAAATCGCGCACTCTTATACACCCAGGTCTTATACAAGAGTGCGCGGCGGGTTGTACAAGAGTGCACGCATCATCAATAGGTGTATCTTGTAGGTATAATCATTAAATGGCGAGTTTACTTCAACTGAGCCACTCGTTGGTGGTTGTGGCTCTGGGTCTGGCTTTGAAACCACAGGTGCAGACGACACTAGATCTCTGTCTGTTACTGAACTTGCTAAAAGCCAGCCTCGGTAAAAACATTTGAATCGTAAGGCTCAATGCCAGTAACTTTGAAACTTTGTGCCGTACGTGATAATTTTGCAGCTTTTAAGTATGCTGGTGTAAAAATTCCTACCATTTGGATCACAATGACTGGTCTGCCAGGATGGATATACGCAACCATTTTCACACTCATTGGCATAGTATCTTTTTTAGGACAGTGTGAAAGTCACAGTCAAGAGGCTGTGTCTTATGAGTTCTGTTAATACATGAAAAATATTTAGTTTGTAAAATTACACTTTATTTTACTCACTATCTACATGTGAAAAATAAATGTCGTATAAAAGTGCGCGCGCAGTCTTATACACACACACCGTGCGCACTCTTATGCACCTCGCCCTTCACAAAGATATTGAACCACCTGCCCCATCTATTGAAAGATGTGCGATTTTTTTTCGAACGAATCGGTTAGCCTATTAAATACGTTACTTGGATAATTAATTAATATTCTTATTCAAATAATAGATTAGGAGCAGAAACCCGTGCAAGACGCAAGAAAATTAGATCAAAGTGAGCAAAAATGTATTGAGCTAGCTGGTGTCTCCGTTTTTTAATCAAATTCCATTTTTTTTCGTCAGCGTAACCGTTATCACTGTTGAACCTAAACACAACTGAAGGTATCATAGAAATTAATTTAGCGGGTCTTAATCGCGTTAACTTGACTTATATAAGGTATAAATACCTATTTGTTACCGACGTTTCGCTCGTCTTGCACCGAGCGTGGTCGCGGAGAGACTGATGAGAGCTCAGCGACGTCTTGTGGAAGTGCGGGTTTCAGCACCTACCCTCACTTGGTCTTTATTTAAGTTCGCAATGTCGGTACTCCGACACACTACACTAATGACGTCTACACACTGTTGAGATTTATCACTGCGGCGGTGTTTACACTTGCTGATGACTGGATTCCAAGTGGCCGATAATCTATATCCATCCTCCCGGTTGAAATTGTTATATTTCTTGATTTCTACCGCTTCACGTACTATCCTGGAGTAATAGTGACGATCGGTGGATAAGACTTGTGGTTGATGCAGTTCTATCCAGTGGTTTGGTCCAGACTCCAACAAATGCTCAGCTATCGCCGACTTGTTAATATGTCGGTTTTTTACAGCTGCGATATGTTCCTTTACCCTTTCAGCGATTGTACGCTTAGTCTGCCCGATATATGAACTACCACAGCTGCAATCGACTTTGTAGACGCCAGGTGTTTGGAGAGGAATTACATCCTTTGGTGTACGCAGATTGTGTGCTATCACATACACCGCCGCAGTGATAAATCTCAACAGTGTGTAGACGTCATTAGTGTAGTGTGTCGGAGTACCGACATTGCGAACTTAAATAAAGACCAAGTGAGGGTAGGTGCTGAAACCCGCACTTCCACAAGACGTCGCTGAGCTCTCATCAGTCTCTCCGCGACCACGCTCGGTGCAAGACGAGCGAAACGTCGGTAACAAATAGGTATTTATACCTTATATAAGTCAAGTTAACGCGATTAAGACCCGCTAAATTAATTTCTATGATGTATACAAATCGCGAAAGTTTAAAATCGATTACAACTGAAGGTAGCCAAAAATCTCGCACATAGTCGGCGTGAGGTTCAATGCGTACTCTTACCGACCGCGCACTCTTACACCACCTTACCCTGCTGAACGTCACTATGTTTGTCACCTTTCGAAACGACTCGACTCATTTGGATAAAATGTTGTGTATATTTTATGAGTACCAGGCTTATATTTTGTCATATTTGGTTAGTCTAGAGAGTGGACCCTGGGCTTCAAGCTAAAAGTCTGGGATGCAACCGGAATGTTGATTTTTTTTAATTTATATGTACACTTATTTTTATATAGCCGTGTGGTTGACGGCATAGAATACAAGTGTCACCACCCCCTATCTTCCCATGGGTGTCGTAAGAGGCGACTAAGGGATAACACGATGCAAATACCATATTTGCGTAGAGACGGGAAACTCGACATCAAACCCTATACGACTGCCTCGTTGGTCTCGCGGCATAAATGTGCGCGTGGGATCGGGAGGTCCCGGGTTCGATTCCTGGGTCGGGCAGTGTTATTGGGTTTTTCTGTCACGAAATTCTCAGTAGTAGCACGGTGTCTGGAAATGTGCCCGGTACGGCAATAGGCTCGCCCCTTATTACGTGGGACTAAAGTATATCTGGCGAAAAGTGGGTGTAGAAATACACCTCTGCCTACCCTTTCGGGGATAAAAGGCGTGACGTTATGTATGTATGTACTTATTTTTATATCTATGGGTTCCTGGGTGGTTTGAAAACTCACTTGGATGATCAGAAACCTTTTGCTGGGGCCGGTAGTAGCTTATAAATGAGTATAATAAGTTCGGTGCGGTTCACTACCACGGTTAAGACGTGGTTGCTCTTTTATACTACTCCGTGATCCGGTGGATACCATATGCGTCTGCACATTTGGGAGGTCCTGGGTTCGATTCCCGGGTAGGACAAAAGTGTTAGTATGTTTGCCGGATTCTCAGTAGTATCACGGAATCTGGCAATCTGGTAACGGCAATAGGCTCGCCTCCTATTACCTACGTCGGACTTAAGAAATCATAAAACGGAGTAATGAAATGTACTTAGGTATTACACCTCTACCTACACCTTTATCTGACCTAACGTCGCTCTCGTCCAAGATATTTTTTACGTTTTTGCGAGTGTTATTTTTTGTTCTTCTTCAAAATCAACTCGTTATGTTGTGAAATAGTGTCCCGACAATCTTTCGCATTTACGTATAACATTAGTAGGTACCTACACAAAAAATTAATAGATATTAACTACCAATTAGCTACAACCTACTTCGGTCAACTTGCAGTCTCATCTAATTTGTATCGTATAACCCTTTGTGATAGATAAAGTACCTATATAGTAAATTCGACAATATTTTTCACACATAACATAACTTCACGCCTTTATCCCCGAAGGGTGCAGAGGTGTATTACACACCCACACTTCGCCAGTTATGTTTCAGTCCTAATGTGATAGGGGGCTAGCCTATTGCCATCTACCGGGCACATTACTAAGGGAGCGATAATTAACATTTTTAATACACACATAACTTCGAAAACTCGGAAGTGTGCCCGGGGTACCTGGGGATCGTACCTGAGACTATCGTCGCGGCAGTCCGTTACGTACAACACTCGGCTATCTCCGCTTCAAACAATACTTTTAATATCAAATAATTTAGAAACTGCTTAATTTCCTTTATCTCCACAAGTTACAAATAGATCCGTTGCTACGCCATAGAAAACTTTTGGCTGTGGCGTTGAACATTATTATGTGCACCTGTATGCAGTACAGATGATAACATACCTACCTATCTAAACTATTGTGCAATTTGTCATGTGTAAAAAGAAAGAATCTGGTTATGATTTTTGTAATAATTTAGGTAGGTACTCATGGAGTTGTGTCACAATGTCCGAGTTTTGATTGAGCTGCGATTTATTTCTCGACGGGCATAACTCTCGACTCACACCTTCATCCTCGAAGGGGTAGGCAGCGGTGTAATATTACACCCACATTTCGTCATTTTATGAATTTTAGGCCCCACCTAATAGGTCGCGATCCTATTGCTGTTGCCGGGCACATTGCCGGACTCCGTTTTGCTAGTATGAATTCGGCAAAACTCAGTACCTAGTACTTTTACCCGACCCGGAAATCGAACCCGATACCTCCAGATCAGCAGACGCATACTATATCTACTGGACCAGGGACTGGGTCTGGTCTTTCGTACAATTTTAAAAACGCTCCTATTTGATAACGGTCAGGAGAGACCTTTAGGGACGATAAAACTCCGATTAGACCTTCGTCATATTATATTGCGTTGACATCTATACTAATATAATAAAGCGGAAGAGTTTGTTTGTTTGTTTGTTTGAACGCGCTAATCTCAGGAACTACCGGTCGGATCTGAAAAATTCTTTTTGTATACGATAGCCCAGTTATTCCGGAAGGCTATAGGCTATATAACATAACGCTTCGACCCTTTGGGGCCGGGCAAAAGGCTTAAAAGGCTAAAACATAATGTCGGCTAATCTCAGGAACTAGCAGTCGGCTTTTAAAAATTGTTATTACTTATGATAGCCCAATTATTCCGAAAGGCTTAGGCTATATAAAATTACGCCACAACTTTTAGGGGCCAGACAAAAATTATAAAATGGTCAAACGAGAACGAGGGGTTGGGTCAAAAGCAAAAAAAGGCTAAACGAATAGGATACAATCTACATGGGTATCGTTTTCGAGATTTTCGGAACGCTGATTAATAATATGAAATTAATTTAGTGATCCAAGATGGCGGATGGGAAATCAAAGATGGCGGATGAGAAAATTTTAAATATTAATATGGGTATGGCCTTCGATATTTTAAGGGGTGGAGAATCGAAATACAACATCTATTTCGTGATCAAAGACGGCGGATGGGCAATCAAAGATGGCGGATGGGAAAATTTAAAAAAATCAATATTGGTATCGTCTCCGATGTTTAAAGGGATGGGGAATCCAAATACAACATCTATTTCGAGATTCAAGATGGCGGATGGGAAACAAAAATGGTGGATGGGAAACATTTTAAAAATCAATATGGGCAACGTCTCTAATGATTTAGGGGATGGTGAATCCAAATACAACATCTATTTCGTGATCAAGGATGGCGGATAAGAAATCAAAGATGGCGGACGGGATTTATTTTGAAAGTCGATAGGGGTATCGTCGCCGATATTTAAAGGGATGGGGAATCCAAATACAACATCTATTTCGTGATTCAAGATGGCGGATGGGCAAAATTTTAAAAATCAATATGGGTATCGTCTCTGATGATTTAAGGGATAGTGAATCCAAATACAACATCTATTTCGTGATCAAAGATGGCAGATAGGAAATCAAAGATGGCGGACGGGATTTTTTTTAAGTCGATATGGTTATCGTCTCCGATATTTTAAGGAATGGGGAATTTAATATTATATAAAAATCTATGTTTGTTTTTGCATCATTTATAGACCCTGGAATGTTAAGAGATTAAGCGCTAAGGCAATGGTAACTTTGGAAAAGGGGCTTGGAAAAAGGGAATTAAATAAAAACTCTTAAAAAGGCGATACGGAGTTCGCTGGGTCAGCTAGTATCATACATATTGTAAAATCAATGGCACAACAGGCGTACCTTCAGCAACAAATCGATCTTATGCACGTAGGTCTGACCCAGAAGAAGACTTACTTTAACACATGTTGTGTAAGTGAAGTGTGATTTCACTAGTCTCTGTAATCTTTTTTTAGGGTTCCGTACCTAGCCCCCGTTGGATTTCCACCTTGTCGTGGTGGGGGGGGAGGGCTCAGTAACCGTGGTTTTGAGGTACACCCATGGTGAAGCTAAGCGGGATCCCGGGAGGGGACGCGCCACGTGGGCTTGAGTGAGGCCTGCGTAGGATGCGTCCCAAGGTGCGGGTGCGGGGGACAATTCTGTCTGTCCCTCGCAGTCGGGTGCGGTCGCGGGAGGAGAGGAGTGTCGGTGTTGCGTTGCCGCGCGCCCTATCTCCCGCGACCAAATGGGGGCGCACCATCGTTGCGTCGCGGTGGGGCCGCAGAGGAAGAGGAGATGCGGTGTTGCGTTGCCGTCCTCCCTATCCTCTGCGGCCGCTGGGTGTTTTGGCGGCGGAGCCCAACACCTTCATCCGCCGCCAAGGGGGTTTCGTTCGGGGCCCGCCTGACCATCTGGCGGGCCAATACCCGTCGGGGGTAGCGAGGAATGCTTCGGTGAAACCCTACCCTCCGACACATGGGTACATGAGGAGCACGGGTTGGTTTTTAGTCAGTAAGAGTCTGACAGTCCCCTTTGTCCTTCCCCCCAGAGCGGACTCCATGAGGATTTTCCAACCCGACACCAAAAAAAAAAGGGTTCCGTATCTAAAAGATAAAAAACGGAAAAAACATAATCAAAATAAATATGTAATTAAATTAAAAAAGTAAATAATAAAGGGGGGCTCCCATATAGAACAAACGTAATTTTTAAGCAATTTGTTACTCGATCTTAATAAACAGGTAGAAACTTAAAAAATACTTAAGTATACATACAACAAACGTGATTTTCTTTTATAGATGATGGTACGGAACCCTTCGTGCGCGGGTCCGACTCGCACTTGCCCAATTTTTTTTATTTAGCGCATAATATTATGATTGTGTTAGTATATTCTATTGCAAATTGTAGTATGAAATACTCTAGCCTCCCAGTTGCATTCAAGACTTCGCGCCTTGGAGCCTGGGATCTGCTAGATTTTACACAAAATTACTTTACACACCATGTTAGATAAAACGTTTTCTTTCACAAGTTATGAATAGGTAGTGACATCTACTCATGGTTTTTTAGAGTAGTTTTAGTTGCAGTGAAACAGCGTAGGGTCTAAAATACCACCCTGGGGTACGCCAAATACTACTGGTATAACGTCACGGTCCCAGTCCCCAATGTTCTGACGATTCTATTGGGTTCTATTTATTAGATAAGTAAGCGAATAATACCTCGCTTATGGGCAACCCTACGCTTATTTAACTTGATGACAAGTCGGGCGACTTGACAGTGTCAATGTTAACTCAAGAAATATACTCAGACAAGCCGAATTTTGCAGATATAATTATTTTGTCGACTCGAAATCTTTATTTCTTAATACGTACGCCTTGACGTAATTATTAATATAGATATTAGCTTAGTTTACTGATTAAAAAGTAAATTATATCTATTACTACATTAAGCGGCCAGCTCTAAAACCATATTGTATATTCGAGAGTAGTATTCGTTTTTAGATACTTAGTTTAATCTGTGGTTACGATCACATTCAAGTATTTTAGATAATAGTTGTTAACATGGCCATTGGATGTCTCTGGCATTCACTGTTGGGTTCATACGGGACATTTAAGATTTCCAAATAGATACACTTTCACACGGCTTCTCGTGAAGATAGACACTTTGACATCGGTACCTTTTTTTTTTCTTTTGACTCATGATGAAAACCAAACAATTTACGGCCTTCCCCCCTCAGCCTAGGGAGAGTGTAGTGACTCCCCGACGAGAAGCGCCGGGACTACTCACTAAAACCACCATCCCAGATAACAATGCAAACTTGCCAAACTTGCAGCAAGTTTAAATCAAACTTGCTAGTTTCACTGTGACAAACTTGCATGAAGTTGGTATTTCAAAGGATTTGGATGACAACGAGCACAGGTTGGTGGTCGGTCGACCTCCTAGATACAGCAGGAGGTGCTCGACGACCAGCTGTTGTCGTACCACCAACCTGTGCCTTTGTACCTGTGCAACCTTTGAAAAAGCAAACTTCATGCAAGTTTGATGCAAGTTTGTCACAGTGAAACTAGCAAGTTTGATTTAAACTTGCTGCAAGTTTGTTGCTATCTGGGATGGTGTCCTCTATCCGATCCCATTGAATGGCGAGGTCACGGGATCTACATTAGCATTACTGCCGCGATGACCTCGGTACCTTATGTCGTAGGACATAAAGATTATAATCGGACTGCAACTGTTAAGCTTGACTAGTCGCTGTGTGTACTAGTCCAGGCGACATTCGTTGTTTGAAGCAAAACACAAAAATAAATTTAAATAATTTTATTTACTTATCCTTGTCATAAATAGTTTAACATGCATTCACATACGACTAACATGTAAATCAAGCGTCATTATGCTACAAAAACATCGATTAAAAAAGGTGATATATTTATCAAAAGTCTGCATTACATATCAGTGCACTTTGCTGGATACAGCACTCTTTTATTATCAACATTTATTCAGAAAGGTAAAATTAAATGTAATTTTTCTTAGAAAATTAATGTCAAAACGGTTCAAAGAAATGTTTCCTTTATTTCTAATAAAGCAAGTCTTAGATAAAATGAATTATGGCACAATTAGTTAGAACACGTCGAAATGTGAATGACAAATATCAACAGGAAATCTTCAGTAAGGTTTCTTAACAAATATCCAATCCAAATCGTATTTTTTGCAACCAAGACACGTATTTTTTTCCTAAAACTTCATAAATGGATGCATAAAAATATCTACTAACAGTGTTTCTATAAAATCGATTATGATTCTGTATCTCTTGTTGACATTCGACCATTTCAATCTTTTACATGTTTGTATGAAAAAAATACTATATTAATTTTTATAGATATACAAAAATGTTTAGATTACAAACAACTATCGGAAGTAGATAAGAAATTAGTTACATTTTTTTAAATATCGAACAGATTTTAGTACTGCGCCAAAACGCACGATCAACGCAAGAATTGTGCGTTTTAATACATAGTGTAGCAAAACGCACGAGTCATGCAAGTTGCGAACTGTGCGTTTTGTTTCAATACATTAGTTTATCTGTTCGACTTGTATGTATGATATACATGTACACATATTCAAGATTATGATGCGAGTGTAAAAATATACAGCCGTGTGAAACAAACCTGTGACGCACCGTACGCTATAATATCAAATAACTATGCAATCTAAAACTTAACTACAACTATTTATTATATTTTTTTATATTTATATTTTACAGTTAAGTGTGGTGGACAGCTAGCAGTCAATTGACATTTCAAGTGAAATATTATACGTGTCAAGTTGACTTTGTTTCGCGCAAACCACAGATCAGGTGAATGATGCTTACGCCAAATATTATAATGGCGTGAACATATATTTCAACACAGTGAAAATTGTTTATCTGATGATAATTCCTAAAATAAATATTGAATTATGTGGTGACATCTCTTGTTCGGTGCGTTATTCTAAGGTTAAGTAAAACCCCAAACAAGTCTAAAAGAATTCATTCATGGGGAAAAATTACTCAATTTTATATGAAAGTATTTTTTTTCGATATAATATGATTACTCGGGTACTTTAGAAACTATCCCTCAGTAATGTAAAAAAAAAAAACGTTTGAAAGATTAAAATTATTACTTATAAAAAGTTGTCAAATGCCTCAATGTAGGCTAACACTTTTGTATGTGCATATTTGTGCCAGCAAATATAAAATATCATCACTAATATAAAACATAACGTGAATTAAAAATTATTGCACGATCATGCTAGTAGGCCACTTAAACTATAAAATATTTCAAAAATAAATAAAAATATAACACAAAAAACATATCATTTAATAATAATATCGTTGTAAAGCAAAGTAATGGCAAGAATCAATCAGCATCACTAGAAATTAATTAATAAATTCTATAACAATTAATATTATTATATTAATAAATTAATGAGTATTAATGGAATGAAAGTTATCACTTCCAATGAAACACTAATTCGTCTTTTACAATTCAGACAGTAAAAAACAACTCTTAAGTTACCAAATTTAATTTTATTTTTGAATTACACGCACATATGTGCGCGAGTGTCCAAAGTCATTTATTATCTTCTTTTATAGAATACTTCTGCACTAGGAATGCATTATGTGTCGCGGAGAACTTAAAAAAAAAACTATAACAAAGTACACCCAAACACGAAACAACAATTTGTAGATCTCACAATGATGTTTCGTGTGGGGAACGAACCCACAACACTCGGTGCAGTATCAAGCGGCAAGGCGACCGCTTAAGGGTCGAACTACACCTATCAGCACCGCATCGCACTTTCCTATGTTTCTATCCTTTTCTGTCACTTAGGACCGTCATTTACTAGAGCGAGAAAGAGAGAGGGAACGCGTCAGCACGGTCGATTCCGCGGCGTGCTGACGCGTTTCCTCTCTCTTTCTCGCTCTAGTAAGTTTAGGTGTAGCTCAACCCTAAAGCAGTCATTCGAAGAGGTTTATATTCAGAATTGAATATTATTTCTAAAAATAAAATTAAATCAGACAATCAGTGATGTTCAATGTTAAAATATAAATAATAATAAAAATACACACCTACATCTAGTAAAGCAGTTTTAATTATTTACAAATGTTTATTTTATTATTAATTAATATTACGTACAAATTTGCGATTATCTCACTAATAACGAAACTCTTAGCGTACGCTTAAGTCAAATAAAAAAAACAACAAGGTGACATTAAAAAAAGTTCTAATCTACAAAATTGTGATAATTTGATATTTTTATAAGTCTATAATATCAATAACTAAATTGTATATATCAACCTATTATATTACATAAATACGACTAAATAGAATATAATTGTCACTTGATGTCTGAATATTTAAGTGTTATAAGAAAGCTTCTAGACTGTTTCTAAATAAGTCTTCTAATTAACATATTATAAAAATTAAAGGCCCATTCACAAAAGGTCATCTTAAAGCAAGTATAGTGCTGTCTTTGTCTTGCAAGGTAGGTTAAACAAAGATGGCAGAAAACTTGCTTCACAATCGCCGTGTAAATCAGGCTTTATACTTAAAAGCTTTAATGTACTTTTTATCACTGTTCTACTTCAAATAACAGCCGTGTAGTCGAGTTTCATAAATTATAAGAAATTAAAGACAATTATAAATCTATTTATAAACCTATCGTTTTATTTTTCAAGTTTCACAGTACGTACATATAACACGTAACGGATATTCTAGATTATCCTAGGAGAACTATTCGCGGCGAATATCATGGATAAATCTCGCAGTTATGCTAGGATTTACGCGAATATCCGTAGGATCAACATTTCCTGGGACACATAAACCGCTAAGTACCGACGCTCCTTATTTTCAATTTTATTGTGAGATTCGCAAGATACACATCGAGTTACAATAATATTATAAACAGCTACGTACAACGAACTATTCATAATTAATAATTAATTTATAAAAAAATCATTGCCTTTACAAGATTTATACAATAATGATAATGCCTTACAATTTACAATCTATGTGATATACCATTATTGTACCTATACTTTAATTCGCAAATCTATAATTATTGTGAAGATATTAAAAATTATCAATTTCAATCACATTCGAAAATTCTCTACATACATCTTTGCGAAATTTCTTATCCCGTTTTTCTTATAAATCTCCCCAACACTGATAAACGTAGTATTAGATACAAATGTTTTGTCTCTCTCTATGGCAGGCAATCACAAATAGGAGAGAAAGGAACAAAACATTTCCTACCATATTTGTACATTACGTTTATTTTTTAGGTTACATTACAGTTTTAACAGTTAATGTGACTTATGAGCTATCATTCTGTCAAAAATAACACTTAGTGCGTACTATCCGCATATTTTATCGGCGAAAATCCTTATATCGTACGGCAGAATAGAAAATTACAATGCGTGTATACATTATTTTGTCCGGACGTGTAACTATGGCTACATTTAGTGTTGTAGAAAAAATATTAATAGCTATTTTATGTGTTATCAGCGTTATAGGCCTAGAGAACTAACTACATATCAACGAGACTTGAATCGCATTAATCTTCCAATGAAAATTATTTCCCTTTTCATTTTTACAAACACCTCACGAAAAATCTAACATACTTTGCCGTAAATCAGGTTTTTTGTAGTAGAAATTCATTTTTTTACAGAAAATGCGATCCAAGTTCCCAAGATTTCACCTCAACTTCTGAACAATACTAAGATAAACTTACATCTATGTCGAAAGTCAATACTGTGCTTATGAGTTCTTCATTCACATAATTTATTACATTTTCGACCCCGCTTGTATTAAGTTATATTCAACTCAAAACACTTAGGTTTTCCGGTAGGTATGTTTACGTGATTTACAGTAAATTTTTACACGTCAGTCGTTTCTCGAGATATTCTTTAAGATTACACCCGTAAAATTAATATGTCCGAGATTTATAAATGAACGATTTTTAACTTTCGTAACTGCTATACATAATACAAGGTTATTTCAAGTTTATTATCGCGAGTAAGACCTGCTAAATAACTTTGTTTAATTTATAAATAAGTCAATTATTTTGTCCCCATGTTTATTTGTAAACTACTCATTGCAAACTAGTTTGCTAGAGTGGTATATGAAACTGTCCGGCCGTCCTCCATGGCACACCGATCTTACTGAATGGACTGAATCTGGGGAGAACTGTATCCTATCCGCGTGTTTTTATTAATAGTCACCAATTTTTTGACACCCAACATTTCGCAGTGTTGCTTGTGGTAAATGACGCTGTCAAAATGTACTTCGAGGCTTTTATCAAATTAATAATATTTGGGTACACTTTTGAGATTCTGAAGAAGAGGCTGTTAACCACAATATATAATAATAAAGCCTGATTTTTAAGAGAGCTTCGAAGAGGTTTTCTTGAAATCACATTAATGTTAGATTAATGTGATTTCATTGGAAAACGCTGCATTTAGAGCATGTCCATGAAACTTCCACAGTAATCTTAAATACATTTTTTTTATTTAGCAACTGCAATTGGAAATGCTGTTCTATACCACACATATTACGCCGTGTCAGTTTTACAAACGCGCCAAAGTCGGGTGTGCTGCGCATTCGCGACGCTTTTGTTAGATTTGTACACGACCTGAGATTTTACGTTCGAATTGAGAAATGTGTGGTGTAAGCTAAGTCGGTTATAGGCCTTGTGCTTGGTAGGCATTGCTGAATAGCATCCTTGTCTAAAATTATTTTATAGTCGGCACATACGTCAAATTTGGACAAGGCCTAAGATGTGACGCACAGAACAGCATTTCTAAATTACAGGAGTACAAAAAATGTATTTAAAATTACGTTGGACATGTCCTATATGCATTCGTACATAGTGGCTTCCAATTGTAGGCTTGATCAAAGGCGAATACTGTGCCTTTGGTGCCAGGTATCGGTGAATAACACCCTCGTTAAGAGTCTCTAACAGTAAAGCTGTGAAGATGAGAAAGTAATATCTAGTTACATAGATAGCGTGCCCCTCTGGTGGGTCACGTAACAAGGCGCGACTCATGTAGGCCGTACAGCCAGCGGTGGCAGTCGTCTATCCAGTTACAATAAAGGTGAATATCTAGTTACATAACCGTGCCCCACCAGGGGTCACGTGATGAGCCTGTCCCGTACAGTCGGCGGTAGCAGTCGTCTCAGTGTCCAGTTACAACATCGCTATTAATTACAATTAAGGTTGAATTTCTACTTTCATTTTTACTGATACACATATTAGGTGTAGGCCGTACAGCCAGCGGTGGCAGTCGTCTCTCCAGTTACAAAAAGGTAATATCTAGTTACATAAACAGTGTGTTTTCCCCCGGTAGAGTCGCGGCCGGCGGTGGCAGTCATCTGCGTTTCCAGTTACTATGAATGAGTACGTAATATCTAGTTACATATTGGTGCACCGATGGGTCACGTGATGAGCCGTGGCGCGTGCAGGCCATACAGGCGCCTAGCTAGCGGCGGCCGGTGCCTGGGCTCGGCGTCCTGTCGCGGCGCCCAGTCCTGCAGGCGCGCGGCGCCGGCCAGACGGTGGGTGAGGCGGTGAGCGATGCTGAAGCCACCGCTACCTTCTAGTTGTGTAAGGACGATTATTACTTGCCTGTAACGACGAAGAAATAACACACATGAATAACGCGCCATAACGTTAGGAGGATGACAGTGAATTTAAATTATTTCTAATTGATATTTATGATATGAATTTATATGTTCTTAAATTTGTGCAACAACTCAATGACCTACCTGTATAATGCTACACTTTTCTTAATTTCTTGGCTAACTGTAACATATTTCTTCCACAAATGTTGTGCCTAACTATAATCGGATTGCAGAGAACAATGGCAGAATTTGGTCTGGGTTTGTTGTGGCGACCTTAAACTTCATATGAACAAAACAAATTGTTTTTTTTCTACGATTTTTAATATTTTCACTTTGTCCCGTTAAAGCTGGAGTATTTTATGATGATAAAAAGCATTCCGATTGATTACGAATACTTTATTATTTGATTGTTGCCATAGAACTTCAATGGTGTGACAGGAATAGACGTGAGTGCTATATCCGTATCAATTATTAAATAAGTAATCGATACGATCGACCTTTATAGAGTTGGTTTGGTTTAAAAATGCAGTTATTTAAAATTCTATCAACATTCTATCAATAAGCTAATATTTTGGGTGTTTCGTCGTTTCGCACCACGAGTGGTTCGGACCGCGGTGTGAAACGCCGAAGAGCTCTTAGGAATAGGCTGTTTCGGACCGCGGTGTGAATCCACCACAGAATAATTTGAATGGGTTTATTCGAACCGCGAATGGAACAAAAAGTTTCCTCAGTAATCATGCTTAAAGTACAGCCAGGCACAAAATAAAATAGCGAAAATAAAATAAATTTTGTTTTGTACGCATTTGTCACACGTAATACTTTTGGCACCTATTTACAACTCTTATTTTTACTATGCATAATGATGTATTTTAATGTTGGTTGGCTGACCATAATATGTGTAAAAAATAAACAAAGTGACGGTCTGGTTACATATTATCCCTTTGTAAAACCCAGCCTGACTGGCAATAAACAATAGAAAAAGATAGAGCGCAAATATGCGCTTCTGATTCGTTCATCTGAGTCTAAGGGCCATAAATAATTTCTCTATATCTATCTCGCTTGCATTTATGGGTTTTATGGAGCCGTCTAGTGAAGGGCGTAAAAATAAAATACATATTATCGATATGTAACGTTTATTATCGTATATTGTTCACTAAATTAAAAAAATCACAATATTTGATATTAAACTATATTAAAAAATACAGCATTTTCATACACAGAGAAAGAAAGTTTATTACAAGAAACAAAGTACATCATATTGTGTCCCTTAAATGAGCCGTTAATATTACAAAAATATTAAAATTATATAATTATTAAGAAAATAAAATTAATCTTCATCGGAAACTTCATCACCAGAGTCTTTGTCTTCTGCCAAATCTTATACTAATATATAAAGCTGAAAAATTTGTTTGGTTGAACGCGCTAATCTCAGGAACTACTGGTCCGATTTTAAAAATTATTTCAGTGTTAGATAGGTCATTCATCGAGAAAGGATATACACTATATAACATCACGCTATGAGCGACTAGAGCAGAGCAGTAGCCTTAAATAACGCGGGTGTAACTGCGAGTATCCTCTAGTTTATTATAAGTGGCGCGTAATTTCTAATTAAAGCTTTTTGTAAGTCTTTGTTTTGAAGTTCTTCGGTGTGCCTCACACATTTGGCCCAGTCTTCTGGTGTGACATTATCTATGGCTTGGTGGAAGTGATTTTCGACATCTGCTATCTTGAAAGTATTATTGTTCTTCGCAATTCTTCCTTTACTTGTACCCAAATGAGTTTTATCTTTAGCACGTCCGCAGGTAGCCGTTTATCGATAACTAGGATCCGGCGCGCTGCACATTCCTATCTTTTTTGACTTTTATAAGCTGGCGACTCAGATGATAACGCGCGTGCGTTACTATTAGCATGCGTTTGAATATAAAAGGCTCTCAGTATCCTTCTGGCTTTCATAGTGGATTTAGTGTGACGACATGAACTGTTTTCCAAGTATTGTGAACTTTTAAATCAAACAAGGTAAGTAAATCCTGCAATTATCTTCTTATAATTTTCAAAGTGATATCATTCTAAAATAATATTTTCTACTTAGCTATAAATAAATAAAGAAGCAATAAGAAGAACAGATAAAACACAGGACAGGTTTAATCTAGACAAATGTAATTTTAAATGCTAGGTATACACCTGATAGTAGGTTGACACGACGTGCATAAAGTTTATTTACCCTTGATGGGCGTGATAACATGTAAGGTGTGTCGAAGTGAGATGGTTCGTAAGAGTAGTCCAGACAATTTATAAAAGATAAATAAGATAAATGAAACAAGCTTCGAAGTCTGTGATTTTTAATAATTACTAGTGTATTTTGCCATGTGCCATCAAACTCTTAATTTAAAAAATTACGTATGATGTTTCGAACTTTTGTTTTAATCAGTAGTAAATACTTAATTATTATTTGTAAGTAAAGTTTTGTTATGCAGGCACGCCATTGAAATTTCAATCAGTTAGTTTTTAGTCAGAATGTGTACCTAATGTTTCAACTGTGATTTAAACTAGTTCTCAATTCCTAATCAAATTGTGATTGAAACTCAACCACCTTTACTAAATGTTAGTATGCGATTATGATTTTGAAATATGATTACAAAATATCAAGTCGTATCTGTTTTATTTTCAATAAACACTTTTCTACTCGACTGTACATACAAACTTTGAAATTAGCTGGTACCTAAACATAGTGGTTCGAATCGCCCCATTCCTAAGAGCTATTGGTCGATTCACACCGCTCGACGCTCCAAGGACCGCTGCGGTGCGAAACAGCCCATTCTTAAGAGCTCTTCTGCGTTTCACACCGCGGTCCGAACCACTCGTGGTGTGAAACGACGAAACACCCAATATTTTTGAAGCATAACAACGTTTAAATCAAATAAAAACGTCACAGCATAGTTTTAAAGTTGTATCGATTTAAAATATGCAGCTCTGCTTTTGTCTTTGGCTGTGACAGTTAAATGCTACAAAATACAGTCCGTTCACAGTTATTTTACCTCTGACAGATGTCGGTGTTTATTTTCTTTATGTTGGAATTGTACTCTGTGATGACAGGAAAGTAAAATAGGGTTACCCGTGCATAACATTTTACCCAATATTAGTGGAAATGCTTCAAAAATTCAAATGCTTGAAGTCATGGCCGCAAAGTGGTTAGATTACCGCCATACCACTGCGAGCTAAACGCAATTGAACTTATGTGGAGTCTCATTAAAAGGCGAGTCACAAGCAAAAATTTAGGACAAGAGGCAACCAACATTGTGAATTTAGCTGAAGAAGCTTTTCAATCTATCACTGCAGAAGACTGACAAAAACAATGCAAACATGAGCGCCACATTGAAGACAAGCTTCGTGAAACAGATGGCTCTACGGATGCCGAAATGGACAGGTTCATAATAGAATTAAATTCTGAGTCTGATACAGAATATGACAGCAGTTACGAATCATCATAACATTGGCAGTCCACATGGATCATTCTTATAGACTCACGCCTGTTTCCATGCAGGGGTAGGCAGAGGTGTAATATGACACCCACATCATTCTTATCTGTATATATAAAATCCTTGCGTTACTGACTGACTGACAGACAAGCTACAGCCGAAACTATTCGGCGCAAGAAGCTGAAATTTAGCATGCATGTTCCTTGGGGACCGTAAGGGTGCACTAAGACGGGATTTCCCGAAATTCCCACGGGATCGGGCAAAACGGGAAATTCGAAAATATATGCGTGCGAAGCCGCTGGCGTTCAAAATATATATGAAAATTAAATTTACTGTTTTTGTATTTGATAATTAGAACCTAACGTTGGCGTAATTATGATGCGTTTACCTTTATATATTAAATAGACAACATTTTTATTATAACTACTTATCTTCATAGGAAATTAGTTATTTCGTAAGAAAATAAATGTACATGCATATAGCCATGCCAATATCAAGAGGTTTTGTTACAAACATTACTTCAAAATATTTAATACGATCGCTTAGGCAATAAAAAAATAAGTACATTTTAGCAATAATGTATATTTAAAATGGGAGTATTATATACCAAATATAGCAACACAACGCCCAGGTTGGCCAATCTAACAGCTAGAGGTAAAATAACTGTGAACGGACTATACTTCCGCGTTTTGATGTCAATCTGACATATGTCATTTGATAATTCAAACGTACCTTAGGATAGTTATAGAACGAAAGTTAAACATTGTTTAACTTTCATACTATAACTATCCTTTTACCTACATTGTTCATTCTTAACTAAAAATTCAAACACCGATATCTTCTTTTTCCACCTTTCCTGAGTGAAAACAGAATCATTTATAGACTCTGTCACTTACCAAATTTTTTGATATATTTTTTATTACTGTTCGCTTCAATTTAATTTCAGACATTTTGATGTATGGAGATCTGCCATTGTCCTTTACCTGTGTACTTATTTAAACTGTATTTATTTCTACATTACAATTTGGTATCTGTAGTTGAGCCTAATAAAATAAATAAATTATTATGGAGCAATCTTTCGATCGCCTCTTAGGACAGGCAGGGCGGTCAAACTACCCTCTTAAACCACTGTCGATATCCCACATTAGTGGGAACACGCTAATTTGAGTTATACTTTGCCGCAACCCCATCGAAAAACGTTCTGGTTTTCTTTTTCATATGAATATGTAACCAACTCTGCTGTCGACATTTATGATCTAACTTGGCCGTCATTATAACAGTCTATGAAAATACACAATATTATGTATATCTGGCAGCGGGTAGCTTGATTTTTGGCCGAAACACTTCACAACACTATGTAGGCACAGCTGGGTCTTGTGCATTGAGTACACAATTACACACTAACTAAAAGTCACTATCTTCACAATTATAGTCTAACGATAACAGTTGAACTTGCAAATCTTGTAACGAACCTTGAAGACGATCAAAAAACTAAATGTCTGTCCCTCGCCAGACAAGTCTGCCCGACTCTGGCAAATGCACCACCATTGCACAGTGATACGTCACCCAACGGTCAGTCAGTGATAGCACCAAAGAACTTAGATATTTACATAAAGGCGCATTTCTTATGGGCACTTTGAAGACAAACTTTCTGCGGCAGCTGTCTCTCTCTCCTCCAGTGTATCTTAACTACGAGAGCGAGAGAGACGGAGAACGACGCCAGCGCTGCCAACGGCGCCAACTACGAACTAAACTGGAGACAGTCCGCACTTAGAATCGGCACACGAAATCCTTAAGAACTGCGCTTCTATGTAAATCTGTATTCATTGGAAGCACTTTCGATTCGTTTAGCAACTACACTAATGACCGGATCCGACATAGCTTTTTATTCAAACGAATGAACTTGTCCGAAAGAAATTGTAACTAGCGATGAAACCGCCCCTACGTCACTTGTTTCAAGAAATTGATTTATATGATTGTCTTCTTTCTTTCTTGTGTGAGTATGTGGCTAACACTTGTGTCTTGAATTTTCAGACCATCCTATATGTCCCTAGCATACTCTTTTTTCTCCTAGCGTTATTCCAGTTTCAACCCGGGGTCCGTTTACTAGTCTAACCGGATTTGACTGAATATTAGCTTTTCCACGGAGCAACTGCCTGTCTGACCTCCGGAACCCAAAGGGATGGCGATATTCCATGTTTTAGACTAGTGTCAGTTATTCATAGATAGGTACTGACTCCCTATAACGACTGTCAAAGATCTTCATGACAACCGGGACCGACGGCTTAACATGCTCTCCGAGGCACGGGGCAAGCGATAATTAATAATTCAATACGCACATAACTCTGAAAAGTCGGTGGTGCGTGCCGTGGATTCGAACCCGATACCCTATGCATGGCAGTCTGTTGGTATCTTCACTAGGCTATCGCATGTCCCTAGTATACAATACAACATTTTCTATTAACACAAAGTGACTTACCTATGTAAAGGTGGTACAGAGTCGATTGTCTTGAGTTCTCCCCTAGTGGACACGACGTTGTAGCTCTCTTGACAGTCACATTTCACGTGGATCCACTTGTCTGTGTGACGGTTCTCCACCATTACTACTAGGCCGGCCCAACCCTGGAACGGAAACATTTTTTATTTTTATTAAAAATAACCGTTATGTTGATAGACAGACGGTCGGACGTATTTTTTTTATTTTCGAGTGACATTTGTAACTAGTATCTGGGATGCACAAACAGACGTTTGTATGAAACAGTGCGAAATCAATGCTGCTACACATTTTACGCGACTCACAACTCAAAAAATTACACAAATGCCAAAATACACATTAGGTCGAGCACATTTGGAGCAAAATGGCTGTAATGTTCGGACGGTTTTTCTCCGAAACCCTAGAAATCACTCACAATAAATTAGAGAGTTAATTCAATAAAAATCACTAACCTTAGTCAAATAATACGCTGTCATGCCCTGCCTCCCTTCGTGTCTTTGTCCCCTAGCCAACGTGAGGCCAATGATCGCATCAGCCAATATATGTGGGTGTAACGAAGGCCTTTCGACCGACAATGGCTTGGACGAATGCGCGGCCAACACATGGCGAGGCCACGCCGAACTGTCGGCCAATTCTAGGCCAGTATGCCAATGGTTGAAGGCCAAACAGACGACTAGATAGAAGCCCTTTTCTAACATCTTGTGGCAACCGACGAAGCCGCGTACCTGTTGTGAAGAAATAAGTCAAATAAGTCCTAAAAATTTAAAGAAATACGTGTTAGAAATTTAAAACAGTTATTTGGTGTACCTGAAGTTGAAAGATACCAGGTTGTAAATAGTGCCGAATTAAATTACCTGGTATATATATAAAATTAAACGTTCGGTTCGGTATATTTACGATCGCGCTTGCAACACTGCCGTAATATCGGATACTCCGAAAAACTATAAATCCGAAAAACAACTGAAAATTTCCCGATAGATTTATTTGCACGGTTGGTGTAGTGGTTTAGACGCTGACCACCTCGCTGCTTGACACTGCGCCGATTGTTGTGGGTTCGATACCCACACGAGACAACACGTTCTGTGATCCATAAATTGTTGTTTCAATTCCGAGAGTTCATTGTGTCTGTAAGTTGTACGTTTGTTAGGTCACCCACGACAAAGGATTTAGTCCTAGTGAATAGGGAGTCCTGGATGTGGTCTTCTAAAATTAAAATAAAACGATAGAAAGAAAGATGGCGCTTCATTGCTGTAAATAGCACAGGCGAAATTGAGGGCTAGCTAGTCAATAATTAAATAAAATAACAATAGTACCAACCTGTCTTTTGCTATGCGCCACTAGTTTGCCGACTTGCGCACTTGGTCCCGACTTCGTTCGGAACACTACCACGCACAAATCTAGCTGCGATCTCTGGCTTTTAGCTGAGTTTCTGTAAAACAATAGAAAAGTACGCTATTAGTTATTTTCAGAAATTTTATACGCGTTAGATAACCAGTACATTATAGCTTCTAAGACGCAACTAATCCTTGGGTAATAAACAAAAATTGGGCAAGTGCGAGTCGGACTCGCGCACGAAGGGTTCCGTACCATCTATAAAAGAAAATCACGTTTGTTGTATTTATACTTAAATATTTTTTAAGTTTCTACCTGTTTATTAAGATTGAGTAACAAATTGCTTAAAAATTACGTTTGTTGTATGGGATTATTATTTACTTTTTTATTTATTTAAAGTAACAAATTGCTTAAAAATTACGTTTGTTGTATGGGATTATTATTTACTTTTTTATTTATTTAAAAAGGTAATATACAACTACATATTCTGTGAAAATTTTAAGAGTCTACCTTTTACCGTTAGTAATTTTGAATAAAAATACTTAAAAGAACCGTGTTCTTTTTGTAATTGTATGGGACCCTACCTTAATATTATTAGTTTTTAATTTTTTGTATTTGTTGGCACATATACGGCGTATTGGTCTGGGGTAGATAGTACCACCAGAGCCTGCAAGGGAGTTGGTGTAATACTATCTGTGCGGATGAATGAGAGTGTAAAAGAGTTTGAATGTGTAAATGCTAGGCTACTATGGATGAGATTCCGTGTGGTGACGGATTAAGAATACGGAATATCACCACCCCGTATCATCCCATGGGTGTCGTAAAAGCCGAAAGAGGGAGCATTTTATGCAGAGAACAACACTGTAAGAGAAGGCAAACTTGATACAAACCCTATACCAACCCGTTTGGCCAGCGTGGTATTAGTAGGCCAATTCCTCCTTTTAAAGGAGAGGCCTAGTCCAGCAGTGGACTGTTAAAGGCTGATGATATGGATGAGAATGAAAGTAGGACTTACTCGTGTCTTTATTATAGGGGTGTACGCCCCGGTCAATATTGTTACGGGTTTGTCGCAAGAGCAAGACGAAAGGCAGAAGTTTTGGGAGAGTTAAAGAGATATTTTGAGGAAATGTAAGGATAACGAAAGATTGATTTTGTTAGGGGATTTCAATCGATGGGTGGGAGTAAAGCGAGATGGATTTGAAAGGGTGTTAGGTTAGTGTGAATGAAAACGGCAAAGCACTGCTTGAGGTTTGTTTGGAGAGTTTGTTGATCACATAAGAATACATATGTATACGCGTGAGGCGAAAAATGTTAGAAGAAGTATGATTGATTTTGTAATAGTAGATGAACGACTGAGAAAGAATGTGATGGATACAAGAGTGTATCGAGGGATCGGCATCCACACAGACCACTTCTTGGTATTGAGCCGGATAAGTTGGCTCTTTAAAGGATGGCGACACCGAGAGCATAATGATAATAGAGTCTTGGAAAGAATAAAAGTAGAAAATCTGCAAGAGAAAGATGTGAAAGATGAATATAAACGAAGATTGATAGCAAGATTTGAGAGGTGCGATGGCATAAACGATATGGATGAATTATGGCAGTCCTTTAAAGAAGAGGTAGTATGTGTGGCATCTGAAGTAGGTATGTGGTGTGATCAAGAGAAGGAAAATACGAAAGGTTAAGAATACATGGTGGGACAAGGATGTACAATCAGCAGTGTCAGAGAAGAAGACAGCTTGGTTAGATTGGTTGGCTGCCAGAGCAAATGAAAGAATGGGAAAAGCAGCGACTGAGGACATAGATGAAGCAAGAAAGGAGTTTGTTAGGTCAAAAAGAATAGTGAAAGAAATGGTTAAAAGGAAAAAAGAGGAAAAGAAAGATGAGTTTGATAGCGGACTATCTGACGATTTCCGGAGAAACATTAAGTTTTTCTGGAAATCCGTTCGTGCAGTTCGAGGAAGAACTCAATCCTCAGAACACACATCCATCAGAGACGAGAAAGGAAAGATAGTAAACGGTGAACCGTGCGTGCTGAAGAGATGGAAAGAGTATTTTGAAGGATTATTTGATAGAACGGCGGTAGAGACACCCATCGATGAAATTAATGGTAGTGATAGCAATGATGAAAGCGTTATTGACGTGGATGAGATCGTGAAGGCACTGGAAAGTATGAAAGTAGGTAAAGCTGCAGGATATGATAGGATTACAGTCGAAATGCTGAAGGCTGGACAAGGCATCATAGTTGGTCAGCTGCAGCGGTTATATAACTTGTGCTGGAGCACCGGCCGAGTACCGTAGTAATGACTGGGCCACAGCTGTAGTTGTGCCTCTGTAGAAAGGAAAAAGCTCGCAACAAGACTGCAAAAACTATAGAGGCATTAGCCTTCTCAGCATTGTTGGCAAATTGTATGCAAAGGTACTGATTGAAAGAGTTATGCAAGTAACCGACAAGAAAATATGGGATGTACAAGCGGGATTCCGAAAGGGTATGGGGTGCACGGATCAGGTTTTTTCCTTGCGAAGCATAGCCGAAAAGTTTTTGGCCAAAGGTCAAAAGGTCTATTGCGCATTCGTGGATTTGGAAAAGGCTTACGATAAAGTGGTGAGGAATGAAATGTGGTCGTTGCTGTCAATGAATGGGGTAGACAGCAGCCTCATTCGAGTTCTGAAATCCCTTTATGAGGATTCTAGAGCTTGTGTGAGGATAAACGGGGCATACACTGACTGGTTTACCATTGAGAAAAGTGTTAGACAAGGCTGTGTAGCGTCGCCGTGGCTGTTTAACCTCTTCATGGACAGTTGTTTGCAAGATTTAAAACATAGTGACTGCGGATTAAGGATGAATGGGTTACTCGTCAAATGCCTCCTTTATGCTGATGATCAGGTTATACTTGCGTCTTCAGCGGAGGAGCTGCAGGAGATGGTAACGTTAAAAAAAAATGGTGCGTTAGAGAGGAAAGGAATGAAAGTGAATGTAAGTAAAACGAAAGTTATGGTTTTTGAAAAGGAGGAATGCGTTACGGCTTGTAATGTTTTGATCGATGGACAGCGAGTGGAACAAGTAATTGAGTTTGTATACTTAGGTACGTTGTTTACAAGAGATGGTAAGAATGAAAAAGATATTGAAAGAAGACTTAATGCAGGCAATAGTGTGAATGAAGCTCTTAAGGCGTTTATGAATAGTCAAAACGTGTCCAAAAAGGCACGTTTGGCTGTGCATAGAGGGGTGTTAGTGCCTACCCTTATGTATGGTAGTGAAAGTTGGGTATGGCAGAAGAGACTTGAAAGTAGAATAAATGCGGTAGAAATGAGAGCACTGAGAAGTATGTGTGGTATATCTTTGACCGACAGAGTAAAGAATAGTGTGATAAGAGAGTGGTGTGGGGTAAAAGAAGATGTAGTGACAAGCATCGAGAAAGGCATGTTAAGATGGTTTGGGCACATGGAGAGGATGGATGACGAAAGACTGACAAAGAAGATACATATATAAGGCAAATGTGAATGGGACAGGACGAAAGGGAAGACCTAGGCGGACGTTCTCTGACCAGATTGGAGACATCCTAAAAAAAGGACAGGTCAGAAGTACCCTAAACAGAAGAGCATGCATGAGAAACTTGATGGGAGTGAATGAAGCGAGAGAGGTATGTCAGGATCGTTGCAAATGGCGTTCCGTAGTCTCTGCCTACCCCTCCGGGAAACAGGCGTGAGTCTATGTATGTATGTATTTGTTATTATAGCAGCAACCGAAATACATAATTTGTGAAAATTTCAGCTTTCTAGCTATCACTGTTTATGAGAGCGGAGGCTTAGTAATAGGGTCCCGTTTTTTACCTTTTAGGTACGGAACCCTAAAAACAGCGTTACATTCAATAAAACAAAACTTCTTGATTAAAGACTGTCACAACTAAGGCCGTGTATTAGCATCCATTATAACTAACTTTTGTCTTTCCGTGTGTGGTGAGTTGGTGACTGATTAAGAACAGATGAAGTTTTTTTTTATGGCAATAGGCGGCAAACAATTACCGCCGCCCATGGACACAAGCAACACCACAGGAGTCACAAATGCGTTGCCGCCCGTTGGGCTTGGGAAACGGGATAGGATGAGGAGTGGGATGAGGGAGAAGGAGTAGGGGATAAGGCCTCCGGCTCTCTCACTCACCGAACGAAACGCAACAGTTTAGGTACTGTTACTTTAAGTCGATTTTCTGTGAGAGGGTAGTACTTCCCCGGTCGAGCCAAAAAAGTGTTACTATTCCATTACTAACTAAGGAAAATACACAAGGCAAATATTATATTTGCGAAGAAAAGGAATACTTTTAATTTTAAGTAGGTGAATAGCCGAAATGAACTTATAACACTGTGATTAGCTCCATTTTGGTTTGTCACAATCTATATGTACGGTATAGTGACAGTGGTCTAGTGGATAGCGTATGCGATTGCTGTTCGGAGGACCCGGGTTCGATTCCCGGGTCGGGCAAAAGTGTTACTGGGTTTTCCGAATTCTCAGTAGCAGCAGGGAGTCTGGTGTTGTGCCCGGTAACGGCAATAGGCTCGCCCCCTATTACGTGGGACCTAAAAATTCATGGCGAAATGTGGGTGTAATATTACACCTCTGCCTACCCCTTCGGGGATACAGGCGTGAGACTATAAATAAATAAAAATAAATAAACATATGTACGGTTTACCCGTACCATAAAATTCAGTTATTTATCAGGGTTTCACGTATCGCGAGCAAAATTATAGTTAGTCCCCGGTCATCGCCGCGTGTACTCAATCATATCAATCTTCTAAACTATCATTATCAAACTAAATCTTTAAAAAATTAAGCATTGTAGCAAGTTGACCTTTGTAGACAATAAATATATCATAAGTGACAGTTGTCCAGTACAACTTCATGGTCCTTCGAGCCGGATGACAAAGGCGTTCGTAATAATCTTTACAAACTAACAAGCCGTGGTTTACATTAACTTAACATCTATAACTTGTCTCAAATTTGGGTCAAGCAAGTAATACGCCTCATATTGTTCTCACATATTTATTTAATGTCATTTGTCTGGCCTTTAAAAATATTCAATGACGCCTGAGTCTGTTCCGGATGTTTCTTCTCAGGGTAGTCAGGTACGAAACACCAACCTCATCTAGCATTTGAAAATATGGTTTCATTTAAAGGATTTCTCTAAAACCTATAATCAAATAAATCTTTTGACTTTGACTTAAGGTACAAAATAATGGACTAACCTCTGTCCTTCTTGAAATAACGTGAAGTCCACTTCAGTTGGCTGTGTGGCGGTTAGCAGTAGACACGTTAGATGTCTCGTCGAAGACATCGGGGGTAAGATCCCTGCCAACCGGACTTCGTGCCAGCCGACACGAACTTTACAGATGTCTATACAGTCGAAGTATCTGAAAAATAATTTAAAATTGAATTACAAAAAAAGAAGACAGTTACTTAAGTTACGAAACGACTTAAGTTCTGATAATGAAGACAATGAATTTTATCACAAGTAAAGATTAAGTTTGATACTTATTTCTGGGACTTTCTTTGCTTTTAGCGACACTGCTGACTTACGGCCGGTGCCAATATATTATGATCTATCTTTGGATTTGGAGTTTAGATATACGTATTTTGGATGGAGCACATGTCAAATATGCATCTCTAATCTCCAAATCCATGGATAAATCGGGTATTGAAACCCACGGTAAGAAAATATCGACTGTACCATAATACAACTTCGGCAATTGATTGAAACAATAGACCATTCGGGCTTTTTGCCAAGTCGAAGAATTTTTTTGGTTTCATTAACGACTTTAATCACCCATTAAGTAGTTTACACTATACTTAGAATACAGTCTATACACACATTCAGCAGATGTCCCATCACCGGCGACTAGCGAATGGCGATAAAAGTAAGAAACTGAAAAGAAGTCGGCGAGCAGCGACTGTAGAGTTTTATTACCTTAGTTGCTGGGCAATCAACTAGTGTACGAGAGCGACGGACGATTAAGGTTAGCCCACTTACACGAATCTGCTCCCACCCAACAAAAAGAACATCATTTAAAATATGGGCAATACATAAATTGCTCTTAAGATATCCTTTACATTGGCAAAACAAATTAGCAGGTAGCTCGCTGTCAGCGAGCTTACCGCCGTCAGACTGCTCGGTAAAGTCAAAGTCAAAGTCAAAGTCAAAGTCAAAGTCAAAGTCAAAATCCTTTATTCATTTAAATCACAAAGTGACACTTATGAACGTCAATTTAAAAAAATAATTACTTAAAGCTTCTACATTTACATTTACTGCCACGTTCGCAAAGCAATAGGTAGAACCATGGGAAAGAACGGGCAATAAAACTCAAGGTCACTCTTTTTCATCGCCAGGTTTTGCATAATACATACAAATTTAAATTTTGTAAGGTGCTGCAACTGTTTCACCTTCTATGTCATTTGTATATATTTACTCTACTTAGTACACTACGGTAGTTGACGGCGCGCCTACTACGCATTGCAAGCAAGCGGTCTGCGCGGTTTCCGCGCGCTAACTGCTAGCTATTGCCGTGCTGGCGCCGGTCGGTGGATTGTGCTCGCGTCTCCTACACGAAAGCGGTCGCCGCGTGGACAGCTGGGGGCCTGCTAGGTGTTGTTGCGTGGACCGCTGGGTGCTCGCCAGCTGTCGCCGCGTGGACTGCGAGCCTGTCACTTACTTGAGCACGTCGTCGAAGCTGATCCAGAACACGCCCTGGTCGCGGTCGATGTCGGCGCTGGGCGCGTGTGGTGTGACGTGTAGTGAGACTAGCGCGTCACTTACTTGAGCACGTCGTCGAAGCTGATCCAGAACACGCCCTGGTCGCGGTCGATGTCGGCGCTGGGCGCGTGTGGTGTGACGTGTAGTGAGACTAGCGCGTCACTTACTTGAGCACGTCGTCGAAGCTGATCCAGAACACGCCCTGGTCGCGGTCGATGTCCGCGCTGGGCGCGTGTGGTGTGACGTGTAGTGAGACTAGCGCGTCACTTACTTGAGCACGTCGTCGAAGCTGATCCAGAACACGCCCTGGTCGCGGTCGATGTCGGCGCTGGGCGCGTGTGGTGTGACGTGTAGTGAGACTAGCGCGTCACTTACTTGAGCACGTCGTCGAAGCTGATCCAGAACACGCCCTGGTCGCGGTCGATGTCGGCGCTGGGCGCGTGTGGTGTGACGTGTAGTGAGACTAGCGCGTCACTTACTTGAGCACGTCGTCGAAGCTGATCCAGAACACGCCCTGGTCGCGGTCGATGTCGGCGCTGGGCGCGTGTGGTGTGACGTGTAGTGAGACTAGCGCGTCACTTACTTGAGCACGTCGTCGAAGCTGATCCAGAACACGCCCTGGTCGCGGTCGATGTCGGCGCTGGGCGCGTGTGGTGTGACGTGTAGTGAGACTAGCGCGTCACTTACTTGAGCACGTCGTCGAAGCTGATCCAGAACACGCCCTGGTCGCGGTCGATGTCGGCGCTGGGAGCGTGTGGTGTGACGTGTAGTGAGACTAGCGCGTCACTTACTTGAGCACGTCGTCGAAGCTGATCCAGAACACGCCCTGGTCGCGGTCGATGTCGGCGCTGGGCGCGTGTGGTGTGACGTGTAGTGAGACTAGCGCGTCACTTACTTGAGCACGTCGTCGAAGCTGATCCAGAACACGCCCTGGTCGCGGTCGATGTCGGCGCTGGGCGCGTGTGGTGTGACGTGTAGTGAGACTAGCGCGTCACTTACTTGAGCACGTCGTCGAAGCTGATCCAGAACACGCCCTGGTCGCGGTCGATGTCGGCGCTAGGCGCGTGTGGTGTGACGTGTAGTGAGACTAGCGCGTCACTTACTTGAGCACGTCGTCGAAGCTGATCCAGAACACGCCCTGGTCGCGGTCGATGTCGGCGCTGGGCGCGTGTGGTGTGACGTGTAGTGAGACTAGCGCGTCACTTACTTGAGCACGTCGTCGAAGCTGATCCAGAACACGCCCTGGTCGCGGTCGATGTCCGCGCTGGGCGCGTGTGGTGTGACGTGTAGTGAGACTAGCGCGTCACTTACTTGAGCACGTCGTCGAAGCTGATCCAGAACACGCCCTGGTCGCGGTCGATGTCGGCGCTGGGCGCGTGTGGTGTGACGTGTAGTGAGACTAGCGCGTCACTTACTTGAGCACGTCGTCGAAGCTGATCCAGAACACGCCCTGGTCGCGGTCGATGTCGGCGCTGGGCGCGTGTGGTGTGACGTGTAGTGAGACTAGCGCGTCACTTACTTGAGCACGTCGTCGAAGCTGATCCAGAACACGCCCTGGTCGCGGTCGATGTCGGCGCTGGGCGCGTGTGGTGTGACGTGTAGTGAGACTAGCGCGTCACTTACTTGAGCACGTCGTCGAAGCTGATCCAGAACACGCCCTGGTCGCGGTCGATGTCGGCGCTAGGCGCGTGTGGTGTGACGTGTAGTGAGACTAGCGCGTCACTTACTTGAGCACGTCGTCGAAGCTGATCCAGAACACGCCCTGGTCGCGGTCGATGTCGGCGCTAGGCGCGTGTGGTGTGACGTGTAGTGAGACTAGCGCGTCACTTACTTGAGCACGTCGTCGAAGCTGATCCAGAACACGCCCTGGTCGCGGTCGATGTCGGCGCTGGGCGCGTGTGGTGTGACGTGTAGTGAGACTAGCGCGTCACTTACTTGAGCACGTCGTCGAAGCTGATCCAGAACACGCCCTGGTCGCGGTCGATGTCGGCGCTGGGCGCGTGTGGTGTGACGTGTAGTGAGACTAGCGCGTCACTTACTTGAGCACGTCGTCGAAGCTGATCCAGAACACGCCCTGGTCGCGGTCGATGTCGGCGCTGGGCGCGTGTGGTGTGACGTGTAGTGAGACTAGCGCGTCACTTACTTGAGCACGTCGTCGAAGCTGATCCAGAACACGCCCTGGTCGCGGTCGATGTCGGCGCTGGGCGCGTGTGGTGTGACGTGTAGTGAGACTAGCGCGTCACTTACTTGAGCACGTCGTCGAAGCTGATCCAGAACACGCCCTGGTCGCGGTCGATGTCGGCGCTGGGCGCGTGTGGTGTGACGTGTAGTGAGACTAGCGCGTCACTTACTTGAGCACGTCGTCGAAGCTGATCCAGAACACGCCCTGGTCGCGGTCGATGTCCGCGCTGGGCGCGTGTGGTGTGACGTGTAGTGAGACTAGCGCGTCACTTACTTGAGCACGTCGTCGAAGCTGATCCAGAACACGCCCTGGTCGCGGTCGATGTCGGCGCTGGGCGCGTGTGGTGTGACGTGTAGTGAGACTAGCGCGTCACTTACTTGAGCACGTCGTCGAAGCTGATCCAGAACACGCCCTGGTCGCGGTCGATGTCGGCGCTGGGCGCGTGTGGTGTGACGTGTAGTGAGACTAGCGCGTCACTTACTTGAGCACGTCGTCGAAGCTGATCCAGAACACGCCCTGGTCGCGGTCGATGTCGGCGCTGGGCGCGTGTGGTGTGACGTGTAGTGAGACTAGCGCGTCACTTACTTGAGCACGTCGTCGAAGCTGATCCAGAACACGCCCTGGTCGCGGTCGATGTCCGCGCTGGGCGCGTGCGGTGTGACGTGTAGTGAGACTAGCGCGTCACTTACTTGAGCACGTCGTCGAAGCTGATCCAGAACACGCCCTGGTCGCGGTCGATGTCGGCGCTGGGCGCGTGTGGTGTGACGTGTAGTGAGACTAGCGCGTCACTTACTTGAGCACGTCGTCGAAGCTGATCCAGAACACGCCCTGGTCGCGGTCGATGTCCGCGCTGGGCGCGTGCGGTGTGACGTGTAGTGAGACTAGCGCGTCACTTACTTGAGCACGTCGTCGAAGCTGATCCAGAACACGCCCTGGTCGCGGTCGATGTCCGCGCTGGGCGCGTGCGGTGTGACGTGTAGTGAGACTAGCGCGTCACTTACTTGAGCACGTCGTCGAAGCTGATCCAGAACACGCCCTGGTCGCGGTCGATGTCCGCGCTGGGCGCGTGCGGTGTGACGGCCCGTCGCGCGGCGTCGGTCCAGCGCGCGCAGCCGGCGGCCCAGGCGCCGCGCCACGTGTAGTGCCCCCAGGGGTTGCGGAGGCGCAGCAGCCGGGTGGGTGCCGCCGCAGCCCCCGCGCACACTTCGACAACGTCGAGGACTGAGTACGCGTGCCGGGGGCGGAGCCCGAGGCGCTGGTATTCTTCTTCGTCCACCTAGAACCATTAACTTAATATGGTAGCTGATATGGCAACAACTTTCAGTCGTTATTTTAGATATAATTTATTTAGAATGATTTATTAATAAAAGGATATTGTAGCATAATGGTCATTTGAGATACAAATACAAAATGTAGGTAAATTTACAATATAAGTGGTTGAAGTTCTGTCACCCTAAATAGGTTATGTACTAACCTGTAGTAAGGGATAACAGCTATTAGACCTTATTTTAGAAAGCCTCGTTGGAAAGGACTGTCTCGTTGGTCTCGCGGCATAAATGTACACGTGGGATTGGAAGGTCTCGGGTTCGATTCCCGGATCGGGCAAAGTGTTATTGGGTTTTTCCGTTAGGAAATTCTCAGTAGCAGCAGCTCGCACCCTATTACGTGGGACCTAAAAATTTATGGCGAAATGTGGGTGTATTACACCTCTGCCTACCCTATCGAGGATACAGGCGTGAGTCTATATTATTTTAGAGAGCTTTAAATATGCAATCTTGATTATTTAAGCCTCAGTAGAGGTCAGGTAAAGCAGATTATATTTATTCCTTTTCCATTGACTTTCTTCATTTCTTCATTCAGGTCAGGTAAACTACATATTTCTTTTAGTATTCAATGATGTAACATCATTGATGTTACATAAAAAGAAGTAGACACGTTATAGGCGTACCAAAAGCAGGACGCTAAACATAAGCCAGTTGGCAAGTCTGACATATGTGTGTGTGACGTCGCGAGCCGGCGTCAAAGCGAAACTGACACATCTTGTCAACCGAAATTAAAATAAAATATAGAGTTATCGATGTGTGCGTTAGTGTACCGTTTCTAAGGATTGATGACTACGTAGGTAACGTATCTACTTTTTATGTAACATCACTACTTCTTTTTATGGAACATCATTGTTAGTATTACGCAAGCTGAATGGATACACATAGTCTCAGCCAAAACATTTTTTTTTTGTACATGAACAATGAAAGAACTTCTGAAAAGCCTTTGATACGATTGACCACAGTGGGCCGCTGTTGATTAACATGACGGCGAAAAGTAAAATTATGCAATAGTTTTAATATTTATGATATACTATCTTTTGATAAAATCTCGCTTAAAAGTCCGAAACTTGCCTGCTTGTTAATATCTTTATGTAAAATTCAAAACGATCTTTTTTTACGGGAGTGCCCCAGGGCTCACTGCTCTTGCCCGTAAGCATTTGAAATCTTTATGAATTTTGAAAAGGCAGCTATCAAGGCAGCGCTCACGCTTTATCATGCCTTTTAATTTGACTTGACACGGCGCCGAGTGTTGCAGGTTCGATCCCCACAAGAGACAACATTTTGTGTTATCCATAACATGTTGTTTCGAATCTGGGTGTTCATTGTGCTCGTTAATTTATTTTAGTTTTGGTATTATATATGTATATAGATATATACACTGACGGACTCATAAACTGAATCAAAGTAATAGACGACTTTAAAATAAATATTTTAACCAAGTATGCAAACTTTCTATACAGATTTAAATTGAAACCTCTAGATTGGTTCGTGAACTTTAAAACAGCGTAGGGTCATATCCTTAAGTTTAAGTTTGTGTACTGGAAAGGACCTTAAGACTTTTTTTTAGAAAAAAACAGAAATTTAAGGAAAATTAGTTTAATAAAAAATTGGTTTTAACAATAGACACAAACTTTATGCAAGGGTTTATTTATGTTTTAATAAGGTGTATTACCTCCACAAGCCCTTATTACGGATTCTAATCGGTTCCGCATAGATTTTATAAGGGTTATTAAAAGATCTTGCGGAATATTGTCCCATTCTTCTGAAAGTGCTGTTCTTAGTGCTGCCACTGTCGTGGGCACAGGATTTCTCGAATATACAGCTCTTTTTAATGTCCCAAACATGCTCAATGGGATTAAGATCCGGGCTGCGTGCTGGCCAATTCATTGTACGTATCCCAACCTTTTCGCAATATTGTCGAACTCGTGCAGCAGCGTGCGGCCGCGGCCGGGCATTATCCTGCATTAAAGTAAAATTTTCGCCTATGACTCCCATGTAAGGAACCACGTGATCTTCTAAGATCTCTGTTATGTAGCGATGTGCAGTCAAACCCCTCTATTACCGTTTTTACGGACCATGTCTATGAACACAAGTTCTGTTCGCCCGTTCATCGATATGCCACCCCAGACCATACACGAACCGCCTCCAAAAGGAACACGCTCCTCAATGCAACTTTGAGCGTATCGCTCCTCACGTCGACGATAGATTCTTCTGCGACCTTCTGCACCATATAAACATGTCCTACACTCGTCCGTGAACAATACGGAGGCCCATTGCTCTTCTGTCCAATTTAGGTGATCACGCGCAAATCTTAAGCGAGCTTGTCTGTGAGCTACAGACAACTTTGGACCATTTGCTGGTCTAAAAGGGGTGATATCCGCTTCCTTTAACCTTCTTCTTATTGTTCGTGCACTCACATTTACTCCACGCACTTCATTAAGCTCTGTTTTGATTGTTAACTGACGTGAGGAAACGATTTCGCAGGGAAGTTGTAACAATAAATCGGTCATCACGACCGGTGGTTCCTCGAGTCCTGCCTGTACCACGTCTCCTTCTGTAAGAACCTGTCTCCACAAACCTTCTGTATATTCTACCAATCGTTCGTTGATCCAAGCCCTCCCGCACCAGTGCTACAATTTGAGCCGCTTGAACGGACGAAGTATCCATATTATGGTTCAAAAACTCTCGATGAGTTAAAAAACTAACCCAACAATTCTGCTGGTAACAATAATTCAATTGACAAAAGAATAAAAAATCAATGCGAATCAATTTAAAACTTTGCTTTAAATAACACTCAAATCTGATACTACGAGTAAATTTTCTTTTCCCAGCTATATTCATTTGTTCGGGGCCCGCCTGACCATCTGGCGGGCCAATACCCGTCGGGGGGTAGTGAGGAATGCTTTGGTGAAACCCTACCCTCCGACACATGGGTACATGAGGAGCACGGGTTGGTTTTTAGTCAGTAAGAGTCTGACAGTCCCCTTCGTCTTTTCCCCCCGGGGCGTAGGGACTCCATGAGGATTTTCCAACCCGATACAAAAAAAAAAAAAAGCTATATTCATTTGCTTTACTGCGCGGCGGTTCTATTTTTAAATTTTGCTTTTTTTAAGATTAAGAGCCAGTCTTTCCATATTTATATAATTTAATCTAAAAAGTTTGCATACTTATTAAAAAAAAACTTTTCAAAGTAATCCTGAACTTTGATGCAGTTTAAGAGTCCGTCAGTTTATATGATATTTATGTTTATGTATATTTATTTGTTATAATATGCATTTAAGTGTATATATATGTATACACGCTGATTTTTTATTGGTTTTGGAGCGAAAGCCATCTTATTACTTATCGTTAACAGAACCTAACCAGCTAATAAAATTTGAAATCTTAGCTATAAAAATCGTAACAAAAATAATAAGTTATTGGTTCGACAGTTCGTAGTTACCACTCTTATGAAAGAAATCGCGCGCGCTGATGTATGTTCGATCGTGCCACACACGTACACAGATAGATATTAAACATACGACACACACAGACAAACATTGCACTGTAGGTACAGACGCCGCCCCCGGCGTGCGCGCATCGCAACGCGGGGCGTCAGGGGTGGGTGCGGGGTTCAGATGTAATTTGTCGTTCGTCACTTCGACAGCCTTAAGCTGATTTTCCACCAGAGTGGCGAGACGAGGCGAGGCGAAGAGAGAATTGAAATTTGTATGGCAAATTTTCAATTCTCTCCCAGCGCATCTTTGGTGGAAACAGTGTGGATTGACGAGAATATGCGAGGCGTGAATTGAAATATTTGTTTGTGTAAAAATGAACCGTATTGCTTCCAACATAGAGTATAAATTAACCAGTACCAGTATATCTTTATCTAATGAAGCCTACGGGCGGCGCCGGCGCGGCGGTCACGCGCGTGCTCGCGCGAGCTCGCGATGGCTATTTTTAGTGGAAAAGGGTCAGTGCGATTTCAATTCTCTTCTCGCCTAGTCTCGTCTCGCCACTCGGTGGAAAATCACCTTAAAGGTGATATTCCACCAGAGTGGTGGAAACGACACTCAAACATCACTGTACCTATGACGAACTCAAACATCACTGTACCTATATCTTTATCTAATGAAGCCTATGGGTGGCGCGGCGGTCACGCGCGAGCTCGCACGAGCTCGCGCGAGTTCGCGATGGCTATTTTTAGTGGAAAAGGGTCGGTGCGATTTCAATTCTCTCCTCGCCTCGCCTCGTCTCACCCCTCTGGTGGAAAATCACCTTTAGTCTTGCGAAATTAGGTCAACAGGACGCCCGTACGTCACGTTCCATCCCGTTACTGTACCCGTGTTACGTCGCGCGTGCTTCATAATGGTCATAATAGAGCGATATTACGAGTAGTCCAATGTTGAGTTCGCGTCTATGGTGCGAGTGTATTACATGTCTGGTGAAAATATGGAAGAGGCGAGGCGCATGTATTCATTACCAGACCACCTGGAATTCACTCACCCCAAGCGCCATCACCAAACACAATCCCAGCTGTAATACAACGCCTCATAGATTTCGGTCAGTTTAGATAGGTGATAAAGTGAAAGAAACACATAGTTAAGTGAAACTAAAAGTGTGTGTGTGTGAAAGGTGTAAATTGATTGTGTTGTAGGCAGCAGACAGCAAAGGTAAAGGATTTTGTTTATTTATTATTGAATACCTACTGTGATAACATTCTTATAAATACGTTAGAAATACGCAAGTAGGTACTAAAGTTTTCCATTGTTAAAATCTTTGTCTAGTTATTCAAAAGATAATGTAGGTACCTATGACTAATAAAGTAGTAACGTAACTAATAATTCTTAGTTTATCGTTTTTCTTCTACAAGTTCATTATGATTTCGTGAACCCACAGCTTATTTTTGATTCTAAGTCCGAGTAATGTACGAAAGAATAATTGAATAAGTCTAGCTATTTAGTTACATACGTTTATGTTCTAATTATTTATTACTGCACTTAATGGTTGGCGTAGTGGTTTAAGCTATGTTTGACACAACACTTTGTGTGATTCATAAATTGTTGTTTCGACTCCTGTATCCGTCAGTGGTTTGTAATATTCCTCGTGACACAGGATTTAACACGGCGTGTTAAATCCTAATCCTGTGTCAGAACCACAAGGGTGCGGGAAGGGTTCTTAAAAAGAAAACAAAAGGAGAAAAAAAATGTGTTTAAAATTGTTGGCATCGTAATTTACTCAATCATGTTTTCTAAGTAAATTACGTATCACTATCGGTCCGCACTAACTACCTACAACCGCTGTAGGTAACAGCTGACGGCGCGGCCGGTGCGCGCGGCGAGGTCTCTCGACATTGTGTTCTCGACCGCGCGGCGCTCGAGAACACAATTCGAAATAATCGTGCGTTAGGTACAGTACTACGTATTTCCAACAGTTACTGACTTTTATAACTTTTTTGTTTTAGGTGCTAGGTGAATTTTGAATATGAATAGAGGATTTTATTTCGGACATGAGGTTTTTTTTTCCTAAACCAATAAAAAATCAGCGTGTATATATTTCCCATTTAAGTTTTATATGTACATTTTAGGTCGTTTTATGTTGATATTTGTTTCATTTACATTATAATTAAGAATATGACATCCTTTTAAAATCCGTTAATACACCTACCACATTTATCTCTGCACCACCTGTAGGTTGACAGGTAGAGAATGCCTCATGGCATTATGTCCAACTATGTACACCTTGTTTGTGTATAAAGTCTTAAAATAGAATAAATAAATAAATAATTATATGTTTGTAAAGTCTTTCCCAAGTGCGGAACCAATCAGTGCTAAAAAGCTCCCATCTTTATTAAAATCATCATTCTCTTAGCGTTATCCCAGTTTCAATCTGACGTCCGCTTACTAGTCTAACCGGTTTTGACTGAATATTAGCTTTTCCACAGAGCGACTGCCTGTCTGACCTCCGCAACCCAAAGGGATAGCGATATTCCATGGTTTAAGACTAGTGTCAGTTTATTCAGAGATAAGTACTGACTCCCTATAACGACTGTCACACATCTTCATGACAACCGGGACCGACGGCTTAACGTGCTTTCCGAGGCACGGGATAAGCGATAATTAACAATTCAATACGCACATAACTCCGAAAAGTCATAGGTGCGCGCCGTGGATTCGAACCCGATACCCTCTGCATGGCAGTCTGTTGGTATCTCCACTCGGCTATCGCTGCCTTTAATAAATATAATAAAGAAATGAGTGACGCAAAACAATGATATACGATAATGAAACCGCTAGCGTTATTCCACCGCTAAGTGTCAGTTTCACCGCTGTCTAATAAGTTCCTGGTAAAATTAATTTGTCAGATAACTCCTACAAATTCATTCCAATTTAGAAATTATCTGGCATATGTGTTATCTCTCAGATAAATTCAAAATTTTTAGGTGAAGGTAGGTGATAGTAGGGAGGCCGTAGGTATAGATACTGGTTAGTGCCTACCTTCATATTCCCTCCGCCGCACGAGGCCCCCATCAGGAAGCAGGCCTGTCGCGACGACAGCAGCTGCGCCCACACCAAGTCTCGGTCTAGCTGCTCTAAGGGAGCTCCACCGCCGGCCCCGCCTGTACCCCCCGCTTGTAGAGATACTGATTCGCAGGGAGCGCCAGTTAGAGTGCACAGACCTAGAGATAATAAAAAGGAGTATTTGATACGGTCTCTTTGTAAATAATAATATTCTACCGTATCCACACAATAGTGAAGTAACGAATGTCATATTTTGGACATTCGTGAATGCGAATGCAAATGCGAATATTTGCTGCCAACATTCGCGAATGCGAATGCGAATATTCAGTTTTGATCAAAATTGGCGCCATTTGTCTATACCTTGGTCACCTTGGTGGCGGTACCGTTCGAACGAAGTGCGTTCTGTTTATTTTTTGTTCCGGGAATAGCCGAGTTGATACGAACGTATCTGACTGCAGTGTCATTGTTGCCAGATGGGGATATTTAGCGCCATTGGGACTCTCTCTTGCCGGGCGGCGACAATATATTATCCGTTGGCTACAAGTTAGGCTATCTCGGGGCTACACGCGCGCTCCAGCCAGGCGATTCGAATAATAATATTCTGGCAACCCTGATTCCACTCGCGCCGACTGGGTCGTTACGGATTTTTCGAGAAACGAAACGAGACGGTTTTTACGAACGCAAAACAGTTTATAAAGAACCGTTGTTTCACCTACATACGAGTACAAGCTAAATGTCCAAAAATTATATAGGTGCAATTTCCTATCAATTTATATACCTATATAAATTATTCACACATTTCACACATCCAAAATTGGAGGACAAATATTGATCGTGAGTAATAATGAATCTTCTACTAAAATAAATTAAAATATTTAGTTAACCTAGCAGGCCCGATAAATAAAACCACTTCTTTTTTAAGTACCACTCATAATCATGTATCAAAAATCGACTTTATCGTAATACACAATTTAATTTCTTAGCATTGTTGGTAAATTGTATGCAAAGGTACCGATTGAAAAAGTTGTGAAAGTAACCGACAAGAAAATATGGGATGTACAAGCGGAATTCCGAAAGGGTATGAGATGTACGGATCAGGTTTTTGCCTTGCGAAGCATAGGCGAAAATTTTTTGGCCAAAGGTCAAAAGGTTTAAAAGTGTTGCCCAAATTCAGTCTTGGTCTTGCAGTCTTGGTCTTGTTCTTGCGTTTTTGCAAGACCAAGACCAAGAACAAGACCGCGTATTTTTAGCAAGACCAAGACTGATCGTGCAAGACTTGAGCAAGAACAAGACTAAGCCTGCAAGACTCTTGCGTCTTGCAGCTAGGACTTAGCGCTATTTCACGGAGTAGTTAGGTGTAACAGTTCGGTGTATAGGTACGCTTAGGAATTCTATGAGACGCAAAAAACTGTATCAAAGAATATGAAAAACTGGACCTATGCGCATTACTTTGTATTAATTCTTGGTCAAAAGAATTGATATAAAGTAACATAACCTAATGATAAAGCTGTTGTGTACTGTTATGTTTGATTTGTGTTGTATTTTATTTTTTATTGAAATAAATGATAAATCGTAAAACTCTTTTATTAAATTTCATATAAGTTGAGGGTTCAATCTCTTTCTAGACAGATATTGTTCTTTAAAATACAGTCAAGTTATTGTAATTAATTTGTTTTTTTTACATGTTTTAGCAAATGTAAGCTTATAAATCATAAATGTTTATTAAGAAACAGTTACTTCCATGGAAAACGACATATAGGTCAGTTGATTTTTCGAATTTCTTATCAAATCTTCAGTTATTTATTAATCTGCTTGATCTTTACTATGGCTGTGTTAATTCAAGCTCACAATGTTCCAATTCTAATACGTTTTTCTAAGATTTAAAAACTTTAATAAATAGTAATAGACTGATAGGTAATTGCAAGACTTGCAAGACTCTTGCTGCAAGACCAAGACCAAGACCAAGACTGGGAGCGCAATACCAAGACCAAGACCAAGACCAGGTGTATTGGCGCAAGACCAAGACCAAGACTGGCTAAGTCTCGTCTTGTTCTTGCATTTGGGCAACACTAGTTTAAAACATAGTGACTGCGGATTAAGGATGAATCGGTTACTGGTTAAATGCCTTCTTTATGCTGATGATCATGTAATACTTGCGTCTTCAGCAGAGGAGTTGCAGGAGATGGTAACAATCATGCACGTCGCGTTAGAGAGGAAAGGAATGAAAGTGAATGTAAGTAAAACGAAAGTTATGGTTTTTGCAAAGGAGGAATTCGTTACGGCTTGTAATGTTTTGGTCGATGGATAGCTAGTGGAACAAGTAAATGAGTTTGTTTACTTCGGTACGTTGTTTACAAGATATGGTAATAATGAAGAAGATATTGAAAGAAGAGCTAATGCAGGTAATAGAGAGAATGAAGCTCTGAAGGCATTTATGAACAGTCAAAACGTGTCCAAACAGGCACGTTTGGCTGTGCATAGAGGGGTGTTAGTGCCTACCCTTATGTATGGAAGTGCAAGTTGGATGTGGCAGAAGAGACTTGAAAGTAGAATAAATGCTATAGAAATGAGAGCACTGAGAAGTATGTGTGGTGTATCTTTGACCGCCAGTGTAAAGAATTGTGTGATAAGAAAGTGGTGTAGGGTAAAAGAAGATGTAGTGACAAGCCTTTCTCGATGAAAGGCATGTTAAGATGGTTTGGGCACATGGAGAGGATGGATGACGAAATACTGACAAAGAAGATATACACCGCTATTTTTTAATTAGTACAAAAAAATTAATGGGGCTCTAGGCATCTTTAACTAATCATATATATGTATGTAAAAAATAAAAATACTAAGTTCCAAAACTGTCCCAAAACTGTCCACAAAAATACGTAATGTTTGGTAAATGCATGACTAAATACTATGTTGTCGTAGTAATTTTACGCACCACTACTCCATTGATAAATTTGTGCAAACTCGAAGCTCGCCACCCCCTGTCCCTCTGCGCGCGCGCCGCAGTACTAAATTGAAGGCGATAGCGAGCGGATGTTTTTTCGTGGAAACAATTATTGTTTGTTTACGTTTGCCCAACGGGATGGCTTATTAGTTCACATCACGCGAGTGCAGCTATGCGTTTGTACAGGGAAGTGTTTGGAAGCCAGTGGATGGGTCGAGGCGGGTCGTAGCTTGGTCTCCATGCGCACCACTGTGTACAAAAGTGAGCCGTTGTGAGTGTGAGTGTAGAACAATTTAAACAGTGCATACTGGACGCTTTTGACGCAGTGAAAAGTCGGAGAAGCTTACTTATCTCGTTAAAAAACAATTAAATAAAACGTGCTGTGTATTGACAATAGTGATGGATATTTCGAAGAATAATTGAAATACTTGTAAGTAAAGTAAATATTACCTACTTAACTAAATAATAATTTGATGCGGGCGGCTCAAAATCGGTCTGTGTGGAGAACCTTGAGGGAGGCCTATGTCCAGCAGTGGACGTCTCTAGGCTGACATGATGATGATGAAATAGTAATTGTAAATAGCAGCCAATTCTAACTTCATAAATACGCCAAAATTACTCTTTTCTTTTATTACAGAATACCTTCTTTTATTTTGATACGTGTTTGCTTTCTAATTACATACCTACCTCCGTATTTAATTACTTGTAAAACGGTAAATTTTGCCGGTCCTAAGACAGGATGAAGTATGAAGGAGTGGGTAGAATTTCAAAAAATAAAAAATATCTACCTAAACTTATTATTTTGTTGCATTTTATTGTCTACGGCTACCTGCATTATAAGTGCGACGGAAAGAATGCGTAAGAGTAGGACGGAAAGTAAGTACTATCAATGAAATAGTGAATGGATTGTAAAATATGTCTAAGATTTGGGTGACATTTTCTACAAAAAACAAATGATTATAACTTTGCTATTTATAGATATTATGAAATTCTTACGTCACTTATATGATAATAATGTCTTCGCTAATATGTCCTTAAAGTTTTTGTAGTAATTAAAAAATAATGGTGTATAAGGCAAGTGTGAATGGGACAGGACGAAGGGGAAGACCTAGGCGGATGTTCTCTGACCAGATTGGAGACATCCTAAAAAAGGACAGGTCAGAAGTATCCTAAACAGAAGAGCATGCATGAGAAACTTGATGGGAGAGAATGAAGCAAGAGAGGTATGTCAGGATCGTTGCAAATGGCGTTCCGTAGTCTCTACCTACCCCTCCGGGAAACAGGCGTGAGTCTTATGTATGTACAATTTAATTGTTAAGCTTCATTTCCCAAAGTTAAATAAATAAATGATACCAAATGATAAAGAGAAGACTGATAATGTGATTATGAGGTTTAATGGATAATTAATCGATTTTGTTTTAATAACCAACCAAGTATTACTCTCAAAAAACAATTATTTTATATTCGCAAAACATTCGCAGTAATTTCGCGAATGCGAATATCCAAAATTATGCGAATATTCGCGAATGCGAATGCGAATATTCGTTACATCACTACCACACAACAGCATCTAGTCCTACACTAGGCAGTAGTATGGGTAATATAGGAATTAAAACTTTCGTGGTCACTATCATAACTTTTTACTGTTCCTACGGGATATGTACCACGTACCTTTGTTTTGAGTAACCGATATTTCGGCACTGTTGCAAGCGCCATGTTCACGGATGGCGGATGACGGCGCTTGCAACAGTGCCGAAATATCGGTTACTCAAAACAAAGGTACGTGGTATATATCCCGTAGGAACAGTAAAAAGTAGTATGGGTACTTGACAATGGATAAACATAAATAAGTATATACTTTTTTTTTGGAAATACAAAACTATTATAGATCCAGACCGAGACAAACATCCATGTTCACGCACACAAATGTAATGTAATGTAAAACTGGGGTGTCTCAAAACAAATTACACATTTGTTTTGCTTATTGCGTGAAAGTTTTTTTCGCGCTACAGTCGCCGAATTACCGTTTTCGTTAAACTCACGTACGCACAACGTACGGTCTACTCCCGAGAAACACTCCAAAGGTCCAAAGCGACTAAATTCCCAAGAGCCAGGCTACCGATTGACATACTCCCTGCGCCGCTCGGAATAGTTCACGCAATCTTTTGAGACATCTTGTATACTGATGTTTCACTTGAGAGGGAGTCGAACCCGCGACCTTTTGGCGTAGCAGTTGGTTACACTCCCGCTACGCCAACAGGTCGTCAATACATACTACACAAAATCGAGGCTTGTATTAATAACACGCGGCCAATTCATTCGCGATAAAAGACACCTTTCACGATAGGGTAGAACGACAAAATATTTTTTGCAAATATTTTTGAATTTTGCTAACCATTTGAGTGTCAGTTTTTGTAGAGATCACGACAAAGTACTATAAATATACCTACCAACCGTTTTAGTGCACTGCCCATTAAATATTCAGAAGATAAAAACGGTTAATTTACAAAAATCATAAACTAAAACAGTCTGACACACACCTTATCCATGCTTGTCTATATTTGGAATATACATAAGTTCTTTGTACTATAAATATATACACAACTACTAGCTTTTGCCCGCGGCTTCGCTCGCGTAAATTTGGAGTTGTCTAGTTATAGTATATCATCTATGTTTGGGGTAACACAAATCTCCTTTATTGGACGAATACTTCTATAATTGTCGTTTTAACTGTTTAAGAAATATAAAGTGCAAAAAGTATTTACACATACTCAAAATTTTATCCGGCATCAGTGACGTTTCGCTAGAGTGGACAATATGGCGACTGCGATTTGTCTGTCAGAACCATTAGAATTTACAAAATACTCGACAAAATTTTGCGGCTATATTATTATGTTGTCGACGAAATTATTAATAGGTACCTAGGTATAGATTTGACACTGCGATGGCAGCGCAGTCTGTCAGCTCCAATGTGAAACATACCAAAATCAACAACTACTTACAAATTAAAAATTAACGAAAAAAACATTTTCCAGTGGACTAAATTGTGAATCTAAAGTTCTAAACCATTCTCAAGTCCCCTTGAACACACACAAAAAAAATCATCATAATCGGTCGTTTAGGAGGAGTTCAGTGACATACACACGCACACAAGAAATATATATATAAAGATAAGCAGCAATACACAACACATACCTTCAATAGCCCTTCCAGAAACTAACGCTTCGTAACATCCGTGTAGTTTGGCCACCGCCTTCTCAATCAGAGGCACCCATAGTTGTTTCCTTTTAGCCTGCAGACAAAAACATCAAATTCAAAGTCATTGAGGGTAACACTGAGTTCTGTCTGTTTATAGATTGTCCCACTATTGCGCACGATTCTCTTCTCGCTATTGGCTGGTTTCTATATTCGATCAATCTATGGATTTAGTGGTTTGAAATACACGTTTGACATATTTTGTGTAGAGCTTATGTCAACTGTGTATCTAAAAACTTGTAGCGCTCATAGCGAGACTTGACTTGCCATTCGTAACAGATCGGCAAAGTTAAGCAACGCTTGCACAGGTCACCACTTGGATGGGTGACCGTGTGTGGCATTTACATCTGAGCGCTACCGTGCTTCGGGGGCCACGTAAAGCTGTCGATCCCGGTTCTTGTCTAAGGATAAGGATTGTTAAGCCATGTCGGAGGCCTTAGGGCCGTCTGAAAACTCCGACACCAGAGTTAAACACACTACACACGAAACAAAAAAAAAGACATCTCAAAGCTGCAAATCCATGAATAGATCGAATATGGAATTAAGCGGTAAATGTGGGTTGGAAGATTTTCAAGACAGCCGAGAACGATATAGATAACTGCCAGACATGTTTCCTCACGATATACTGACATTAGTCTAAACCATAGAAAATCGCTAACCTTTTGGATTGCAGAGGTCAGACGGCATGATGCCCTCTGAAAAAGCTAGGGCTAGCTATTTATATGAGTTACCTGACATATCAATATAAAAGGCGTCATTGTTTAAAATAGAATCCGGTTCAGCCGCTCGCATAATATAAACTCTATTCAAACATAGCGTATGCGGTACGATAAGAAAGAGCCATACATTACCTTGAAAAAAAAACATAAGTTGGGTTCACACTGTTCACAGAGGTAAGCAACGAATGCACAAAAACTAATTTATTGAGGTCGCGCGGTTTCAAGTGGCCGCGTCAGCTCGTCATTTGACACCTTGACCAATAAGGCGGTAATTAAGATAAGAGCTGGAACAATCGTGCGGTTAACACGAAAATGTGATGGAAATAACTTTGAAATACTGTATGTGCCCATAGTTATTAAATTGTTATCTTCTAAAATTAAAGTAAATAATAACATTCGTCCGATGATGACTCACCTGTGAATAAACCAAATGCCCCTTCTTATTAGTCGGCAGCAGATCATCGACAGTCACGGTCAGCCACCGTCCATCCTTGCACAGTCGCAGCTGGTAGGCGCCAACGCTGGGCTCGCCTCGCACTACGACCCCTCGGACTAGAGACGACCGCTCGGCTAGGACCGCTAGCGCTGATAGGAGCCAGCAGTTGCCGAGGACACCTGGGAAAAGTTGAGTATATATCAGGGATGGTATGGATATGACATTTCGGATCAGGATACAGATATAGAAATAGTATTACAGCGGTCAGATGCTATTCAGAATGTCATTATATCGGCAAAAAAACACCCACTGCTCAGCATAGGCCTGTTCTAAGGATCGCTCTTACGTGGTAGTGCGTGAAGGACGAGAGTCCATGAAGACGAACTACGGGTACTCCGTAGGTAGTCTTCAGGGACCGGGGGAGGGTGGTAGCTGAACGGCTTCAGTGTATGTAGTGTGGTTATAGCCCCCTAGTCGAAATCACCTGGTCCCGCACATTGTATTTGCTGAGAGATGTCTGAGGGTCGAGGGTCTCTGAAGACGTCCCACGGTAGTCGGCGATTACGTTGTGTGGTCGAAAACACGTGTTTGCTCACATTGTATACACTCTTACCCTAAGGGATGTATGAAGGCCGAGGGTCCCTGAAGACGACCCACGGTAGTCCGTGGTCAGCGTCTACGTGTATCTGGTGTGATCGTACCCATCTGGTCGCTCACATTGTATGTACACTTACCCTGAAAGGGGTCCGAAGGCCGAGGGTCTCTTTGGTCGGTGGTCGGCGTCTACGTGTATTTGATGTGGTCGGAGCCAATTAGTCGCTTACATTGCATAAACTCTTACCCTGAGAGATGTCTGAAGGTCGAGGGTCTCTGAAGACGACCCACGGTAGTCGGTGGTCGGCGTCTACGTGTATCTGGTGTGTTCGAAGATAACTGGTCGCTCACATTGTATACACTCTTACCCTGAGAGATGTCTGAAGGCCGAGGGACCCTGAAGACGACCCACGGTAGTCGGTGGACGGCGTCTACGTGTATCTGGTGTGTTCGAAGCCAACTGGTCGCTCACATTGTATACACTCTTACCCTGAGAGATGTCTGAAGGCCGAGGGACCCTGAAGACGACCCACGGTAGTCGGTGGACGGCGTCTACGTGTATCTGGTGTGTTCGAAGCCAACTGGTCGCTCACATTGTATACACTCTTACCCTGAGAGATGTCTGAAGGCCGAGGGACCCTGAAGACGACCCACGGTAGTCGGTGGACGGAGTCTACGTGTATCTGGTGTGTTCGAAGCCAACTGGTCGCTCACATTGTATACACTCTTACCCTGAGAGATGTCTGAAGGCCGAGGGACCCTGAAGACGACCCACGGTAGTGCGTGGACGGCGTCTACGTGTATCTGGTGTGTTCGAAGCCAACTGGTCGCTCACATTGTATACACTCTTACCCTGAGAGATGTCTGAAGGCCGAGGGACCCTGAAGACGACCCACGGTAGTCGGTGGACGGCGTCTACGTGTATCTGGTGTGTTCGAAGCCAACTGGTCGCTCACATTGTATACACTCTTACCCTGAGAGATGTCTGAAGGCCGAGGGTCTCTAAATACGACCCACGGTAGTCGGTGGTCGGCGTCCACGTGTATCTGGTGTGGTCGAAGCCATCTGGTCGCGGCGCCTGTTTCTGCGCCGCCACTGTAGTATAGCGAACGGGGGGATGCGGGGAATGATGAGTCAACGTAGGCTTCACCGGTCTGTAAAATTAAGCATACATATACATATGCGTTATTTAGGTATATGGCTCCGCCCTCGTGGCTCAAAGCGTGATGTTATATAGCCTATATATATGTGCAACTGGACATATGGCATTAAGGTTTAAGCGTTCGATTCACCATTTATAATTGCGCTGAGTTTTGTGGATTTGATGCCCAAACGAGACACCACTTTTTTATTTAAAAACTTCTAATTACAAATAACATAAAAAGGCAGATTTAAAGTAAAAGGCATTCTCTATCAGTCAACCTCCAGGAGGTGCAGAGACAGAACAATGTAGTAGAAACTACTTGTCTGTATATATAAAATCCTTGGATTACTGACTGACTGACAGACAAGGCACAGCCGAAACCATTGGTTGCATGCAACAAAAATTGGCCTTGGGGTATGGTATGTTCCTTGGCGACCGTAGGGGTGCCACGGGATCGGAAAGAAACGATCGATTTAAAATAAAAATTGCTTGTGTAGCAGCGGGAGCCGTCTATACTTCTATAATCCTCTACGATACTGGATTTATTCCCAGTGCGATAGTTTCTTAATAAATAATATCTTGATAAGACTTTTTATGACATATACACTTACCGAGGCACATTGCGCTAACACCTCCTGCCACTGCGTCCAAGCGTGACTCTCTTCGCTAAGACGTAGAATCTCCATCGGGGTACTGTCTTGTCTCTCGCTGTCTGACCCCTCCGCTGTGGACAAGAAATGTCATAAGACATACACATACATACATACATAGACTCACGCCTGTTTCCCCGAAGGGGTAGGCAGAGGCATATTAAACGCCCACTTTTCGCCAGTGTTCTGATCCCACGTAATAGGTGGCGAGCCTATTGCCGCTTATCGGGATATTTTGTTTGCCGTCGCCTCGTCCGTTGATCGGCAGGTGCACCACTTGCAGGTGAGGTTGGCGCCCGACCCTAAGTTCTTGGCGGGAACCCTATGCACATGTCATAAGACATTTAAAATAATAATCGTTTTTAAACTATCACGATTTGTATTCATAATACTATTTTATGTAGCGGGTCTTCCTCGCGATAATCGACTTAGTTTTAGGTATAAATACATTGATCTATTACTTACAAGTAGATTAGCAAACAGCGCTGAGATGTGTTGCCGTTTATTAGGGGTCTGTCGACCTAATACTGATACAATGTTATTGTGTCAAATTTTCCGCACACGAAAATAATACGAACGTGAAATGGGCAAATGCGTTGTGTAATCTTGCAATTCTCGTAAAGAAAATAATTCGGCAGCAGTTCGGCATATCATTCCACAAGTAAGTTAATTGTTTTTCTTATTGATGTTATAGAACTTGCTTTTAATGAGTGCAAAAGAGATGAATATAGATTTTTTCTAAGATGCTTATTGGTTTCAAAGCTAGCACCACGCTATTTTGAACGTCAATTGTAGGAGTTTGTTACTCTAGTGTTAATGTTACCTCAATGTATAAATACCTCTGTTATTTCTTCCACGACCGTTGCAAGCAGGTTGAAACGTTGGAGAATTATCGCAAGTGAAACCCGATTACTAAATTGTATACTTCAGAGTAATTACTAAAAACAATTAAACAGCTATTGTGGAAGACATCAATTGGATGGGTAACTGCTTGTAACATTTACATAATAATACCTATGTGGTTCGTGTGGCTACTTTGAGGGCCGCGCGTTATTATTTTGGGAGTGACATGGTTTTACTTTTTAAGAACTTTTGATTTCTATGGAGCCTTTAGGTATTTACTTGTACATGTAAATGCATAAACCAATGTCAAAGTATCACATCTCGTATTACAAAGAGTACACAAGCGATATTAGACCTTATATCGTCAGCATAAAGCACAATACTTACGTGAATCCTCGTCGTCTAGTGACGGTTGGTCGGGCGCGGCCGGTAGCAGCCTTGTCTTGGGCGACTGACACATCTCACAAGACACGGCGCCTGAACAGTTCATGTATGTGCATTCTGAACATGGCCACTCTGTCACTTCAGTTCTGAAATAAATTTAAAAAGACTTTAAATAATTAGGTACAAATAGTAATAAATGCGAGTGGGTCGTGAGATGGTTATGGGTGTCACAAAATTAATACAACATTACAATAATTTATTTAACATTCGTTTTAGTCATCGCATTTAGTAAATTATTTTAGTTCAAATAAATAATTTATTTTTTCCAAGTTTCAAATGGCTTACAACGGTTTTGTGGTCGCGGAGGTTTACAACGGTCGTACCTCGAAACGTCGGAGAAAACAGAAGTATTAATTTATACCTTAAATAAGTTGGTAATAGTAACAACGATTTACACTCATTAAATAAACATAAGAAATTCTAGGAGTTTCACAGTAGTTTCATAAAATTAAAGTCCTAAATGGAATTGAAAGAATGCTGTTTTAAGTCTTACGTAGTATTATAAAAAGTGTTACATACTTGGGCGCAGGCGGCGGCGAGCGACGCCGCGCGGCGCGGGGAGTGTGGCGCGCGACGCGACGGGGGGAAGGACTTCGTCCAGCTGTGGACAAAACATATTATACTGATATAATATTACAACATTCACACAACACCTCTAGTCCCAAACTAAGGAGAGTTTGTAGGTAGACAATGCATAAACATACATAATTATGTACATATACTCACACCTTTTTCCCGTCGGGATAGGCAGAGGCAACGGAATGCCACTTACATCTATCCTTACAAACCTCACGCGCTTCCTCTACATTCACACACAACACCATCTAATCATCAAACTAAGCAAAGCTATACTATGGACAGGCCTCCTTCACTCGGCCGTACCTACAGCGATAAGCGCCTACACTTTCGCGCGGCTTCCAAGCCCGGCGTCCGACGCGTCGCGCAAGGGTTGTCGACTTGAAAATTTGATTTTATTTATTTTACGAGAGCAACTTGAAAATGAGATTTTTTGTTTGTTGAGATATCCCAACGATTATGGTGTCAAATTAAAGATCTAGTTCAAAAACCATTTTATCTGTTTGAATCATGTAAATCGGTCCACGCGTTTAGGAAATAACTAAGAATTAGTATGGTGAAAATGTAAACGACCAGATTTTTTGTGGTTTTTGTTCTACGAGCTCAAATAGTTGGATAGGATACTTATAGGATGATTATTTATTATTAGATACGTGGTCAAGTAGGTAGATAGAAGATGAATAAATATTATAGTAGCAGCGGCAAGTCGACAACCCTAGCGCGACAGCTAGCGCGTCACTCCGGGCCAGACAGCGACAGCGTTATGTGTTAGAAAAGAGCGGGAACGGTTAGGTGAATATCGCAGTAGGCACTGAGTGCTTATGCGAGCTGAATTGCACTTTGTTGCTTAGTAGCAAGAGATGCAATTTCAATGAATTGGTTTGAGAAGTGGTGCTTCTGTACGTATGTACTGTTTATTCTGTGCTATGGATACTAGGCAAATGGATAAACGTACATATATAATACTTCTTTTTTGTAAATAAATCCATATTATTATAAGACGGAAACACCCGGATCAAGACAGATAACCATGTTCGTGCACACAAATGTTCGACTTGAACGGGAAACGAACCCACGGTTCTCAGCGTAGCAGTCGTTTACACTGTCGCCACGCCATGAAGTCGTCAATTACTATGAAGATTGTATTTTTTGCTGGTTTTAAAATGAATGGACCGGCTCACTCAAGAAAGTACTACCCTCTCACAGAAAATTGTGCAGAAAATCGACTTATAGTAACAGTAACTATACTTTTGCGTTTTGTTTGATGAATTAGAGTGTTGTGCAGTTATGGATTCTTATCATTGCAAAGGGACAAAAAAATAATTTTTGGTCAACACAAGCTTTAAATCAACAGCTGAAGCTGAAATTTACCATATATCTTCCTTGGGGACCGTAGAGGCTTTAAGCGGGGCGTGAAAAAGCATCTCTCAAGGCCGTCAAAGTGAAGGCCGTCATGTCACATTGCTTAACCAGCGGTTGGGGATGGTGGCCTTCGCAATAGGACTTCACTGTCAGCTTACCATCAGGCAGCGTGAAGTCAATATGACAGGTTTTTTTTTAATAAAAAAAAGGAGGTACACTAAGAAAGGATATTCCAAAATTTCCAAGGGATCGGGAAACGGTATCCTAAAGTAAGTAATTTACTCACTGGCACCGTGGTTAGGATCGGCAGTCGGCACTGTCAGTCCATGCTTCGGTACGGGCGGCGTTTTACACGCCAAACACAAGTGCGCCGACAAAGGATTCTGTAATGTGCATGAACTACACGACCTGGAAAAATTAAAAATAAACGATTAAGTAGAAAAATTTAAAGAAAGTAGTATGACTCAGACTTGCACATAGGTAAAGGTTTGATACTTTTTTTTTATTTCTATTAAAAAATTTACCACGTTTTAATAATGGCAGAATGAATAGTAGTAATACGACCTGTAAAGTTTCCCCAAACTATGTTTTAATCTTGTGCTCCCCTAAAGTAGGATATTTGTTTTTTTTTCACTTATAGATGCTCGCAGCCTAGTAATCTATTTCAAACATCACACAATTTTAATAAACGAATGGACGCCCTCTGCGCCCACGGCCGTTGAAAATACAGTGGTATTTATACCTTAAACTAATTAAATACCGCGAGTAAGTACCGTTTATTAAATATATGTAGTGTACGGGGACAAAAGCATATTTCTAGACAAGTATAGCGCGCTAGAGGAACAGCGCCAACTAGATGGGTGGACCAACTCAAGGAGGTGACTGGAGGCCAGATACAGGGAGCGGTACATATGGCGCATAACCGGACCGAGTGGAGAAGATTGACATACAATCACGATCCTCAGCATTGAGGGAACGACCAGAAAGAGAAAGAGATAGTACTTACCAAAAGTTGTGCGGTTGCGGTCTAGAGCCGGCGCACGCTGCGCAAGCGGCGGCCGTGGACTCGTTAACCAACGTGCAGCGGGTACACGACCACGTTGTCACCGGGTTCGGTGCCGGAGTTGAGTCTGAAAATGTTTATTTACCTATTATTTATTTCATACATGGAAAATTTACAGCTTACAATATAATGTTTAACATAAGTTTATACAACTGTAAGTCAAGTAAAAAGTTTTCCCTTATTGTTATTGGCGAGTATATATGTGAAAATACAGCCGGATCGATGTGAGCTATAGAGAAGGGCTCTTCCAAATGTACTCAGTACTATGAATAACTTTTGACCAGGTACATAGCAGAAATAGCGAAAACGAAACAGCTATTCCACACTGTAGCTGTTATACCTAGTCAGTGTTAAAGACCCAATTCAGTATGGAATAACATTTCTTTTGTCATTTCGGCGTTGTATGAAAACAAGACAAAGTATCTTACTACAAATTGATGAAACATACAGTAAATAAACAAAGACTTTCAAAAAAAATTATCCTTACAATAGTTTACTTTGAAAGAAGAAATTACGAAAAATACTATTTGGAAATATGTCAGCCAAATTGTCAGCTTTTTAGAGTAATAGGCTCGCCCCCTATTACATTGGGACCGAAACATAACTGGCGAAGTGTGGGTGTGTAATGCACCTCTTCCCAGGGCCGAACCGTCCCTATGTGCAATGTGCGCGGCGCACACAGGCGCCAGGGTGACAGGGGCGCCGTGCGCCGAGGTATGCGTTAATTATAACAGTTATTTTCGCGTAGGGAGTGCCATCCATCAAAAAAAAAGGTCATCCACCACTATACACCACTGCACAGGCGAAGGCGTGAAGATATGTTTTTTAGAGTTACTTCTGTACTTCTTTAAGTCGAATTCAAAATTATTTATTAATTTATGTCATGATGTGACCTAACCACAATGAGATCTGTTAGTTATGTACTTACCAACAGCGAACAACAATTCATCACTATTAAGGTCATGGTCTAACGAAGCGATGGGCACAGTCAGTTTCTTGGGTTCACTTCTATTCGCGTCGGGTTTGCTACTACTGCTAGCTTCTGAAGACGTGTTAGCAGTTCTAGGGCTGAAAGTGTAAAGAAATGATTTTTTAGGTTGTAGAGATTTACAGTAAAGTAAGTATGAGGTGATTTAAAAAAATCGAATAATATGGACAATAATTATTCATGACAGTCTTTGGTTAGATTTCTATCTCCGATAAGTTGCGGATGGCTCGCCAGGAGAGTCATCGAAATATTTGCTTGGTGTATGACACGCTAGTCGTGTCATTTTTACAATCGTTATAATGTTGCCTACTAAACTAAGTCATATGTAAAGGAGTACAAAATTCTAAAAGAGGTCCTTTTTTATCCATCCAGTTCGGGCAGAATACGAGGTACGGGCCTCTACCTCCCCATAGCATCGGAGTTCCCACATGACATTATAATTTAGTATTGCCCTTGCTGTAGAACCTAAAAGTTTCACCAGAATTGGAAATTGGAAATTCAGCATCTGACAAACTAAATTTCCGAATCCATCACTAACTTAGTACCTGTTATGCTTGTCATCAATAACCTCCCTGGTCGCCAATGTGACGGCTGCGTGCGGGGGCCTCCCGCTGCGACAAACGTCGCACCATCTCGCCCACCACGCGTTGTAGGCGAACCAACACTCGTTGCACTGCCACATGCGGCTCTCGCGCCTATACACAACAAGCAATAGACATCAAAATATATACGGTATAGGAGGCAAACGAGCAGGATCGCCTGATGGTGAGCTATTCCGGTTGTGATGTTGCCCATAGACAGCCACAGCACCAGCGGAGACACAAGTGCGTTGCCGACTTGGATGGGAAAAGGAATAGGAGGAGGACTGGAATGAGGGAGAAGGAAAACTAATAGGGTCTCTGGCCCTTTCATTCACCGAACGACACGCAACAATATAGATACCGTTACTTTACATTGATATCCTATAAGAGGGTAGGACTTTCTCGGTCGAGACGACCCATTAATGCTGAAATCAGCAAGGCTTTACTACAATATACATCATCCTTGGATTCCGCAGTCAATCCCGGCTGTCAAGATCTTCGCCAGTAATTATGGGTCGTCAGTACTCTTGAATATACTGACACTGGTCTAAACCATGGAATATAGGTATGGGTTGTAGAGGTCATACGGCAGTCACTCTGAAGAAAAGCTAATATTCTGTTAAATCTGGTTAGGGCGGTATGCGGGCTCCAGACTTCAAGGCGTAAGTCTTCGATCCAAGTCTGATAACGGCAGGACCTTCTATATTACCTACACTTACTAGAATATAATGGCCGTCGCTACATTTAGTTTTAACAATAAAAAATAAATGTACTTACGTGGGCTGTTGCTGTGCTGAAGGCAGTTTGGACGGCTCGCGAGGATTATGGGACACTTTGCCCACAGACGGCAACATGTTAAACACCTTCGCCGGCTCTCTCTGCCCTATATGCGAAGTCCTTATGTTCGAAGCCACCTCATTCACAGGAGAAATACAATTCTCAGCGCCCAACAACTCATCTATCCTCGCATAATCCCCATCACTTATATCATTAGAATACAAGGCCTCGTTCTGAGAATTACTCATCACAGTCTTCGTATCCTGAACCGAAACGTACGAGTACCTAGTACCGTTATTATTAACCTGCAGCTGCAAATTCAAATCCTTATACTTCCCCTTATTCGGCAGTGCATATATCACTCCTTCAGCGTTCGTATCCCAACTACACTCTTTATCTATCACATCTATATTGTTCTCGTCAATTTTGAGCTCCTTCCTAGCATCAGGCTTCGTTAAACTGCCACAATAACTCGCCAATGACTTCTGGTAGTCGTTCAAACTTCTTCGACTCGAAATCACTTTACCAACCGGTCTTTCCGCGTTCGTCTGCTCAGAGAAAGATCGCCGGTACGACGGTCGGATTTCTGGAGAGTTCTGCGCGCTGATCGACCTTCGGAAGGAAGCGCCTAGAGTCGTACTTCCAGTCGGCCAGTCCGGAACTGTGATCATGACACCACCTGAAGTCGGAAGTGACGGCGCTCCATCTCTGCCGGCGGTCGTCTCATGCCTCCCCAAAGTGGTCACACTTAAGCCCCTAGCATTAGGAATCCTCGCAAGAGGAGACACTCTAGGCAAAAGGCAAGCTTCACAGTGAGTCCGTATGCCGGAATTCTCCAGCGTACACTTACTGCACGACCACTTCTTCAAATGTAAGCCCTTACTCTGCTCCCTTTGATACTCTTTAACATAGTTCAGCTCCCAATTGGACTTGCTTTCGTTGCACTTCTTGGGCCTTCGTGTAACGGTGTGGAGGCTCCTTAGGAACGACTCTCTTGGGTTGGCTTGACCGTATCGCTCAGAGACCATTAAACTAGTGGGCCTGTTAATAGTCCCACGTCCAGTCTCGTCGACTTTCCACCACTTGTGTTGGGAGTTGATCACCGAACCGTGCGACAGGGATCTTGTGACTCCATGCGCGTGGTCGGTCAACTGCGTAGGGGAGAGCCGGAGAGATTGCAAGTCGAGATTCAACCTTCGGCCGTCGGAATAGCTCGTCGTAGGCTTATATTGTGATGGGACTGCTAGGGTGTTGGACCTTATCATAGTGTTGTCTGGAAAATAAATATGACACTTTGTATTGGATTCTGTCAAAAAGTTACGGTTATTATTTACGTGAATCGAAACTGACCTTGAGCAGACTTTTCTTTGTCCGTCATCCCTGAAGCTTGATCCTCATCATCAGACAGCCTGTAACATAAATTTAAAGATACGTCATTCAAAATGTTGTTCGACATTATTAAAAAGCTGGACTGTGGTGTTAGTACTTATGTCTTGTTCTTACGCTTAGAAGCCACATTCCTTTCTATTCCAATAACGTATATTTACATATATACTGGTCAATATGGATTCATCGGTTTAATATAAAATCCTTGCGTTACTGACTGACTGACAGATACGCTACAGCCGAAACTATTGGGCGCAGGAAGCTGAAATTTGGCATATATGTTCTTTGGGGACCGTAGGGGTGCACTAAGAAGGGATTTCCCGAAATTCCCACGGGAACGGCCAAAACGGTTAAATTAAAAAAAAATGCAGGCGTAGCTGCAGGCGTCCTCTAGTTGGTTTATAAATGCCAACACTGAAGGCATAAAGAATCCTAAAGATAAGAGGATTCGTTTTCAGTGTGTTGTTAATTCAATTTCAAAGTTTTGTGTCCGGTTTGGAAGATGAATTTTGGGAGATGACTTCTTGTATGATGATTTTTAGGAAGATAAGCTTTCGGAAGGTGAGGTTTGGAGGACAAGTTTTTGGAAGATGAATGTTTGGTCGATGAGTTTTTGGAAGTAGACGTCTTGGCATGAATTTTAAGATGAGCTTTTAGAAGGTCAGTTTTAAAAAATTAACTTCTGGTGAATGTGTTTTAGGAAGATGAATTGTTGATCGATGAGTTTTAGGAAGATGAGATTTTGGAAAATGAGTTTTATTAGATGCGTTTTTGGAAGATCAGTTTATGGTAAATTAGTAAAATGAGCGAAGAGTTTTTGGATGACGAGCTTTTGGCCGATGAGATATCGACAATACGTTTTTGGAAAATGAGTTTTAGTTCGACAAGGAAGATGAGCTTTTGGAAGATGACTTTTTGGCAGATGAGTTTTTACTTTTGGTAAATTGGATTTTGGAAGAACAGTTTAGAAGGTTCCTGGAAGGTCTAATAGTATCTGTATTCCTGACCTGTAGACGGGCGCATGTGGCGCGATCGCGTCGCACGCGGCGCAGCGCCAGGCGGCGGACACGTTGCGCAGGCCGCACGCGCAGCGCCACGCGCGCGACGCCTCCGGGGCCGAGCCCACGCACGACCATCCGCTGTCACCACACATCGACATTAGTATTACGTCTAAGAGGGCCGGATCCTGGGAGGACAAAGAGGCCCAAGCCTCCTTTCAAAATCATCTGCTTTTAATTTTTTTTTATTTGCTCACGCATGTATCTCCGAAGGGGTAGGCAGAGGTGAAATTCCACACCCACATTTCGCCATGTAGGTCACACGTTCGTTATACATCCACATTTCCCATATTTTGAATTTTAGTTCCACGTAATAGAGGCGAGCACTTTGCCAAACTTCGTGCTACTGCTGAGAATTTGGAAACTCAGTAACGCTTTTGCCCGACCCGGGAATCGAACCCGGGACCGATCAGCAGACGCATACTTACTCTATCCCTTCAGTATATTTATAAGATCGGGACTTTATTATCCATGTGGTGACGGATTAAAAACACAAGAAGCAAACAGTATTTTTAGGACCAGAATCCTATACCAACCTATCTGGCCAGCGGGATATGGTAAGCCAAATTCTCCAATAGACACAATGCAATTGTGGCGCACATTCGGAGAGGTCTTTCTCCAATACTGTACTGCGAAACGTTGTACGAAGATGACAGAACCAACCGTCGATTTATTACACAAAGATTTATCCTGGGTGGAAATCGAAGCTACGACCTCCGGCTTAGTAGTCAGGGTCATTTACCAGTCGACCAACAAGCCAGTCAATATTTAATTACTTAGAAACGAGTGGTTACATTTATTTATATTCTGAACAATTGTTTGAACTGAACTCGCGTGCATATAATTTCGTTCTATTTTTAGAAGTAAAGCGAGGCTATGTACCTACTTAACGTAAGTACCTACATTATAAACTCAAAAGCTCATAAGGATGGTTGTTTGTAACTCTTTCACGCAAAAAGTGCTGAACAGATTTCGATGAAATGATATATAGACAATACATATGATGCGAGAGCAACGACAGGAAATGAAAGTAATTTTCGAATCATATGAACCAACTCTGTCATTTTTGTAAGTGAAATAAGTGAGTAGAATAACTCTAGTACGTTAAGTCAAACGTACTAAAAACGTCATACCTACCTAATTGTTAATCTAGACAAAGCCTACATTATGACTATCAGGCAGCTGATAAACATAACCCTTAACAAACACAGAAATTGTAAGTTTAAATTATCTTTCAGGATATATTATACCACATACCTATGGTATGATCACGGATGTACTGAAAACCCGTGACTCTTGCAACAGTGCCGAAACATCCAGAACACAGAGAAGCCCAAAAGACAATTTAAAATTTAAAAAAGCAATGTCATCCAAGTACGTAGTAAAAGAATTCGAGAAAATCGTCGGGCAATTCAGACGAAACTTTGTATGCTGATTACTTTTCGAGTTTCATTACATTTTGTCTCTGAAGAAAACAATAGAAAAGCAATATTGAAAAATGCTGACAATGGTCCAGTCCTTCGTATACTAACAATACAATGGTCCCGTGCGTTACAACAAAGAACTGATATTAGAGGACAGAATATGCCGTCTGTAGAACATAAATAGGACTTAAGACTTCGAAACGTCGTCGATTCGAACCCTATCAATAATTTCAACACCAAATTGAAGCTGGTCTGTAGAGAAATAATAAGTAGCCATCTAATGCGTTATTAATATGAAATTCAAATACATTAGCGGCTCTTCTGCACCTTCCTTACATTATACCAGTTGTGTCTAAGACTTGCGCCTCGGAACCTAAGGTCCTCTTTCTAGTCTAAATAGGAAGAGATTTGACAGAATATTAGTCCTTCCACAGAGCGTCTCTGACCGCTGTACCCCAAAAGGATAGCGATACTCCTTAGACTTATAATGACACTCATTGTAAATGGTACTGATTCTCCATAACGACTGTCAGAGATCTTCATGATATTTGTCGATATAACGTGCACTAAGAAGCACGGGGCAAGCGATAAGTAACATTTTAACATACATAAACTTCGAACATTCAGCGGTGCGCGCTGTTGGTTTGTATTCGAGACGCTCCGCATAGCAGTTTATTGGTCTCGCCACTAAAGTATCACTGCCTTGCAATTGCAGTTCCGGCTAAAATACAGGGTGTAAGGGACGGTGGACCGAAAACTGATACCAGTGATTCAGTACATTATACTGAGACCCTTGGCGGTCCAATTTTCCGGAAAAAATCTAAGAACTCGACAATTTTCCAAAAAATTGCGATGGAAATAGGAACACGCAAACTCGCACTATCAGCTGTTACGGCTTTACACCGGCGGGTGGTAGCGGCAGTGATTACGATGTACTGGTGCGCTTACTGTGCTGCGGCCGCGCGCCGCGGCCGATGTCACGTCAGAGTAAACACGCCATGTACATGTTTAATTCCTAGAATTTAAAAAATATATAAATGCGGTTGGACTATAGCAACTATTTCATTACATTATATGGCAAAAAATGCATAAGAAAAATCGGAAAAATCATGAAAATTTTCCGGAAAAATCGACCGCCAATAGCCTCAGTATCAAGTACTGAATCACTGGTATCAGTTTTCAGTACACCGTCCCTTACACCCTGTATAGAAATAATCACCTCTTCAAACTGTTGCTGGTTGGATAAAAGCAATTGTAATCCAAGAATAGTCCTTCATGCTATCAGTTTTCTCTTGCTTGAAAATATTCTTCAATACCACAATTACCACTTTCTATATTCCCAGAGGGCAATATTCAACTGACCAGCTATCTAATGCACTATAACGGGCAATAACAGCTCAATAATGGTAAGAGCCAAATCAATAACCTTTAAATATGACATATAAATAAAGATCCTATCTATACAGCTGATGACAGATAACAATAGAACTATGACAAATGCAAATCCCATTATGTTTGTTTAATCCATTATTATACCACTAGCAACGGAACAGATGTTTACATTAGCAGCACTGGAGCGTTTCTCGAGCGAGCCAGTTTCTCGAGCGTGCGCTGTTTTCTAGTGAGCGTAATTTTTGGATCGAGCATTTTAAGAGCACTCGCGCCATACGAGCTTTCTTAATTTTTGAGCATTTGGAATTTGGCGATCAAATTGTGTAGGTAACCCATTTATTTCATAATCTTTCTCAAGGTTCTATCTACACTCTTGCATTGCGAAAGCGTATAACTGTGATAGATTTATGTGAATAAATGATTTGCCCGTAGCATTGTTTAGCAGTTATAAAGGTTCCAAAAATTCTAATCAAAGGCATAACGGCGACATTTTCATAAGTCGCCTTCTAAACGCTAGTGGGAACAGTACCTTACCACCTTATTCAGTATTCTATTTTAATATCATCAGTTGGGATATCCTTTCATCATGTTACTATGGAGGACAATAAGCATATCACATATCGCATTACATTTTATTAAATGCTACCTTGCATGAACTATACACTATGCAGGCTTATTTAAAGGTCTTGTACATGCTTATATGTAGTTTCATTCTTAAATATGCTGACTATATAACATACATACATAGCCTCACGCCTATATCCCCGAAGAGATAGGCAGAGATGTATTACTACACCCACTTTTCGCCAGATATATTTTAGTCCCACGTAATAGGAGGCGAGCCTATTGTCCTACCGGGCACATTACCAGACTCTGTGCTGCTACTGAGAATTTCCTAACGAAAAAACCCCAAGAACACTTGCCCCGACCCGGGGATCGAACCCGAGACCTCCTAATCCCACACCCACATTTATGCCGCGAGACCAACGCGGCAGTCTCAGCTGAGTCTCAGCTCACTATATAAATTGTGCTGTAATAGCATAATTTATATGAGCCCGGGGGTAAAGGCACCAAAATATACCACTAGGGGGCGAGCCTATTGCCGTTACCGGGCACATCACTAGATTGCTACTGAGTATTCCGAAAAACCCAGTAACACTTTAGCCCAACCCGAGAATCAAACCCGGGAGCTCGAACCAGCAGTTGCATATGCTATCTGCAAGCATACTACTCTGTAAATACCATACTATACTAGGAAGAGTTCTATTTCTCAACAGAACTTTCAATGTGTTGTAGATTTCTATCCTGTCAAAAATTTGTTTTTAAAGAAGAGTGTTGTTGTGAAACCTTTAACTACCCAATGTCAATAGAACATAATTGCTTATATATATACAATCCCTAACTATAGTCCCTAACTTTGAACGTAGACTGCTCAATAGGCTTGTGTCCTAAAATGTAATTAGCGATTGATTTGTTCCTTTATTAGATGTTAAACTGAAATAACCGATTTTTTCTTCAAATATCGATCAGCAACATTACTAATTACGGCTTTTTATAAACCTTTTTGAATTTAACATGAAAACGCTGTAAACCATCATGGCGGTTGAGTGATATCACAAAGTCCAAAACAAAACAAACCGTGAATGAAGTCTGGTCTGACCCACTTTTATTTTGTTATATTCAATTTGACAGGTAGAAAGTTTGACGTTTTAGTTGTATTTACTACTAAAACGATGAATGGCGGACGTACTGTTTGACGTAATGCTCTCTGATTGATGTTCACTGTCACAAGAATCTTCTTCTTTTGCCTGCCCTGTTCCCATATTACTTGGTATCGGCACAGAATGTCTTTTGCTTCCATTCTCTCCTATCAGCCATCATCTGATCATTCACTCCCTTTTCATTCATATCGTCCCTACACTGTCACAAGAATAAATACATTATTTTTAGTTTTAGAATCCTAAATATAACATTAATCTTACCTTTTTATAATAAGTAATAAACTTTATTGACATCTTAAAATCATAATGAATCTATAGGTACTACAATCAAACCAATTTATTCTTAGTGGACACAAGCCTATTCTGATCAGTAGCGCATTAGGAGAAACAGTGTTAATTCCAGATATTCCACAAATACTAACAGTTCTACTATACAACTGCTGCTGGCAACTTCATTGTCTCAGTTTCATAGATCAAACATATAATGCATGCATAATAGTATTTCTTTTGTCCATAGTGAGCTACACATATTTGAATATATTTGTATTTTGTAGTACTGGTGTACAAAGACAAATAGAAACATCTATGACGTTTCATAAAATCAATGTATGAATGCGATATACTACCCAATGGATTTTTGTATGCAAATACTAATAGATATTTATAAGTACTGTGATTCTTGAGAGAGATTTAAATGAGTAATTCAACATTTTTACTTTACTACTAAGTACATGGACAATGCTGAAATGGTTTGATAGTGATGATTATAACAATGGAATAGTGAGATTCACCAGATGTTAAACAAAAGTAACAAATATATCCAATAACTTTATAAGAGCAAGCTGAGTCTTCATTCTTTTGTCTCATAGACCTTCAAGATAAACATAGAATGGACTTATTGATGAAAGTTCGTAATGGTTAATGGTTATTACCCATTTGAATTTTAATTTCTCTATGACATAAAATATTTATACAAGGTAGGTAATGAATGTTTGTAGTGAACAGAAATAGACCAAGTGGCGTAAACCCATCAGACTTGACGAGCCTATTTATTATATACTTATTCAAAACTATGATATGACATAGAACACATACCTTTGTCACAAGAATACAAACTGATATCACCTGATTACAGAACACAACCAAATTCACACAAGCACGTAACACGAATGTTTGTTCGATTAGCAAACCTGAATAATTACTATGTTCCCACAATCAGATTGTCCTACGATACATACCTACACTCATTGTTAACGAGCGACGTTGAAAATCACATTTTCACACAATTACTGACATACAAATACCCAAAACTGCACGTTAACATCTAATTTACTTAATGAAGTCAATTTCTTTGCGCGCAACAATGTAATACAATAGAAATATAACCTAAAATACGGGTCACGAAAAATCGATATTTTGCTGACAGAAGCTCACAATGACTATAGTAATCACATAAAAAAAACACACCTGTTAAAGCAATTTTCAGTCGGAATGACGATGGGTTCGGACCCAGGCGTAGTTCCCTCGCTTTTTCCTGTTCGGGAAGTATATTCCGACGACGAATCTCTGCAATTTTCTTTAAATATACCACTGTCATGACTTGATACCCGCTTTGTACCACATTTTAAACACTTCACACTCTCTGTTGGATTGATTTGGCCACACGTCTGACAATGCCATTGCAGCACCGATGCGATTGAGCCCATTTTAATTCACACATGGCTATGATACCATAACAAGGCGTCGTTTTATGAAAATAAATTCTGATTTGAGAAAAACGAAAACAGCTGATCCACCATGTTGTTTGTTAGTAATGGTCGTTATTACAATAACAGTTATGGTAATGCATTATTTGAGCGTAATGAATAATGAGTTATTGCATACTGAGTTATCCTGTTATCGTTATAAACTGTTATCGTGCTAAAATGACAACACGATAGGTAAGAGTAGGCATGCAATATGCACACCACGAGTGTGTGAGAGAGATGACGATAGGCGCACGTGCTGTTATCGTGCTAAACTGACAACAGGATAGGTAAGAGTAGGCATGCCATATGCACACCACGAGTGTGTGAGAGAGATGACGATAGGCGCACGTGCGCTCGAGTTTCGCCGAGTCGCCGGTCCCGAGCCTCGCGAGCGACTATCCCAGCGCCAACCTTACGGCATTATAATCTTTCACGAAAGGTAATAAAGGTCATACTAGCTTAAGTTATTTTTGGGAATCTAATTATTTTAGTTATCCTGTTATTGTTATGGCTTGTCAAGTTGTCAGTTGTCACTGTTGTCTGTTGTCGACGTTGTCGTTGTCGTGAAGTACATATTTAATGTATATATCGGACCAATGCTTTCTTTACAGTGTTTGTGAAACAATAACAGGATAACGACAACAGTTTACAATAACAGTTATTACATAATAACGCAACAGGATAATTCATTATTGCAAAACAACCGTTATTGCCATTACTATTGTTTGTGTATAACTTTTTTTTTATGTAGGTACGCGACGCTACAGGAAACTAATTGTTTTCGGTTTTATCGGTCTTTTTTTTATTATGCAATTAATTTAAGAAAATGTAAATAGTTATCTTTTATTTGCATCACAATCAATTTGCATTTTAGTGTAATGTTGTAAAATGCTTTGTTTGTTGTTATGAAAATATTTCAGTTTCGAAGCGCCATCTCTTGGGTATAACTAGAAAAAGAAGTAAATACACCTATGTGACCATCTATGGTTTTAGAGAGAAGCAAAAGAGGGCGCTTTATGCAATAACAATACAACTGAGAGTGTGATGAAAAGGAATCGTATAGGTAGTAATAAAAACATTAATCTTCATAAATATTTTATGGCGATAAAGCCTTGTCGTTTACTAAACACACCTTTGACAATAAAATATAATTTATTAATTCAGGTAGGTACTTACAGCGGTATTGCGGTAAACAAATAAACACATTAAAATTAACGAAAGCCTTTATTTACACTATCAATCATGAATTATTAAAACCTCCAAAATTGCGTACCTATCATAGTCGTCAATATCAATTCAACTGCAATAACTTTCGAAAAGCCGAGGTAGGGATTCAGGTGCTGATAAATTTTGAATTATCGTTAAGCGTCGGCAGTTAAGTGATAACGGATTTCATAATTATAGCACTTTTAGGGGTTGTGCACATTTTCCTTTAATACCTGCGCAATAAGTCTTCCGGGGCTGCGTAATGTATTCCGTGTGATAACGAACCTTTTTCTATTCCATTCGCGGTTTACCTCCGTATCAGTAAGAAACTATGGGGTAGCTATAGCTAGGCATATTCTAGAACGCTATATAGTTTGTAAGTATATATTCCTGCCTAATAGCTATGTGGGAGGTGCAGCACCTCCCACATAGCATGGCAGGCAGCAGGCATAGCAGGTGCATATAATTACATCTTACTTACGTTTACCTAAATATAGTGTTACAAGGACCCGTTACCACCACAAGCACGCCATTTAAATAAGACCCAACTTATTAATCATCTACGTTATCTTAACTTAACTTAATAGACTCTAATATTATATAAAATTATTTATATCTTAATGGGTAATATTATAATAATTAATCACATTAGTTTATCAAATGTAACAACCTCCTTTATTTAGTTGTTGGACGTCACTGGCCATATTGGCCGAATGACAGGTGACAATAAAAAAACAAAAGCCTGCCCGGCTTTTGTTTGTCTTGGAGAGGCGAATAAGATATGTAGAATGGAGGATGCGAATAAACATTGTAAATAGTACACTGAAGTTTAATTATATTTGTCGTCCTGTCGCCTTGCTGTTCGATATCGTACGCCTTGATTTCATCTCAGAAGTGGGATAGAGCATTATGCTTGGACCATACTTCCGTGGGCTGGGAAAAACAAGAAAGAGTACCATGCTGCACGCTACACTACAGTACGTACTCCCACGCTGCTAAATCTGCCAACGCTTGGGCCACGCTTCCACCGTCTGCTGGTATGGCACGAGTCGGTATGTTGGTGGCACGACCTTACAGAAACTACACAGGTACGTCAACTTACCTACATCTTCTACTTTTGATAACCTATCAGATGTGTATAGAAAATATTATGTTACTGTTAATGAAGTTAACATTATTACATTAAAGACAGCCGAATGCTTATAGCTAAAAGTTTTACACGGAAAAATTTTGATGAAATGTTTTGGTGGTTCACAAACGATGATATTATATTGTTCACAAACATTGACATAAGTAGGTATATATTACTGCGTAAGAACTGGGCGGACCGCATGTTACAATGACGCCTCGAAGTTGGTCCTAAAATGGTCTTCCCTATATATCGAAGTGAACTAGGACGCATACCTACGTAGTAGGTATGCCTATAGTCTGTGTAGGACGCGACGCGGTCAGCTCTCATCGGGAGCAGTCGTAAATTTTACGAACAAAAATGCCAAGTTGTGCCGTGAAAGGTTGCGTGAACTACGACAAAAAAAAAACATACTGAGAACTATGATAACATTTCATGTCACCGGTAACTTAAAAATATGTCATTAAATCAACTTCTATGATTTAAAGCAATTTTCTTTCATATTGGTAAAAACGGCGCGAAGCCGCGTAAAAGTGCGACATAACTTTGCAGCAGCGGGCGTTGTAGGCGATGAAATGAAAAGATTTAATAATATTACTTTAAGATTAAATAATGTACAAAATTATTTTTAATTGATTCTTAAAATTTATAGATACACCAACGTCATAAAACATTACAAATCCAAAATGTTAAATATATATTTTTTGTATCTCGAAAAACACCGCACCCCGCTCTTACAAGGTTGTGTCTAGGAACAGAGCGCGCCGATTTACATCGTAGTTCATACTAGTTTTTATAGATGGCGTTATTTTTTTTGTAGGGTGACTGCGTCCGTCAAATATTCGGTCGAACGTATCTTTACTATTTTTTAATAATCAAATTTGATAATAGGCCAACCAATTATAAACAAACCAAAGCTAACACGTTGCTAATTCTGAACCTTTTCTTGTAATCTGTGTTCTAAACATGTCAAGCTAAATTGAGAATAACACGCGATACAGACAGAAAACCTACGACCTATCTAATATTAAATTATCTGCGAATGACTTCATAGCAACCGTTGCTATGAAGTCATTCGCAACGTTGCTAAGCAACGGTCCCGTTATTTCTATCAAATGATATATCATTGCAGCTAGGAAATACTTGTTAATGCATACATTACGAACGAAATACACAAAGACAGTATACTAATAACCTGATCCATTATTTTCGATTTTGGTAATGAGTCATATTTTATACCACAATCTACTTATTTGAACATATATAGCAGCGATAGCCGAGTGGATATACCAACAGACTGCCATGCAGAGGGTATCGGGTTCGAATCCACGGCGCACCAATGACTTTTCGGAGTTATGTGCGTATTGAATTGTTAATAATCGCTTGTCCCGTGCCTCGGAGAGCACGTTAAGCCGTCGGTCCCGGTTGTCATGAACATCTTTGGGGCATGTTACATTGTCAATAATATCACGATACCGTGGTAATATTGATGGTGTAATAGGCTGTATCGCGGTATCGTGATAATATCACAAATTATTCAAACATCTTGAAATCCGCGATACTCAGGGGGCGGGGCTTCAATATTATAGAAATGTAAGCGCATCGAGATATTTTTCTGTCAGTATGCGTTCGCAGCAATGGCGAAACGACGTCAAAGTTGTGACGATTCTTATGTCCTTTGTCAAAGTGGCGATGACGAATTACGTTCCATCGTTGATGCAGGAGGTAAAAATGATCTGGAGGAATTACCTAATTCTTCTTTATGAAACATGCCCGTCCTTGTGGAACCCAAAAGATACAAATTAATTAAATAAAATTAATAAAAATGAAGACTTCGACAAGTTGTTGTTGTTGTTGTTTCTGAGTGTTAGTATACATACATATTACATAGTCTCACGCCTATAACCTCAAAGAGGTAGGCAGAGGTGTATTTTTACACCCACTTTTCGCCAGATGTACTTTAGTTCCACGTAATAAGAGTGGCGAGCCTATTGCCGTACCGGGCACATTTCCAGAGTCCGTGCTGCTACTGAGAATTTCGTTATAGAAATGAAAAACCCAATAACACTGCCCGACCCAGGAATCGAACCCGGGACCTCCCGATCCCATGCGCACATTTATGCCGCGAGACCAACGAGGCAGTCGTATAGGGTTTGATGTCGAGTTTTCCGTCTCTATGCAAAGATGGTACTTGCATCGTGTTATCCCTTAGTCGCCTCTTACGACACCCACGGTGAGTTGGTGACACTTGTATTCTATGCCGTTAACCACACGGCTTACTGTAGTCTGTTAGTAAATGTGTATATTGATTTCGTTTTGAAATCCAGTCTTTTACCCAACACTTCCTCTTTTTGCGCTTAGTTTTTAATGCGCATACGCGTATTATTCCTATAGCGGCTTTCCTTTTAGAATCCATGTTCTTTTAAAATTTGTTCAAATTTAATCTTGCACTAAACACTACTTTCTCTAGTAGTTTCAAACGCGTACTGATGATGATATTATTGATAATATAATAGCCCATGTCAATACTTGTGATATCGCGATACTAGGATCATGATAATATTGACAAGTGTAACATGCCCCTATGACAGTCGTAACAGGGCGTCAGTACCTTCTAAATAAACTGACACTAGTCTAAACCATGGAATATCGCTATCCCTTCGGGTTGCGGAGGTCAGATAGGCAGTCGCTCTGTGGAAAAGCTAATATTCAGCCACATCCGGTTAGACTAGTAAGCGGACCCCAGATTGAAACTGGGATAACGCTAAGAGAAAGAAGAATCTACTTATTTGAAGATATGGCAATTATTGTTTAAAAATAACTAATTTGGGTGAATCCTGTATTAGCTGGTGGGCAGGCTGATTTGTATTCGATCAAGCTGACGTTTTTATGCCTTCGATCCGTTCATATCCCAGAAGGCCAATTCTCGTATTTAAAACTATAACGTAAACTATAGGGTAGGCCGAGGCGAATCGGATCAGTGGGTGAATCGGATCAGAATAAGAAATTTGTGAATAATTTTAATAAAGCGTTGATACGGAACGCAAGCTGTTGGCGGCTCACGAGCCACTTCTACCCTGCACCTCCTGCCATCGGTTTCGTTTCGATACGACTAGTACATCGGCGTCAGCGCCGCTTGCCAGTGAGTCGCTTTTAGTGTGCGTTAAAATTGTTAGAACTGTGATTAGGTAAGAACAAATAATAACACGTACTCCAAGTTAAGTACTTATGGTTTATTCATAGTATTTGGTTTAAGGAAGGACATACTGCGCCGACCCCAAGTAAATTGGGACCAGGGCAAGTAGACGAAAATAACAATTCTCAGCATTTAATTTCACAAAGGTAGGTAATTCCATACTTAATAGGGAAAAGTGACTCTAGATGCCGGTTCCAAAATGGTAGGGTCGATGGAGAAGACTCCGGCAAGAAACTCCATCGACACTCTTTTAAAAGCCATTGAGTTATAATAATGTAGATTACAACAATTATAATCGCAACACAAAAGGGGCTGTTACATTTACAATTAAGTACTACTAACTAGAATAATTCTAATCCATTTTACCCTACAATCTTATAACGATGTTACATTACTTGTGCTAATTTAGTTGCTTCACGCGAAGATATCTAATACTTTTTACAAACGAAACAGTTGTTAAACTATAATATCGCTCACTAATGATTATTGATGAAAATTACTCATAGTAAAACGGGTAGCCCATGGTTATAACTATGAAGCAACTAAATCGACACAATTGTATACTAAAGTACTACAGTTCATAATATCTATGCAATGATTTTACAGGTACTGCTACGTGTATAACGAAGACACTACGAACCTTAAACAGCCAACAAAATAATGCGTTACACCGAGATACTACTACTATTTTATAATCGTATATTAAAATTACACAGAGCTTATGGTGGTCTTAACACTACGAATTTAGAACTGAGAATGACACTATTACTTATCTTTTCCGTCCTCACAGCTCACAGTCGATACAAGAATGCCCGTTTTTTTACCGTCGACGCCATTTTTTCACTTTTGTCTAGTAATATTTTGTTACCCACATCTACGCTAGTGTTACTTCCAGTTCCTTTTAATGTAAAATCTAAATCGTATACATAATTAAGGTGTATGATTATATAATTTATAATTAAATATTACAACAATATTGAGCAACCAAAGATATAATTTTAGTGCGTATAGGTAAATAAACACATTCCGCTATTCGCGGTTCGATCAAAACAATCCCTAAGCTGGACTTCCGTTACTAAAACTATTGATATATATGTACATTTGCTATACGATAATTTATCATTAAATATCCTGTTACACCTAAGTAAATAATTATAATAGTTCGTCCATCCTGAAAAAAATTGATTCCACGCAAATTGACTTGTAGGTACCTACCTATATAATCTTTAATAATTAATTATCAACAAACATGTACAAATTAAATCTACAATTGATTGATATAATAAAGATAATTAAATTTAACCAAACCATCCAGGTATTCTAATTGCCATGATCAAAGTTTATTGAGATATTGATGTTCGAAGTCTGCCTTCAATCGTCTGGCGAGGCTGTCCTCCGTTGTCCGCCCGGCAACATCTGTAACGTAATGGTAAAGCTTTATATACCCGTGTTAAGCAATAATCCACTTAAGGTTTTTTTTCTGCATCTATTCTGAAGGCGTCAGTCAACCGTTAGATGATGGTCAGGCCATCCAAACTCAGGCGGAGGTAAATGTAAAGATGCTAAATGGACAGCAGCTTCCAACGTCTAAGACCTTCGCCTGTGTTTGCTGATCCGCCTGCCAAGCACAGCGACCACGCCAAAATTATTCCAATTGGGGAGGCCTATGTCCCATGGAGTGGACGTCCCATAGGCCGAAATGATGTTCTATTCTGAAACAGTTGAAGATAATATTAGTGGCTGAAAGTCCCTCATTTTGTGTTACCTTGCTGCATGGCCCCTATGCAATACGTTACCATAATATTCCCACGACGAACCTGAAAATAAATAATTTTTCTTTCTAATTCAACTCCTTTTCTTTCATTTTCACTTTCATTTTCACTTTCACTTTCACTTTCACTTTCATTTAAACTTTCTCTTTATTTCATATTCATCTTATCCTTCCTAAAGATCAATCAGCTCTTCAGTGCTATCCACTTGTGATTCATTGGTGTCACTTTGGCTGATTTCATGATCTTGTCCAATAAATAGCCTTAAGGCGTCTGATGCCACAGTGGCTTTAAACTTTTTATAGCCCTTTAGGGCTTTTACTGATGCAATTATGTATCTATCATTTCCAAGTATTTTGACGATCTTATATGGTCCACTATATTTTTCTTTTAGTTTGCGTACTGTGTATTTGTCTTTACTTTGCGATCCTTTCCATAATACGTGATCACCTAATTTATACACTGTCGGTTTTCTCCTCTTATCATCAAATCTCTTTTTCATTTCTTCAGAGGTCTTTCTTATATTTTCTACAGCCTTTGATTTAACCTGGGTATGTGTGATGTTATCATCATATCTGTTGGTTGATAGTCCTTGCATCAAACTTCGACTGCCTTGGAACATAGTCTGAAGGCTGAAAAGCCTGTAGTGGCGTGAATTGTGTTATTGATACTCCATGTGATCTTGTTTAAACATTTATCCCAGTCCTTTTCGTCAGTCGTGCTCTTGTTAATCGCTTCTAGCAGTGTTCTATTAAAGCGCTCCACTTGACCGTTAGATCTCGGCGAAGCTATCACATTAATGACATGCTTTATCTGATTGCTAATGCAAAACTCTTTGAACCGTTTGCTCATGAAGCATGTTCCACTATCAGAAATTATTCTTTTGGGAATACCAAATTGACCGAATATTTCATCTAGTTTTTGCACTGCTTTCGCAGATTTCAGTGTTTTGGTAGGTTTGGCCCAAACAAATTTGGTGTAGGAATCAACCACGACAAAAAGGTATGACATGCCGTTGCCGCTCCTACAGAAGGGTCCTAAATGGTCAATATGTAAAGTGTGTAGTGGCTCTGGTGTTTTATCGATCGGATGTAACTCGCCCTCCATTTTACCATATTGTCCGCGCTTATATAAACAATCTATACAAGCATTTACATACTTTCTTATGAACCTGGTCATTCGTGGAAACCAACAATTTTCCTTTATTATTGTTTCGCACTTTTTGACACCAGGGTGGCCTATATCATCGTGGTACTTGCGCATAATATTCCACCTTGCAGCTTTAGGTATAACGATTCTCTGCTCACCGTTTCCTAATTTTCTATAAATCTTATTATCTTTACATATATAATTGTTGGTTATTTCTGGATCATAGATGTTATTCTCTAGTTTCTGTTTTATTGTACGAATAGAGTGATCTTGATTTTGCAAGCAGTATACCCAGTCCAGCAAATCGAGAACTAGTACTTGCTCAGAGGTGACTGGTGTCCGGCTAAGAGCGTCCACATGCTTGTGACGTATACCTGGTCTGTGTTGTATGGCCATATCATATTCTTGAATAGTAAGCCACCACCTAGCAACTCTCGGCAAAAGGTCCTTCTTCTCAAATGTTTGTCTTACAGCTACACAATCAGTAATAACAGTGAAAGTTATTCCTGCCAGATAAGACTCGAAATCTTCGCAGGGACTCCACGACAGCCAACGTTTCCAGCTCGAACGAGTGGTAGAGAGCTTCTTCTTTACTAGTTTTCCGACTAAAATATGCTACTGGTCTCAATGAATTTTCGTATTTCTGCATCAAAATACCCGCGATCCCTTTACTGGAGGCATCGGTATGAACTTCTGTGATAGCTTTTGGGTCGTATACTGCTAAGATAGGCCTTTCCGTCAGAACTCGTTTCAATCTTTTGAACGCCTTTTGTTGCATCGCTGTCCAGTGCCAGTGGCATTCCTTTTTCAGTAATTTGTAAAGATCATGAGAAATTAAAGCATAGTTTGCGACAAATTTTCTAAAATAACTTGTTAATCCTAGGAACATTCGGAGTTCGTGTACGTTGGTTGGCTCTTTATATCCTTTTACAGCTTCGATCTTCTTTTTTGCTGGTCTTATACCCTCTTCACTGATGTCGTAACCAAGGTATTCAATCTCAGTTTGTAGAAAGGAACACTTTTCAATATTCAGTGTCAGTTTGGATTCCCTCAGAATATCTAAGACTTGCCGCAACATACACAGTCCTTCTTCTTCCGTAACACTTGGAATAAGCAAATCATCGATGTAGGGTAAAACTTTATTAAATCTTAACGGTCCTAGTATTTTATCCATCAATCTTTGAAATACGTAAGGTAAATTCGCCAAACCAAAAGGCATTCGCAGAAATTCATAATGCCCTTCTGGTGTTACAAAACCAGTCTTCTGAACTGATGTTTTAGCCATGGGAATTTGATAAAAACCTTGTGATAAATCCAAACTGGTAAAATATTTCTTGCCAGATAATTTCTCAACTTGTTCTTCAATGATTGGAAGTGGATATTTGTCTTTTATCGTCAAACTGTTCAGTTTCCTATAATCCACGCACAATCTATAATCACCAGATTTCTTTTTTACTAATATAATTGGACTGGCAAACTCTGATGTGGACTCTTGAATCACTTTGTTTGCCAAAAGATCGTCAATTTTTTCTCTAACTATCTCCTTTTCCGGTGTAGATAGTCGATAAGGTCGATAAAAAACTGGCTTTTCTGAATTTAGCTCTATATTCATTTCAATTTTGTTAGTACAGCCTAGTTCCGTGGTATTTAATGAAAAACAATCTCTATACTCTGATAACGTGGCTAACAACTGTTGCGCGACATTGGGATCTGGAGACCCACATTTAACTTTGCTGAGATCTATCGACATAATTCTTTCGACTTGCTTTAATGTTCTTGTTAAATCATCGATTTGTGAAACGTCACAAATAAGTCCTCTTGCTAGGGTTTCGCCTTTTGACACCAGCAAGGGTGAACTTGATCTATTATGTATTTCTAAATTACATTGATTTCCACTTATAACGCAGGCAGGTATAGAAAAGTCCCTGTTGTTAAACGTCCTTTTGCATGCTTCAACGAATATAGTTTCTTGCAGGTGTGTATCCGCCATGACACTTATCATCATAATATGTCTCGGTGGTACTATCGCGTTGTCCTTGCATTGTATATTTATCTTTTTATTTTCTTGATTATTAGTATCAATCGCATTTAAGTCGTTATTGGTTAGTATTTTCTTCTTACTGATAGTAAACTCGTTACCCGAAATTGTAAACGAGTAATCCGGATTGTTTATAACTGGTTGTCCGAGTATTATGTCCATTCTACCCATGTGACAATCAGTGACAATAAACGGTGTGAAGACATGTAAGTCATCAATCGTGACATTGGCCCGTACCATTCCTTTCGCAAGGATTGGACTACCACCAAATCCACCAATAGCTACCGTACAATCAAGCAATGGGACACCTAGATTTTTCGAATATTTAAAGCTCATTACATTGACTTTAGCACCTGAATCGAAGTAGGCAGTAGCAGGCAAGTCATTTACCAAAATTAATTTATAATAAATATCATTTACCTCTGTTATCATTCGGATTACTTCTTGTCTAGAAATGGTAGACGAGGATCCCGGTTTGTGCCAGCATTTCTCGGATGGATGTGAAATCTTACCACAGTGTTCACAAGGTGTCCTTTAATTATTCTTTGGGCATTTTCTTGCGATATGACCAACTTCGTGGCACACATAACAAGCAAGTGGCTTCCTGATTTCCCTAGAGCCATCGGCTTGACTAACTTCTATTTTCAAATTGGAATGTGGCCCTTGTCTAGGCCGTATTTCATTTGCCATAGCGGTCAAAAATTTGGAATAAAGTTCACTTGGGCTGCTATAATTTCCTGCTCTAGCGGGTGCCTTCATATGCGGGGGTAAGCCATCAATAATGCAAGCGACTGCCTTTTCGCCTTTTATTTCCAGTCTATTAAGCATAGCAAATTTGTTATAGAAATACTGTGTCATACTCTCATTAGTTTGCTTCCTTTTATTTAACATGTCACGTAATAATTCCACGAAGTCCAATTTGTGAGGAAAGGCGTCAAGTAGCTGTTGCTTCCATTCAGCCCAGGAGAACTCATAACTAAGAAGCGAAGCATGCCACACTTTTGCCATGCCAGATAAACGCGATTGCATGAAGTATGATTTAGTTTTATCATTCCATCCATGTATGGTGGCAAGCTGTTCTATTTTGTTTAACCAGTGTGATGTCTCCATGTCGTTCTTCTCGGGATCAAACAGTGGTATAATGTCTGCCTTCGCAGTAACAGTGTTATTTATTAAAAATGGAACGAGCTCACCGGTAGGTTTCTCGGGGGAGTTCCGCTCGTTGTCCGCGGATTCTCCACTGGAAGATACCACGCGTAGTCTCCGGGAACGCCGACGCTTGGTGGCCCACACTTCGTCATCATCTGCGCTCTCGGACTGCTCGCGGCGTCGCCCACTCGTTACTGTCGATGCTGACTGCTCGCGGCGTCGCCCACTTGTCGATGCTCGAGCTCGTTTGGGCATTGCTATCCCACTTCTGAAATTTTTAGAACTGTGATTAGGTAAGAACAAATAATAACACGTACTCCAAGTTAAGTATGGTTTATTCATAGTATTTGGTTTAGGGAAGGACATACTGCGCCGACCCCAAGTAAATTGGGACCAGGGCAAGTAGACGACGATAACAATTCTCAGCATTTAATTTCACAAAGGTAGGTAATTCCATACTTAATAGGGAAAAGTGACTCTAGGTGCCGGTTCCAAAATGGTAGGGTCGATGGAGAAGACTCCGGCAAGAAACTCCATCGACACTCTTTTAAAAGCCATTGAGTTGTAATAATGTAGATTACAACAATTATAATCGCAACACAAAAGGGGCTGTTACATTTACAATTAAGTACTACTAACTAGAATAATTCTAATCCATTTTACCCTACAATCTTATAACGATGTTACATTACTTGTGCTAATTTAGTTGCTTCACGCGAAGATATCTAATACTTTTTACAAACGAAACAGTTGTTAAACTATAATATCGCTCACTAATGATTATTGATGAAAATTACTCATAGTAAAACGGGTAGCCCATGGTTATAACTATGAAGCAACTAAATCGACACAATTGTATACTAAAGTACTACAGTTCATAATATCTATGCAATGATTTTACAGGTACTGCTACGTGTATAACGAAGACACTACGAACCTTAAACAGCCAACAAAATAATGCGTTACACCGAGATACTACTACTATTTTATAATCGTATATTAAAATTACACAGAGCTTATGGTGGTCTTAACACTACGAATTTAGAACTGAGAATGACACTATTACTTATCTTTTCCGTCCTCACAGCTCACAGTCGATACAAGAATGCCCGTTTTTTTACCGTCGACGCCATTTTTTCACTTTTGTCTAGTAATATTTTGTTACCCACATCTACGCTAGTGTTACTTCCAGTTCCTTTTAATGTAAAATCTAAATCGTATACATAATTAAGGTGTATGATTATATAATTTATAATTAAATATTACAACAATATTGAGCAACCAAAGATATAATTTTAGTGCGTATAGGTAAATAAACACATTCCGCTATTCGCGGTTCGATCAAAACAATCCCTAAGCTGGACTTCCGTTACTAAAACTATTGATATATATGTACATTTGCTATACGATAATTTATCATTAAATATCCTGTTACACCTAAGTAAATAATTATAATAGTTCGTCCATCCTGAAAAAAATTGATTCCACGCAAATTGACTTGTAGGTACCTACCTATATAATCTTTAATAATTAATTATCAACAAACATGTACAAATTAAATCTACAATTGATTGATATAATAAAGATAATTAAATTTAACCAAACCATCCAGGTATTCTAATTGCCATGATCAAAGTTTATTGAGATATTGATGTTCGAAGTCTGCCTTCAATCGTCTGGCGAGGCTGTCCTCCGTTGTCCGCCCGGCAACATCTGTAACGTAATGGTAAAGCTTTATATACCCGTGTTAAGCAATAATCCACTTAAGGTTTTTTTTCTGCATCTATTCTGAAGGCGTCAGTCAACCGTTAGATGATGGTCAGGCCATCCAAACTCAGGCGGAGGTAAATGTAAAGATGCTAAATGGACAGCAGCTTCCAACGTCTAAGACCTTCGCCTGTGTTTGCTGATCCGCCTGCCAAGCACAGCGACCACGCCAAAATTATTCCAATTGGGGAGGCCTATGTCCCATGGAGTGGACGTCCCATAGGCCGAAATGATGTTCTATTCTGAAACAGTTGAAGATAATATTAGTGGCTGAAAGTCCCTCATTTTGTGTTACCTTGCTGCATGGCCCCTATGCAATACGTTACCATAATATTCCCACGACGAACCTGAAAATAAATAATTTTTCTTTCTAATTCAACTCCTTTTCTTTCATTTTCACTTTCATTTTCACTTTCACTTTCACTTTCACTTTCATTTAAACTTTCTCTTTATTTCATATTCATCTTATCCTTCCTAAAGATCAATCAGCTCTTCAGTGCTATCCACTTGTGATTCATTGGTGTCACTTTGGCTGATTTCATGATCTTGTCCAATAAATAGCCTTAAGGCGTCTGATGCCACAGTGGCTTTAAACTTTTTATAGCCCTTTAGGGCTTTTACTGATGCAATTATGTATCTATCATTTCCAAGTATTTTGACGATCTTATATGGTCCACTATATTTTTCTTTTAGTTTGCGTACTGTGTATTTGTCTTTACTTTGCGATCCTTTCCATAATACGTGATCACCTAATTTATACACTGTCGGTTTTCTCCTCTTATCATCAAATCTCTTTTTCATTTCTTCAGAGGTCTTTCTTATATTTTCTACAGCCTTTGATTTAACCTGGGTATGTGTGATGTTATCATCATATCTGTTGGTTGATAGTCCTTGCATCAAACTTCGACTGCCTTGGAACATAGTCTGAAGGCTGAAAAGCCTGTAGTGGCGTGAATTGTGTTATTGATACTCCATGTGATCTTGTTTAAACATTTATCCCAGTCCTTTTCGTCAGTCGTGCTCTTGTTAATCGCTTCTAGCAGTGTTCTATTAAAGCGCTCCACTTGACCGTTAGATCTCGGCGAAGCTATCACATTAATGACATGCTTTATCTGATTGCTAATGCAAAACTCTTTGAACCGTTTGCTCATGAAGCATGTTCCACTATCAGAAATTATTCTTTTGGGAATACCAAATTGACCGAATATTTCATCTAGTTTTTGCACTGCTTTCGCAGATTTCAGTGTTTTGGTAGGTTTGGCCCAAACAAATTTGGTGTAGGAATCAACCACGACAAAAAGGTATGACATGCCGTTGCCGCTCCTACAGAAGGGTCCTAAATGGTCAATATGTAAAGTGTGTAGTAGCTCTGGTGTTTTATCGATCGGATGTAACTCGCCCTCCATTTTACCATATTGTCCGCGCTTATATAAACAATCTATACAAGCATTTACATACTTTCTTATGAACCTGGTCATTCGTGGAAACCAACAATTTTCCTTTATTATTGTTTCGCACTTTTTGACACCAGGGTGGCCTATATCATCGTGGTACTTGCGCATAATATTCCACCTTGCAGCTTTAGGTATAACGATTCTCTGCTCACCGTTTCCTAATTTTCTATAAATCTTATTATCTTTACATATATAATTGTTGGTTATTTCTGGATCATAGATGTTATTCTCTAGTTTCTGTTTTATTGTACGAATAGAGTGATCTTGATTTTGCAAGCAGTATACCCAGTCCAGCAAATCGAGAACTAGTACTTGCTCAGAGGTGACTGGTGTCCGGCTAAGAGCGTCCACATGCTTGTGACGTATACCTGGTCTGTGTTGTATGGCCATATCATATTCTTGAATAGTAAGCCACCACCTAGCAACTCTCGGCAAAAGGTCCTTCTTCTCAAATGTTTGTCTTACAGCTACACAATCAGTAATAACAGTGAAAGTTATTCCTGCCAGATAAGACTCGAAATCTTCGCAGGGACTCCACGACAGCCAACGTTTCCAGCTCGAACGAGTGGTAGAGAGCTTCTTCTTTACTAGTTTTCCGACTAAAATATGCTACTGGTCTCAATGAATTTTCGTATTTCTGCATCAAAATACCCGCGATCCCTTTACTGGAGGCATCGGTATGAACTTCTGTGATAGCTTTTGGGTCGTATACTGCTAAGATAGGCCTTTCCGTCAGAACTCGTTTCAATCTTTTGAACGCCTTTTGTTGCATCGCTGTCCAGTGCCAGTGGCATTCCTTTTTCAGTAATTTGTAAAGATCATGAGAAATTAAAGCATAGTTTGCGACAAATTTTCTAAAATAACTTGTTAATCCTAGGAACATTCGGAGTTCGTGTACGTTGGTTGGCTCTTTATATCCTTTTACAGCTTCGATCTTCTTTTTTGCTGGTCTTATACCCTCTTCACTGATGTCGTAACCAAGGTATTCAATCTCAGTTTGTAGAAAGGAACACTTTTCAATATTCAGTGTCAGTTTGGATTCCCTCAGAATATCTAAGACTTGCCGCAACATACACAGTCCTTCTTCTTCCGTAACACTTGGAATAAGCAAATCATCGATGTAGGGTAAAACTTTATTAAATCTTAACGGTCCTAGTATTTTATCCATCAATCTTTGAAATACGTAAGGTAAATTCGCCAAACCAAAAGGCATTCGCAGAAATTCATAATGCCCTTCTGGTGTTACAAAACCAGTCTTCTGAACTGATGTTTTAGCCATGGGAATTTGATAAAAACCTTGTGATAAATCCAAACTGGTAAAATATTTCTTGCCAGATAATTTCTCAACTTGTTCTTCAATGATTGGAAGTGGATATTTGTCTTTTATCGTCAAACTGTTCAGTTTCCTATAATCCACGCACAATCTATAATCACCAGATTTCTTTTTTACTAATATAATTGGACTGGCAAACTCTGATGTGGACTCTTGAATCACTTTGTTTGCCAAAAGATCGTCAATTTTTTCTCTAACTATCTCCTTTTCCGGTGTAGATAGTCGATAAGGTCGATAAAAAACTGGCTTTTCTGAATTTAGCTCTATATTCATTTCAATTTTGTTAGTACAGCCTAGTTCCGTGGTATTTAATGAAAAACAATCTCTATACTCTGATAACGTGGCTAACAACTGTTGCGCGACATTGGGATCTGGAGACCCACATTTAACTTTGCTGAGATCTATCGACATAATTCTTTCGACTTGCTTTAATGTTCTTGTTAAATCATCGATTTGTGAAACGTCACAAATAAGTCCTCTTGCTAGGGTTTCGCCTTTTGACACCAGCAAGGGTGAACTTGATCTATTATGTATTTCTAAATTACATTGATTTCCACTTATAACGCAGGCAGGTATAGAAAAGTCCCTGTTGTTAAACGTCCTTTTGCATGCTTCAACGAATATAGTTTCTTGCAGGTGTGTATCCGCCATGACACTTATCATCATAATATGTCTCGGTGGTACTATCGCGTTGTCCTTGCATTGTATATTTATCTTTATATTTTCTTGATTATTAGTATCAATCGCATTTAAGTCGTTATTGGTTAGTATTTTCTTCTTACTGATAGTAAACTCGTTACCCGAAATTGTAAACGAGTAATCCGGATTGTTTATAACTGGTTGTCCGAGTATTATGTCCATTCTACCCATGTGACAATCAGTGACAATAAACGGTGTGAAGACATGTAAGTCATCAATCGTGACATTGGCCCGTACCATTCCTTTCGCAAGGATTGGACTACCACCAAATCCACCAATAGCTACCGTACAATCAAGCAATGGGACACCTAGATTTTTCGAATATTTAAAGCTCATTACATTGACTTTAGCACCTGAATCGAAGTAGGCAGTAGCAGGCAAGTCATTTACCAAAATTAATTTATAATAAATATCATTTACCTCTGTTATCATTCGGATTACTTCTTGTCTAGAAATGGTAGACGAGGATCCCGGTTTGTGCCAGCATTTCTCGGATGGATGTGAAATCTTACCACAGTGTTCACAAGGTGTCCTTTAATTATTCTTTGGGCATTTTCTTGCGATATGACCAACTTCGTGGCACACATAACAAGCAAGTGGCTTCCTGATTTCCCTAGAGCCATCGGCTTGACTAACTTCTATTTTCAAATTGGAATGTGGCCCTTGTCTAGGCCGTATTTCATTTGCCATAGCGGTCAAAAATTTGGAATAAAGTTCACTTGGGCTGCTATAATTTCCTGCTCTAGCGGGTGCCTTCATATGCGGGGGTAAGCCATCAATAATGCAAGCGACTGCCTTTTCGCCTTTTATTTCCAGTCTATTAAGCATAGCAAATTTGTTATAGAAATACTGTGTCATACTCTCATTAGTTTGCTTCCTTTTATTTAACATGTCACGTAATAATTCCACGAAGTCCAATTTGTGAGGAAAGGCGTCAAGTAGCTGTTGCTTCCATTCAGCCCAGGAGAACTCATAACTAAGAAGCGAAGCATGCCACACTTTTGCCATGCCAGATAAACGCGATTGCATGAAGTATGATTTAGTTTTATCATTCCATCCATGTATGGTGGCAAGCTGTTCTATTTTGTTTAACCAGTGTGATGTCTCCATGTCGTTCTTCTCGGGATCAAACAGTGGTATAATGTCTGCCTTCGCAGTAACAGTGTTATTTATTAAAAATGGAACGAGCTCACCGGTAGGTTTCTCGGGGGAGTTCCGCTCGTTGTCCGCGGATTCTCCACTGGAAGATACCACGCGTAGTCTCCGGGAACGCCGACGCTTGGTGGCCCACACTTCGTCATCATCTGCGCTCTCGGACTGCTCGCGGCGTCGCCCACTCGTTACTGTCGATGCTGACTGCTCGCGGCGTCGCCCACTTGTCGATGCTCGAGCTCGTTTGGGCATTGCTATCCCACTTCTGAAATTTTTAGAACTGTGATTAGGTAAGAACAAATAATAACACGTACTCCAAGTTAAGTATGGTTTATTCATAGTATTTGGTTTAGGGAAGGACATACTGCGCCGACCCCAAGTAAATTGGGACCAGGGCAAGTAGACGACGATAACAATTCTCAGCATTTAATTTCACAAAGGTAGGTAATTCCATACTTAATAGGGAAAAGTGACTCTAGGTGCCGGTTCCAAAATGGTAGGGTCGATGGAGAAGACTCCGGCAAGAAACTCCATCGACACTCTTTTAAAAGCCATTGAGTTGTAATAATGTAGATTACAACAATTATAATCGCAACACAAAAGGGGCTGTTACATTTACAATTAAGTACTACTAACTAGAATAATTCTAATCCATTTTACCCTACAATCTTATAACGATGTTACATTACTTGTGCTAATTTAGTTGCTTCACGCGAAGATATCTAATACTTTTTACAAACGAAACAGTTGTTAAACTATAATATCGCTCACTAATGATTATTGATGAAAATTACTCATAGTAAAACGGGTAGCCCATGGTTATAACTATGAAGCAACTAAATCGACACAATTGTATACTAAAGTACTACAGTTCATAATATCTATGCAATGATTTTACAGGTACTGCTACGTGTATAACGAAGACACTACGAACCTTAAACAGCCAACAAAATAATGCGTTACACCGAGATACTACTACTATTTTATAATCGTATATTAAAATTACACAGAGCTTATGGTGGTCTTAACACTACGAATTTAGAACTGAGAATGACACTATTACTTATCTTTTCCGTCCTCACAGCTCACAGTCGATACAAGAATGCCCGTTTTTTTACCGTCGACGCCATTTTTTCACTTTTGTCTAGTAATATTTTGTTACCCACATCTACGCTAGTGTTACTTCCAGTTCCTTTTAATGTAAAATCTAAATCGTATACATAATTAAGGTGTATGATTATATAATTTATAATTAAATATTACAACAATATTGAGCAACCAAAGATATAATTTTAGTGCGTATAGGTAAATAAACACATTCCGCTATTCGCGGTTCGATCAAAACAATCCCTAAGCTGGACTTCCGTTACTAAAACTATTGATATATATGTACATTTGCTATACGATAATTTATCATTAAATATCCTGTTACACCTAAGTAAATAATTATAATAAAAATTTTCGCGCTCATCTAAAATACATGCTTACTATTTCTTGGTGTAAATGTAAGAACTTGTTTTAAATCTTTGAATTTTATAGCTTAAACAGCTTGGGAATAGGTCTATATTAGAAAACATTTTAGTTTTTAAGCACAGTATTATAGGTTAATATGTGAAATATTAATTTCAAAAGTCTTCAATATGGGGCGATTCGGATCGCGTCATCGGGGGCGAATTGGATCACTTATTTAAAATAATTTATTTTACATTAGACAATAGTTAAGTATTTTTATTCAATCATAGATGGTTCACACATATAAAAGGCAAACAATAAAGATAAAAACCAGAAGAATGGTCCCCAAATAAAAATTATAGCCCCAAACAAAGTACTGGGCTAAGAAATAATCTTAGGTCTGGCTGCTGACATTTAAAAATTACCATGCACGAATTTACAAAGAATAGTTTCTCTCTCCAGTGATGTCATTAAGATACGTGGTAGACAAAAAAACCAATATAGCATTTGACTCAACCCCAGTGTAAGATTAATCTTTACGAAAGAGATGCTAAGAAGAAACTAAAAACTGCCGAAAAAGCCGTGAAAATAAGAGAAACTGACTGAATACCAAAGAAAATATGAAGAAGAATAATAATAAAAGAACAGCTTGAATAAAAATCATCAGTTCACGTGCGAAGCACAAAGATTTACTGATAAAAAAAATCATTCATCCACCATCATGTGAAGAATGGTGCCATGAAAAAAGTGCTGATCTGGGTGGGAAAGAAGGCCCGTATCGATGTGATTTGTGTTTTAGTAAATAATATTGTTCTGATTATTAATTATTTTAATATTGCTTTTGATACAAAAGCCTATATTTCATAAAAATCTAAATTTTATGTATGATCCTATTCGCCCCGCTAATTGGGGCCATTCAGATATTTCTCTCTTTCTACCTTTTGATTAATATTTTGCACAATTTATGAGTAATTTGAGTTTCGAAATGTTTAATGCGTAGCCAAATAATTACTGATTACCGATTTGGCAATTAAAGTTACATATATCCTCATATGTCCTCAAATAAAAAGTGATCCGATTCGCCTCGGTCTAGCCTATTTTGAACGAATGAGATTATATTTTGCATTTATTTATTTATTTATATTTACAACTGCTCACTGCACTTACAGTTGCCCAACGCGTGCAGTGAGCCATTAGAATACAATTTTTTACAGCAAAATCTAAAGTAGGTACATACAGTGTCTTATTAACATGCTATTCTAAATGTAATTACCTAGGTAGGGTCAGATGTTCAACAATGAAACAGTGGTACACAATAAAACATTGCAATATTTCCAAAATGCTGCGTTGCTAGATCGTGCATTATATCGCGTAAGGACCCTCTCGAGAATACCCCGCCGCACCCCAGTTCCCAGTTCGCGTCGGCGCCGCGTAGGACAAGACGTGTCTGTGGAGCATTTTTTATTTTTTTTACAAAAATGTTAATATTTTGGTCATTCTTTAAAGGTTTTTCATTCAAATATGGTTGATAAAATCATATTTTTCATGGTTACCTAGCATTAAAAATATATCAGAGACTAAGTGGAACAGATCATATGTTAAAAGTGTTACAATTTAGTGATATTTTTTTTTAGGGTATTAATATAAACCCTATGTAGTCAACAATGAAACAGTTGCACAATGGACACAATGAAACACTGTTTCATTGTGTACTATCTTGTTTAATTGTATACTATATACCAAACAAAATTTAGTTTCCGTGCAAATTAATCATTTTTGAGGCTAGAAATTAATCTTATCATTTGATGTTTATTTCTCATTTTTTAAGATTGCGCGTACTAAATCTCAAAAGGAAGAAAGGCGATCATTTAGGAGAAAATATGCTTCGAACTAATTCTCTCATCTATGTTCGAGCTATTCTATTGCACAGAATCATCTTAATTTAAAGTGATCTCTGCCAATTATTATAGCTATGATTGTGATTTTATAATTTTATAAGATGAAATTGTTTTACAAGGTAGCTTAATTAACGAGTGCTATAAATATAGCAAAAGTAATTATTACTTTAAGTAACAATTATTGTAAGGCGTTATCTTAACTAGTTATAGGTAACCTAAAGAGTCTGATTAACGTACAATTATTAATAAAACCTTTTTTGATTGAACTCGAGCATTTTTTATTATTCACCTACTCCATTCATTTCAAAAATATGAATCAAACACTTAAATTGTTGTCTCATTGTTGAATTTGTAGTGTTTCATTGTTATCCCCAGAACGGACACAATGAAACATTTCCAATATGTTTGCTTTTATTTTTTTGCTGATTGATTACACATTAATTAAAAAAAACATAAATGGCATCCGATACCTACCCAATAAAGTTGCCTATGTACCTTCAAAAATTATAGGTACGTGTATCTGTAAAAACTAAAGATGTACGAGATATTGAATTCTTAGTGTTTCATTGTTGAACACACTATTAATTATTATGTTTCATTGTTGAATTTGAGGTGTTTCATTGTGTACACTACTGTGGACACAATGAAACATTTCCAATTTATTTGAATTAATTTTTTTGCTGATTGATTACTCATCAATTTAAAAAACCATAAATGGCATTCTATACCTAATAAAATTGCCTACATACCTGTAAAAAAACAGACTTCTATCTGTAATTAAACAAAAGTTTTATGAGACTTTTAATTTTTAGTGTTTCATTGTTGAACACATGACCTACATGACAAAAAGAATGCAGCCATTTTCAAAAATGTGGTTTGGTTCGTGAAAAATATGTCCAAATCAGGATACTGAGCAATCAAAGAATTGAGCAGTGAAATTGCATGGCATGTGGGTGCGTATTGCGCCGTACTTGTTCGCACTTGTGGTGCGGCAAGCAAGCGGCGCGAGCGCAGCCGAGTGTACCTACTGGTTCGGCACTGATAATGAACAGTGTGAGAGTGTTACCGAATCGTCAATTTTATGATTAAATAACATATAATAATGCAACATAAGGGCATATCGGAATCGTGTCCGTTTCGATGGCGCGGCCATGACCTTTTATTTAAAAAAAAATGATAACAAGATTTTGTGAAAATTTGTAAAAGTAGACTCCCAAAACCATAAATTTGTCAAAGCTATGGTTAAAAAGTTATAAGGGTTTGAACGTGGCCGCGCCATTGAAACGCTCCGAACCGCGCGGCCACGGAGATCTTTAAAACTAAGCATTGCAGAGACCTGAAATTTTGGTAAGTAACAGATTGAATTTGTAAAAAATTTGTAAAAATATAGAAAAAAATCCTGAGCTTATATTTTAGGAGCTGTGAGACTAATATGCCATGGCCGCGCCATTGAAACGGTGAAAAACACATTTTCACCGATATCTCGATGAAAAAGCAACGCAGACGTTTTTTGTAAAACCCAGATTTGAATTTGTCAAAACTAGTGTAAATACAACAAAAAATCCTAGGTTTATATTTCTGGAGCTATAAGACTAATTCGCCATGGCCGCGCCATTGAAACGGTGAAAAACACATTTTCGCCAATATCCCACTGAAAAAGCAACGCAGACGTCTGAAGTTTTTTGTAAAACCCTGATTTGAATTTGTCAAAACCAGTAAAAATAAAACAAAAAATCCTAGGTTTATTTTTCTGGAGTTATAAGACTAATACGCCATGGCCGCGCCATTGAAACGGTGAAAAACACATTTTCACCTATATCTCGCTGAAAAAGTAACGTAGACGTCTGAAGTTTTTTGTAAAACCTGGATTTGAATTTGTCGAAACTAGTAAAAATAAAACAAAAAATCCTAGGTTTATATTTCTAGTGATATAAGACGATATACGCCATGGCCGCGCCATTGAAACGGTAAAAAAAATATGTAATGGCCTATATCTCGCTGAAAAAGCATCGCAGAGGTCTGAAGTTTTTTGAAAACCTAGATCTGAATTTGTTAAAACTGGTGAAAATGCGCATAAAAACCCTAGGTTTACATTTCAGGAGCTGTAGATTACGTATTTTTTAGTCTTACAGCTCCTGAAATATGAACCTAGGATTTTTTGTTTTATTTTTACTAGTTTTGACAAATTCAAATCGAGTTTTACAAAAAACTTCAGACGTCTGCGTTGCTTTTTCAGCGAGATATCGGCGATTACGTATTCTTTCACCGTTTCAATGGCGCGGCCATGGCGTATTAGTCTTATATCTCCAGAAATATAAACCTAGGATTTTTGGTATTATTTTTACTAGTTTCGACAAATTCAAATCCAGGTTTCACAAAAAACTTCAGACGTCTACGTTACTTTTTCAGCGAGATATAGGTGAAAATGTGTTTTCACCGTTTCAATGGCGCGGCCATGGCGTATTAGTCTTATAACTCCAGAAATATAAACCTAGGATATTTTGTTTTATTTTTACTGGTTTTGACAAATTCAAATCAGGGTTTTACAAAAAACTTCAGACGTCTGCGTTGCTTTTACAGTGAGATATTGGCGAAAATGTGTTTTTCACCGTTTCAATGGCGCGGCAATGGCGAATTAGTCTTATAGCTCCAGAAATATAAACCTAGGATTTTTTGTTGTATTTACACTAGTTTTGACAAATTCAAATCTGGGTTTTACAAAAAACGTCTGCGTTGCTTTTTCATCGAGATATCGGTGAAAATGTGTTTTTCACCGTTTCAATGGCGCGGCCATGGCGTATTAGTCTCACAGCTCCTAAAATATAAGCTCAGGATTTTTTTCTATATTTTTACAAATTTTTTACAAATTCAATCTGTTACTTACCAAAATTTCAGGTCTCTGCAATGCTTAGTTTTAAAGATCTCCGTGGCCGCGCGGTTCGGAGCGTTTCAATGGCGCGGCCACGTTCAAACCCTTATAACTTTTTAACCATAGCTTTGACAAATTTACGGTTTTGGGAGTCAACTTTTACAAATTTTTACAAAATCTTGTTATCATTTTTTTTTTAAATAACGTCATGGCCGCGCCATCGAAACGGACACTCGGAATCGATAGGTATCCTACTAATTTTATGTCACTATCGTTTAATTTGACGTCTAGGTTATATAGTTCAACGTTGACACGTAGTTTAATTTACGATCTAGTCACCATACATATCATTCCACTACCATTCAAATACCTATCAGTTAATTTAGTAGAATACCATTTGTGACATGAGTTGGTATGACACTGACATTCTATCCTAACTGCATTATAAACAGAGAATTGGGCCTTGGGATGTAAATATGAGTTTATTAACAGAAAATATACTTACTTGTCATTGCGGACGTCAAAATGGGAGATTAAATACCACACTGGAGATCACATGCGACATATTGATGCCTTTTAAGTCGCAACCCAATGATAGATACAGCCGTTGTATGAAGCATGGTCAAGGAAAATTGGCGCATAACCCTACAAATTCAAGATGCACATATTCGAAGTATAAAATTAAATTATAAAACAGTTAAAAGAAGGCAAACGAAACTCAAATACATTCTTAATACCTAGGTAGGTAATTACGAAGTGGTGGACGATTGCTTATAAATCGCAAAAGTATACATGGTAATAGGTTTGTAATACCCATAATGTCAAAGTGGAGACTATTGCATAATATCACGATCATGTTGGCTACTTGGTACTTGGTACCGACTTAGTAGCACGGGCTGTTTCCGCAACTCCACGTCTTGGCGTGTATTTTGCGTGCGGGTGGGAATGGTCTTGTCACTCGAGCCACCCCCGAGCCATCAAGTTAGGTATCTGGGATTTAATAGGTGTGAAATGAGAATCAAATCCCAATGATGGTTCGTAGGAGTGACTAGGTTTATCAGAAATCTTGCAATGCGCATATTCCAAGTGCAACTACGGTAAACAGAAGAGCGAGCTACACCCTATAGAAAAGCCACAAATTCCTATGCATACTTTCCATGTCGATCACTAGGGGCCGTTCCTTAACCTCTCGTATGCTGGATTACCAGACATAATTATAAATCTATTGTGTCTCGTGCAGATCTGCTCTTAAGCATACGAAAGGTTAAAACACGCGTGGTAATATTTACCTCCCCGTAGTTATTGACTCGTTTACGAAGTTTGTTTTCGCTAAAATAATAACTGACCGTGGAGTCGCATTCACAAGTAGATATTTTACATGGAGAAGCAAATAAAACATGTCCTGAATGCGATTGCCTTTGCAAGATGAAACCCCTTAAGTTGATACTACAGCAAATAGGAGTGCACTTGGGACCAAATAATTAACTGATATCGTATGGGGAAATAGCATGCGGTAACCGGATACACACATTTAATTTAATGTTTGCACACACTAACACTTTTTTCTCTGCTTATACTGCGACTCGTAGTGACTTAACTTCGGTTAAACAGTTTGGAGAACGTAGACAGAAGGCTAAATTACGTACTGATAGGCAGATTATGATAATGAAAGATCACTTTGATATAAAACATTAAAGCTGCAAGAAATACGAGGAAGGCAATTTAGTCTTATGGAAAGGAGGACTATCCCGTGATCAGACCACAGGTGTTATTAAAATATTAGGTACTCACTCACTATACGGGACCATGTACAATATTCAAGGCTGATCATTCTATCGACCCCTACACAATAAACAGCATAAAGCGTATTAAAGGGTACAAGAAATTCAGTGTTTTGTTCCTGGCGATGCCTAACGGACGTATAAGTCATCTGTTCAATCTAACAGAGAAGTAGACAGAGATCCCTACTGCTAGATCCCTGTAGATATATTTAAAATCTAGTACCTAACTAAATTCTTTGTGCCTAATATATACATAAATCAATAATAAAATCTAGCAATAACAGCTAGATCTATGTGCCTGATGCTGAATCAGAAATAAATAAAATCTAACAATAATAAGTTAGATCTGTGTGATAATAAAATCTAGCGATAACAGCTAGATCTGTGTGTCTGATGCTGAATCAGAAATAAATAAAATCTAACAATTATAAGTTAGATCTGTGTGATAATAAAATCTAGCGATAACAGCTAGATCTGTGTGACTGATGCTGAATCAGAAATAAATAAAATCTAACAATTATAAGTTAGATCTGTGTGATAATAAAATCTAGCGATAACAGCTAGATCTGTGTGACTGATGCTGAATCAGAAATAAATAAAATCTAACAATTATAAGTTAGATCTGTGTGATAATAAAATCTAGCGATAACAGCTAGATCTGTGTGACTGATGCTGAATCAGAAATAAATAAAATCTAACGATTATAAGTTAGATCTGTGTGATAATAAAATCTAACAATTATAAGTTAGATCTGTGTGATAATAAAATCTAGCGATAACAGCTAGATCTGTGTGACTGATGCTGAATCAGAAATAAATAAAATCTAACGATTATAAGTTAGATCTGTGTGATAATAAAATCTAACAATTATAAGTTAGATCTGTGTGATAATAAAATCGAACAATTATAAGTTAGATCCGAGTGACTCTAAAATCTAGCTTTAAAGTTTAAGCTAGATGAACGTGCCTGGTAATACTAATAGTATAAGTATATCTTATACTATTAGGTACATGTCTCTATGTACTAGATGAACGTGCCTGGTATATATACTTATACTATTACATGTCTCTATGTATTAATATCTACCATAATCTAAAACATCAGGTTGATTTATATTGTGACTACAGACTATTAGACAGCGTATATCATAATAATTGGATACGCAGCAATTAAAGAAATTAACATAACTACTCCTCTAGGTACTCTACATAAAGTGCAACATACTTATGTAAGGTCACCCGAGGGTTGGACTATTATAGCGCTTTATTTATAACAAATGTTAAAACAAAGAACATTTACTGTTTTGTCCCTTTATTTTTTCAGGGACCGAAGAATTCTGAAAATAGTCAAGATCGCCGTGGGACACGGCTCATGCAGGATGGCCGAATGTTACAAGGACCCGTTACCACCACAAGCACGCCATTTAAATAAGAACTAACTTATTAATTATCTACGTTATCTTAACTTAACTTAATAGACTCTAATATTATATAAAATTATTTATATCTTAATGGGTAATATTATAATAATTAATCACATTAGTTTATCAAATGTAACAACCTCCTTTATTTAGTTGTTGGACGTCACTGGCCATATTGGCCGAATGACAGGTGACAATTAAATCCCCCCCGTGGGATCTCCACCTTGCCGTGGTGGGGGGGCTCAGTAACCGTGGATTGGTGACCCGCGGTGAAGCTAAGAGGGATCCAGGAGGGGACGCTCCGCGTGGGCTTGACGGTGCCTGCGCAGGATGCGTCCAACGGTGCGGGTGCAGGGGACAGTTCTGTCTGTCCCTCGCAGTCGGGTGCGGTCGCGGGAGGAGAGGCGTGTCGGTGTTGCGTTGCCGCGCGCCCTATCTCCCGCGACCAAATGGGGGCGCACCATTGTATGCGTCGCGGTGGGGCCGCAGAGGAAGAGGAGATGCGGTGTTGCGTTGCCGTCCTCCCTATCCTCTGCGGCCGCTTGGTGTTTTGGCGGCGGAGCCCAACACCATCATTCGCCGCCAAGGGGATTTTGTTCGGGGCCCGCCGGACCATCTGGCCGGGCCAATACCCGTCGGGGGGTTGCGACGTATGCTTGGGCGAAACCCGACCCTCCGACACACGGGTACATGAGGCACACGGGTTGGTTTTTAGTCAGTAAGAGTCTGACAGTCCCCTTCGCCCATCCCCCAGGGCGGAGGGACTCCATGAGGATTTTCCAACCCGACACCAAAAAAAAAAAAAAAAAAGGTGACAATTAAATAAAAAACAAAAGCCGGGCGCTTTTGTTTTTCTTGGAGAGGCGAATAAGATAAATGTAGAATGGAGGATGCGAATAAACATTGTAAATAAGTACACTGAAGTTTAATTATATTTGTCGTCCTGTCGCCTTGCTGCTCGATATCGTACGCCTTGATTTCAATAGTTTAAGTTACGAGTCGGTACGTGGGTAGGGGAAATCTGGGAGACTGGACCAGGTTGGTACCGCGCTCCACAACACAACGTTATATGTAGGCACCCACGAAATTGTATATGTATTGGTATTTAGGTACATTTTTACCGCACTAGGCACTTTGGTTTTGGTGTTATTAATTACCGTATCTTAGTTTACCATATAGGTTGCTTTCAATTTATAAAATTAATGTGGACGTACAGGAACTTCATTATAAGTAGGTACATATTACTTATTCTGCATTACTTACATCATTAAAAGTTCAGTGATTTCTTTTCTTCATGCCGTTGTATTATAATAATCTAGAGTCTTCACCATAGATTATTTTTCTAGGGTCTTCACAGACGGACAGAAAAAACCTACCTTAAAAGTAATTAGATTTTTTTCGAGGGACCATAAAAGCCATTGTACTTGTAAATCCATTTTGAGCATTTTAACTGCTTTCCTTTCTGTAGCTACTTATTCTAGATCACAACGATCCCGCATGTCACTGCAGTGCTAAAGTTCACGGGCCGTTAAAGCTAAGTGCACATTAGCTAGAATTTGGTCAGTCAAACCGACACAGGTTGGCGTTTAATTGCACCAGAGTTGCCCCAGTGGTAATACAACCTTGTTAGTGTTTTTGTATTCATTAGGACAGTATATACTTACTTACTTATCGTGTCGATGGCAACACTTAGATTTGGCCACAAACCTCGGCCACTCGAATGGCATTTAGCCTTGCCTCATACAGGACATCAAACGTACACGACTCCGGGCCTGCGGGGCACGTTAAATGGCCCATTGTCTGTGGAGACGCGCCACAGTCGTATTATTACTTGACAGATTGTCCCTGGATCTACCAACCTGGGTACGCAACCTATTGACCGCCTTTCAGGTTGGGACAGTAGGTATATATTTGTACAGGGTTCATGATGATGATAAGCTACAGATTATTCTTTCCTAAGTAATTTCATTCATATCGTTTATTATATGGTAAACATGCAAAGAAAACGTGATATTTCAATACTTATATCTAAAACGTTGTACGAGTATTAAACTAAACTTGGCACACAAAATATTAGCCATTATTCTTCGAGAACAACTCATTTCGGACCCCTGACTTATGAGATCGATTTGTCACCAGACCCCGGAATGATCCTGATGCAACCCTAGCGAAACCCCTTTTAAGAAATAGCTTATTATATTACACCTCAACCTTTATAATAGTCTCATAAACTTAAGTACAAACATCTAAATGCACAATGAAAATGGTGTAATAAATAATTACAGGGACGGACGCAACCGTGCCATCAAAGATGATGATCTACCTTTACACGCCTAGATTGAGATTTTATGTTCAAGACACACAATTGGGTACTATTATGTACTCCTTAGACGATACGCAAGTTGATATAGGTGCTTATTTTATCGTTTTGCTGGTGACTATGTTATGATTGGTGATATAGTCTAGTACCTACCTAGGTCAAAAAGCTGAGATATTTACACAGAGGCGCATTTCCTATGGGCGCTCTGGCGCCAACTACGAATTAAACTGGAGATAGTCCCCACTTGGAATCGGCACACGAAATCTTTAAGAACTGCGCTTCTATGTAAATCTGTATTCATTGCCTATGTTGTAGTTGTAACGCAACGTACCTTGTCTCTAATTGGGTATTGTAAAAAAGTTAGCAAGTGATACTAAACCATTTAGGTATGTTGTTTTGATTGTTTATTGATTTGATTAATTATTTTAGTTTTCGTAAATTGTTTGTGTGTACATGATTATGTGATGTGTCAAAGATAGCTCTTTGACACATCACATAATCATGTACACACAAACAATTTGATCTACTAGCGTAGATCATAGTGGCACAGATTTTGTACGCCGAAACCGCTCATAGCTAAGCGCTTAATCAGTAAAATGTCACTATCATATATTATGATATTCGATGATCTATCCAAAGCCAATACCAACAATAACCAATAGTCTAGATAAGAGCATGCACTCCATGGGAATCTTTTTAGACCTTGCCAAGGCGTTTGATACAATATCTTGCTCAATACTGTTGCGCAAGCTCGAGACATTCGGTATTAGGGGTACACAACTTGCACTTTTTTCTGACTATCTGAGCGATATTGATAGCGATCAATGTGTGAAAATTGATAAATATGTTGGTGCTGAACGTAAAAATAGCGGTTTTGGCATACCACAGGGTAGTATTTTGGGGCCAAATTTGTTTCTCATTTATATAAACGACCTTTACAGCTTAAATGTTCAAAATGGTATATTAATATCATATGCTGACGACACAGCGCTTTTATTCTCGGCCAGTACATACTCTGAGCTATATGACCGTGCCCAATATTGTTTTAATATTGTTTCACACTGGTTACACCAAAATCTGCTAACCATGAATATTGACAAAACGAAATACATGTTATTTAAAATGAGAAATACTAATCCATCACCTGTTAACCTACACATTTATGCATACAACTGTAGAATGCACGCTGACCTAGCATGTACTTGTACTGACAATATTAAATATCTAGGTATAACACTCGACACAAATCTAAATTTTCGTAACCACATTAATATGTATGTGCGAGAACGCGTAAATTAATTTATATTTTCAAAAAACTACGTGACATAGCCGATTACAAATTAATAAAACAGGTTTATTTAGCTTTGTGTCAATCCATATTAACATATTGCATTACAAAAATTCCCTACGAACCAGCTCTACTTGTCATGCAACGTGTTCAAGCCAAAACGCCTGCTTGAATTGTAGGAGCAACGTAGCAGATACGTCATTGAGTCAACGACGATAAATTTAAGGATTAATTATATGTTCACTCATTCATTCGTGTTCGACCTCTGTACGCCATTGTGAATATACTTTTCTGTTAACCACGAACCAGTCCAGAGTTTTATTCCAGCAATCCCGAAATTACACGATCATTTCTGGTCCTTCGAGCCGGATGTTTGGAAAAGCGAAGATTATAGCTGATAATAAGCGAAAATTGGAATAATAATCATTATTACCGTAGGAATATTTTCTGAGGATTTGCACGGCGGCAACGTGCTTGGAAAAAATTTCTGGACTATTATGTTAAGCTAAAATATTATCACCCAACACTCGATCAGGTAGTATAAGCATATTTAAGGATCCTCAAGGTTAGTGTTTCACCTGATTTTTGTTAATTTCTACGTAGAAACCTATTTGCAACGTGAATAGTTCGTACGAACATTGTTTTGTCTAATGCTCGTTATTTAGCAAATATATCAATTATACGTACTCTTGTATAGCAGTACAGTAGTTTTATATGCTACATTTATAATTTTATTGTATAATTACATTATTGTTAACTATTCCATTTAGTAAAATTTGCATAGGTTTTGATAACGTAGGTAGGTAGGTCTTATGTTGGTGTAAGATAATTTTAAGAGATTAAATAGCTTATGTTAGCTTAATTCAATAAATTAATGGTAATTATGTGGTTAACTAGTCGATAATTAGTTTGTGTAACCCTCAAATTCCGACATAAGATCATTGTGGTTAGGCTTTGAGAATTTAAACTTCATAATATAACATTAAGAACAAAATCTTTATTTGTATTTAATATAATACGACATAAAATACGGTATTTACCTCTTTCTTACAATTGTTAACCATTGTTAGTGTTTGTAGGTCTGTGGCATAAGTTATTGTATAGCCTTTACTTAAATTTTCATTATATAAATTCCAGGTCGACTAACATTCGCTTCCCAGAATGTCTGAAGAACGAGAACTAGTTAAAAAGCGAGGCAGCTTCAAGGGACGCTTAACTGGCTTTATTAACCACCTAGAAGCAATAAGCGATAAGCCGTTAACTAGCTGTGAAGTCAAGGAGTTACAATTGCGTGTGGGGAAGCTGGAGAGTTTGTATGATAGTTACGATGAGGTACAGTTGCGGTTAGAATGTTTGGTAGAAGATGTTAAAGCTCAATTATCTGAGCGCGCTGAGTTTGAGTCACAGTATTACAAAGCGTTATCTAAATCACAAGATTTGCTAAGTAAATACGATAATGATAATGAGTATGTGAGTTTAAGTGATAAGTGTAGCCGTAATAGCAAACATTTGCCTGTCAAGTTGCCCACAATACAACTACCTAAGTTTGATGGGTGTTATAGCCATTGGTTGGAGTTCCGTGACACTTTTACTAGTCTCATTCACTGTAATGATGACATTGACCAAATAAACAAATTCCATTATTTGCGAGCATCGCTGGAAGGATCTGCTGCTGTGGTAATCCAAGCGATTGAGTTCTCTGCTAGTAATTACCACATAGCTTGGAAGCTTATTTGTGATCGGTACGATAACAAACGATTGTTAGTGCATAATCATATTTCATCCTTATTTAATCTTAACGCCATTACTAAAGAGTCTTCTATTGCGTTAAAAGGTATGATTGACCAACTTAATAAAAATCTACGTGCTTTAGAATCGCTAGGTGAGCCCGTCAAGCACTGGGACACCCTATTAATTTATATTGTTACTCATAAGTTGGATCACAAAACTTACAGGGAGTGGGAAGAGCATAAAGGTAATATTGATATGAATAGCTCAATTACATTTGAAGCGTTTATTCAATTCATTCGCATTCGCGCTGATTTGCTGGAGACATTGGAGTTACCTCGAAATCACACTAATTCCACGCCCAGTAAGCCAAGTAATAAGTTAAAGTCTATGTTTGCGTCACAAGACCAAAACAATGTCGTCAATGATTCTTATAAGTTGTGTCCGCACTGTAAATCTGATCACATGCTCAGTAATTGCCCACTATTCCTCGCGCTTGATATTAATGCTCGTCTCAAATTAATACCGAAGTAGGTATAAGATTTGTTACAATTGTTTTCGTGCAGGTCACTTTGCCAACCGATGCAGAAAGCCGGGATGTAAGCTATGTAAACGTCGGCATAACACTTTAATACATACGCCGGAGAATAAGGCTGTTGTAAATAACAACAACACATCACACAGTAGCTCGTCTCATTCCGTATCAACGTCGTCGCACACTGACGCCGCAACATGCACTAATGCGAGTGGTCTTGTGGCGAACGTAAACAACGCGGCGTGTTATTGTCCACCGCACTTATTAAAGTATACGATGCTACCTATCGTGAATATATAGTTCGAGCTATGCTAGATAGCGGTAGCACATCATGTTTTATTACAGATAAATTATGTAGACGACTAAACTTAAGTACGAGTCAGGTAAATGGTTCGGTCTATGGCATAAACAACGTGAGTTCTCGCGTCGGCAAAATGTGTCAACTTAAAATGACATCTTTAAACAATAGTTACACTGCTAACATTCATTGTTTCATTTTGCCATCATTAACTTCAGTTGTGCCTTGTCGTGATATCGACTTAACCGACCTACAGATACCTAATAATATTTGTTTAGCCGATCCTACCTTTTACAAGTCATCAGAAATTGATGTTTTGATTGGTGATGCACTGAAACTGGGCATGCTGGTTGTTGTGAAGGAGGACCATCTACCTTCTCTCAAGTGGAGATTAGGCAGGATTGTCGCAATTCACCCAGGATATGACGGAATTGTACGCGTGGCAGATATCCAAACCAACTCTGGCATCATCAGAAGGGCGTTCAACAGAATTTGCCCACTGCCCATCGACTTACAGTGTGGTTGAAAGCGCGCCTGCTGCTTCCAACGTCCGGGGGCATGTTCAAGCCAAAACGCCTGCTTGAATTGTAGGAGCAACGTAGCAGATACGTCATGGAGTCAACGACGATAAAGGACAATGGCAGATCTCCATACATCAAAATGTCTGAAATTAAATTGAAGCGAACAGTAATAAAAAATATATAAAAAAAATTTGGCGTAAGTAACAGAGTCTATAAATGATTCTATTTTCACTCAGGGAAAGGTGGAAAAAGAAGATATCGGTGTTTGAATTTTTAGTTAAGAATGAACAATGTAGGTAAAAGGAAAGTTATAGTATGAAAGTTAAACAATGTAGGTAGATACGTTTGAATTATCAAATGACATATGTCAGATTGACATCAAAACGCGGAAGTATTTTTTGTAGCATCTAACTGTGACAGCCAAAGACAAAAGCAGAGCTGCACATTTTAAATCGATTTTATGTGAAATCGATACAACTTTAAAACGATGCTGTGACGTTTTTATTTGATTTAAACGTTGTTTTGCTTCAAAAATATTAGCTTATTGATATAATGTTGATTAAATATTAAATAACTGCATTTTAAAACAAACCAACTCTATAAAGGTCGATCGTATCGATTACTTATTTAATAATCGATACGGATATAGCACTCACATCTATTCCTGTCACACCATTGTCTATGGCAGCAATCAAATAATAAAGTATCCGCAATCAATTGGAATATTTTTTATCATCATTAAATACTCCAGCTTTAACGAGACAAAGTGAAAATATTAAAAATCGTAGAAAAAAAATCAATTTGTTTTGTTCATATGAAGTTTAAGGTCGCCACAACAAACCCAGACCAAATTCTGCCATTGTTCTTTAAGGATTAATTATTTATTTATTTATTTTATTTATTTAAAAAACATGGAGGACTTACAGCTAATGTAACAGTATACAAAGTAATATAGTAGCTTGATAGCCAATAACAAGTCCTCACATCTAAAAACATAATAAAAACAATGTGTGAACAAAATTGCTACCTACTAAAAATACTATTGTCATTTTTGTTTACATACCTATTACATACATGCATCTTGATAATGATATTGGTTTTCTTATAAACGGCAAACAATAAGAGCCTAAACGAAGTATACTTAAAGATAACTTAAAAATAACTATTTACTTAGTTTGAAAGAATTCAAGGCTTAAGCATCTTTTTGCAAATGCAACGCTAGTATTGAATAAATCAAAATTATAATTTTTACTTATTCTATTGAAGTTACGACTCGCTCTAATAATGTAAGTATTCTGCCGTTAAGTAGTAGAGGCGGATGGTACATTCAATGGTGGATTAAACCGTGTCGACTTAGGTGGTACATTGAAAGCAAACTTGCCGAGGAGATCCGAGCAGTCAATTTCGCTATGAATAATTTTTAGGAGTAACAGACAGTCTGCAATCTCACGACGTTTTTCCAAGGGAAGAATATGAAATTGTCTACATAGACCCAGATAATTGTTTGAATGATAGGGTATCTTTTGGTGATAACATAAATATTTAATAAACCGTTTCTGAACCATTTCAATGCGATCGATGTATTTAAAGTAACAAGGGTTCCAAACCTGTGACGCATACTCAAGATTACTACGGACAAAGGTGCAGTACAGTATTTTTAAGGTTTTCGCTTCAGTGAAACATTTTGACATCCTTATCACAAAACCTAAGGCTTTCGAGGCTTTTTTGATTATTGACTCAATATGATCATCAAACAACAGTTTGGAATCATGGTACACACCCAGATCTCGCACAGAGGTACATCGAGGTAAAATTTGGCCCCCTAGTGTGTAATCTGTAACCAATGCTAGTCTTTTACGAGTGTATGTTACGACTGAACATTTATTTGGATTAAGATCTAGTTTGTTATGTTTGCAGTATGTTTCTAGATTATCTAAATCAGTCTGGAGGTCTAACATATCTGAATATGAAGATACAGTAGAATAAATTTTCATATCATCTGCAAAACACAACAACTGAGATGATTTAAAGCATGAATCTATGTCGTTCACATACACTACAAACAGAAGCGGACCAAGCAGCGAGCCTTGGGGTACACCGCTAGGAACAGTAACCCAACTAGATATGTAATTATTAAGCACTGTAGCTTGCGATCGGTTCTCAATATAAGAAGAGAACCATCTGAGCAAGTCTCCATGCACCCCTACATTGCTAAGCTTCGAAGTTAATAGGCTGTGACTGATACGATCAAATGCCCTACTGTAATCAGTATAAATAACGTCAACCTGACTACCGTTGTCCATAGCATCTGTAATATAATCATTAAGTAGGATCAGGTTCGAGACAGTGGATCGGCCTCTCAAAAAACCATGTTGAAAGGGGCTGAATGATTTACTAAGAGCGAAATAAACCTGGTCATAGATAATTCTTTCAAATATCTTAGCAATTAAGCAAAGTTTAGATATAGGGCGGTAGTTGGAAATTTCCGTTTTTGGTTCCTTTTTATGAACTGGGGCGATAAAGGCTGACTTCCAGATTTTAGGAACGGTGACCAAGGACAATGATTTTTTAAATAAAATAGAAATAGGTCTAGCTATAGAGGAAGCAGACTTCATTAAAAATTTGGCTGATATATGATCGGGACCAGCTCCTTTCGTTGTGTCAAGTTTACAAAGCAATTTTCGCACTTCGTCATATGTTCACTCATTCATTCGTGTTCGACCTCTGTACGCCTTTGTGAATATACTTTTCTGTTAACCACGAACCAGTCCAGACTTTTATTCCAGCAATCCCGAAATTACACGATCACAACGTGCTAACAGTACGCCAACTATTTATACTCAACAATATACTAAAACAGCACACCGAAATCCCTTATTCTCCTATTCCTTTTGAAAGAAGAAGAAAGGACCTAGTTTGTACAACACCTCATACGAATCATGTCTTTGTAAATAGATGTTACACTTTTCTAGCCCCGTTCTTATATAATAAGTTCAATAAATTACTCAATATTTATAGTCATAATTATAAAATGTGCAATACAACACTATTAGAATATTTAAAAAAGCTTAATTACGACGACACAGAAAAATTACTAGTAATTTTAAAATAAACTTTAATAATATTGTCAGAATATTAATAAGATTTTTATTTTTACGTGTTTGTTTTATATTTTTACGTGTGGTTTCGCACTGATAAGTTACATTACTAACTGACCTGAATTTTTAAATTGTATTTCGTATTATTAATTTTAAATAAATGAGTCTATAAATAAATCTTAATTTAATGACTTACAGACTACGTTATAATATAGCATACAATTAAATATTATTGTCATTTGTATCGTTATGTAATAATCAAGCGTCAGCTCGAAACACAGGTATAACCTAGTTCGAGCAGTTAGCCGAGGCATTATAACGCAATCTTAGTTTTTTTCCAAAGGTGCAAATAGTTATTTTTAACCTTTTGTACACTATTGTTTATTCAGCCATGTATGATATTATGTAAAACTAAATGTAAGACTTTAGGCTAGTTATACCAATTAATCTAATTTAAGGCTACCTGTAGTGTACCTTTTTGTATTTTTTGAGGATAAATAAATTATTATTATAAAGCATATCAAAGGTAGTCATTAAGTAAGGCCGTCGTGTGAATTGTGATAATTATTGTGAATTAGCATCGCAGAAAACTAATTATTTCGCAAATATTACCGACTTAGGTATAGAACCATCAAAGACGTCGAAAATGTCGCCTTTTACGACACCTACGCAATAAAATGGGAAAGTGACATGTTGTATTCAAAATTTGTTACCACAGGGGTTGTAGGTATATTCTTTCCGGATACCAAAATATAAATCGTTCACTTACGAAATTAAATTGGCTAAACTGTAACGTGAATCGCAATGGTAAGGGTATCGCCTTATCAAGGGAAATACCAAGCCCCCTCAAACCAAAATCCGGAATCTGCTACCGATTAACGCAAATCAGCAAAGGCTGACTAGTGTTGCCCAAATTCAGTCTTGGTCTTGCAGTCTTGGTCTTGTTCTTGCGTTTTTGCAAGACCAAGACCAAGAACAAGACCGCGTATTTTTAGCAAGACCAAGACCAAGACTGATCGTGCAAGACTTGAGCAAGAACAAGACTAAGCCTGCAAGACTCTTGCGTCTTGCAGCTAGGACTTAGCGCTATTTCACGGAGTAGTTAGGTGTAACAGTTCGGTGTATAGGTACGCTTAGGAATTCTACGAGACGCAAAAAACTGTATCAAAGAATATGAAAAACTGGACCTATGCGCATTACGACTAATAGGTACCATAAACATACCTACATAGCGAATAAAAAAATATCCATTAAAATCAAACTGAGTGCATGCATAGTTATGTTTTAACCATCGGCACTTTGAAAATGCGGCATCAAAGGTTTTGTACTTACTTCTCAAAGAAATTTGCCGCTTTTCGGAAGAACATGGTTATGATACACGCGCCGGCGGCTTCTTTTGAAATCATATACAACAATCGTTGCCGCCGCGCCGAAATCACAACATTTGACACTATTTGATTGCCGCCACAGGGCGTAGGTAGACTCATGCAAAATAATTTCGAATTTTAAGAGTACCTACAGGTGTTCCAAAGAATAAATAAGTTTCAGAGTGCTTAGAATGAAAATGAATACATTATACTGATCACGCAAGCAGTATTATGATTAGGATAAAATGGTAAGGATAGGTAGTAGATGTCATAATAATTTATTCTAGTAAGTATACAGGGTGTCCGAGTTAGGCCCAACAATATTTAAAGGTGTTTATCTATATCAAGTTTGGAATCGTATGCGTAAATGTTAATAATGAAAGCGAAACTTCTTTTTCCATACAAAACTAAAAAAAATATTTTTTTGTGTTTTTTTCGACAACCCTAATAACTCTATAGTCGTGGTTGTGGCACGCACACACGTATACTATCACCCGTCATCCCCGCTCCTCCACGCCACCCGCGCCACGTTCAGCGCACGTGCACCTACTTAAAAAAAAACTTTCTGTAAGTTATGCAATTAATCGCATGATGTAATAACTTGCATAGGTACACATTTTAACTAGTTTAATTATTATCATCATCCTAACCTTATCTGTGGTCTAATTAGTATCTAACTAAACCTAACTGGATAACCTACCTGCCTATGATTAGGTACAATTATTGATGAATAGGAAAATAAATTGCGATTATTTTAAATCGAAATGTAACAGGTGCCTAGATAGAACCTGACACATTACAAGTAATTCGCTTATTCTAATCTAAAAATTTAATTATCTGAATTAAAATACAATACTAAATTTATTTACCTATCATATCACCAAATAATGTCAAGGTGCATTGCTTACCTTAGGGTACCTAAACCGAGGGAGTGAGAGTGATTAAAAATACCATTACTAATTAATTAATCAATGCTTGTTTATTGTTACATACACTTTGGTTTATTATTCACATTTATTCGTAACAAATTTACGATTAACATTTTACTTTCAATGTACTTTACGTACAACGGACGGGTCGTTAGTTTACCTACTTTTCTTTACTCACGACGCATTAAAGAAAAGGTTCGAAGTGCTGGCCTCCCTTCTCAATACACAGCCGGGCGCGCCGAGAAATCGAACTCATGACTTTTTTCAACATTTGTGGGGTTATGTTGTTGAATGCCGCTGTAATGCGCGGTATCATATCTTCTCTCGTGTTGCACGGCTCCGAATACACAATATTCTTTATGTAACCCCACAAAAAGAAATCCAAGGGCGTCAGGTCCGGGGAGCGTGGAGGTCACGACCTCGGCGCATCTTCGCCGCGACCGATCCAACGGCCGGGAAAACGAGTATGTAGGTATTGGCGGACGCGACGTGCGAAATGCGCTGGCGCTCCGTCGTGTTGAAACCACATGTTATGCCCCACGGCCAACGGCAAGTTGTCAATTTCATCTTCCAGCTCACCCTGCAGATGCTCCTAGTAGCCTGCAGCAGTCAAGCTGGCAGGCAAGAAGATAGAGCCGATTAAGCAGTCTCCGATTATGCCCGCCCAGACATTAATCCGCCACTGATGCTGAAAACTGCTTTCGGTAGACGCGTGCGGATTGACGTGTGCCCATACGTGGTCATTGTGCAGGTTGGCAAGTCCACTTCGTGTAAATGTTGCTTCGTCAGTCCATAACACTTTTTCCACGAACGAAGAATCCACAGCAATTTGTACAATTAACCACTCACAAAAATCAACTCTAGCACTGTAGTCTGCCCGAAGTAGTTCCTGTGTTCTGCGGAAATGATAAGGGTGCTGGCCGTCTTCATGAAGAGTCCTCCACACTACCCTGTGATCGACGCGAAGCCGCGCACCCGCTCGACGAGTGCTAGTACGCGGATCGTCGGCAAAATGCTCCAGGATCTGAGTTTCCACATTACCGCTGATGGTTCGGCCGGCCCTGTTAGTTGGTGCATCATGAAAACTTCCGGTGCTGTGCAGACGTAAACAAAGTCCGCGGAAGCTTGAATATGAAGGGAGACGCCTTTGTGACGCTAGCGGCCTGCCGTCGACGAATCGTTGACGGTACAGCTCGCGACCCCCGCTCCAGGACCCGTTCCCAGCTCCGACGCAAAGTATCATATCGTAATACTCTGCGTTTGAATAAGACATCGTCTGTATGATAAAAAATAAAATAAAACAAACGTGAAAAAATACAACCTCAAACCTCTAATGACGAAAGCCGAGTGAAGATTTTTAAAATAAAAGCGGCATTTTCAAAGCGGCTCCGTTTAGGGTTCCGTTTTTATTTTTTAATATTCGAAGATAAGCGTTACACTTGACCGTCAACTCGCCTGATGTCAAGCGGATGTTGCTGTCTACGATGGAGCACGCTTTAATGTAATTCTTTAATGCAATACTGTAATGTAATAGTCATTTGTTTTATTCGAAGATAAACTTTGCTCTTGACCGTCAACTCGCCTGATGCCAAGCGGCTGTTGCTATGATGGAGCACGCTTTAATGTAATTCTTTAATGCAATGCTGTAAGTAATACTCATTTTTGCACTTGACCGTTAACTCGCCTGATGTCAAGCGGCTTTTGATGAGCTCCAACCTCGGCCACACCGTCGCTTAATACGTTAGGCAAATTGGTGGTCAATCGGATCTATCTTGCGTAAAAAAACACCATTTTCAAAAATAATTATGACGGAACCCGCAGGGCGATAAATAAGTGTATTTTGTGGGTGTGATTTTCTAAGCGAATTGATTTAGGGTTCCGTTTTTTATTTTTAAAATAATTTCAACATTTTTACTCAAATTTTTATTCGAAGATACTTTGCACTTGACCGTCAACTCGTCTGATGTCAAGCGACTGTTGCGGTTTACGATGGAGCACGCTTTAATAGATTCCATTAAAAAGTTTCAATTTCAGTTTAGTCATTTGGTTTATTCGAAGATAAGCTTTGCACACTCTGAGTTTCCGGCAGTCTAGTCGGGAGACCGCATGACTTGCGATCTGCAGGTCATGCGTTCGAATCCCGCGGCACGCACCTCTGTGTTTTCGAAGTTATTTGCGTATTGTTGATTGCCGCCAACTTTAAGCGGTGAAGGAAAACATCGTGAGGAAACCTACATGTCGGAGAGTTCTCAATGATTTGAAGATGTGTAAAGTCAGCCAACACGCACTTGGCCAGCGTGGTACACTATGGCCTTATCCTTCTCACAATGAGCTTCATTAAAATTTTATCAATTTCAATCTAGCAATTTTTTTTATTTAACCAACCAGACCTGTTTTTTATTATATCAGTATTCATTCAAACTTTGATTTTTAAGGCAAGAGTGAATAGATATCTTCTAGATTGACGAGCTTCATCCTCGGCCACGCTTTCGCTTAACACATCAGGCAAGTTATTGGTCAATCCTACGAGTAACCACCAACTACTTTACTTTTTTTATGCAAGATAGATCTACATCTATCTTGCGTTAAAAAAAAGTAAACACAATTATCAAAAATAATTATGACGGAACCCGCAGGGTGAAAAATAAATGTATTTTGTGGGTGTGGCTTAATTGCCGAAAGGTCTGCGATTGCCCGCTATTGGCAGGCGGCTTTTATTTTAAGCCGGCGGCTAAGCTATGATTGGTGGTCGGCTAGTCTTTTATTTCTCTGTCGGCTTAGTCGGTTTTCTTTGGCGGCACCAGCCGCAGCCGCGGTCGGCTACTCCGTAATCAAAGAATAAATAATCAGATGTGTCAATCATTGTCAACCTTTTGGGTTTATTGAAAGTTATACGAAATTTACCTACCTAATTTACAATACAGGTATTGAATCTTTTTAATTTATGTACTACCTCGATCAGTTAAAATAACAAGATCTATTGTTTTTGAGTTGAGCTGAGCTGACTTTATTCGCCATCTTGTCATTAAACGCGTTTGCCTAGATAAATATACGATTCAATCGCAATGTTCCCATGATCATAAATTTCCCGAAATTGGTCGTATAATTGTCGTAGTAGTTTAGAGAGAAAATGAAATAATAGGGTTCGAAACATTGGACCAATGTCGCTGTTGATGTACATAAATAAAAACCAACTTCAGGGAGTAGTAGTAGGCATACTGAGTAGAAACATATCCTTGATAAATATTGTAGCCACTTTTAAATATACTTGAAAAGTGTAAAAAAAATCTACAAAACTAATAAAATAATATAAAAAGCGTAGGTACTTACCTACTAATAAAATAAAAAGCCTGCGATAAGAGTTTTGTATTGCTTACCAGCCCGAATATCTCTGAGAGAGATGATGAGAGTAAGTATTTACTAGCAGTGCCCGCGACTTCGTCCACGAGGAATAGTAACTTTGGAGGTATAGTGACGTTCAGGATTTATTTATTTATTTTTAAACTTCTGTCATCAAACATACAAACAAACTCTTCAGCTTTATAATATTAGTATAGATTAGTATAGATGTACGCCAAAACATTCACTTATATGTAAAGAATAGTGATTGGCACTAATTCTTTACATATATTTTATTCACGCGTCGCGTCTGTAGAAGTAGGTAATAATCTGTGTTTGTACGCCGCACGCGGCATCGTTTGATTTGCGGCCGCATCCTTTTAATAGAGCCGGCACGTGGCGAGGCGGCGCGGTAGAAAGCAAGGAAACGTAGGTACTATAAATAAAGGAATTATTTTAATTCCAGTCATTTCCAATTGAGCTGTGCTTCGAGTCTAACTTAATAATTGTTTTTACTAATTCTTGTTGTTTTCTAAAAACGTATCACGTGTACAATTTAATATGAGTGACGAAGATTCAAATTATTCTAGTCCGAGTAAAGAGAGTTTGAGTCACAGATCTAAAAGACCCAAAAGCAAATTTGAGGAGTTTTTCGAAATAATTCATGCATCCCAAACTGCCTCGTGTAAATTGTGCCAACATAAAAAGATTGAAATAAAAATGAAAAACAGAAACACTTCAGGCTTAAGGAAACATCTAATATCTTTCCACAAAAAGGAATCACAAATATTTCTTCCTGTTAAACCAACATTAAGTGGAGAAGGAGATATCACAAGCTTTTTAGTAACCGCTGGAAGAAGTGGACAGGTAAGAATATTTTTTTAACAACGGTCGAAGTTGTCGTTACGGGAATTTTAACTCCGCGTAGCTATTCATGCGATACTTTCAAAAACGCCATTAACTTACGTAAGTATTTTTGAGTTAGTGGTGTTTTCATCTAGGGGTGCGACATATTAAGTATGTAATTATCGTCTTAAATATTTTTTATAAACACCCATATTTTCATTTGTTTTCATAATCGGCCAGTAACAACTAAGTACTTTATTTTGGTAAATTACAGTACAGTGCAACCTTAATATAACAAATGTCAATTTAACGATTTTCTCGATTTAACAACAACAAACCTCCTCCTCCTAAACGCTCAAACCTAGTATGTTTTAAATAATAACAGAAGATTTATTGTTTTATTTCAGTCGGAAAACAGCAGTGACAACATCACGACAGCTACAGTTGATTGGGTGGTGAAAAAATATCTTCCCTTCTCATTTTTCGATGACGAAGCTACACAAGTATATTTTCGACGTATTTGCCCTAATATGGTGTTTCCTAAAAGGTCTACACTTAGAAGGAAAGTCAAAGAGAGATTTGAAGAGCTCCAATTGAATCTTAAGGAACAACTTCAACAATTATCATCTAAAATGTCGTTTACCATTGATGGGTGGACGTCAATTGCTGGTAGGAGTTACTACGGGGTTACTATGCATTATATAGACAACGAATGGAAGTATCGATCTGTAGTTCTTGATTTTATACCATCACGCGGTCGACATACTGGGACGATTGGAACGATTTTCCATGAATGTTTATTGGAATATGACATAATTGATAAAATACAAGGTATCACGGTCGACAACGCAACTGCAAATACCAAATTTATGTATGAACTGGGCAAACAGCTGCCGCCACACTTTGATTCAGACAATCAACATTTCCGGTGCTTTGCTCACATTTTAAACCTTGGTGTACAAGATTTATTAAAGACCTTAGCATTACACTGTGAGTCTGACACTAACGCGCAAGATCAGCAGTATGAAGACTATGCAGACGAAACTGAGGATGAGGAAGATAAAGAATATGCACCAAATATTGCTGATTCGCGTACATCTGTAACAAAGTTACGCAGTATTTCCAGTAAAATAAAAAGAAGTGAGATAGTGAAGAAGAAGTTTCAGTCTGCTTGTGAAGCAGCTGGCGTGCCATCAAATGTAAATGCCATTCTTAACTGTCCAACGAGATGGAATTCCACACATGATATGATTGGATTTGGTTTAAAAGTGAGAGCGGGCATTAACATATTGTGCAGTTCTGTCACCGAATTGAATGATTTTCAAATCACAGCTAGTGAATGGCAGGTACTCGAAAAATTACATAAATTCCTAATAAACTTTAAACTTTTAAGTACAAAACTTGGTGGAGACAAATATGTTACTTTACCGCTAGTCATTGTATCTTTCAATCTCTTGCTAGATAAAATTGAATCCATGGTAAAACAGTTAGATGAGAAACCTAATCGATCTGAAGTGGATGAAAGGCTCATTCTAGCTTTCCAAGCAGCTCGAGACAAAATGCTTAAACATTGTAAGAAGAGCAACTGGATTTATTGTACTTCTTTAATTTTAGACCCAAGGCATAAGGCTCAGACTTTTGACCTGACAATGTGGGGGAAGCAACTTAAAACAGAAAGTCTGCGCAAGTTCAATGAACTTTATGAAGAATATAAAAGTCTACACTCACTGAACAAATCTCTGGAATTACCAAAAAAAGAAAATAAAGTATGTGATGAAGATGAAGACGTAATAGACTTTGATAAACTCTATGAATGTCTCTCGACGTCATCTGGATCTTGTCTTCAAGGCTTAGTGATAGACGAGTTGGAGGAGTACCTGAGAAAACCAAGAACTGCCAGCTCGGAAGACATTTTAGATTGGTGGAGATAAATCGGAAATGATAAATCGTAAAACTCTTTTATTAAATTTCATATAAGTTGAGGGTTCAATCTCTTTCTAGACAGATATTGTTCTTTAAAATACAGTCAAATTATTGTAATTAATTTGTTTTTTTTACATGTTTTAGCAAATGTAAGCTTATAAATCATAAAACAGTTACTTCCATGGAAAACGACATATAGGTCAGTTGATTTTTCGAATTTCTTATCAAATCTTCAGTTATTTATTAATCTGCTTGATCTTTACTATGGCTGTGTTAATTCAAGCTCACAATGTTCCAATTCTAATACGTTTTTCTAAGATTTAAAATCTTTAATAAATAGTAATAGACTGATAGGTAATTGCAAGACTTGCAAGACTCTTGCTGCAAGACCAAGACCAAGACCAAGACTGGGAGCGCAATACCAAGACCAAGACCAGGTGTATTGGCGCAAGACCAAGACCAAGACTGGCTAAGTCTCGTCTTGTTCTTGCATTTGGGCAACACTAAGGCTGACGCATGTACACTATGTCGCACCCTTTGATAGCTAGCAAACTCCGACTTATCCGAATGCAGAATGCTCTGCTAAGCCGAATACGGGTAATCATCAGCCACTACATGAAACAACTTGGAGCAATTTATGTGATTTCAGACATTTCCAAAAAAACTGCCAGAGTTTCTCTGTGGCCCAGTGGATGCGTCTGCTGATCTAGAGGTCCTGGGTTCGATTACCGCGTCGGGCAAAAGTGGTACCTACTGAGTTTTTCTGCATTTTAGTAGCAGCACGAACGAAAAAATTTTTAGGATTCACGATTATTTAAAATTCAAAAAATTTTTAGGTCCCACGTACCACGGGCTCGCCCCGTGGTACGTGGGACCTAAAAATTTGTTACCATTGTTACCCTTACCATTGCGATTCACATTACAGTTTAGCCAATTTAATTTCGTAAGTGAACGATTTATATTTTGGTATCCGGAAAGAATATACCTACAACCCCTGTGGTAACAAATTTTGAATACAACATGTCACTTTCCCATTTTATTGCGTAGGTGTCGTAAAAGGCGACATTTTCGACGTCTTTGATGGTTCTATACCTAACTCGGTAATATTTGCGAAATAATTAGTTTTCTGCGATGCTAATTCACAATAATTATCACAATTCACACGACGGCCTTACTTAATGACTACCTTTGATATGCTTTATAATAATAATTTATTTATCCTCAAAAAATACAAAAGGGTACACTACAGGTAGCCTTAAATTAGATTAATTGGTATAACTAGCCTAAAGTCTTACATTTAGTTTTACATAATATCATACATGGCTGAATAAACAATAGTGTACAAAAGGTTAAAAATAACTATTTGCACCTTTGGAAAAAAACTAAGATTGCGTTATAATGCCTCGGCTAACTGCTCGAACTAGGTTATACCTGTGTTTCGAGCTGACGCTTGATTATTACATAACGATACAAATGACAATAATATTTAATTGTATGCTATATTATAACGTAGTCTGTAAGTCATTAAATTAAGATTTATTTATAGACTCATTTATTTAAAATTAATAATACGAAATACAATTTAAAAATTCAGGTCAGTTAGTAATGTAACTTATCAGTGCGAAACCACACGTAAAAATATAAAACAAACACGTAAAAATAAAAATCTTATTAATATTCTGACAATATTATTAAAGTTTATTTTAAAATTACTAGTAATTTTTCTGTGTCGTCGTAATTAAGCTTTTTTAAATATTCTAATAGTGTTGTATTGCACATTTTATAATTATGACTATAAATATTGAGTAATTTATTGAACTTATTATATAAGAACGGGGCTAGAAAAGTGTAACATCTATTTACAAAGACATGATTCGTATGAGGTGTTGTACAAACTAGGTCCTTTCTTCTTCTTTCAAAAGGAATAGGAGAATAAGGGATTTCGGTGTGCTGTTTTAGTATATTGTTGAGTATAAATAGTTGGCGTACTGTTAGCACGTTGTGATCGTGTAATTTCGGGATTGCTGGAATAAAAGTCTGGACTGGTTCGTGGTTAACAGAAAAGTATATTCACAAAGGCGTACAGAGGTCGAACACGAATGAATGAGTGAACATATGACGAAGTGCGAAAATTGCTTTGTAAACTTGACACAACGAAAGGAGCTGGTCCCGATCATATATCAGCCAAATTTTTAATGAAGTCTGCTTCCTCTATAGCTAGACCTATTTCTATTTTATTTAAAAAATCATTGTCCTTGGGCACCGTTCCTAAAATCTGGAAGTCAACCTTTATCGCCCCAGTTCATAAAAAGGAACCAAAAACGGAAATTTCCAACTACCGCCCTATATCTAAACTTTGCTTAATTGCTAAGATATTTGAAAGAATTATCTATGACCAGGTTTATTTCGCTCTTAGTAAATCATTCAGCCCCTTTCAACATGGTTTTTTGAGAGGCCGATCCACTGTCTCGAACCTGATCCTACTTAATGATTATATTACAGATGCTATGGACAACGGTAGTCAGGTTGACGTTATTTATACTGATTACAGTAGGGCATTTGATCGTATCAGTCACAGCCTATTAACTTCGAAGCTTAGCAATGTAGGGGTGCATGGAGACTTGCTCAGATGGTTCTCTTCTTATATTGAGAACCGATCGCAAGCTACAGTGCTTAGTAATTACATATCTTGTTGGGTTATACAATATGTCGCACCCTTTGATAGCTAGCAAACTCCGACTTATCCGAATGCAGAATGCTCTGCTAAGCCGAATACGGGTAATCATCAGCCACTACATGAAACAACTTGGAGCAATTTATGTGATTTCAGACATTTCCAAAAAAACTGCCAGACTTTCTCTGTGGCCCAGTGGATGCGTCTGCTGATCTAGAGGTCCTGGGTTCGATTACCGCGTCGGGCAAAAGTGGTACCTACTGAGTTTTTCTGCATTTTAGTAGCAGCACGAACGAAACAATTTTTAGGATTCACGATTATTTAAAATTCAAAAATTTTTTAGGTCCCACGTACCACGGGCTCGCCCCGTGGTACGTGGGACCTAAAAATTTTAAGTGAAATGTGAGTATGGGTGGAAGCACTTCTGCATACCCCCTCGGGAAGTATGTAGGCGTGAGTCTATAAGCTTTATTCTTAATTATATACTTCTAGATAACACACAAGTTAGTAAATATTAAATACACCTACATATATCTAAGTGGAGGCGGAGAAAGGAAGATGGAAGGAATGAAGGAATAGCTAAAATTGGACAACCGGTATTTCTATATCTGAATATTGAATGAAATGAGAAATACTGTGCTACGTTCCGTAGATACATATTCGATAAAAATCTTCCCCATACCATCCAGAAATGTTATACTGAATGAAACCAGTAACCCGTCATTTAATGTATAAATTTAATTTCCCTTTATTGTCCTGTATTGCCACAAACATTAATTTACAAGTTTACAAAATTAATGTGGCCGCGGCTTAATGGTACAATTTAGTCCAATAATTATGTACATCGTCCATTGCGTCCTCACTAAGTGGACACGAGAGGCAATTGGATGCAGATACAGCAACGTAACTGTAAATTACGATATGCATCTGTCAAAAGCACTAGAGTGCCTGTGATAGTTGTGTATGCTCATTCAAATTGGTTTATTAACGATTAGAGGCGGTTTAATTACTAATTTGATTGCTATTATATTTGAGAGCACTATGTAGGCAACGATCGGGAGACCAAGATACATCTTTATTGTGTAAATACAGTTCGTACAAATTAGGTATAACTTAAATGTAGGTATAGGTACAAATAGTAAATGCACAAGGGCGGCCTTATCACAAAGTGCGATCTCTTCGAGGTAACCTTAGAGTCTGAAGAAGACAGAAAAAGACAGGTTTGATGGTGTAGTGATCAGATATATATGGACGTTAATAGTTGTTTTAATAGAATATACATACACAAGTAGGTATGCATTACCGATACATAGAAATAATACATATTATACATACAAATATACAATGCAATAGACTGCTACTCAAAGCTTCAGACCTCTGACTTTCCGAGGCTATGTGCGTATTAAGTTGTCAATCATCGCTTACTAAACCGTTGAGGACAACATCGTAATGAAACTTGGATGTCTGAGAGTTCTCCAGGTAATTTCGAAACGTCAGTGGTGCAAGACGTGGGTTTGATCTTCTTCATTGTTAAATATAATGACCACCATAAAATGCTTTGTATCAAAGCATTTTATGGTGGTCATCCATCCTTAGTTCTTTAACCAAAAATATATAATTAACACCAGAAAAATAAAGTCTAAAATTACAATAGTACTAGCTATTTTAGTCACGACTGCACTTCAAATTGTATTCGAACACCAAATGTAGTAAATGATCACCAAATAAATAGGTTATGTTAGGTTCTCTTGTGACCCTTAATTTTATTAAAAAATAGGAGCCTAGCGAAGCAGGGCTCCGTCAACTTAGTTTATTAGATAAAGTACTTAGGTGGTGTAACCAAATTCAATTTATGTGTTGGTATTTCATACGACTATCAAAAATACTTTGGTTATAAATTTTACTTTAAAATGCGGGTTTCATTTTGATGATCATTTACTATTTTTGTCAGTTATATGTTACTATATCTGGTGGTAAGTTAAACATAATCCATTTGTTAGTCTCCTCCCTTGGCTATCGCTGCATATATCCTTTGGCTATCGCTACATATGTATATATAATCTCTACATTTCTATATCATAATAAGTAGAAAATAAGTTTATATAGAATACAATATTGAAAAGTAGGTGTAGACCTACTTTTCAATATTGTATTATGTAGAAGATAAGCCGTTATACACCGTGATTCGCAGTCTATTTGCTTGGAAAATAGATTAGTTAAACAAACAATTTTTCACTCTACACACAATAATGCAATATCCGAGTGTAATAGGTACAATGAAGCTCGATCAATCTTACTCACGCACACACATACAATATTTTTTACATTATTTTTGTCCAAAACTTATCTATTTAGAGGCTTGCATCATAGTATAAAAAGAATAGTAGGATAGCTTCATACAAATCGGCCGCCGCGCCGCCGCGCTGGTTTGAATGTACGCGTGAGTCGCCGGCGCCGTGTACGCACGCACACACTCTCATAGACGAGCGCGGCGTCAGTACGGGATGCGCCGCGCGTCTGATCGCGCGCATTCATGTAGGTACTACACTGCTCGCCCCCTCGAATTGTTTATGTACATTCAGTTATGTAATAAATGTTATTAATATTATACAATATGTTAAGCGACAGTAAATTAAACTTGTTACATTTTTCTCGCTATAAAGGGCATTTAGATAGTTATATATTGCTTAGGTAGTCAGTAGGTATTTGACAAAAATATATGCAAGCTTAAATTCTGTAGTATTCAACGCAATCACTTAATAAAACGGCGAAAAAGCGCGCGCGCCGACAAAGCCGGCGCCGCGGTGTAAACAAGTGACAACCCGTGCGTCATCGCAAGAGTAGGCAATTAACTCGCCGAGCGGCCTTAGCTAACCTACTATTCTTTTTTTACTATGCTTGCATGAGACATGAATAACACCTGTGGATTTATTATTCAGTAGAACAACACCAAATGAATTTATACCCTATGTTTTGTGTAACAAAATTGATTTTACAAAGGGACGGTTTTCAGGTTCAGTATTTTTGGTTGAGTAAAATAATCCATCTTTATCAGCCGTTGACAAGTTTATGTTTTGTGACAAAATACATAGATTTTTGCGTCATTGAAATCTATTGTTATTAGGTTAATGTCTTGTCCCGGTAGACTTGCATTTTTTGTTGTCTATTTATCTATTAAAATGTTTTCTATTCATACTGGGCTGCTTTTTTGTACTGGCGACAGACATAGTAATTAGGTAGACCAGATATGACCGAAAAACTGCACGTTTGGTATAGTGGTTTAAGCGATTTCCACTTCTTTTGACTGCGAGTTTGATCCTCCCACGAAACGGTTGGCGTAGTGGTTTAAGCGGCCGCCTCGCCGCTTGACACTGCGCCGAGTGTTGTGGGTTCGATCCCCATACGAGACAACACTTTGTGTGATCCATAAATTGTTATTTCGAGTCTGGGTGTTCATTGTGACTGTTGATTGTACATGTTTGTAAAGTCTCCCGCGACACAGGATTTATTCCTATTGCGGGAGTTGTCTTATTTTGTGTGATCCATTACCGAATTGTTCTTAGAGTTAGCATGCTCTTTGTGTCCATTGCTTGATTGTTTGTATAGTACTTCGAAAAGTAAAAAGCATAAATATCTACCAGTTCAAGCTCACAATTACATTAGACTGACTGACTTGTACACGTTTCTCTTTGAGGATCCATGCATTTACGACTGTCTCTCAGTCTCAGAAGCTTAATTTTTATGACTCCTTTAAAGGCTTTACCCGATCCCTAATTTGGCCCCACTTTTATAACAAGTTATCACGTTCGTCCCTAATGCATGCATCGAAAGTATCGACCACTGTGACCCATATCGACGACAATAGGCGAGCATTTCTTGTTTGTCATGGTTGACAATCTATATAATGACAAGCCTTCAGGGGTCTTCAATGGTGGGTCCCGGCATTGTGTGCAAAATGCCTATATTAGAAGCCCCGGTACGAAATATTACTTGCCGGCCGCATTGAAGGAAATATTGGGTGCGATCTTTTTACAAATTGGTCAAGTTTTTAGACGAGGATGACTTCTAACACTTACGAACTAAAGTTTTATTTTTTATTCAGCTGCTATTTTTACACATAATTATCATACATATTCTTCATCAGCCCTATTTACTGTCCTTCTGCTGGGCACGGGCCTCTTCTCACTATCAGAAGGGTAAGGCCATAGTCTATCATGCTGGCCAAGTGCGGGTTGGCAGACTTCACATGTCTTTCGAGAAGATTATTGAGAACTCTCAGACATGCAGATTTCCTCACGATGTTTTCCTTCACCGATATGCAAGCCATAATTAAGAATGTAATACGTACTTAACTTCGAAAAGTCATAGGTGCGTGGCGTGGCTTCGAAACCGAGACCCTCTGCGTAGCAGTCTGCCGGTCTCTCCACTCGACTATCGCTGCTTTATATTCTTAAATAAGTATTTTTAGTATGGTGCAAGCCTACCATATAATTGAACCATAACCTCGTCACAGTTATTGGCATTATGATATTATTGCCACAATTTCTGCAATGTCCCAGACCAAAGGTTCTACATGATAATGATAACAATCACCGCCAAGAGATTTGCACTATTACCACAATACTAAGAATCGGAATCAGAAGTAAAATAATACGTGCATAGTTACATACACACAACATACATACATACATTGACTCACGCCTGTTTCTCGGAGGGGTAGGCAGAGACTACGGAACGCCATTTGCAACGATCCTGACATATCTCTATTGCTTCATTCACTCCCATCAAATTTCTCATGCATGCTCTTCAGTTAAGGGTACTTCTAACCTGTCCTTTTTTAGGATGTCTTTTTCATTTTGGTCATAGAACGTCCGTCTAGGTCTTTCTCTTCCTCCTGTCCCATTCACACTTGACTTATATAACTTCTTGGTCAGTCTTTCGTCATCCACACAACAAAGTACCTACAATAAATAAATAGTATAAATAAGCTTAATTGAAAAAAGATTACTTCCTCACTAGGAATAGACCGTGAATTGCTTTACAAAAATTCATAGATCAAATATCAAATAACTTGCTAAGCGCTATATTTAACTATAGTACGTTATTGTACAAATAATTTGTTAAGTACTAAGTACTTACTATACTTTTAAGTGAGTAGCACTAAATTATAATGTATTGTTTAGTAATTACTTAAGCATTTATTTGTTTTCTGTTTTCCAGCTCTCTTACTATTTTATCAGCATCGTATTTAAACGTTCAAAATTTGCACATTTCTATTAATTTATATTCTAGGGGAATGACCGACATTCAGAGTATTTTTATTTGCAGAAGAGAGCGCTCTATCTGAGGGCCAATTTTCGTAATTAACACATTCGCGCGCGGTGCTCACTTTTTCGAAACTTGTGATGGAGCACTGTTTTCCCCCATACATTATTTTTGACGTTTATAGACGTTCATTGGTACCTCTATTTATTTGAGTAATTAACTATGATTAGAACGACATTATACGTCGACGTATGGTGACGTTCCGCAACATATAATCATTTTTAATTTTTTTATTAAACACAACGTCTCGATACGTCGACGTGCAGTTACGTTCTGTAACATTATATATATCCTAATCTATTCTACTACACGCAACGTCTTACTACGTCGACGTATGGATACGTTGTGCCATATTTAATCTTTCGATACCTGTTATATTACTCGCTACGTATCATTACGTTGACGTATTAATACGTCGGGCTGCATTTTATCTTTCGTGAAGCGCCACTCTTGTCTATGATGCCGGAGAATTTTGTGGCCCCTAAAGATGGTCCATGTGGAAAGGCGCCGACCTCGCCTCCAAATCAAGACCTTGAGGACCCAAAAGGCAACTCACATGGCGAGGTGCCGCCCTCACCTCAGAATTCAGACCCCGAGGACCCTGAAGGTTACCCATAACGCGTGGTCCCTCCCGCACCCCAGAGTCCCGACCCTGAGGACATACAAAACAACCCACATCGCGAGATGCTGCCCTCGCCTCGGAATCCCGACCCTGTGAACCTTGAAGGCAACCCACATCACGAGGTGCCGCCCTTGCTTCAGAATCCAGACCCCGAGGACCCTGAAGGTGACTCACTTTGCATAGTGCCACCCTCACCTCAGAATCCAGACCCTGAAGATACCGAAGGCAATTCACACTGCGGGGCACCATCTTCGCCTCAAAATATAGACCCTGAGAACTCTGACGGTAATCCACATCTCATGAGACCGCCCTCACTCCAGATTCCAAACCCTAAGGACCCAGAAGGCAACTCACACGGAATGCCGTTCTCGCCACAGATTCCAGTCTTCGAAGACCTTGAAAGGCAGCCCGCGCCACGGATACTACTACCTGCGAGCCCCGAAGGCAACCTTCATCGTGGGGTGCCACCCTCACCTCAGATAGTAGTCTCTGCGAGCCCCGAAAGCAGCCCACGTCCCGAGGGGCTGCCTCAGATATCAGATCCTGCGAGCCCTGAAGGTGATCCATTCGTAGAAGCCTCGCCCCAACAGGAACCAGCACGGGAAGAAACAATAGCTGAAATCCCGTTTTTTTAATTTGATGCAGGAATTCAGTTTGAAATTGATTACTATTATTTTTTATTACTTTTCTTTCTTCTCGCTCGTCTCGTTGTCCATCTAATACAATGGAATTTCTATAATTAGAACTAAAATAAAACTATTCTTGTTGCTCAAATATGAAAATAATTATTGTATTCTTTATCATACACACTCTATTATTTAAATTCAGTATAAAATACGTGATAACTTCCGATTAAAAAATTTTGTAACTCTGGAGCTTACTTCACTGTTCATGTGCGTCGCGTAACGGTGCACAGCCCGACTTACAGTATGGCGGCGCATATTCCAGTTGACGACTATGTACGTTCTGCTTTTGTGAGTAGGTGTCTTTGTATGTGTGAGAAGCACCCACAAAACGCTTAAAATGTCGATGCTGTGTGACACTACAAAATCAAGATTTTGATATGTTGTGGCACTGTGACGTCACTATACGAGCATTATATGAGAAACGGACGTTTCCTTACGTACTGACTGATAGAGAAATATAAAATTTGACGTATCGATACGTTGTGCGACATCGTATCTCGATTTTTTTACGTATCCATACGTTCTGCACGCGAAAGTGTTAAACATGATTACGAGAATTGGCTCTCAGATAGAGCGCTCGTTCAAAATACAGTTTCGATCTAATGTCAGTATCATACCCACTTATGTCACAAATGGTATTCTTCTAATAATGATATCGTGACTAGATCGTAAATTGAACAAAGTGTTAAACTATGCGTCAACCTCTAACTATACTAGGTGTTTTCAAAAGAGCTTTTAGTTTTTTAATTAATTTAGAATGGGGTGAAAACTAGGATATGCCCTCCCCTAACCCCCAAAAAATTGTGTCGGTCCATGCGCTAAACAGCCTGTATAAGTCAAATTAGGCGATAATGACATTCAGTTAACCGAATACTAATTGTGAGTCTATTCATAATATAATGGTATTTAGCTCAAAATAAAACCAAAGTTCAACAAAACACTAGTATAAAAGGAAAGCAAGAAAACTAACTTTAAAGCAGAATATAACGTTTCTAAAATGCATTGTAAACGTAGGTACAATATCGCGTGGAAAAAATCCATGTTTTCGATTCTATTTCGAAAGGCCGGCGAATTGCTTCGACTACTGGTCGGCGATTTCTTCGTATTACAGGTTTTAATGTGGGTTTATATGGTAAAAGAATTATTTGGATGAAAGGCGTAAACAGCTCATAGTAACAGTAGCCGCTGTGGGCTGGGCACTTTGTAAGAAGTAATGATGGCCATTGGAGCAGACAGGTTATGGAGTGGCGGCTACGCACCTGACCACGCACAGTTACGCGTGTACATTTTATTTTAAACCTTTTCCGTCCGATCCTTTGGGAATTTTTGGCAATGCCTTCTTAATGCACTCCTACATGCCAAAGTTCAGTTTCTTGGGCCCAATAGACTGTGCGTTGTCAGTCAATCAATAACGAAGGAATTTTATATACAGGTTGTCACGAAACCCATCACCAAGCCGAAGTTTACTCGTTTTGGGTATCGTACCAACTCATACTAAGCAAAAATAATTCCTGGAAAACGATTTTTTTAAGTGGGCTCATATTTTAAACTGCAATCATAATACGCGCTTGCAATGCTCGAAATACCTACTTATCCATTAGTGCATAGGTCATCTATAGAAAAAATTGGAGGGGTAAATGCATCGATTTTGTACCTAATTAGAAAAATTGTATGGTGAATATGCGCGTCAATATTTCCTGAACTAGTAATTTCCCAGGTATGGTGCCGAAGTAAGAAATGTTCGTAATGATTGGTACAATATGGGATTTCAGTTTTCATTAACGGTCTTTTTACACCCCATATACAGATTATAATAACAGATACAGCAGACGTTGTATTGTCAGTCCTACAAATCAGATTTGGTGACACACCGACGGCACTTCTCATTTAAAGGTGAGACCAATTTCCGAATTGAGTCGACAGAAACATCTACTACTAAATCCGTTACATCTTTTGAATGGAATGTCCGATTTTAATCATTTATTAAGCATTTGCGGGTATTGAAACGGTATATAACAAAATATTTTAATGGTGTAAGATTTTTTTTATAGACTCACGCCTGTATCCCCGAAGAGGTAGGCAGAGGTGTAACATTACACCCACATTTCGCCGTGAATTTTTAGGTCCCACGTAATAGGGAGCGCGCCTATTGCCGTTACCGGGCACATCACCAGACTCCGTGCTGCCACTGAGAATTCGTAAAAACCCAGTAACACTTTTGCCCGACCCGGGAATCGAACCCGGGGCCTCCGATCAGCAGTCGCATACGCTATCCACTGGACCACGGAGGCAGTCACATTTAATACAAAGGTATTAATAATATGGTTCGATTATTGTCGGCACTTTTCTTCACGTCTTTCAAAAAGAATTTAATATGCACGCTATTCTGAAAAGTCAGTGGTGCACACTGTGGGTTTGAAAGTCCAAAGATCCATCATATTGTGTGAGTTCGAGTTTCAAGTCTGGTTTTGTGTCCGATACCTGAATATAAAATTTTTAAGGATCCGCGATGCTGGATTTATTCCTAGTTCGGGCTCTCTAGTCGTAAGATGAAAAAATATACCTATTAAAATGATTGATTTCGCCGTAGTCGCCATGTAAGCCTTCCTTACAACCTTGGATTGCACAGACGCTGTTTACACAGATCTGTCCTTGGACACCATTTCTGCAAGGAAATAACAAATTGTTCCAAGTTATTAAAAATGTTTCGAATATTTTGTTTTATTTTATTTTCTTTATTGAACAGGTGCAGCTTAGTAATTAATATTGTATTTAAGTAACATATTATATGAAATGGTTATACACGCTGATTTTTAATTGGTTTTGGAGCGAAAGCCATCTTATTACTTATCGTTAACAGAACCTAACCAGCTAATAATATTTGAAATATAAGCTAAAAAAATATTGAGAAAATAAATAATTTAATAGTTCGAGAGCACGAAGTATCACCATTGCCGCGCGCTAACGAAATCCGTTCGATCGTGTCATATACACACATAGTGTACTATGCATTGGTCATTCAACTGCGGCGTCTGCGATCCCCCCCCCCCAATCCTGCGCGCGCGCCTCGCTTGCATGAGAGGCACCGTCTGCATTTCAACACGGGGCCAGCCAATAGCGGTGGCTTGACGCGGGCGGAATGCGTCACTCGTGTCCAATCACGTTCGACTGTGTTCGGGTTCATTTGGCATGGGCCGGCAGTCCGTAGCCTTGAACTTCAGTCTTAAGAAATTAGGTCAGCGAGATAGTTGTATGTCACGTTTTATCCCATCACTTTGTGTCCGTGTTACGTAATAAATCGAGTATAATGGTTCCTATGTACCTAATTATTACGTGTTTGGAGAGAACACGGAAGAAGCTACGTGTTCGAAGTGAAGTTAAAATACATAGGTGATAAGATAAGGTGAACACAAGTGAAACTAAAAGACAATGTGTGAAAAGTGTCAATTGATTGTTATGTAGGCAGCAGACAGCAAAGGTAAATGATTTTTGAATACCTACTGGGGTTACATTCTTTTAAATACGTTAGAAATACGCAAGTACTAAACTTTTCCATTGTTAAAATCTTTGTCTAGTTATTCAAAAGATAATGTAGGTACCTATGACAAACAACGTAACTAATAATTCTTAGTTTATCGTGTTTCTTCTAAAAGTTCATTATGATTTCGTGAACCCACAGCTTATTTCAAAGATTATTGATTCGTAAGTCCGAGTAATGTACGAAGGAATTATTGAATAACGTATGTAACTAAATAGGTAGCTATACCAGCTACCTATTTAGTTACATACGTTTATTGTTCTTATTATTTATTACTGCACTTCATAGTTGGCGTAGTGCTTTAAGCGATGTTTGACACAAAACTTTGTGTGATTCATAAATTCTTGTTTCGACTCTGTGTCCGTTAGTGGTAGGTTTGTAATGTCCCTCATAACACAGGATTTAACACTAGGGTGCGGGAGTGGTTCTTAAAAAGAGAACAAAAGAAGAAAAAACATGTGTTTAAAATTGTTGGCATCGTAATTACCTAAATCGTGTTTTCTAAGTAAATTACGTACCACTCGGTCCGCACTAACTACCTACAACCGCTGTAGTTAACAGCTGACGGTGCGGCCGGCGCGCGCGGCGAGGTCACGACCGCGCGGCGCTCGAACATACCTAACCCGAGAGAATCGTGCGTTCCTACGTATTTCCAGCAGTTACTGACTTTTATAACTTTTTTGTTTTAGGTGCTAGATGAATTTTGATTTTGAATATGAATAGAGGATTTTATTTCTGACATGTGGTTTCTTTTTCCTAAACCAATAAAAAATCAGCGTGTATATTATTTTGAAGTTTTCAGTTAAGTAATTTACTATTACTGAGTTAAACTATATCAATTATTTTCTACTATATACGGGTTGCTTCAAAATTTTCGTCCATAGTCAATAGCGAAATGCAATTGTTCTTTAGTAATTAGATAACACGCTCAATAACTTAACTACACGATAACAGCCCATCTTTGCCCCGAGGTTAAAATGGTTATGACCTGTGTTCATCTGCTCTGTGCTAAAGTTGCAATTATTCATAGTGATCCGCATAATAACTACGAGGAACTGTTTTATAACTTACAAATAACATCAGTGAAGTGTGTTTTACTACAAATAAACAAAACAAAATGCATTTTTAGAACAATAACAAGTGCAAAAGTTAAAAGTTTTAAAAGTCAATCGATCAGCTGGTGGGTAAGTGACAAATCACTTCCGCGCCCAGTATACGGCCTTCGCGCGGTTACGCAGTGCGCAGAAGCGGCAATATTGCTTGCGCTACAGCGTAGCGACGCTTGCGACGGCTCGCGCCAAAGATCAACGTCACAGATATGACAACAGTTTGTGCCTGCATTGTATTGCCTCTATGAGGACTACGATATTATTACAAGGCAATATAATTTTATTGAATTGCTGTATTGTTTTATAAACCTTACCTTATTGAATATTAATTGTTGTTATGGCCGAAGAAGCTGTAGAATGGGGTTGCTGCAATAATGAGACCCAAGAGAACTTGAACGAAAAATCTATAAGGTGTCCAACATGTGATAAATACTACGGCCACCTGGAAATGTCCATTATGTCTGAGTAGCACTCCAAAGATGTGCAAGAGTGACTCCACTCCCATCCGTAACGTAACTGTCAGTAGAGGATCCAAAAGGCAACCAATAACTCTACACTCGTCGCCTTCAACTTTAAACGCGAAAAGCGAGCTTCGGTCAATAATAAAGGAAATAATTAAGGAGGAATTTAGCGAGATGTTGTCAAAGTTCAATAATACCATTGTCAGCACAATCAATCGTGAGTTGGAACCAGTTAAGAAGGAAATGCAAGAAATTCTAGACTCAATGTCATTTATTAATAAAAAATTCGAAGACATTAAGAAAGAACAAGAGTCCTCTAAAGAAACCACGAAAAAACTGGAACTGGAAAATAAAGAACTTATGACTACAGTTGCAGACTTAACTGATAGACTAAACCACCTGGAACAGCAATCTCGGTCAAATAATCTTGAGCTACAATGTGTGCCCGAAAACAAAAATGAGAACGTGTACAGTATCGTTGCTCAATTGGCCCGTGTGGTGGACTGCAAGATGAGCGAGAAAGATGTACTGCACTGCACTCGTATTGCCAAGAACAATCCGTCAAGCGCTCGGCCACGCTCCATTGTTGTCCAGTTAGCTTCACCTAGAATGCGAGATCAACTTCTGGCAGCAACTATTAAGTACAATCAAACGAATGCGAAAGACAAGCTAAACTGTTCCCATCTTGGATATGCTGGACCAAAATCCCCTGTATACGTATCTGAACACCTATCCTCAGCTAATAGAGCCCTTCATGCTGCTACAAGAATAAAAGCGAAAGAGAAAAACTATAAATTCGTATGGGTCCGAAATGGCAGAATATTTACAAGGAAATCAGACGGCACAGAGTTTATACACATTAAGAACAAAAATAGCTTATGTAAAATTGTATAATAGGTATGATTTTCGTTTTATTTTAATTATTATAATTTAATAAGATATTTTGTTGCATGTTTAAGATCAAAATATTGAAAAATTCAATGATATATCAATTTATTATCAAAACTGTAGAGGCTTGCAAACAAAAACGAATACTTTTTACTGTAACTTATGTTGCGCGAATTACGACATTATAATTTTAACAGAGACATGGCTGAATAGTAATATATTGAGCAGTGAGCTATTTGATGATCGATACGAGGTGTACAGACGGGATAGAGAGACCACAGGTTTTCAATGCAATAAGGATGGGGGAGGAGTACTGATTGCGGTTAGCAAAAAAATTACCTCAAGACACATTGTATTCTGGCCAAGTAATTGTGAAGACCTCTGGATTACTATTGAAGTACATACATCTCACAAATCATGTCAGATGGCTCTTTGCGCAGTGTATCTTCCCCCACCTGTATGCCTATCAACGCTGGATCATTATATCGAGCATTGCAACAGAGTGATAGACTCAACACATATCCCGATCTACCAAGTCGGTGACTTTAACTTGGGTAAAATCGATTGGAATTTAAATGCAGTGAATGAACCCTTGCCAAAAACATGTCAAAACTTTTTAGATTTCGTTAATGTAAGCCACCTGTCGCAGTGTAATTATGTAAAAAATTGTTCTGGACGTATCTTGGATCTGGTGTTGTCTCCTGAGTCGTCGTGTTCAGTGATTGAATCTAGCTCATCTCTCACCGTTGTTGACAAACTGCACCCTCCCCTCGAAATAACCTTATCCTTGGTCGGAGACCGTGCCCTGCCATATAGCCCTAAATGTTTGCCGAACTTCTTTAAAGCAAACTACGTAGAAATCAACAACTACTTAAGCGCACTAGACTAGAATGCACTATTTGAAAATGCAAATGATGTGGATGACATGCTAACAATTTTTTATAAACATTTAAATATTGTTATTAAACACTTTGTACCTATTCGAAAACCAAAAAATAGTCGGTATCCGGTATGGTTCGATAAAACGATAATTAAATCCCTTAAAGAAAAAAATAGACTCAGACTGCGCTATAAAAAATATCATAACCCCATGGACAAAATAGAACTAAAATTGATTTCTAAGCGATGCGAAGCACTAGCCAAGAACTCATACCACAACTACATGAATAATGTTGAAAAAGACATCATATATAATCTAAATTTTTTTTGGAGTTACATAAAAGCCAAACGCGGTGGTTCTAGTACGTATCCTATGGTTATGTCTGACGGACAGGTGGTAGCATCTAGTGGTCCTGAAATCTGTGATCTTTTCGCAAATCATTTCTCGGCAGTGTACACGCCCGCAGCAATGAGCAAGATTATGGCAGATCAGCGTTCATTCAAGATTTGCATAGTAACAGCCTGTGTCTGAATAGTCCAACAATCAATCGCGCCGACATTTATAAGAAACTGAAATCAATTAATAACAAAAAAGGTCCCGGGCCCGATGGTATTCCACCGATTTTCATTTCTAGCTGTGCTTCATCCTTGATATCACCTCTATTAATTATTTTTAATACATCGCTGGCTACTGGTGTATTTCCTTCGGAATGGAAAAAGGCTAAGGTTGTCCCAGTATATAAATCAGATAAAAAAGATGTTGTATGCAACTATAGGCCAATTTCAATACTGTCGTCTTTTGCAAAAATTTTCGAATCCATCATCTGCCCATATCTCCAACAACATTTTCGAATAAATTTAAGCGATTGCCAACACGGTTTTGTAGCGTCAAGATCTACAGCTACGAACTTGGTATCATTCACAGAGTCACTGATACAGTCTGTTGATGCGGGTAAACAGTTTGATGTCATGTATACAGACTTTAGTAAGGCCTTTGACAAAATGTCTCATTCAATTCTTATAAACAAGCTGGCAGCTTATGGTGTGACTGGACCCTTGCTAAAATGGTTCAAGACATACCTAAAAGAACGCGAGTTTTACGTTGTCGTCAACGGTTTTCGATCTGTATCCCACAAAATTACTTCAGGTGCCCCACAGGGTTCGCATTTAGCTCCAATCCTATTTAATGTATTTATCAATGATCTTCCTCAATGTTTCCAATTTTCGGAACCTTATTTATATGCCGATGATCTAAAGTTCGCAAGAGAAATTGAATCACCTACCGATTGTGAACTTTTACAAGACGACCTTAATAAACTTGTACAGTGGTGTAACTTTAACAGAATGCAACTCAACACCAAAAAATGCTATCACGTCAAATATACTAGGAAAATCAATTACATTAACGCCGAGTATCTCATAAACCAGGACAAAATACAGGAAGTGGAAATAATTAAAGACCTAGGGGTACTTTTCGACAAAAAAGTAACATTTCTTCCCCACATTGAAAGTGTTATCAAAAAAGCGTCGAGAATGCTGGGATTCGTAATTCGCAACACAAAAGGGTTCCGCAAAAGTAGCACGATAAAAATTTTATACTATAGTCTAGTACGGAGTATTTTAGAGTACTGCAGTGTAGTGTGGAGACCCCACTACGCCACTCATGCGTTGCGATTGGAACGAGTGCAGAAACGCTTTATGTGGCACCTAGCATTTTGTGAAGGTAAATCCAAATGCCTTCCTTCATATAGAACTCGTCTGCACCACTACAAAATTGATAGGCTATCTACACGTTATAATATCACAGACATAGTATTTTTATACAAATTATTAAAAAATAAGCTGAATTGCTCGAAGTTACTAGGTCTTATTAGATTTCGTGCTCCCTCTAGATACCCAAGGAATAAAATAACGCCACTATGTCCACCATTACGAAAGACCGTGCTTGGTTCAAACTCGCCAATTCCAAGGCTGTGTAAAATACTTAACAGCTGTAGCGACTTAGTAGACATACACCAGGACAGTTTATCTAAAATTACTAACATTATTAAACTCTTTGCAACAAAGGTAAATAATGAATAATTCAATTTTTTTATTGAAATGTTGTGAAACAAAATTGTATTGTTTATTACTATTTAATCTTTATTCTATTTCGTATCAATTTCATCTTTATTCTATTTCGTATTAATTTCCTATAATTGTGATTGTTATTGATTGATAATTATATTATTATTGGCATTGTTGTCTGTGACGAATTTTTCTTTTTATTTTTTTTGTAATATTTTTTATAAATCTAATAAAACATGACATATTTTTATCGGATTAGTATTTGCAGTATAATTAGCCAATGTCTTGGGTTACAAAACAAAAAAGAATAACCGTAAATTTGTGCAAGTGGTGTTAGCCAGTAAGTAATTGTTACACGTGTGAATGTGTCATTCTATCCAATTATGTGAAATGTACAGTGTAAACAATTGTTGGCTGACCTGATTAAATAAATAAATAAATAAATAAAAATAACAGTATAATTTCTATTTATTTTAATAAACGTTTCTCATGAAAATGATTTCACTAAAAAAACCTATCCTTTAAGCACACTACCACAGACACCACACTTACGTACTACGTACATATGTCCAAGATACTATACAGGGTGTCACAAGACCCATCACCAAGCCGAAGTCTACTCGTTTTGCACATCATGCCATGTCATACTACGCGAAAATAATACCTGGGAAACAAAAAAATTTTTTAAGCTTAAAAAAAATTACAACTCTTATTACCGGTAATGTGTAGCGCGCGCTTGCAGACATCGTACCTACGCCGGCCGTATCTACCTACACCGTGCGCCGCGGTGGCGGCAGTTTATGATCACGTGGTCGCGTGGCCGAGGAGAATGACCTCGCAGCTGATTGCTGGTCGGCATACACTACGCGTCGGGAACTTTAAAGTCGTTTATTTTAGGGAAATATTGAAAATTTTGTTTATGTTTATTTGGCAGAAAGTGTACATTTATCGTTCTAAACACGGTTTTGGAATAATTCGAAAAAAGAAATCGTGACTTTGAGCCTCAATATCTCCTGAACCAGTAATTTCCCAGGTATGGTGCCGAAGTAAAAAATTATCGTAATAATTGGTACTATATGGGGTTTCAGTTTTCGCTAAGGGTCTTTTCATACCCTGTATAATAGAAGGACATATCACCATTAGCTTCATGCTAACACATAGGTTTAAAAATAGAATCACAGAGGTAACAATAGGAGCAAGGTCACACTACAAAATCAACTGCAATTCTTAATCAGTAAGTAACTGCCAAGCTAAAGAACTGCCAGCACATGAACACAGCATGTTTATGCAGCTACACAAACGCTCAAAATAAAAGGCATCCGTTACCATTCAAAAACAAATACGATAATATACAGCCAATACCTTTAAAATCACAAGGCACCGAACTCTAATCCGTTGCAAAATCGCTTGCAATTTCAAAAATACCAGACATATCTATGTCCAAGCGTCCAATAAAAGCCACTTGCGTGCCAAAATATATATAAAATTGGCGATACAGGGGTAGGAATTCACAAGGGAAATGCAGGTAATGCGGTGCACATAGGGATGCAGGGGGATGCACAATTTATTGCGTCGTAAACATCACGTGTAATCCCTCTAAATTGCAACATGCTGTATAGGGGTGATTTGTTTTTATCGTAGATAGTTTATAGAGCTTATAATGTTGCGGAGTTTATTAGGTGCTGTTCGCTACGATTTCAAACGCGATCTTTTATAGCGCATATGTATATAGTTATCTACCTCCCAGTGAAAGTCCCATTCAAATTAGTTCTGCCTTCCAGAGAGGGACACACGACATTTACTGGCTTGTCGGTCTCGTGGTTAGTGACCATAACTGCTAAGATGGAGGCTGTAGGTTCGATTCCCACCGAAAACAAATCTTCGTGAGGTAAGCACGATTATTTGTATCTGGGTGTATTTTTCTGTAATACCTTTCACTGTATGTGTATATCAGAAGTGTGTAGTGTGTATATCAGTCAGAAGGCCAATTATCGATATTAGATCTGTTCAAAATTCAGTTTCGATCTAGTCTCGGTGTCATACTTATGTCATAAATGATACGTAAATAATTACTTGACACTTGAATGATATCGCGAAGAGATCTAAAATATAACAAAGTGTCAAACTTTGCGTCAACGTAGATCTATGTGTCGAATTGGACTATAATGACATTAAGTGTGGCAGAATACCAATAAAATTGTGAGTTTTCAAATCTCAGTTCGTTCTAAGTACAGTTTCAGTGTCCGATGAAATACGAGAATCGGCCTTTAGTTATTCTATTGCCATAGTACAAGCTTAGTTTCGATTTGGACTATGAGGGTCCTTGGATGTTATATTCTATGGCCTAAGCTGTATATTCAAAAGTTATGCAGACGTAGTAAGCTTAGCATGAAAACTTGTAGTTCGCTCGCTTTATGTTGATGTGAGCGTAATGTCTTCTATCGTCTAAGCTATTATAATCCTACTATTATAAGCGACTACTACTATAATATGTATTTGTACTATTTAAGTTTTTTTATGGACCACTAACAAAGCAAAGAGCGAGGCTGCGTGGTAGGACTCTCTTACCATTAGTGTACCACGCAATTCCGCCAAGTAACGCCTGATTCAAACAACCATACAAAATTACGGTCATGGAAAAATAACACGTGTATGGGCAAGCCGGTCGCGGCCGACCTCGTAGGACATTCGTCGACCAAATTGGTGACGTTCTGAAAAACGGAAAGGTTCGAAGCACCCGGAACTGGCGAGCATGTATGAAAAGAGTAATGAATGTAGAGGAAGCGCGTGAGGTTTGTAAGGATAGAAGCAAGTGGCGTTCCGTTGTCTCTGCCTACCCCGACGGGAAAAAGGCGTGGGTATATATATGTATGAAAAATAAAATTACATTACATTAATATTATTAACTTCACGCCTTTAGCCACGAAGCGGTAGGCAGAGGTGTATGTCACACTCACACTTGGCCAGTTATGTTTCGGTCCTAATTAGGGCTTGTTATATCGGAGGGTATTGAATTCCGGAACTGAGTTACGATATTGGAGTGTCAATTCCGGAATTCCGGTACTGGTTCCGGAATCGGTATGCTCTTGAAAGATTTAAATAAAGATTTAAATTTCTAATATAAAATAAACCTATAATGCCCAATTAAACAAGTTATATACTTTTCATTAGTCTATAATTCGTTACACGTTGGATAGATCAAGATTTTTACCATTGAATTTGAATACCTCAACGTTTTTTACAGTTTTTATTAATTAACATGCCATTAATAAAAAAATTGTATAGTTATTACATTGTTATAAAATCAGGCAATCTAAAATTTCTTCTTTTTCATCAGCCTGTAACAGTCCACTGCTGGACTAGGCCTCTCCTTTGAATGGAGGAATCGGCCTAATACACCACGCTGGCCAAACGGGTTGGTATAAGGTTTGTATCAAGTTTTCCTTCTCTTACAGTGTTGTTCTCTGCATAATGTGCTCCCTCTGTCGGCGACACCCATAGGATGATATGGGGTGGTGACAATCCGTATTCTTAATCCGTCACCACACGAATCTAAAATTTAACATTAAGATAATAACAAAACCGATTCTCAATATTCCTAGCTCATGGTTTGCCAACGTGTCATGTAAAGTAGCGTATTAGGTGTACCGTGCAAGACTGACCGATAACTCAACTCAACTCAACTCAAAATCATTTATTAATTTAGGCCACAAAGTGACGCTTATGAACGTCAAAATTAAAGTTAATTACTAGATGATTCTACATTTATATTTACTGCCACGTTCGCAATGCAATAGGTAGAACCACGAGAAAGAACGGGCAATAAAACTCGTGGCCACTCTTTTTATCTGCCAGTATAATGGTTTTACATGTTATATTTGTAAGGAGCTGCAACTGTTGCAAAAGTTAATAGTTATTGATATCATACTCAAGCAATAAATTATGTTCATTTAGTAAGCCTCCCAAAGTGAATATGGTGATAAAATTCAAAACACCGTTATACACTAAAAACAGGCATAATCAAGTGCGCGTCAAAGCAGCGAAGTTAAAATAGGATTGGGTGAGATATGTCTGTAAGATACATCTCGAAAAGTGGACATACATCACCACACAATGGAACCCTGAAGGCGACACAGGGACATGCCGAAAACACGATGGCGGCAGTGCTTGATACTTTTCTAGCAGACTGGCAAGATAAAGCCACAAAGCAGCGTTAAAGGGAGAGTGTGAAAGAGACCTTAGCCCAGCAGTGGGACAGTAACGGTTAAAATAGAAACAAAACTTTAAAACAACATTTGGAAATAAAGTGAGTATTTATGCACTTTCCTCGTTTTATGGGTAGTTGATTGATTCAATTGTTGAAAAAATCGTGGGGGCAAGAATCACTAAACACTTTGAGATCGATTTTTTTTTCTTATGAAATTTAGTTTCCAAAAACCTGATGGTCTAATGGAGCAAGTTACAGGCTCTAGGGTGTATGGCGGGTGTCAGAGACTTCCTAACCTCAGGTCCCTCTAATTTAGCAACAGTCTTTCGCTAAGTACCTATGTGCCCTAGTCCTAATGTAATAGGGGGCGTGCCTGTTGTCATCTACCGGGCACATTATTAGGCGAGCGATAATTAACATTATTAATGCATACGTAACTTCGAAAAGTCAGAGCTGTGTTCCTGGGGTACCTAGGGATCGAACCCGAGACCATCGCCTCGGCAGTCCGTTACGTACACCACTGGGCTATCGCCGCTAAATTCTTGTCTATTATAGACAGTAATTAGAACTCTAGCAAAACTATCAATTTAACATATATTTGTACTCATAAAGTAAATGTTGATATAACTAAAGCTAACATAATAACTAAAACGCCCAACTTACATACACAGTAACAGTTGGTATAATGTTTACCATGCGAAGGAAGAACCAAGTTTAAATACTTCTGAATAGCGGAGCAAACAAACAAAGTCAGGACAAAAACCGACACCTGGACACATCTTAAGTTGTTCTAGCAAGTTTAAACAAGTTGACTTGAAGTTAGGGTACGTAACTTTGCCCCAAGCGATAGCTTTTGTTCCCCACTTGTAGTTTTGGGTAACTTATTGTTTTGTGAACTAACTCGTGCATTGTGCATTGACAAAGGATTCAAATACGCTTCGAATACAAAGGCTGCATGGATGGCATTTTCGTTTATCTGATTAGCAGATTTTTGCTTCCAGCTAAGCTCAAAAATATGTACATTCCTGGTGGACAGAAAAAGCATTTTATTTCAAAAGGGTATTTCTTGCTACATGGCTTTCAGAGCTGTATTTATGATTATTGAGGCAAAAACACATACGGGAACGTGTTAGTGAAACGTGCTGCAATCTGTATTCGTCTACACTATGCGTGATTCCTTGATTCATACAAACTGAGGACCGTATCATTTATTATACACAATACAAAAATCCAAGAAACACCAAACGTCTAGTATCATAAATCGTAAAAACAATTCAAAGTAGAAATAACACTATCTGATTATTATTATCTATTTTCGACTACAGCCAGCAAAAATAATCTTGAATATACACAAACGATGACTATTTATTTTGTTTAAATAAACAAATCTAAAGCAACACCATCTGTTCATTTCCAAACAGGAAAATATCAGGAAAAATAGAAATACACATACAATTCTACCGCACGCGAAATCCATCACAATAAATCACAATGTCATATATAAGTGAAACATTATCCTTCCCCTTACAATAGCTCAATAACTGATACGCAAGCAAATCCGGAATACTTAATAAAATTCACGTAAAACGTTCGCTATTGGCGCCCAAACATGGGGCACAGATTAGTAACACATGGTGTCGCAGATTTATCCTAGTCGACCTTTGATAGATCGCGTTAGCCATTTGGTTACCTTTTTCTAATATTTACAATGAAACTAAACTTTAACACGAGGACATAAAGTACATCCACTCGAGTCCCACATCTGGGCGCCAATAAATCTTTACATCTTTCGAATTAAGTACAAATGAAATCAGTAGAATTTGCATGAACTATTAACAGTTAATGTGTCTATTTTTGTTAGAAGGCTTTGCGTTTTTATTGAAAAAATAGGGTTACGAGTTTTTGTGGCGCTTGCTTTTTTCCTTCACATTCAATTAGTTTAAAGCATTAGGATCCTTTATTGTTCAGTTCAGTTGTTTTCCTTGCATTTAATTCAACTCAAAAGTAACGATTATTTGAACTTTAGTATTTGCGTAACGACTCCATTAAACACTTATTAGACGACCGGTTGGCGCCGCGGGAGTGTAAGCGACTGCAACGCCGAAGGTCGCAGGTTCGATTCCCGCTCAAGTCAAACATTTGTGTGCATGAACATGGATGTTTGTCTTGGTCTGGGTGTTTCTATGTATAATAAGTATGTATTTACAAAAAAAAAGTATATATGTATGTTTATCCATTATCTAGTACCCATAGTACAAGCTCTTGCTTAGTTTGGGACTAGATGGTGTTGTGTGAATGTGGTAGAATATTATTTTTATATTTCGTTATTAATAGGGGACGAATTAACGGTTTTGTCAAGTAATATTTCTATTATTTCATTGTTCAAAAAGTCGGAAGTAATCTTTATTATTAAGTAATAAGCTGAGATTACAAGCAACTTTAAACAGGTTTTAGCTCGAACAATATTATTCAGTACACAACGAACTTGCTTGAAAATAGTGCCATAAATTATCAATTTATACCTTCTCGGTAAAAGGAAACGTTTATTTGGTCATTTATTTGAACTGATGTTGATAGCGGAAATCGTAAATTGATTCTGAAGGCATTATTGAATAGAAAAGCTTCGTTCTTTGCAGTTTGTTATATTTGGAACATCTTTATTATGAAAACAAAACATTTTTATCTCTTATAATGAAACAAGATACCAATACACCTCTGCCTACCCCTTTGGGATAAAGGCGTGAAGTTATGTAAAGATACCATATTGTGCCGGCTACAGTGCAATTTTAGTGCGTTCAAATTTTGGATGAAGTAGATGGAAAATATACTGAAATATAATTATCAGTAAATATCTCAAAGGAATACCTGTTTATTGTTCCTAAATTGACTCTTTATCTATTATACCCACTGGTTCTCATTTGTGATTGTTTTTATAACGGTGGCTCTCTGGACTCTGCCTCAAGCAAAGCAAAATGTACAAATCATTCGCCAAGGGATTATAAAAATTGTTTTTAAAATGCCTTAAGCTTGAGTAACATTAAAAACAAGCAACGCGCGGTAAAAATATTAAAATATATTTAAAATACACACAGTCCGGTACTGGAAAACGAACAAAGGATAAAATGAGGACATTTTAATAGCTCCACCATTACCAAAATGTATTTGACTTTCCGCGCTGTCGCAAGCAAAAAATACCAGTTTGTAATTAAATTTCTGGCATAAATTAATGAAGTGATAGTGAGTAATGAGGGTTGGCAGTTGGCAGAATGCCAGGTGGCCTGTGACATGCTAAATTAACGGCACACCTGCATAGCTGGCGGCTTATTGTTTTCAAGCACGAGTTACCAGATGTCGGCAGACATACCAGATTGTAAATGCTAATTTAGTGGCTCTGAGATTGCTTAATGGTCGCCAGGGTAGCTTGGTGCAAATTGGCTTAATAACTACGTTTTGTAAGACGTAGATAAATATAACGTCATCCATACTAATATTATAAATGCGAAAGTGTTCTTGTTAATTAGATATTTTGCATGTGAGCGTTTTGTTGCTCAGCGTGTGCAGATAGTAAGGAGGCTGTAGAGCGATTTTGACAGTCGGTTTATTTGCTGGCGAAGTCTAGTGTTTTTAACTTTAATGCGTCGGGCTATAATTATATTTGATTAGAATGCTATTCGCGAACTTCTTTGATGTTGTAGGTATCCCACCAATATCTTATGTGGTTCATCTTCATATGCACGGGTGAGCGGAGTTCTCTTGTGGGAAAAGCAGACTTCTCTCTTTCACGGGGTTCCTACCAAAACCACCATAATCCTTCGACTTCCTGTAGTAGGCTCGCGCGAATCGTGGGTAATATGCATTGCTACGAGCTAGTCAAATTTTATGAAGTGTTCCCACTTAAAACGGATTAGTAAATGGGCAAATAGTCGATGCTCCCTGAGACAGAAGTACATAGTATACATAATAATATTAATGCAGTGACAAGCCAGTGGTAACACCAACAGACAGTTAGGTTGAGGGTGTTTTGACTTTATAAAGTTATGTATGGGTTAATAGGTCTCCATCTTTATTTATGTATTTATTTATTTATTTATACTTTATTGTACCCTTATACATATTATTATACTACAAGAAATTTCACATACATATAAGTAAGTACAAAGAGCGGCCTTACCGCTGAAAGCGATTTCTACCAGGCAATCTTTGGATGGATATTATTGGTTGGAAATAAAATAAATTCTAGTTGCAACTGTACCAGTGTGTGTTTACTTATTACTAAAGTTATTATACATACAAATAAATACTTATATATTATACACAATATAAACATACAAATATACATACTATATTTATTTTAATACAAACATCTACCCATGATAACGCTGAGGCGACGACGATAATAATGAATGATATTGTCGCGTCAACGTAGTGTAGGGCGTCCTGTAGTCAGGTGCGGTTCGTTCCAGTGCCGCAGATACAAATTGGGCGACCACAATTCATTCTGCGATCTGATTCCTAACTTGAAACGCCTCAACGCTGATTTTCAATATATTTTAAAACCATTTTATATCAAATACGTTAACATTTGTGATATTATACAATTCCTTAGGTTTTATCCAAAAAGTTTACGATCGCACTAGTAATAAATCCTATATCATAGAAGTTTTGTATGAACATTCAAGTATGAATAGTCAAGCAAGTGACACATTTAAATTCCAAGCTCGAAACAAAGATGTTTGAATCATACAATGGTGTCCCCTGTTGTACACTGTTTAACTATGAGGCGGTCACTTAAACACTTAACTGAAATAAAAACTGAATTAAAAAGACCGAAAATAGATAAATATTTTAATTTAAGCATTTGTGTTATTTTCTTTTTAACTCCACCGAAAACATAAAATCAAACTTAATGTTGGATATTGGCGCCCAACGTGGGACTAATGGGTATAAAACATTTAGTCACTTATAAAACGTAATACATTTTTGTGCGCTTTATTTATGTAGATTAAGCATTTTTGTTTACTATAGTTTGAGTGGCACACTTTGTTTTACAAAAAATAAATGATTTAGGTCTCTTATTCTGAAGGGTTGCATATTTTTGCTCATTTAATTTAGAAGTAAATTCGACAAAAGTCAAATGCCATGAATAAAAAATAAACAAGATTAGAAAGCTACGTCCATATAAATATAAAACAACATCTAAAACGTGAGGTAATTTATAAATTATTTGCTCAATTTAATACTCACGGAATTGGCGTCAAAATTTCTTCTTAGGCTCATTTCGCCAAGAGTATTTTAGTTAAGAATAATGGGAACAATTATAGGACGAAACAGGAACTGTGTAACAATAAATGAGGTTATTCTACCGTATTATTATTATGCTTTTATTTCTTTATATACCCTCCTCATTAAAATTTTGGAGCGAAAGTAAAATAAAGAGACGTAGGACCTACGCATTGCTCGGCGTTGTATGAACATTTCGTTAATTTTTAGGGTTCCTTACCTCGAACTGAAAAAACGGAAGCCTTTTAGGATCACTTTATTTGATCACTCTGTCAAGACCCTTTTTCTCAGGAACGCGTGAAGGTATCAAACTGAAATTTATATCAAATACTTGAGTATTTGTAGACTGCAAGTCTACTGTCCCTTGGAGCTGAGAAAACATCAAGCCTCTAAGCCAACGCAATGAAAAGATACAGCCGTTTATGGCATAAATTGCCGCAAATTTTCGAAACTCGCAAGGGAATCAAAACTTCTAGGATACTTCCCGTGAACTCAGAATATTGAAATTTGGTACGAAGCAATTTCTTACAGCACAGATAAAGGTAAAGTTGCGAAAACCGTAAATTTTTAGTAACATGATATAAAAAAAATTTGGGTCTCAATAGATGTTGTTGTGTGAGAGATAAAAGAAAGATGCCAAAAGAAGAAATATATACTTTTACTGGTACCAGGTTACAATATAAATATACTACAAATCTACGACCTAACTGTATGGGAGCGGGAAGACGACTGCTGCGCCGCACTTACACAATATCGTGCCTTGTATATAATTTGTAGCGTCAGCAGCCGCTACAATACTCCGCCCTTTATTAGAAAAGAAAAAGAACATAACTAAAACCTTTTAAACAATCTAAAACTAACATCATTATAATATCAGTAGAAAACAACAGAGACTACATTCAACATAAACTATAATAACAATAAGTACAAGCTAGCGCTCGAAACACATTATTGTAAACAATTGTACCTACGCATCAAGTTACCGCAGCGCTAGATCTGAGAATGACAAGTTAACAGAAATACTTATGTGGGACTCTTTAACGATAAACTGACTCTATTTATAGAATTATGTCACTTTAATTAATCCGAACAATACCAAAAACACTATACAGTACAAAACGTTTCTAACGAAATTTCTTTGCTCTTCGTAAGCCGCTTGTAGAAAGAGCTGGTCGTACGAAGAAGCAAATCCGTTCACGGATTATGCTATGGATCTTCCTTTGCTGCCTGGGCCGTGATGAGGGACGACAGGATGCGCTATCCAACACTGAGCGGAATCCATCCTCGCTTTCAAGTGTGATCAGCCGCTTCGACGCGTGCACTGTCCCGTAGAGCCCGTAAAGTGCCACCGCCGGTCCCGTGTCGTTCACCGCCGTCGGAGTATGCTGCGTGTTGTACGTCTTGGTGCGGAATGCTGCCTCGCCACCAAGGTCAATACACCTTACGCCTATGCCTCGACGTACGCACTGTCCTGCAGAGTGCCGCCGTCGTCGTGTGCCACTCCGGAATTCTGTTGCTGCCCATATTACCTTGGTCGCTGTTGTCGGCAGATATAGTGCTCCTTGTTCCAAATTTGGTTGCACGTGTCCTGACTCTGATGTTCTCCGCAGTTAGGTCGTAAGCCCTTTCGGTCGTAGTAAAAAGGGCGAGTCGTCTACCATGAGTCCAGGATGTCGTCGTGTCCAGGCTGCTTGGCTGCTCGCTGTTGCCACGGTGCACATGCGCTTGTTTGATTCCGCTGACCATGTGCACGTGCGTCACTACAACGTTGCCGAAGCTGTGCCGAAGATTGCGTGTTCGATGTCAGGGGTCACCAATGTTGGGTCTCAATAGATGTTGTTGTGTGAGGGATAAAAGAAAGATGCCAAGAGAAGAAATATATACTTTTACTGGTACCAGGTTACAATATAAATATACTACAAATCTACGACCTAACTGTGTGGGAGCAGGAAGACGACTGCTGCGCCGCAATTACACAATATCGTGCCTTGTATATAATTTGTAGCGTTAGCAGCCGCTACAAAAAAATATTTTTATTATTTTAAAGTTACTACCCCTTTCCCCATGAACGCGTAAAGTTATTAAATTGTAATTCACATCAAATACTCGGGTCTATAATGCCTTTAAGCTGTAACAAAATCAAAGTTCTATCTTAACGCAATCAAAAGAAACGGCAATTTTACTATATTTTGTGACGTCACTGTGACGTCGCGCTCACTCCTCCCACTCATGTCATCGACGCCTCCGGCCTCCCGCTGCTATAAAAGCTGAGGTGCTAGCTGCGTTCGGCCTTTTTGCGGCGGCTACAGCTCCGAGATAAGTTGACCACCTCTCCTGGACCATCGGCAGCAGGATTCTCCACAAAAACCCCAACCCCTCGCCGAACTACGCGACCCTGTGTAAATTTTTCTTAATATCACATAAATAGTAATTTTTTTCATTAAAGTAACGCTTGCTAAATGATGTCTAAAATTTATTGGCAATTAAATCAATTTTTATTGTAACATTTAACCACGCTTCTCATTTAAACACCCCCTAGTAGGGATAACGTAACAGCACACACCAGAAAAGTCCTTTTTACGTTACAGTGGCACCCACGGGAATATTATAGGTAGGGTTTTGTTGAGAATCCGCTGCCGGTGAGTCTTTTTTTATTTTATTTTTTTGTGTATGTGTGAAATCGTTCCTAAGCAGTGTGTGATTATTTTAGTGGCATTTATCGTTTCTTTTTGCTTGTTCTATTGTGCTCGGGAAGTCGGTGGTGTTGTGCTGATCACAATAGACATTTTCTCTTTTTGTTCTGTTGTGCTCGGAAGGTCGGTATTGTGTTGAGCCGGTCACAACAGACAAATTTTGTCTTACTACGCTTGGTAAGCATTTCTATATTATAACTTTTTCTGTTACCGCGTGTGATAATTATTGTGTATCAACCGCATAAGTAACGAGTTATAATCGTTCGACTGCGGCCACGTGTCCTCTAAAGACGCGCTAAGGTCACATTCGTCGATCGCATTCTTCGTATTTTGCGATTTATGACCTCACGTCCACTAACGACGTGCTAAAGTCACCTTGATCGTATTGCTTCGCGATTAGTTTTTTTAAATGCCACTAAGGTAATTAAGTGCTACTGGTAATTATTGCTAATAATCTGCTTTGGCTGACTTATGGAACGAATTCACACCCTTCTCTTTTTCATTTCTTTTCATTTTTCTACTATAACCTCTTCTGCTAGTGACTTTGTACGGCGATATATTTCTATATAGTCGGTATTATTTAATACTTTTACCGCCTACTACGGCGATTATCTTTTAATATTAACTATTCTTTTCTTTCTTACTAAGAAAGTTGCATCTTTATTATATCACGTGTACCTAACATAGTTGGACTGGCTGAGAATGAACGTACCTAAGATGCTAGCGCATTATATACTAGGTATTTTGCTAGAATTCCGCGTTCATTTATTAATAAAATGTACACGTGTCACATGCAGGTTGCTCACTAACAATAATGAAAAACTTTAATCCTTGTCTATTTGGTATATAAATACGAATATCATCGTAGAATTATTAGTTGTTCGTTTTGTCAAATGTTTATTATGCTACAATCGTTGTTTTTGGTCTTCGATTTTATCTCCTTGTTACTGCCTATCGGTATGTTATTTGAGAATGCATCTAATTATGCATTTACTGTTCATTGTGAACTCAATCATAAAATTCCTGCATCGCAATTATTGAATTATGTTCTTTTTGTAATGTTTTGTGTCGCTAGGATTGTTCTTTCAATGTCTGGTTTCTATTGAAATATATAAAACATATAATGATAAATAAAAATGATAAAATTAAACCGCTGACAGCCGGATAAATACTTAATTATCAATATGTAACTTGTTTCCTTTTTACAAAATGCTATGCATCTGGTTTTACTAAACCATCTTAAATTGTGCTGGTTACAATGTGTTCTTGTGTTTACGCTAATGTTATTATATCAAACTGAAATTATCAAACTTAATTGAATTGAAACCAACTTTAACTAAAGTGGGTATTTGCACATAAATTGAATCAATCACTTCTTCTCTTGAATAAATAAGTGCCTATTTACATATGAATCAAATAAATAATATTTATACCTCATTAAATAACTAAAGTGGCTGTTTACACACAAATTAATAAATAATTTCAATACTTAAATAACTAATGTGGGTACTTATACATAAATCAATAATTTATATACTTTAATAACTAAAGCGAATTAATTGATGTACAAGTTTAAGAATACCCTTTCGTATTTCTCAATCAACTATTTAAACCTAAAAGCTGAATAAAATAATTAAATCTTATTCTATTATAGCATCAATGTGTTTATAATCGATTGGGTACAGTTTCATTCACAACAATGTAAGACGCATATCTATACAAAGTTATAATTACCTACATAATTATTTGTGAAGGCCAACAATAGTTCTTTGTTTCCGAGTCGAAGCTCACAAGATAATGCATTGTGTTGTGTTAATGATTTATGTAAACATGCTAACATAAAATGAATAAATATTTCAGTTATAAATTGTAATAAAGTTTATTAAATGTAATATTGTTACAAAGAATCTGTTATTTATCTAACTAAATATCGAAACATCAGATAACTATCTAACTATATAAATATCAGATATGTTTCGCTTGGTGATTGCCATATAAAAGATCTTAAATTAACTCACTGCAAAGTTTAAGAATGTAATGATTAATGCTCATCAGTAATGAATTAATCACTAAAATAACTTAACACTTCGTTACAAATAATATAAAAACCTTTAACTCCTAATTATAGCTAAATCATGTACCCAAATATCTTGTTACTTATAGCTTTGGTAATGACTGATCGAAATATAATAAAATATTTTTTTTCCCTTATGGCTCAGTGGCTGAAAGGTTGTTGTCGGATCGGTCTGTGGTTCGATTCTCGATTGTGTTTTTTTTTGTGTTTTTAACTATGGTAGTGTGTACTATGTCGTCGACAGTCTCCTTCGACGATGTACTATACATTACATCTTGCCGCGAATATTTTTTTGTGTTTTTGGCTATGGTTGTGTACACTATGTCATCGATTGTCTCCTGCGGTGATGTACTATACATTGCAACCTATTCCGAATTGTGTATTTGCCGTTGTTGATTTTGTATCATAATCAGAAACCAGTTATTTGTCCGCGAGAATGGAATGCGGCCGGCGCCAAGCGCGCAGTGATGACTCACGTGTTCACTGGTTCGAACCTTCATTGTTATTCCATTTTAAATGAATACAAATTGTCCTTGCAATATTGCATCTACCTTGTTAATGAGCAATTTGTTTGTGATACTGCCAACTAATCGTATGATTGTAGTATCGTAATATAGTAAGATCGAATATTGGTTTACGACTTATACTCTTTCAATTAATTTCACGTATCGAATATGGGTGGTCAGGTGGTGCCTACCAACATAGACTGGGTGACTATTTGCTATAAAACTCACGTATAATACCTCTTCGCGCGTCGTGTATTATAATGAATGCGACTCGCATCTTGAATGAATGTTGGCTTGTTCATGCGTATGATAGTGTGTAGGCCTTTTTGAATGTGATGAATGTCAGGTTATAGGAACGTTCAATGCTTGGTGACGTATGAATGGCCGAGGGTTATACTTGTTTTTTTCCTCTTTCAGGGTTAATAGTTGCCTCGTATTTAACCTACTGACACCACTACCACTCATCTGTTACAGGGTCCCGGAATGCTGCTGCCGTCCACCAGCCACAGAATTTTCCCGGATGGAAAATTCTGGCCTAATGGGGGGAGTGTGTGACGTCACTGTGACGTCGCGCTCACTCCTCCCACTCATGTCATCGACGCCTCCGGCTTCCCGCTGCTATAAAAGCTGAGGTGCTAGCTGCGTTCGGCCTTTTTGCGGCGGCTACAGCTCCGAGATAAGTTGACCACCTCTCCTAGACCATCGGCAGCAGGATTCTCCACAAAAACCCCAACCCCTCGCCGAACTACGCGACCCTGTGTAAATTTTTCTTAATATCACATAAATAGTAATTTTTTTCATTAAAGTAACGCTTGCTAAATGATGTCTAAAATTTATTGGCAATTAAATCAATTTTTATTGTAACATTTAACCACGCTTCTCATTTAAACACCCCCTAGTAGGGATAACGTAACAGCACACACCAGAAAAGTCCTTTTTACGTTACAATTTTCAAACTCGCAACTACTTGCAAGGGAATCAAATCCTACAGGGTACTTCCCGTAAACTCAGAATCTTGAAAGTTGGTACGAAGCAACGCCTTATAGTACAGATAAAGGAAACATTGCAAAAACGGTAATTTTTTTGTTACATCATTTAATAAAAATATTTTTAATAATTTTTAAGTTTCGTCATGAACCCGTAGAAGTATTAAATTGAAATTCATATCTAATGCTCAAGTCAAAACTAAAGGATACTTCCAGTCGATTTAGAATCTTGAAATGTGGCAAAAAACTAGGCTTGAAGGATATGTCAGCATCTTCAATAAAGTCAGCGCACCGGCTTGGTAATCCTACCAATGATCGATATCGTCCGATTCTCGTCCGGTTCTGCACCTATGAGCAAAAGTCAGCATGGAAGGCCAAGACGGGACTTAAAGGCTCTCAAATTTCAGTCAAGGAGTTTTTGACAAAAGTCGGTCAGACAACGTTTGCCATGGCTCGTCTGCACTTTGGGATGCGGTCGTGCTGGACACAGGACGGCGTTATAGTAGTAAAGGCTTCAGATGGTCATCGATACAAGATTACTTCAGCGGATGAATTAAGTGCTCTACTAGCGAAGTATCCAAAGGTGGAAGCGAAGCGCAAGCCACTGGTAGCAGTACTGGTAGTTCCGGGATAGCAAAACCTTCTAATAACGAGTCTCGGCGAATCTAACTGAAGCTCTCAATGCGATATAGGTAGTAAATTTTGATTCCTTATTATTTATGTCTGTTAGTAGGTACATAGTTCACACGTATCGCACTATTTATGACTTACTACTATGTTATTATCTAATTACCCACTTCACTTATCATTTCTTATTAAATATTAGATATGTACCGTATAACTACTAATTTTGTTAGCTTTTTATTAATTTACACATTTCTTTTTATTAAGTTCCGGCTTTGTTGGTTAGATTTCAATGTTATTATTTTCCTGTCAAAGACAGAATTGTCACTTGTCAAATTGACATTTGACGTTTGTTAACTAGAACAACTCGTTTAGTTTCTCCGCTGGATATGCATTGATTCCAAAGTTGTATTTTTATTTTATTTTTTCAAATGATGTTCCATTACATTTTATCTTTTAGATATTACTATTATTATTATATCATAAAATATTAAGTGTACACCGGCGGGTGGTGCAGAGGTAAACTAGCCTAGCACGGGTTGGTACTTTGATAGTATATATTGCGTATTTGATATTTATTTATACATATTTTATTTGTTATATTATATTATTTATTGTTTTATTTATATTTTTATTACTTATATTATTTGATGATAATGTTATCTGATGATGATGGTGCATCCTTCCACTCTGCTAATGACTCAATTGAATCGGGTTCGAATGATAGTTTTTGCTTAAATTTAAATTACAACAGAACCGTCTATTAAATGTATGTCACATAAATGCTCAGAGTGTGCCAAGTCACTTTAGTGACTTACCCGAAGCATTTACTAATGTAAATGTCCATGCCGTCCTGATTTCCGAAACATGGCTCAAACCTCACATACTTTCTACAACATACCCTCTTCCCGGTTTTGTGCTTATCCGGAATGACCGACCCGATAAGAGGGGAGGGGGTGTTGCTATATATCTTCGCAGTGAGTTCTCCTATAAGATCATTGCTGCGTCTTCCTCTGGTTCTGCTCCTGCTGCTGAATTCTTATTTATTGAGGTTTGTGTCAAAGGTGCGAAAGCCGTTCTTGGTGTTGTATACTGTCCGCCATCTGCTGATTACTTCTCCAGTATCGAATCGGTACTGGAATCTAAAGGGTCTGAATATGCACATCTCATCATAATGGGTGATTTTAATACCAATCTCCTAATCCCACATTCCTTTCGGTCCCGTAAACTTACCCACATAGTAGAATCTGCCAGTCTCCATATCTTACCCCTTCTAGCCACACATCACAACACCAATGGGGAAGATACCTGGTTGGATTTAATCCTCACTGCTGATCCTTCCCTTGTCTCTACCCATGGTCAATTTCCCGCTCCTGGTTTCTCCCATCACGACCTTATTTTCCTTTCGTATATCCTTAAGCCACCCAAACCTCAGCCTAAAGTATTGCACTTGCGTAGTTTTGCCCGTATTGACTGGAATAAATTGTTAGAAGACGCATCTAAGATTAACTGGCAACCTATGATTGCAGCCACCACGGTCGATGATAAGCTTCAAGTCTTCAACAAAGCTGTCTTAGACCTTTACGACGCTCATGCTCCGGTCAAGCGAGTCAAACTGAAGCGCCCACCAGCGCCATGAATGACGGAGGGGATTCGGATGGCTATGAGGCGTAGGGACCGAGCTTTCCGAAAATATAAAAGAGATCGCTGTGACACCAAGTGGGTCGTTTTCAAGGCTGCAAGGAATCGTTGCAACCAGATGATACGTAACGCCAAGCGCCGTCAGATCCTCGAAAATATTTCATCTAATTCTGCTGCAAATGTCTGGAAGTTTTTAGGAACTCTAGGCATTGGAAGGCAGCGACAGATTGACCTGCCAAAAGTCGTTGGTTTGGACGATATTAATCAGCATTTCGCCACCACGCCTACCTTGGATCGCCAAACCAGGGATCAGACGGTCAATTATGTCGCCAGTTTGCCACGGCCAAACGTAGGTTCTTTTCAGTTTTCTCCAGTCGCTGAGGGTGAGGTCAGAAAGGTTATCCTATCCATAAAGTCTAAGGCAGTGGGTTGCGATAACATTAGTCGTCATATGATTGTCGCAGCCTTAGATGAACTCCTATCCCCAATTGTTCATATTATAATTTTTTCTCTCGTGTCTGGCATTTTCCCCTCGGTATGGCGTAAAGCCTATATTCGTCCTCTACCCAAGGTTCCCAACCCCACTTTACCTAGTCATTTTCGCCCTATATCCATTCTTCCTTTTCTATCCAAAGTGCTCGAGGCTTGTGTCCACCAGCAGCTGACCCGATTTGTACATATTAATGACCTGTTGAGTCCTTTTCAATCAGGATTCAGATCGGGACACAGCACAACCTCAGCCCTCCTTAAAGTGACTGGCGATATTAGAGCGGGAGTGGAGGACACCAAGGTCACTGTGTTGGTCTTGGTAGATTTCTCGAACGCTTTTAATACCGTCAGTCACGATATCCTCCTCTCCATACTATCCCACCTTTCGATCGCACCTGAAGCTTTGGAATGGTTCTCATCCTATCTTCGTGGGCGTCAACAGTCTGTTCGGATTGATGAGTCCTTATCTCGTTGGTGTGATCTTGACTCTGGCGTCCCACAAGGCGGCATTCTTTCTCCACTTCTTTTTTCTCTATTTATTAATCTCTTTACTCACAATCTTCGGTGTTCATATCATCTGTATGCAGACGACTTGCAGCTGTATTCTCAGGCGAGGGTTGAGGATCTAACACGGGCATCAACGAAGTGAACACAGACTTAAAGGCAATAAAGCATTGGTCCGATCAGTTTGGACTATCAGTTAACCAGTCAAAATGTCAAGCCATTATCGTGGGTGGTAACCGCATGATGTGCAGAGTGGATACTACAGCCCCCTTAGCCAAACGGCATTCAATTAACGATATCGCTAATCGCTTAGTGCAAAAATATATGGAATTGACATAAGCCTTCTTTATATCACGTGGTCAACAATGAAGGAATTCCTTATGTTGCCATGGCAACCAAGCGTTAGCGAAAGTGGATATTAGAGCAAATGCCGTTTGGCTAGGGCCTCAGCTCACCCTCCAATCATCTTTGACGGGTTAAATATTAAGATCACTTCGAGCGTTAAGGACCTAGGACTACACATAGATGACACCCTTAACTGGAGAACGCAAGTCACCAACGTGTGTCAAAGTGTCACTGGGACCCTGCGATGTCTCTATCGTCTGAAGAATTTCCTTCTCTCCAAAACAAAGACTATGCTAGTACAATCTTTAGTGTTCCCTATCATCGATTATGGTGATGTGTGTTATTATGACCTGAATGCAGACCTTCTCAACAAACTCGACCGGCTTCTCAATAACTGCATTCGATTCGTTTTCAATCTTCGCAAGTATGACCATGTGTCTACTTATCGTTCTCAACTGAGATGGCTTCCCATTCGTTAACGCCGTAGCTTGCGAGCTCTCACTACTCTCTACTCGCTACTTCACTCACCCACTCCTCCAGCTTATCTAACTTCTCACTTTCAATACCTATGCTTTTCGCATGATAAAGGCCTTCGTTCTTCTCATAACCTTTTACTTCTATGTCCTCAACATAGCTCTGGCCTTGTACATTCTTCCTTCTACGTTCAAGCTATACACTTATGGAACGCGCTCCCTCTGGAAGTCAGGACGGCAGACAGTCGCTGGACATTTAAAAACAAGGCTCGTCAATGGATTCAACGTGGGTTATTGGCTGAATCATCGTAATCATCACAGGATTATGTATGTATATAGAATATTTTATTGAATATAATATGTATATATATAAATATATATGTTATAATATATTAACATATATATTATGTATAGTATATTATATTAAGTATTAAATGTATATGTGTATTGTACTAGTGTTATGTATATTATTTATTAAAGTATCTAGTTATACCTAAATTCAATTATAAAGTACTTCCACCTAATACCTGCCTTAACTATCTCTGCCTCACCCTAAGGTAGACTGTTAGACAATGCCTTAGGCATTAATTAATAAAATAAAAATAAAGCAACGTTTTATAGCACATAGGAAAAATTTCGAAAACCTTAAATTTTTAGTTACATAACATATTTTTTTAAATAATTATATAATCCTACAGGTTTGTACGGAACCCTCGGTGCGCGAGTCTGACTCGCATTTGACCGGTTTAATCCTTAAAAACGTTGTAGTTCATAGTACATTTTTGTTATATTTTAGGAAATTTCCTTTTAGACATTATGGGAAGGAAACAAGCTACACTAATGAATGAAAATAAAAATATAATAAGGTACCTACTACTCTCTAATAAAATTAAAATAGCTTTGCTAATGTGTCAGTAAAAAAACAGACAGTACCTAAAGCAAAACCTGAACTTATAATAAATAAAACAAAACCTAAAGAAAAAGATATATCTAAATAATCGGATTAGGAACGGGTTTTATCTTTGTAATGCATGTTATTTGAAAATTTGTACCAAGTTACCCTTTTCTTTTTTTTCTAGTTGAGATCTTCACACCTTTCATCTAACAATCATGGTGTAAACACATACTTAAGGTTATGATCTAAGCCTGAACCTAAATTGTACTTAGTTACCTAGCCCCCAAATTGTACTTATTTATGTTTTGTGTACTTACCTGGTCTGAGTCAATATATTCGAGTTGTCACTACTGAGTGAGTCATCGCTACTGACTATTTAGGTAACAGTTACTGTTACATAAATATGAGAGCGATAGCCTAGTGGTGTATGTAAAAACGATGGTCTCAGGTTCGATTCCATAGTACCCCGGACCCATACCTCTGACTTTTCGAAGTTATACATACATACATAGACTCACGCCTGTTTCCCGGAGGGGTAGGCAGAGACTACGGAACGCCATTTGCAACGATCCTGACTATTCCTGACATATCTCTCTTGCTTTATTCACTCCCATCAGATTCCTCATGCATGCTCTTCTGTTTAGGGTACTTCTAACCTGTCCTGTTTTTAGGATATCTCCAATCTGGTCAGAGAACGTCCACCTAGGTTTTCCTCTTTGTCCTGTACCATTCACACTTGCCTGGTCAGTCTCTCGTCATCCATCCTCTCCACGTGCCCAAACCACCTTAGCATACCTTTCTCGATGCTTGTCACTACACTTTCGAAGTGATGTGTGTATTAAAAATATTCATCTTCACTCACTTAATAATGTGCCCGGTAGATGGCAATAGGGGATATACATTGGGACTGAAACATAACTGACGAAGTGTGGGTGTTTAATACACCTCTGGCTACCCCTTTGGGGATGAAAGCGTGAAGTCATGTCATGTCATGTCACTTAAAGCTATCTGAACTCCGCAACCCAAAAAAAAAACCAGTCGGGACGATTCGACCGCACGTGTGGTGAAGCACTTTCGTCGCCAATTGATTTATAAACTGGTGATCGGTCTCAGAAGCCGCTCCTTTCCGCAGCACCAAGAAGATGTAGAACCATCGGTGCCTGATCACCACCGAAACTGCAACAAAATATAATCTTCTTTTGTATATAGGTATAAAATTCTCCTATTACTAACTCACTAACAGGCAACGTACAGCCTAAACTATTGTGCGAACAGGGCTGAAATTAGGCATTATTCCTTAGAGATTGTAGGGATGCACCAAGAAAGGATTTTCTGAAATTCTAACGGGATCGGGAAGAAAGGGTTAAATTAAAATAAAATGTACGAGCGTAGCTGCTCCTCTAGTATTTTTATAATAACCAATTTACTTTCGAAAAAAATCGTATTACCATACTGACTTTATATGCGGGAAGTTGTTCATAATAAATTGACTTTTAATATTAAAACGATAAACATAAAATATTGTTGACAGAACGTAAATTCCATCATCCATTTGTTACTGATATACAGATGAGGTGGCGCTGTAAGCGAAATATAAATATTTTTTTCATAAGGAACAAGCCAGTCTCCATCATCGTCTAAGAGTTATTCCGGTTGCATTCAAGACTTTACCTGTCTTGGGACCCGGGAGTCGGTCTAACTAGATTTGACAGAATACCATCATTTCCACCGAACGACTACCGTCTGACCTCCACTCATCAGAAAGATGGCGATATTCCAAGGTTAGGACTAGTTTATTTGAGCTCTCAATCTTACGACTGCCAAAGAGCTTTATGACAGGCGGGACTGACGGTTTAATGTGCTCGCCGAAGTACTAAGCAAGCGATAATTAAGTGTAATACGCACATAACTACGAAAAGTCAGTGCTGCGCGATGTGATTCGAATACGATACCTTAAGCATAGCATTCTGTCGGTGTCTCCACCAGGCTTTGACTGCCTCTTAAGTCTACGTAATCTATAAAAAGACATGTTCTGACTGATATATCTCCTTAGAGCTCTAACTATTGAAACTAGAAACATTAATTTTGGACCGTGGGTTCCTAATAGGTAATGCGACATATTAGGAACCTAGCACTAACTACAGAAAATTATGTTTTTAATATTTCACCATAAGAAAAAAGGTAAAATAGGGGTGAAAAGTTTATTTGAAAAGCCGCTATAACAGCTAATCTCAGCCAAACTTAGACATGCAGTTTCCTCACGATGTTTTTTTTTTTTATCTTTTAGCAAGCGATAATTTACAATGTACCTAACTAATGCTTACAAAGTTCAACATGTTAGTGGTACGCGCCACAGGTTTTAAACGCGAGACCCTTCGCATAGCAAGTCTGCTGGAGGCTATCACTGCCTTCAATAAAAATAAAACGCACGAATCGCTAATCGCTTACAGTCTTACCTGACAAGTGCGCCCCAAAAATGTATATTTTCCGCTCAATTATTCGGTTCAGCTCGTCACGCAAAATCATTAATTCAAGAGTAGGGGGACGTCGAAAAATTTGTCAAATGCAAATCACCCTTTCAACGCTTGGAACGACAGCCAACCCCCCTATGTTTATGGCGTGATGTTTTTAAATTGTTACCTCTTAAGAGGGGTATTTTGGTGGGTAAATGGTAACTGGAAACTTAAGAAGAAAATGTACGTTTTTAATAGTGAATTTCAAGATAGGAATAAACGTATTTAATTATTCAGTTGTTTAGTAAGTGGTAATGGTAGTGACAGTTTTGAGAATGATTTTAAAAGGGGCAAAGTAGGATATGCTTTTGAATTACTGCTGTCTTTAACTTTATCCCTGTCTTGTCTGTATTGCAGTCGCTTGGGTTGCTAAGTACAGTTATAATGGGATAATTGTACTTTCGTGTAACTCGTTTATGTTTTGTGTTTCTGTCATGTTTATTTGTTAAGGGTGCTATCTTAGTTCTTAAAATATTGACAGCAGTTAGTGAGATAATTATTTTAAAGGAATATTCCCTGGTTGAAATCTCATTTATATACCTATTCATCTTTATAATATAAGTACATAAATAAAATTTAAGTGTTTGTCTGTGACTTTAAAAGAACTACCAAGACATAAAGAACCCTTTTTTAATTTGCCTGGTTGTCTGACGGTCTGTCTATTTTTCTCATCGAGTAATCTCTGGAATGGCTGAACCGATTTTAATGGAACTTTCACTGAAGACCTAACCGATTTCAATGAAGATACAGGACTTTATAGAGCTACATATTGGTTATAATTGGACCAGGTAGGTCGCTGTTATCTAGATAAGGAAAATAAAGCGGGTGAAATAGCGCAAAATAGTTTTATTTAAATAAGTCGGTGAGGCTAGGTGAGGCCGCTTCGCGTAAAAGATTAGTATCTTAGATCAAGAATACATATGGTATATTTGATCGAAGATTGGTAAAGATAAGCAGCGTTTACCGAGATCAACGCTAGGATGTTATCAGAGGGTGCTCAAAACTGTTGGACTCGGTTCTTGTCTTAGCTCATGTTGGGAGGGCTTCGGCTAGACCATCCGTAGGCCATAAACTCCGATACCAGAGTTGGTCAGATAAAAAAAGAAGTAAAAACCATTACTATTAAAAGTTTTTATTCACTCTCACCTATCCCAGTGTTTGTAATAAAATCTTACAGGATGAAATTTACCTACTTCACGGTTTACTACTGAGCTGAAATTTTACATGCATGTATGTATCGCATGGCAATGCAATATCACGTCATGGAGCTGATCTGATGATGGAGCTGGAAGGTGAAACACTGCAAATAGCTACATAATCACATCGAGTTTGGGCTCGTTTTATTCGTATTGACGAGTACTTTGATCTTAGGGCGGTTTCAGATTAGCGTTTTTTTCTGCGTCGTTTCAGCATACGCGCGCTATATTACGCGCTTCAAAAACGCGCTTGTTTTCATGCTTATCACACAAAGTTTAAGCCCTAAATGAGAGCCAAACCCATATAAAATTTAACACTACATCAGAACTCTACTTTAATGCAAAAATCATGTTAATAAGTGTGCATTAAGTACCGCCCCTTTGCATTACTCATTACAAAAATAATCTCGTAATATCGTATATTCCAGAAGCGGAAATGGCGTGAAAAACCAAATAAACGTAAGTTTTTATATAGAGTACAGAGCCGTGTCTGAATGCAAGCGTTGTTAATGATCTGATGCTTTTATAGTGTATTTATAGAACTTCATGTTAGACTGCACATAGATTAAAGAAATAGATATGCAACTCCGCACAGAACTTTACACTCACACTTTTAGTATCTACCTAATAAAATGTTATCAAAATCTAAATGAGGCAGAATTTAAGCTACTATTACTATTCGTATAGATTTTAAAATTGTATTGTATATTTGTGTTATTACGTGCGGTGTAGTGGCTTTACCAGTCGCCTTGCTGTTTAATACTGAGCCTTGTGTTGATAGTTCGATCTCAATACAGAGTACAACACTTTGTGTAATGCACAAAGGCAGCAAAGTGACTGTCAAATCTGACATCTTCGTGAAGAATATTTTTTGACGACCTTAAAAATGTTCGTAGAAATTTGTAGCTTTATGCTTGACTCTTGGTTTATGTCTGGCTAGGTATTTATAAATATTTATGTTTTTTTATTGCCCCCACGACGTTTCTGCGTGGTCTAGGTAAACCAACCGTGGTCATGGTATCATACTACTACGTCAGGAAAGTACCGGGAAAAGATCAATAATACACAAAGTGTTCGTAGTTCATTTACGCTGTTTCCGGAATTGAGTTCAGTGCTCGCCGCGAATTCTCCTTTATGTCTTCTACCGATTGAAAACGGGTGCCACAAAGTGGTAATTTGAGTTTAGGAAAAAGAAAGAAGTCGACTGGAGCCATATCTGGTGAATATGGTGGTTGCTCGATGGTATTTGTTGAGTGTTTGGTCAAAAATTCGTTCACAGTGATGGCCTTGTTTGAAGGCGCATTATGCTGGTGCATAATCCAAGAATTTTGTTGCCACAAATCAGGCCTTTTTCGTCGAATTTGCTCTCTAAAACGCCGCATAACGCTCAAATAATATTCCTTATTTACCGTTTCACCTTCCAGCAAGAATTCCGAGTACACAACACCGCGATAGTCAAAGAAAACACTCAACATGACTTTGACTTTTGAACGAGTTTGGCGTGGTTTTTTCGGTTTCGGTTTAGTTTGAAGGCGCCACTCCGAAGCTTATTGCCTAGTTTGCATGTCAAACTCGTAAACCCACGTCTCGTCACCAGTAACAATGCGTTTCATGAGTGTTGGGTCGGAATTGACTCGTTCTAGCATGTCCTCAGCGACTCTCATGCGATTGAGTTTTTGGAGAAAATTCAGGTCTTCTGGGACTAGCCGAACAGCAACATGTTTTATATCCAAATGATTACTTAAAATGGTACGGATCGACTCGTGAGATACAGAAAGTGCGGCGACTATCTCTCTCAAAGTTGAATGAGGATTTTCAGTCACTGCTTCCTTCACTTTTGCGATGTTAACTTCAGTTGCAAACGTTGATGGCCTACCAGAGCGAGGCAAATCTTTCATCACATCTCGACCGCTTTTGAACGCTTTGTACCACTCATAGGCACGAGTTTTTGATAAAGTCGATTCACCGTAAGCCTTCTGTAACATTTTCATTGACTCCGAACACGAAATTCCATTGGCCATGTAAAATTAAAGACAAACTCTTTGTTCGATGTTTTTGTCCATTATGAAATTCGCAATACGCACTAGATATTATATAACTAAAATCAGCACTGTATTTAATATTAATAACAGATTTAACTCAAATGCCGCGCTAAAATGGAAAACAGTTGTGCCAATCTAACAACTACAAAAAAACAAAAAATTGAATTTGGAACCACAAATAAAGGATCGATTTCCCATACTTTTTGACTTAATGTATGTACATAAATATCACTAAGTACGCGTAAAATCCGCGATGGTGGACCTATACCTAGGCATTTTACCTAACCATTTTTATTGCACCTTCCAAGCCAACTAATCTTTGTTCATATCATTTGATCGGCACTCTGCTTCCACAAACATAAATGCTCAAACTCCACTTTGATGATGTTACACTTTTAATTTTGACTCTCTAAGAATAAGCCTGGCAACACTTTTGATGTGGGTACGAATAAGGAGGAGCAATAAAAAATATTATGGGATGTTTACACTTGGAACTGGCAATACACGTTACGGTGTTGCCAGCTGCTTTATATTAAAGTGTTTGTTGAGTGGGATAAGTTAAACTCTATGCAAATTCCTTTATAAACACAATTTTATTTATTTTTAATTTATTACATAATTTTACGAGGTTACTGTGTAATAAAATCTAAGAAGCCGGTTATAGTTGTGATATTGTCATGAAATGTTATAATTGAAGACATTGTAAGAAAGAGTCATTTTATATCGAGTAACCATTTCGCGAAAGAGGCTTTCTTCGAAAGAGGCATTGTGAGAAAGCAACTTTATGAGAAAGCGACATTGTGACAAAAAGATAAGTATGTTACGAATGTAAGACAAATATTGTATTTATACTTTATATATATGCGTCAATAGGTAATATTTTACCGAACTGAACAACGAACAGAGCCGAACATTGCTACGAATATTTTAACGATTTTTCTAGCGAACACTCAATCAGCAAAAACGACAACGCAAAACTGTCAATTCGCTAGAATGGTCGCCAGGGCGTTCGTAAGAATGCTCGTTAAAACACCTTGATTGTTTTTCTGTTTTGTAACATTCGCAAGAATGCTCATTACAGGTGAATGCTCAAATATGTCACCAGAAATCATGTGACCACCATTACATGAACAAAACCATTTTGCGTAAGAGACGTTTTACGACTAGATCACATAAATATATAACAATAGAGGACGCCAGCAGCTACGCCTGCATTTTTTTCATACATGCCAAATTTCAGCTTCCTGCGCCTAATAGTTTCGGCTGTAGCGTGTCTGTCAGTCAGTCAGTAACGCAAGGATTTTATATATTAAGATAACACGTGTCTATCAGTCAGTCAGTAACGCAAGGATTTTATATACTAAGAAAACATATAAGTAGTAGTATATCTGCCTTTATTGCCATTTCAAATAAATAAAACTAAGTACCTATCGAGCAACAGAACCAACGAAAAAAATTCAAGTCACTTACATACCGGTCTAAGCTATTGGCGCCATCAAACTTCTATTAGTAAACTTTCTATTAGTAAACAAATAGAAAAAGCAATCGAACATATTGATGTTCAATGATCGCTGGATAAGCAATCTACACAAGTAATTTGTGTATTTAAGGAACTGTCATACATTAATACATTATTTTACTTTTTTTACGACTTCGCCTGCGTAAGAGTTTTTCTTTTTCGGTAATCAGGGTAGCCTATACCACTCTCCAGCCTCCTATCATCACGCCATAACGTATTTTTCTGTCTCGGTCTCAGCAGCAACGTTAAAGAAGATATACCTACAGACATACTTTTGCATTTATAATATTAAGTTAGGAATTAAAAAACCGTAGTAGAAGAAGGAAGAAGTAAACAAAGAAATGAATCTTAACCATGTTTAACTGAACTTCCAAAAGGCATTCAGAGGCAATGTTCCTATTACGTTGCACTTTAGTTTACTACATATTCGATAACTGCCATTGTCATAATTATATGTTGTCATTGTGTTGTTATTCTACCTTAAAGTTGTATCGTACTGTAAGTTTAACGAAAATTAAGTATTATGTAAATTCATTTGGGTTAAGTAATAAATAAAATAAACTGCTCTTTATAATCTGAATAAACTCGTGTCTTTTGAATCTTCCGTCTCAAAAGATTGCCGATCACTGGTCTAGACGGTAAATATAAATAGACACGAGTGTTAAACCAGTCTGCGACCGGCTGTGTAGCTATTGCTTTATTGTAGAACCATATTAAAGGGATTGTTTGTATAAAGACGGTAGACAGACATGTCACCGTTTTTAGATATTGCCAGATTTATTCGCCGGATATTATAGAGTAATTTAGATTATAAGTGAGTTATTTTAGTAATTTATGAATTTACTTCAGGTACAATAAATGTACCCTTCTCATAGTGAGAAGAGGCCCGTGCCCAGCAGTGGGACAGTTTATATACAGGGCTTGTGATGATAATGATGATGATGACACTAAATTGACTTAATATACATTTTGCCTCTTTTTATGCTGGGCAATAAAAAAACAGATATTTTTTATACCATTCTACAGTTATTGAGCCTGTAGCTATAATTTATTTCGTTCAATATTTTACAGTTTTTTTTAATCAAATAAAAATATAAGATATCTTATATCTAAGTAGAGTACAAAGTGCGGCCTTATCGCTGAAAGCGATTTCTACCAGGCAACCTTTGGATGGAGATATTATTGGTAGGAGAAAATTACCACAAAACCTCAATAAGACTTACCACATGATATCTTTCTTATAGATTTCCTTTTTAACATTTTGCTGAAACGAGCAAATACCTACTGCAGCCAGGATTTTCTTAGTCATATTCGGAATGCCATCAAAATCAAACAAAAAATCTCATCAATACAGTTATCAATGGCTTATGTTTAACTTACCACCAGATATAGTAACTTAAAACAGACAAAAATAGTAAATGATCACCAAAATGAAACCCACATTTAATGAAAAATTATAACCAAAGTTTTAACATTTCGCTATCCTATTGAAGCAAAATGACTCCATTTTTTTGTGTCGGGTTGGAAAATCACCCTGGAGTCCCTCCGCCCTGGGGGGAAGGGCTCTTACTGACTAAAAACCAACCCGTGCTCCTCATGTACCCATGTGTCGGAGGGTAGGGTTTCACCGAAGCATTCTCGCTACACCCCGACGGGTATTGGCCCGCCAGATGGTCAGGTGTGCCCTGAACGAAACCCCCTTGGCGGCGGATGAAGGTGTTGGGCTCCACCGCCTAAACACCCAGCGGTCGCAGAGGATAGGGAGGACGGCAACGCAACACCGCAACTCCTCTTCCTCTGCGGCCCCACCGCAACGCAACGATGGTTCCCCCATTCGGTCGCGGGAGATAGGGCGTGCGGCAACGCAACACTGACACGCCTCTCCTCCCGCGACCGCACCTGACTGCGAGGGACAGACAGAACTGTCCCCCGCACCCGCACCTTGGGATGCATCCTACGCAGGCCTCACGCAAGCCCACGTGGAGCGTCCCCTCCCGGGATCCCGCTTAGCTTCACCGTGGGTGTTGTACCTCAAACCCACGGTTACTGAGCCCCCCCACCACGACAAGGTGGAGATCCCACGGGGGGGGGGGAAGCAAAATGACTCCAAATAAATCAGTGTTAACCCAAAATTAGTAAATGATCACCAAAATTAAACCAACATTTTAATCATACAATTTTATTTAACGGGTCTTATTCGCGATATTTAATTAATTTAAGGTATAAATACCTATGTTTTACCAACGTCTCGGCCTTCTTACAACAGTCTTGGTCGCGGCAGGACTGATGTCATCTCAGCGTCGTCCTTGTGAAGCGCGGGTTTCGGCAGCTACCCTCACTTGATTTTTATTTTTATTTTCATCCGACCCGTAAATAAGAGCCGTTAAATAAAATTGTATGATGTATACAAGTCGCGAAAGTTTAAAATCAACATTTTAATGTCAAATTATAATCAAAGTTTTTTTGTTAGTTGTATGAAATACCAACACATAAATTGGATTTGGTTCCACCACCTCCTTTAATAAACTAAGTTGACGGAGCACTGCGAAGCAGGGCTCCTATTTTTTAATTAAGGGTCACAAGAGAACCTAATATAACCTATTTATTTGTTGATCATTTACTACATTTGGTGTTAGAATACAATTTGAAGTGCAGTCGTGACTAAAATAGATAGTACTATTGTAATTTTAGACTTTATTTTTCTGGTGTTAAGTATATATATTTGGTTTAAAGAACTAAGGGTATCAAAGCATTTTATGGTGGATATTATATTTAACCCCGTAATCAATATTCTCTAATATAAACCGTAACGCTAAGCAAAACTAGTTGTAAACCAACACTTTAATTTACACTTGAGCAATAAATAGCAACAGTGTAATAGCTCATATAAAAGTGGCCAATAAGGTTTATACCGTCGGCAGGCAAGCGGTGCTAATATAAATATACGGCCAGTTATGATCAACTGCACAGTATATTGGGACTCAGCAGAAGACATTAATTGCTTACACATCTCGCATAGAGATGTGTATAGAAAAATAGTGTAATATAATTGGTAAAATGCAAGAGCAAGTTGGCAGACTTTGGGTATCTTTCTAGAAGATTATGTAGAACTCTCAGATATGCAGGTTTCCTTAAGATGATTGCTTTATGATTTACCAAGCGATTATTAGATATCATTTTTGGCAAACGCTTAACTTTGAAGAGCAATGAGAGATTGAACCCGATACCTTCCGCTTAACCCTTTCAGGACCATAAGGAAATGGGACTATAAATTATGATAAAAACTGTACGAAACAGTTAATTAGGCATCAAATTAACATAATTTTAACTTAAAATATAATAAAATTGGTAGCGCCATCTACCTTCCTATCTATAACTAATCGCATCAACATCAATCGTTCCATGCTGTTCTAGTGCGAGCGATATCATATTTCCGTCCCTGTCTCCCATTCCCGAAGAAGGGGCACTGCCTTTCGCCTGATTCGTCGCCGCGATCGTCGACGCGAGTGACAGTCCAGAACATTCCGCTCGCTGAGACGCGTCCGCGATATCGTACCGCGCCGCATCGCTGTATGTGATTATTACCGCATATATAAACCGCTCGCAAGTGGGAGTGACGGTGAAGTGAAGTGAAAACAAGCAGCTGCATCACGAAAGCACCAGGAGACTGCCCTTCGGAAACGAAGAAGATTGTATAAGGTAAGTGCCCTCCATCCTTGAAATATCCTATACCCACTCACAATCACCTCTCCCCGTATCCATCTCCTAGGCGGCTAAGAACCCGCTATCCTTTGTATACAGTCCATTTCCCTCCCAAGTCGCCTAGAACCTACCTTCGGTTGCGGTGTATCGCCGAACCAAAAATGTTTTGGATTTTTTGGAATTCTTTGGTATACATATGTCCCTATGGTCGTTGGTGGTAATTTTTGTTCTAGAAAATTATATTATACGTTTTAGAGATTTTATCAGTTTTTGAGATATCGTATATACAAAACTGCAAATTTATTGCAGAAAAATTGTTTGTTTATCGATAAGTATACAATATAAAGTAAAACGCTAGTAGTAATTAGATAGAATCCAGTAAAACATTTCTATTCATTAGTCTAGAAAAGGTGTACTTTGCAACTCAGAGCCTGAAGAGAGAAACGTGAATTTGGATTGTGACTTCCTTTTATGACGCATATGTGCTCAATGCAGAAGATAATTTGAATATTCAACCCTAAAGGGGTGAAATTTAGTGTGTAATGTTTCCATAGACTTGCAGATTCCTCACGATGTTTCTACCTCTACTGTTCAGTAAGCGATCTTTTACAATCTAATTCTTATTAAACTTAGAAATGTAAGTGGTGCGCGCCACGTATTTCAGATGCGAGACCCTTTGCGTAGCAGTCCGTTGATATCTTACTAGGCTATCACTTTGATATAAACTCCTGTATTCCCGAAGGGGTAAGCAGAAATGAGATTACACACAGATGTCGTCACCTTATGATTTTTTAGTCCCACGTAATAAGGAGCGCTCCTATTGCCGTTGCCATTTTTTCAAGTTAGCTACTAGTTTTTTATAGAATTTTCAGTAGCAGCTACCAGCTACTCCTGAGAATTCGGAAATCTCAGTAACACTTTTGCCCGACCCGGGACTGATCAGCCGACACATACGCTACACACTGAACCACGGCGGCCGTCTTGTCATTTTAATAAAATGACTTACAAATCGCTAATCGCTTACGGTACTACCTGACAAGTGCGCCCTAAAAATGTATATTTTCCGCTCAATTATTCGGCTCAGCTCGTCACGCAAAATCATTAATTCAAGAGTAGGGTGACGTCGAAAAATTTGTCAAATGCAAATCGCCCTTTCAACGCTTGGAACGACAGCCAACCCTCCCTATGTTTATGGCGTGATGTTTTTAAATTGTTACCCCTTAAGCCGAGTATTTTGGAGGGTAAATGATAGCTGGCAACTCTAGAAGGAAATGTACGTTTTGAATAGTGAATTTCAAGATGGGAATAAACGTATTTAATTATTCAGTTGTTTAGTAAGTGGTAATGGTAGTGACAGTTTTGAGAATGATTTTAAAAGGGGCAAAGTAGGATAATATGCTTTTGAATTACCCCTGTCTTTAACTTTACCCCTGTCTTGTCTGTTGTGCAGTTGCTTGGGTTGCTAAGTACAGTTATAATGGGATAATTGTAGGTACTTTCGTGTAACTCGTCTATGTTTTGTGTTTCTGTCATGTTTATTTGTTAAGGGTGCTGCCTCAGTTCTTAAAACATTGACAGCAGTTAATGAGATAATTATTTTAAAGGAATATTCCCTGGTTGAAATCTCATTTATATACCTATTCATCTTTATATAAGTACATAAATTAAATTTAAGTATTTGTCTGTGACTTTAAAAGAACTACCAAGACATAAAGAACCCTTTTTTAATTTGCCTGGTTGTCTGACGGTCTGTCTGTCTTTTTGTTCGAATAATCTGTGAAGGGCTGAACCGATTTTAATGGAACTTTCACTGAAGACCTAACCGATTGCAATGAAGATACAGGACTTTATAGAGCTACATATTGGCTATAATTTGACCAGGTAGGTCGCTGTTATCGAGATAAGGAAAATAAAGCGGGTGAAATCGCGCAAAATAGTTTTATTTAAATAAGTCGGTGAGGCTAGGTGAGGCCGCTTCGCGTAAAAGATTAGTATCTTCGATCAAGAATACCTATGGTATATTTGATCGAAGATTGGTAAAGATAAGCAGCGTTTACCGAGATCAACGCTAGGATGTTTACAGAGGGTGCGCAAAACTGTTGGACTCGGTTCTTGTCTTAGCTCATTTTGGGAGGGCTTCGGATAGACCATCCGTAGGCCATAAACTCCGACACCAGAGTTGAACAAACAAGAAAAGAAGTCAAATCCATTACTATTAAAAGATTTTATTTACTCTGACCTATCCCTGTGTTTGTAATAAAATCTTGCAGGATAAAATTTACCTACTTCGCGGTTTACTACTGAGCTGAAATTTTACATGCATGTATGTATCGCATGGCAATGCAATATCACGTCAGTGGAGCCGATCTGATGATGGAGCTGGAAGATGACACACTGCAAATAGCTACACAATCACATCGAGTTTGGGCTCGTTTTACTCGTATTGACGAGTACTTTGATCTTATATGTTTAGCGCATATGAAAGCTTGTGTTAAAAGTTTTTACTTTTAATTAATTCTTATTTTAAACTTTACCTTAGTTATTTGTTACTGGTTTCGTAATCTTCTTATTGCTGAAGCTCCAATCAGGTGTATAGATGGATTTACCAATATAGAGGAATTACACCCGGACAAAAATAATCACCGTGTTTATGACAGATATAAGTCCTAAACGAGAATCAAACCCATTGAAAATTCAAGACTACAAACAAAAAAGACACTCTAATGCAAAAATCATGTTAATATTTTTATGCACACTGCATTAAGTACCGCCCCTTTGCATTAGTCATTACAAAAAGAATCTCGTAATATCGTATATTCCACAAGAGGAAATGGCGTGAAAAACCAAATAAACGTAAGTATTTATATAGAGTACAGAGCCATGTCTGAATGCAAGCGTTGTTAATGATCTGATGCTTTTATAGTGTATTTATAGAACTTTATGTTAAACTACACATAGATTAAAGAAATAGACATGTAACTCGGCACAGAACTTTACGCTAAACTTTCGTTTCTACCTAAAGTAATGTGGATGACTTTATTAGGTAGAATATAAGCTAGTATTCCTGTTGATTAAAGTATCTGTGTTAAAACATCAAAGCGTAGTGTAAATGCGTAAGGCTTTCATCTAAATATTATCGGTAAGGTTTATCTGTGCCATGAATTCCTGTATAAAATGAAGGAATTCATGGAACGGATGTACAATATAAAAATACACTTTCATGTTTTTTTTAACGCAAAAAATTTTGAGGCCATCCTCAGATTTTTTAGCGTCTTAATTGTAATTCTTGCCCAGCGATCCTCGTGCATACGGCTGACGTGGCCCGCCCAGTTCCATTTGTGACTGGCAGCCTTTCTTACCACGTCTTTGATCGCTGGGCAAGTATATCAAGACTGTGGTTACCAGAGAACAGACAATGTCACCGAGGCCGGCCCAGAAAGTGATGGCGAGATGACCTGGACACCAACCATAAGAGCTGGCTTGAAACTGCGTGCGACAAGCAGGTCTGGCAAGATTTGGGGAATGCCTTTGCCCAGGCACTGCTGGGCAAAGGCAATCCCCAAATCTATAGGATAGCGTAGGCTATTAAAAAAAATTGTTATTCTTTCACGGAAAAATGACTGAAAGAATTTTGATGAAACTTCGTAGTAGCTTAGCATATTATTATGTAATAAAATAGCACATATGCTACCTTTTCGCCATGTCGCCATAACCGATACCCACATCAGCGGAGTCGCGAGAGAAACTACAAAAAATATAACTAATAAAGGATTTAAAAGTACGTACCTATTTATAATAATCAGTGGGCATTTCATCAATGTAGGCATTTCGATCTTCCACTTAAATCCCATCTTCTAAGCTAACTTATCTATGTTCATATCATTTGATCGGCACTCTGCATCCACAAACATAAATGCTCAAACTCCACTTTGATGATGTAAGAGAATAAACAGTTACACTTTTAATTTGGACTCTCTAAGAATAAGCATGGCTACACTTTTGATGTCGGTACGAATAAGGAAGGGCAATTAAAAATATTATGGGATGTTTACACTTGGAATAGATTTTATTTTTATTAGATATTATATTATTTTATTAGAGCCCGCCTTACGCATTGTTTCTATAAACATTGAGGGCTTCTCGAGCGCAAAGTCAGAGATATTATCAGACCTGTGCTGCAAAACAGGCTGCGACATACTATGTGTGCAGGAAACTCACAGGGACACATCACAACCTAGTACCCAAATCGAAGGCATGGTTCTTATAGCGAAGAATCCCCACCCAAAATATGGCAGTGCAGTGTTTTCTAGACCCAATATTCCGATAGTCTCTGTGTGCGATTCTACTCAAAACGCCATAGAATTGATAACAGTCGAGCTCAATAATTGCACGGTTTCTTCCGTGTATAAACCACCCAACGTACCTTTCATCTTTCACAGGCTGCCCAACTTTGATAAACACTCTATCAAAATCATTGTTGGCGATTTCAACAGCCATAACATCTCCTGGGGTTACCGTGATACCAACCTGGACGGATAAGCTGTGGAAGAATGGGCGGATTCATTAAACCTGACTTTAATCCATAATCCTAAAATTCCTTCTTCATTTAACAGCGATAGGTGGAGAAGAGGTTACAACCCTGATCTAATTTTTGTCAGCTCATCCATAAGCACACAGTGTACTAAATCGATGTGTTACCCTATACCTAGAAGTCAGCATAGGCCCATTATGTGCACTGTTCAGTCTATAATAAGACCAAATGAAGTACCTTTCAAGCGACGTTTCAACTACGCAAAGGCGGACTGGGATAACTATTCGAGATGCATTGACGACTGTTTACTGAACATAACACCGAACCCCCAGCATTACAGTCAGTTCGTAAAAATTGTTGCGGTAGCGTCTCGACGGTATATACCCAGGCGCTGCCGCACTTCACACATACCAGGCCTTTCACCAAAGTCTGCCCAAATGATGGATCAATATGAGTCTTCTTACAACGAAGACCCCTTCTCTGAAGAAACGCTCCATTTGGTTGAAGAGCTACTTAACGAAATATCTGAAAAGCGGCGAGAAAAGTGGATTAACACAATCAACTCCATCGACCTAACCCATAGCAGTAAGAAGGCATGGTCTACAATCCATAAACTCACAAATGGGCCCCCAAAAGCTGTACAAACGTGTCTAGTTACTGCAAATCAAGTCGCACACCAACTACTTATAAACGGTAAGCCACCACAACGACCAAAAAGGACACCTAAAACGCTCAGTTATTTTTCTGCTCCAAATCGCGTCACGAGTAGCCCGTTCAACATCCCAGAAATCAATTCAGCCATAAAAAATATGAAATTAGGAAAGGCTCCAGGGGTGGATGACATTTCCACAGAACAACTAAAACACCTTGGTCTAGTTGCGGTTTCATGGCTTCTTAATTTTTTTATTCATGTATGGAGACAGAAAAAATACCTAATCTGTGGAGGAAGTCTAAAATAATAGGTGTTCTGAAACCCGGTAAGTGCCCAGATGATCCAAAAAGCTTCCGCCCTATCTCACTCCTCTGCCACACATACAAGCTACTGGAGAGAATGCTTCTTAACCGATTGAGTGATATCATAGACCCAAAACTAATACCTGAGCAAGCCGGCTTCAGACCGGGAAAGTCATGCTGTGGCCAAGTTCTGAACCTCACCCAGTATATAGAAAACGAGTTTGAAGCTGGCGAAGTCTCGGGTGTCGTCTTTGTGGATCTCTCAGCTGCGTACGACACCGTAAACATACGGAGACTACTGTGGAAGGTCGCGAACGTCACTGGCGACATGTAGTTTGTTCGTCTTCTTGGAGAACTTCTGCGGAATCGATACTTCCGAGTCCATATGCTTACGGATAAGAGCAGGTGGCGCAAACAAAAGAATGGACTACCCCAAGGTAGCGTACTGGCTCCGATTCTATTTAATATTTACACCAAGGACCAACCAAAGATTCCAGACACAAATCGATTCATTTACGCAGATAACTTAGCGCTCGCAACACAAAGCAAAACCTTTGAGCAGGCGGAAGCTACTCTATCAGCCGCATTGTGCAAGCTAGGCATTTACTACGATGAAAATAGTCTGAAACCTAATCCGGTAAAAACACAATCCTGTGCATTTCACCTGCGTAACAGAGCTGCGAATCGTACCCTTAACATCTCCTGGCGAGGCACCCCCGTTTCAACACTTACTTACAAAGCCAACTGTGAAAACATAAAACAAAAGGTCTCTGCACGCAATAACCTTCTGCTCAGATTAACATCCTCAAAATGGAGCGCTGCGCCTTCAGTTTTGCGTACTACAGGATTGGCATTGTGTTTCTCTGCGGGCGAATATGCATCCCCAGTTTGGCATCGATCTTCTCACGCCAAAAAAGTGGATATAGCTCTCAACGAAACGTGCCGGAAAATTACAGGATGTCTGAAGCCGACCCCGGTAGAGATGCTATATCCACTGGCAGGCATTGCACCTCCAGCTGTCCGTAGAGAAGTAGCCTCCGCCATAGAAAAATTGAAACAGGAGACAGATTGCAGACACCTATTGTATGGCCAAAGCCCAGCCACGCAGAGGTTGAAAAGCAGAAAGAGTTTTCTTAGCACCATCCCAGCCAGTGACAACAATGTTTCCAAGGCCAGAGAAAACCTATGGCGTGACAAATTCCCTCTTCCAACCTTCGTCCCTTTGGAGGAAAAACTACCTGCAGGATACCGGCTTTCTTGGCCAACCTGGAAAGCACTCAATAGGCTGCGTACCCAGGTTGGCAGATCCAGGGAAATCTGTCAAGGTGGGGATTTATAGACCCAAGTACGAACAAATGCGGATGTGGCGAGTCTCCACAGACGATGGGCCATTTACTTACGTGCCCTGCAGGCCCGGAGTCGTGTTCGCTTGACGACCTGTATGAGCCAAGGCCAAATGCCATCCGAGTGGCCGAGTTTTGAGCCAAATATATTTAAAGTGTTGCCATCGACACGATAAGTAAGTAAGTATTGCGGCGTGAAGGAAGGACAATCATGACACTTTTATATTTTTATTATTATTTTGGGTTTTAAAAGGAAAAAGTAAAGTAAGAAATGAAAAGCTTAAACTTAAAATAACAAGCTACATATATGAACCAGATTTAACTGAAATTTCAAAATGCCTGCATCACTGTTGCTGTATACCATTCCTACATATTCGATAGCTGTAATTGTCATAATCAAAAGTTGTCTCATGCTGTAAGTTTTTATAGGAAAATATATAATTCTATAAATTCAACTATATTTAAAGAATAAAATCTGTGACTCTCTGAACTCTCTATAATCTGAATAAATTCGTGATGTTTGAATCTTCCGTCTCAAAAGGTTACCGATCACGGACGGTACCTAAATATAAAAAGACATGAGTGTTAAACCAGTCTGCGACCGGCCATAGACTAATATATTATACCTCGACCGGCTATGTAGCTAGAACCATATTAAAGGGATTGGTTCTATAAAGACGGTACTCGAACATGTCACCATTTTTAGATATTGCCAGATTAATTCGCCGGATATATAGAGTAATTAAGATTATAAGTGAGTTCTTAAGGTGAGAACTTCAGGTACACTAAATGGACTTAATATACATTTTGTCTTTTTATTTATTCTGGGCATTAAAAAAGCAGGTATTTTTATACCATCCTACAGTTATTGAGCCTGTAGCTATAATGTATTTAGTTGAATATTTTACAGTTTTTTTTACTCAAATAAAAATATAAGAAATCTTATATCTAAGTAGAGTAGGTACAAAGTGCGGCCTTATCGCTGAAAGCGATTTCTATCAGGCAACCTATGGATGGAGATATTATTGGTAGGAGAAAATTAACACAAAACCTCAATAAACACTTACCACATGATTTTTTTTTATAGATTTCCTTTTAAAGTTTCAGCAAAAACGAACAAATACCTACTGCAGCCAGTATTTTCTCAGTCATATTCGGAATTCAATCAAAATCAAACAAAAAATCTCATCAATATAGTTATTCAGATGGCGCTGGCCAACGTGTAAACATTGAGCTCCGTATCTAAATTTAATAAAAAATATATAAACTTACAGTTCAAAGTTATATATAGTCTAAAAAGCGTTATAGTGCTACAAAGATGAAGTGACAGTGTTATCTCAAAGAAATTCCACCTAGTTGAACCAATATTGCGTACTTTCTGAAATCAGTGAAGTGACTATTTATATTCCCTATAAAGCTTGTATTTGTTAACTTTCTGGTGACTATTCAGAATTAAGTGAAATACTAGCGCATAAACAATGAACGATAAGAACAAAACAGTGTAAAACAGTGAAAACCAGTGAATAACAGCTATTATCAATATAAGAAGTTCGTTTTTTCTATTTGAACTCATCACCAATATTGACATTTCATCAATATTTGATATTAACGCCATCTAGCGAATTTGCTGTGTATCAAGTAGAAGCATGACAACGAACTTATTTCAATAAAATTATTAATACACCTAATGACATCTATTGAGGAAAAAAGATAGGAGATAGAGAGGATAAGATACAAAAAGTATTTGTCAAGCAGTCACCTATTTCAACTGCATTGTTAATGAGCGACACAGCCCATTGCGCTAAGTCTTGGTCTGCGATTTACGTGCTCTGAGATCGATTCCCACGAACGAGTTGTCTTTTTGTGAATAAATTCAGGTTGATATTGAATTTAAATATGTCAGATGTTGAGTATGAAAATGTTACTCAACGCAAGAAATTGGTTCGAAGTTTGGAGTTAAACGATAGCGAATATGACATGGATGTTTCGTATCAGAGCCAGCCGAGTACTTCAAAATGCCAAAGGGAAGAGTTAAATATAATGACAGATAAATTAAACAGATACATGACAGAACTTGAGATTGCAAATAAGGAAATTGATAATTTAAATATAGAGAACACAAATTTAAAGAAAGAAATACATAGTTATCAAAGTAAAATAAAGTTTCTAAAGTCCATTGGGTTAACACAAACTTTCAAGTCAACCAATGTTACACCATTAAAATTCTACTCGCCGCAATATCAAAGACGTCTAAAATGCGTCAACATAAAAGTAGGACTGCCGAGAACCTCTTCACGGGAATATACAGCATCCGTCTTAGACTTACATCAAACATTACGTAGTAGCTGCAATTCGCCTTCTAAATTACAATCAGTAAACAGCATTCACAATGGCTCTAGATCAAGTAGTTTAGATATGGCCAAAATTGTAGAGGATAAACCTAGCTCAGAACAGGCATGTTTGGAATTAGTGCAAAAAGGTGAACGGATACAAGAAATAATGCAACAGAAGAAAAAAGTTACTATATTATCTGACGAACAAGGAAGAGGACTCCAAAGAATTCTTCAGAAGTTATTAGGTAGCGATTATATTGTAACTTGCTTTATGAAACCCGGTGCAAGACTATCGCATGTTTTAAATACTGCAATATGTGAAATAAAATCAACCTATACTATGAATGATTATGTTATAATATTGGGTGGTATAAATGATGTTAATCCGTATGAATTCCAATCGAGTATATCTACTTTTCTCAATACAGTAAAAAATACAAATATTCTTTTGACAGAAATACCATTTAATAATGCATTAAACATAAAAAAGTTAAATTATGAACTTAAATTTATCTCTAGTAGACATCTTAATTCTATCTTTGTTGACTTCAATTACAAATCTTTCATTCCATACAGACAAAACATGTCATTTTCTACTAGTCGCTATCTCTTAAAAGAAATATTAAAATTAAATTATGCATACAATTATTGTAATTATGTAAAAAACATACCTAATAAAATAGTATCAATTGATGGTATTAAAATCTGTCGCTCTGTTTCTACCCAGACTTATGTACAAGATTTTTGTAAAAACACTAATACTGACATTATATGTAATTCGGACAACAAACAGTTAAATAATATTGACATTGTACGTAATACTGAGACATTTTTTCGAGACTAAATTAAATATACTTCATCAAAATATCAATGGCCTAATGTCCAAGTCTGACCTGCTCACTGTTGTGCTTGAATCTTTAGAACATAATAAGACGGGTATTGGAGTAATGTGTGTGACAGAGCATAATATGGTTGCATCAGATAGGGAGATGTTAAATATTCCTAATTTTATTCTTGGGACTATTTTTTGTAGAAAAGTTCGTCGTGGTGGTTCATGTATACTGGTTCACAACACATTATCTTTTACTCCAATTAAAGAAATCAGTAACTATTGTATTGAAAACGTTATTGAATGTTCTGGTATTGAACTTTTAGAACATAAACTTATTGTGATATGTATTTATAGACCGCCAAGAAGTAGTGTGGAGGACTATAACATGTTTTTTGTTAATTTTAACTCCTTACTGAGTCGTTATTGTTATGGTAAAAAGAAAATAATACTGTGTGGAGATTTTAATATCAATGTACTACAAAAAAGCTTTGAATGTACTGAATTTAAGCATATTCTTTGCTCTCACAACTTAAAATTAGCCTTTCAGCGACCCACCAGACTAATAAGTGGTACATGTATTGATAATTTTTTGTATAACACACGTCAGTGTTCACAGGATATCATAGAGTTTGCAATATCGGATCACACAGCCCAATTGTTCACAGTACCAGTAAACTATATTAACACATTAAAATACTGGTATGTTGAAAAACGAGATTACAGCACTGAAAATATTCAAAAATTTAAAGAATGTATAAATTCTCTTAGTTTTAGCGACGTCTTCAATTGTAATAGTCCATGTACGGCATTTAGTGAGTTTTACGATATTTTTCGACTGTTTTATAATTTATGCTTTCCAGTCCTATTAGTAAAAAGATATGTTAAAACACGACCAAAGTGGCTAACTAGAGGTATAAAGGTATGTTGTAGGCGAAGGCGTCAACTCTTATGGCAATATCGCAAAAACCGTACCGAACACAATAAAAGTAATTTTCTGGAATTGTCATCTAGACTTAATAAAATAATAAAACTCACACAGAAGTCTCAAAATGATAATTTTATAAACAATGCACATAATAAAAGTAAAGCTACCTGGGCTGTTATAAACAAAAGTAAATATAATGTTCCCAAGGAATTTACTATGGACCATATTAGGATTAATGACTCTACTATCACTGACCCTGTTGAAATTGCGAATTCATTTAATGACTACTTTATAAACCAAGTGAATATCTCCCAACAATCAAGGCCCAGTCTTGGTATTAATCAAACTTTAGGGTCCTTGTTTATGCCACCAACTGTTCCTGATGACATTAATAGAATAATTTTAAACCTAAAACCCACAAATAGTACGGGTTATGACGACGTATCCACTGCAATATTGAAACATGTCTCTACTAAACTGTCCAACGTACTGAGTTATTTAATTAATTTGTGTATTTCATATGGTGTATTTCCTGATGAATTAAAAGTAACCATTATAAACCGCTCTTTAAGAAAGGTAATAGAAATGATTTAAGTTGTTACAGACCAATAGCATTGGTTCCGGTGATATCCAAGATATTTGAGAAAGTTATCCATGAAGCCCTATATAATTATTTTGAAACCAATGGTTTACTTGCAGAAGAACAGGTTGGGTTTCGGAAAAATAAAAACATTAATGTTGCAATTTATAATTTTCTCAGTGCAGTTATGACTGCAATTGATAAAAAAAGGTACGCCACTGCAATCTATATGGATTTAACTAAGGCTTTTGACTATGTTGATCACTTAACCTTGCTGAACAAACTATATGCCTACGGAGTGCGAGGCAACATATATGAATTAATAAAATCTTATTTAAGTGACAGAATACAGACAACACGCATTTCTGAAATCTGTCAAAGTTATAAAATGTTAGTTAACTATTCATCTGAACAGAGGAAAGTTGTTTTTGGTGTTCCTCAAGGAAGTGTATTGGGGCCTCTTTTATTTATTATTTATATTAATGATCTACCTAAAGTAATTAACCACAAGACTATACTTTTTGCAGATGACAGTACCATTATATTTACTGGTGATAATAAACAACAAATTGAACATGACATGAATACTACTTTAAATAAAACAATTAAATGGCTAGAAATGAATAATTTGAAAGTAAATTTAAATAAAACTAACATAATGACATTCCGTAATAGAGTAAATAAATTAACTAACTTAGATATAAGATATGACAATAATCAAATAGGACAAGTACACCATACAGTTTTTTTAGGACTAAATATAGATGATAGTCTGGATTGGAAGTCTCATGTAGAATCCCTGTGTTCCAAAATAAATAAACACTGCTATGCTCTTAGAGTACTGTCAGAAACAGCCAGTAAACACACTATCATAACTGCATACCACGGCTATGTGTCGTCAATCCTTAATTATGGTATCATATTCTGGGAAAACTCCACTGATTCTGAAAGAGTTTTTGTGTCACAGAAGAAATGTATCAGGATTATTTGTAATATAAAGCTCCCAGAAAGTTGTAAACCTCATTTCCTAGCATTAAAGATTTTGACTGTTCCTTGTTTATATATATTAGAGATAGTGTTATTTGTAAGGAATAATATGCATTTTTTTAATAAACTGAGAAAATTTACCTACTTCGCGGTTTACTACTGAGCTGAAATTTTACATGCATGTATGTATCGCATGGCAATGCAATATCACGTCAGTGGAGCCAATCTGATGATGGAGCTGGAAGATGACACACTGCAAATAGCTACACAATCACATCGAGTTTGGGCTCGTTTTACTCGTATTGACGAGTACTTTGATCTTATATGTTTAGCGCATATGAAAGCTTGTGTTAAAAGTTTTTACTTTTAATTAATTCTTATTTTAAACTTTACCTTAGTTATTTGTTACTGGTTTCGTAATCTTCTTATTGCTGAAGCTCCAATCAGGTGTATAGATGGATTTACCAATATAGAGGAATTACACCCGGACAAAAATAATCACCGTGTTTATCACAGATATAAGTCCTAAACGAGAATCAAACCCATTGAAAATTCAAGACTACAAACAAAAAAGACACTCTAATGCAAAAATCATGTTAATATTTTTATGCACACTGCATTAAGTACCGCCCCTTTGCATTAGTCATTACAAAAAGAATCTCGTAATATCGTATATTCCACAAGAGGAAATGGCGTGAAAAACCAAATAAACGTAAGTATTTATATAGAGTACAGAGCCATGTCTGAATGCAAGCGTTGTTAATGATCTGATGCTTTTATAGTGTATTTATAGAACTTTATGTTAAACTACACATAGATTAAAGAAATAGACATGTAACTCGGCACAGAACTTTACGCTAAACTTTCGTTTCTACCTAAAGTAATGTGGATGACTTTATTAGGTAGAATATAAGCTAGTATTCCTGTTGATTAAAGTATCTGTGTTAAAACATCAAAGCGTAGTGTAAATGCGTAAGGCTTTCATCTAAATATTATCGGTAAGGTTTATCTGTGCCATGAATTCCTGTATAAAATGAAGGAATTCATGGAACGGATGTACAATATAAAAATACACTTTCATGTTTTTTTATGTTGTCTAATTTGACGCAAAAAATTTTGAGGCCATCCTCAGATTTTTTAGCGTCTTAATTGTAATTCTTGCCCAGCGATCCTCGTGCATACGGCTGACGTGGCCCGCCCAGTTCCATTTGTGACTGGCAGCCTTTCTTACCACGTCTTTGATCGCTGGGCAAGTATATCAAGACTGTGGTTACCAGAGAACAGACAATGTCACCGAGGCCGGCCCAGAAAGTGATGGCGAGATGACCTGGACACCAACCATAAGAGCTGGCTTGAAACTGCGTGCGACAAGCAGGTCTGGCAAGATTTGGGGAATGCCTTTGCCCAGGCACTGCTGGGCAAAGGCAATCCCCAAATCTATAGGATAGCGTAGGCTATTAAAAAAAATTGTTATTCTTTCACGGAAAAATGACTGAAAGAATTTTGATGAAACTTCGTAGTAGCTTAGCATATTATTATGTAATAAAATAGCACATATGCTACCTTTTCGCCATGTCGCCATAACCGATACCCACATCAGCGGAGTCGCGAGAGAAACTACAAAAAATATAACTAATAAAGGATTTAAAAGTACGTACCTATTTATAATAATCAGTGGGCATTTCATCAATGTAGGCATTTCGCTCTTCCACTTAAATCCCATCTTCTAAGCTAACTTATCTATGTTCATATCATTTGATCGGCACTCTGCATCCACAAACATAAATACTCAAACTCCACTTTGATGATGTAAGAGAATAAACAGTTACACTTTTAATTTGGACTCTCTAAGAATAAGCATGGCTACACTTTTGATGTCGGTACGAATAAGGAAGGGCAATTAAAAATATTATGGGATGTTTACACTTGGAATAATAGATTTTATTTTTATTAGATATTATATTATTTTATTAGAGCCCGCCTTACGCATTGTTTCTATAAACATTGAGGGCTTCTCGAGCGCAAAGTCAGAGATATTATCAGACCTGTGCCGCAAAACAGGCTGCGACATACTATGTGTGCAGGAAACTCACAGGGACACATCACAACCTAGTACCCAAATCGAAGGCATGGTTCTTATAGCGAAGATTCCCCACCCAAAATATGGCAGTGCAGTGTTTTCTAGACCCAATATTCCGATAGTCTCTGTGTGCGATTCTACTCAAAACGCCATAGAATTGATAACAGTCGAGCTCAATAATTGCACGGTTTCTTCCGTGTATAAACCACCCAACGTACCTTTCATCTTTCACAGGCTGCCCAACTTTGATAAACACTCTATCAAAATCATTGTTGGCGATTTCAACAGCCATAACATCTCCTGGGGTTACCGTGATACCAACCTGGACGGATAAGCTGTGGAAGAATGGGCGGATTCATTAAACCTGACTTTAATCCATAATCCTAAAATTCCTTCTTCATTTAACAGCGATAGGTGGAGAAGAGGTTACAACCCTGATCTAATTTTTGTCAGCTCATCCATAAGCACACAGTGTACTAAATCGATGTGTTACCCTATACCTAGAAGTCAGCATAGGCCCATTATGTGCACTGTTCAGTCTATAATAAGACCAAATGAAGTACCTTTCAAGCGACGTTTCAACTACGCAAAGGCGGACTGGGATAACTATTCGAGATGCATTGACGACTGTTTACTGAACATAACACCGAACCCCCAGCATTACAGTCAGTTCGTAAAAATTGTTGCGGTAGCGTCTCGACGGTATATACCCAGGCGCTGCCGCACTTCACACATACCAGGCCTTTCACCAAAGTCTGCCCAAATGATGGATCGATATGAGTCTTCTTACAACGAAGACCCCTTCTCTGAAGAAACGCTCCATTTGGTTGAAGAGCTACTTAACGAAATATCTGAAAAGCGGCGAGAAAAGTGGATTAACACAATCAACTCCATCGACCTAACCCATAGCAGTAAGAAGGCATGGTCTACAATCCATAAACTCACAAATGGGCCCCCAAAAGCTGTACAAACGTGTCTAGTTACTGCAAATCAAGTCGCACACCAACTACTTATAAACGGTAAGCCACCACAACGACCAAAAAGGACACCTAAAACGCTCAGTTATTTTTCTGCTCCAAATCGCGTCACGAGTAGCCCGTTCAACATCCCAGAAATCAATTCAGCCATAAAAAATATGAAATTAGGAAAGGCTCCAGGGGTGGATGACATTTCCACAGAACAACTAAAACACCTTGGTCTAGTTGCGGTTTCATGGCTTCTTAATTTTTTTATTCATGTATGGAGACAGAAAAAATACCTAATCTGTGGAGGAAGTCTAAAATAATAGGTGTTCTGAAACCCGGTAAGTGCCCAGATGATCCAAAAAGCTTCCGCCCTATCTCACTCCTCTGCCACACATACAAGCTACTGGAGAGAATGCTTCTTAACCGATTGAGTGATATCATAGACCCAAAACTAATACCTGAGCAAGCCGGCTTCAGACCGGGAAAGTCATGCTCTGGCCAAGTTCTGAACCTCACCCAGTATATAGAAAACGAGTTTGAAGCTGGCGAAGTCTCGGGTGTCGTCTTTGTGGATCTCTCAGCTGCGTACGACACCGTAAACATACGGAGACTACTGTGGAAGGTCGCGAACGTCACTGGCGACATGTAGTTTGTTCGTCTTCTTGGAGAACTTCTGCGGAATCGATACTTCCGAGTCCATATGCTTACGGATAAGAGCAGGTGGCGCAAACAAAAGAATGGACTACCCCAAGGTAGCGTACTGGCTCCGATTCTATTTAATATTTACACCAAGGACCAACCAAAGATTCCAGACACAAATCGATTCATTTACGCAGATAACTTAGCGCTCGCAACACAAAGCAAAACCTTTGAGCAGGCGGAAGCTACTCTATCAGCCGCATTGTGCAAGCTAGGCATTTACTACGATGAAAATAGTCTGAAACCTAATCCGGTAAAAACACAATCCTGTGCATTTCACCTGCGTAACAGATCTGCGAATCGTACCCTTAACATCTCCTGGCGAGGCACCCCCGTTTCAACACTTACTTACAAAGCCAACTGTGAAAACATAAAACAAAAGGTCTCTGCACGCAATAACCTTCTGCTCAGATTAACATCCTCAAAATGGAGCGCTGCGCCTTCAGTTTTGCGTACTACAGGATTGGCATTGTGTTTCTCTGCGGGCGAATATGCATCCCCAGTTTGGCATCGATCTTCTCACGCCAAAAAAGTGGATATAGCTCTCAACGAAACGTGCCGGAAAATTACAGGATGTCTGAAGCCGACCCCGGTAGAGATGCTATATCCACTGGCAGGCATTGCACCTCCAGCTGTCCGTAGAGAAGTAGCCTCCGCCATAGAAAAATTGAAACAGGAGACAGATTGCAGACACCTATTGTATGGCCAAAGCCCAGCCACGCAGAGGTTGAAAAGCAGAAAGAGTTTTCTTAGCACCATCCCAGCCAGTGACAACAATGTTTCCAAGGCCAGAGAAAACCTATGGCGTGACAAATTCCCTCTTCCAACCTTCGTCCCTTTGGAGGAAAAACTACCTGCAGGATACCGGCTTTCTTGGCCAACCTGGAAAGCACTCAATAGGCTGCGTACCCAGGTTGGCAGATCCAGGGAAATCTGTCAAGGTGGGGATTTATAGACCCAAGTACGAACAAATGCGGATGTGGCGAGTCTCCACAGACGATGGGCCATTTACTTACGTGCCCTGCAGGCCCGGAGTCGTGTTCGCTTGACGACCTGTATGAGCCAAGGCCAAATGCCATCCGAGTGGCCGAGTTTTGAGCCAAATATATTTAAAGTGTTGCCATCGACACGATAAGTAAGTAAGTATTGCGGCGTGAAGGAAGGACAATCATGACACTTTTATATTTTTATTATTATTTTGGGTTTTAAAAGGAAAAAGTAAAGTAAGAAATGAAAAGCTTAAACTTAAAATAACAAGCTACATATATGAACCAGATTTAACTGAAATTTCAAAATGCCTGCATCACTGTTGCTGTATACCATTCCTACATATTCGATAGCTGTAATTGTCATAATCAAAAGTTGTCTCATGCTGTAAGTTTTTATAGGAAAATATATAATTCTATAAATTCAACTATATTTAAAGAATAAAATCTGTGACTCTCTGAACTCTCTATAATCTGAATAAATTCGTGATGTTTGAATCTTCCGTCTCAAAAGGTTACCGATCACGGACGGTACCTAAATATAAAAAGACATGAGTGTTAAACCAGTCTGCGACCGGCCATAGACTAATATATTATACCTCGACCGGCTATGTAGCTAGAACCATATTAAAGGGATTGGTTCTATAAAGACGGTACTCGAACATGTCACCATTTTTAGATATTGCCAGATTAATTCGCCGGATATATAGAGTAATTAAGATTATAAGTGAGTTCTTAAGGTGAGAACTTCAGGTACACTAAATGGACTTAATATACATTTTGTCTTTTTATTTATTCTGGGCATTAAAAAAGCAGGTATTTTTATACCATCCTACAGTTATTGAGCCTGTAGCTATAATGTATTTAGTTGAATATTTTACAGTTTTTTTTACTCAAATAAAAATATAAGAAATCTTATATCTAAGTAGAGTAGGTACAAAGTGCGGCCTTATCGCTGAAAGCGATTTCTATCAGGCAACCTATGGATGGAGATATTATTGGTAGGAGAAAATTAACACAAAACCTCAATAAACACTTACCACATGATTTTTTTTTATAGATTTCCTTTTAAAGTTTCAGCAAAAACGAACAAATACCTACTGCAGCCAGTATTTTCTCAGTCATATTCGGAATTCAATCAAAATCAAACAAAAAATCTCATCAATATAGTTATTCAGATGGCGCTGGCCAACGTGTAAACATTGAGCTCCGTATCTAAATTTAATAAAAAATATATAAACTTACAGTTCAAAGTTATATATAGTCTAAAAAGCGTTATAGTGCTACAAAGATGAAGTGACAGTGTTATCTCAAAGAAATTCCACCTAGTTGAACCAATATTGCGTACTTTCTGAAATCAGTGAAGTGACTATTTATATTCCCTATAAAGCTTGTATTTGTTAACTTTCTGGTGACTATTCAGAATTAAGTGAAATACTAGCGCATAAACAATGAACGATAAGAACAAAACAGTGTAAAACAGTGAAAACCAGTGAATAACAGCTATTATCAATATAAGAAGTTCGTTTTTTCTATTTGAACTCATCACCAATATTGACATTTCATCAATATTTGATATTAACGCCATCTAGCGAATTTGCTGTGTATCAAGTAGAAGCATGACAACGAACTTATTTCAATAAAATTATTAATACACCTAATGACATCTATTGAGGAAAAAAGATAGGAGATAGAGAGGATAAGATACAAAAAGTATTTGTCAAGCAGTCACCTATTTCAACTGCATTGTTAATGAGCGACACAGCCCATTGCGCTAAGTCTTGGTCTGCGATTTACGTGCTCTGAGATCGATTCCCACGAACGAGTTGTCTTTTTGTGAATAAATTCAGGTTGATATTGAATTTAAATATGTCAGATGTTGAGTATGAAAATGTTACTCAACGCAAGAAATTGGTTCGAAGTTTGGAGTTAAACGATAGCGAATATGACATGGATGTTTCGTATCAGAGCCAGCCGAGTACTTCAAAATGCCAAAGGGAAGAGTTAAATATAATGACAGATAAATTAAACAGATACATGACAGAACTTGAGATTGCAAATAAGGAAATTGATAATTTAAATATAGAGAACACAAATTTAAAGAAAGAAATACATAGTTATCAAAGTAAAATAAAGTTTCTAAAGTCCATTGGGTTAACACAAACTTTCAAGTCAACCAATGTTACACCATTAAAATTCTACTCGCCGCAATATCAAAGACGTCTAAAATGCGTCAACATAAAAGTAGGACTGCCGAGAACCTCTTCACGGGAATATACAGCATCCGTCTTAGACTTACATCAAACATTACGTAGTAGCTGCAATTCGCCTTCTAAATTACAATCAGTAAACAGCATTCACAATGGCTCTAGATCAAGTAGTTTAGATATGGCCAAAATTGTAGAGGATAAACCTAGCTCAGAACAGGCATGTTTGGAATTAGTGCAAAAAGGTGAACGGATACAAGAAATAATGCAACAGAAGAAAAAAGTTACTATATTATCTGACGAACAAGGAAGAGGACTCCAAAGAATTCTTCAGAAGTTATTAGGTAGCGATTATATTGTAACTTGCTTTATGAAACCCGGTGCAAGACTATCGCATGTTTTAAATACTGCAATATGTGAAATAAAATCAACCTATACTATGAATGATTATGTTATAATATTGGGTGGTATAAATGATGTTAATCCGTATGAATTCCAATCGAGTATATCTACTTTTCTCAATACAGTAAAAAATACAAATATTCTTTTGACAGAAATACCATTTAATAATGCATTAAACATAAAAAAGTTAAATTATGAACTTAAATTTATCTCTAGTAGACATCTTAATTCTATCTTTGTTGACTTCAATTACAAATCTTTCATTCCATACAGACAAAACATGTCATTTTCTACTAGTCGCTATCTCTTAAAAGAAATATTAAAATTAAATTATGCATACAATTATTGTAATTATGTAAAAAACATACCTAATAAAATAGTATCAATTGATGGTATTAAAATCTGTCGCTCTGTTTCTACCCAGACTTATGTACAAGATTTTTGTAAAAACACTAATACTGACATTATATGTAATTCGGACAACAAACAGTTAAATAATATTGACATTGTACGTAATACTGAGACATTTTTTCGAGACTAAATTAAATATACTTCATCAAAATATCAATGGCCTAATGTCCAAGTCTGACCTGCTCACTGTTGTGCTTGAATCTTTAGAACATAATAAGACGGGTATTGGAGTAATGTGTGTGACAGAGCATAATATGGTTGCATCAGATAGGGAGATGTTAAATATTCCTAATTTTATTCTTGGGACTATTTTTTGTAGAAAAGTTCGTCGTGGTGGTTCATGTATACTGGTTCACAACACATTATCTTTTACTCCAATTAAAGAAATCAGTAACTATTGTATTGAAAACGTTATTGAATGTTCTGGTATTGAACTTTTAGAACATAAACTTATTGTGATATGTATTTATAGACCGCCAAGAAGTAGTGTGGAGGACTATAACATGTTTTTTGTTAATTTTAACTCCTTACTGAGTCGTTATTGTTATGGTAAAAAGAAAATAATACTGTGTGGAGATTTTAATATCAATGTACTACAAAAAAGCTTTGAATGTACTGAATTTAAGCATATTCTTTGCTCTCACAACTTAAAATTAGCCTTTCAGCGACCCACCAGACTAATAAGTGGTACATGTATTGATAATTTTTTGTATAACACACGTCAGTGTTCACAGGATATCATAGAGTTTGCAATATCGGATCACACAGCCCAATTGTTCACAGTACCAGTAAACTATATTAACACATTAAAATACTGGTATGTTGAAAAACGAGATTACAGCACTGAAAATATTCAAAAATTTAAAGAATGTATAAATTCTCTTAGTTTTAGCGACGTCTTCAATTGTAATAGTCCATGTACGGCATTTAGTGAGTTTTACGATATTTTTCGACTGTTTTATAATTTATGCTTTCCAGTCCTATTAGTAAAAAGATATGTTAAAACACGACCAAAGTGGCTAACTAGAGGTATAAAGGTATGTTGTAGGCGAAGGCGTCAACTCTTATGGCAATATCGCAAAAACCGTACCGAACACAATAAAAGTAATTTTCTGGAATTGTCATCTAGACTTAATAAAATAATAAAACTCACACAGAAGTCTCAAAATGATAATTTTATAAACAATGCACATAATAAAAGTAAAGCTACCTGGGCTGTTATAAACAAAAGTAAATATAATGTTCCCAAGGAATTTACTATGGACCATATTAGGATTAATGACTCTACTATCACTGACCCTGTTGAAATTGCGAATTCATTTAATGACTACTTTATAAACCAAGTGAATATCTCCCAACAATCAAGGCCCAGTCTTGGTATTAATCAAACTTTAGGGTCCTTGTTTATGCCACCAACTGTTCCTGATGACATTAATAGAATAATTTTAAACCTAAAACCCACAAATAGTACGGGTTATGACGACGTATCCACTGCAATATTGAAACATGTCTCTACTAAACTGTCCAACGTACTGAGTTATTTAATTAATTTGTGTATTTCATATGGTGTATTTCCTGATGAATTAAAAGTAACCATTATAAAACCGTTCTTTAAGAAAGGTAATAGAAATGATTTAAGTTGTTACAGACCAATAGCATTGGTTCCGGTGATATCCAAGATATTTGAGAAAGTTATCCATGAAGCCCTATATAATTATTTTGAAACCAATGGTTTACTTGCAGAAGAACAGGTTGGGTTTCGGAAAAATAAAAACATTAATGTTGCAATTTATAATTTTCTCAGTGCAGTTATGACTGCAATTGATAAAAAAAGGTACGCCACTGCAATCTATATGGATTTAACTAAGGCTTTTGACTATGTTGATCACTTAACCTTGCTGAACAAACTATATGCCTACGGAGTGCGAGGCAACATATATGAATTAATAAAATCTTATTTAAGTGACAGAATACAGACAACACGCATTTCTGAAATCTGTCAAAGTAATAAAATGTTAGTTAACTATTCATCTGAACAGAGGAAAGTTGTTTTTGGTGTTCCTCAAGGAAGTGTATTGGGGCCTCTTTTATTTATTATTTATATTAATGATCTACCTAAAGTAATTAACCACAAGACTATACTTTTTGCAGATGACAGTACCATTATATTTACTGGTGATAATAAACAACAAATTGAACATGACATGAATACTACTTTAAATAAAACAATTAAATGGCTAGAAATGAATAATTTGAAAGTAAATTTAAATAAAACTAACATAATGACATTCCGTAATAGAGTAAATAAATTAACTAACTTAGATATAAGATATGACAATAATCAAATAGGACAAGTACACCATACAGTTTTTTTAGGACTAAATATAGATGATAGTCTGGATTGGAAGTCTCATGTAGAATCCCTGTGTTCCAAAATAAATAAACACTGCTATGCTCTTAGAGTACTGTCGAAAACAGCCAGTAAACACACTATCATAACTGCATACCACGGCTATGTGTCGTCAATCCTTAATTATGGTATCATATTCTGGGGAAACTCCACTGATTCTGAAAGAGTTTTTGTGTCACAGAAGAAATGTATCAGGATTATTTGTAATATAAAGCTCCCAGAAAGTTGTAAACCTCATTTCCTAGCATTAAAGATTTTGACTGTTCCTTGTTTATATATATTAGAGATAGTGTTATTTGTAAGGAATAATATGCATTTTTTTAATAAACTGAGGAGTAAAAGACATCATATTAAAATATCCTGTCCACCGAACACCACAGCCTATTTAAATAAAAGTATATTGTGCATGGCTTCAAAAATTTATAACCACCTACCAAAATGTATACTGGAAATTACAAGTACCAGCGTTTTTAAGAGTAGAGTAAGGTGCCTTCTTTTAAAAAAAGTGTATTATTCTGTTGACGAATATCTTAAAGATAAATATCTTACATGAAATATTATATTATTTGATAATTTATTAATGTGAATTGTAATTTATATAACTTATTAGTTCTATTTAATTTGATTTTTAAGCTGCAATAATTTATTTTAGTTTAATGTTGACATTCCTGCACATATACTTTTTCTTTTTTTGCATGCCGTGAGGCAAAATATAGTGTTTCTATATACATATGTACCTACCATCTCTTTGTACCTATATTTGGCGAAATAAAGCATTTGAATTTGAATTTGAATTTATTAATATTCTCTAATATAAACCGTAACGCTAAGCAAAAGTAGTTGTAAATCAACACTTTACACTTGAGCAATAAATAGCAACAGTGTAATACCTCATATAAAAGTGGCCAATAAGGTTTATACTGTCGGCAGGCAAGCGGTGCTAATATAAATTTACGGCCAGTTATGATCAACTGCAACATATATTGGGACTTAGCAGAAGACATTAATTGCTTACATATTTCGCATAGAGGTGTGTATAGAAAAATAGTGTAATATAATTGGTAAAATGCAAGAGCAAGTTGGCAGACTTTGGGTATCTTTCTAGAAGATTATGTAGAACTCTCAGATATGCAGGTTTCCTCAAGATGGTTGCTTTATGATTTACCAAGCGATTATTAGATATCATTTTTGGCAAACGCTTAACTTTGAAGAGCAATGAGAGATTGAACCCGATACCTGCCGCTTAATAGTCTGTTAGTCTCTCCATTAGACTATCGGCAAAGTTAAGCAACGCGTGCACAGGTTACCACTTGGATGGGTGACCGTGTGTGGCATTTATATCTGAGCGCTACCGTGCTTCAGAGGGCACGTAAAACTGTCGGTCGCGGTTCTTGTCTAGGATAAGGATTGTTTGGCCATGTCGGAGGCCTTCGGGCGGTCTGAAAACTCCGGCACCAGAGTTGGCACACACTCACACGAAAAATAAAAGAAAACAATTAGACTATCGGTACTTTATCTACACTAATATAATAAAACTGAAGAGTTTGTTTGGTTAAACGCACTAAACTCAGAAACTACTAGATCGATTAATGAATAATACTTTTTGTGTTGTATAGCCCGTTTATTAACCCTAGATTACTAACCTTCGTCAATTTTACTACTTGGGTTTGTTTAAATCGTGCTAACTTTTACACGCGCGATCGCACTGCTTCCACACTTTAGATAATCTCAGTCGACCCGTTGCCCCCCCGCCTGACGGTAGTGTTTTGAGTGGGGGCGCACCGTGAGCGCCGTTCCAGCAACCATGGGTCGTCAGATTGACGAAGGTTAGTATTAACGTAACATTTTGTCTTATTTAGTTGGTGAACTTTTGCAATTTTTTTGTTTTGTTTATTTATTTTCTTTGTGAAAATAATGCGACTGATGTACCTCCTACCTAAAAAAGGAAAATATAAGCCTTGTGTCCCTCCGCAAAGCGAAGGATGACTAAAAGTAGTTGCACCCAGAGCAATAAATCGTAGTGCGGGGAGCACAAACTTGACGTTTGTCACAAATGTATAACTTGATAGATTCTTACCAAAATTTTTGTTTCATTACTTTATTTCATTCGTTATTTCTAATATTTGAAAATTATTTTTCACATTTACTTTAAAATAATACTTTAAAAAATCTTTTAAAATGTTACCATTGTTAATTTGTCATAAAACCTACGATCTCATTTGTAAGGCTGATTTTTTAATAAATATGCCGTTTTGGTTTTTGTAAATTTATTAATTAATAAGAAGAATATAATAAATTTATAATAAAAAAAAAAATATATGCATGTTTAATTCAAATAAACCCATTATCCCCTTTATTAAATACCGTAGTCAAAAGTACGAAGGTTAGTAATAAGGGTCGAAAAATAAGGTTAGTGATCTAGGGTAGCAGACTATAAGGTAACATCACGTTATAAGCCTCGAGTGTGAAGCATTAGCCCTTAATATCTCGGGTATGTCCGTGTAGTGACGGATTAAGCATACAGAATATCACCACGTCGTAAGAGCAGACAGAGGGAGCACATTATGCAGAGAACAACACTGTAAAAGAAGGAAAACTTGATACAAAACCAATACCAACCCGGTTGGCCAGCGTGGTATAGTAGGCCAATTCCTCCTTTCAAAGGAGAGGCCTAGTCCAGCAGTGGACTGTTAAAGGCTGATGATGATGATGATCTCGGGTATAACCGTGGGATTAGTAACTGTATATAAACAATTCTTGCGTTACCCACCGACTGTCTAACAGACAAGCATCATCAACCCTTTATACTGTCCCACTGCTGGGCACGGGCCTCTTCCCATTATGAGAACGGTAATGCCATAATCCACCACGCTGGCCAAGTGCGGGTTGGCAGACTTCAAATGTCTTTCGATAACATTATGGAGAACTCTCAGTCATGCACGTTTCTTCCGATGTTTTCCTCCACCGTTTAGCAAGCGATAATTCACAATTTAATACGCACATAACTCCGAAAAGTCATCGGTGCGCGCCGTCGATTCGAACCCGGACCCTCTGCGTAGCACTCTGTCGGTCGCTCCACTAGGCTATCGCTGCTGACAAGCCACAGCCAAAGCTATTAGGCGCAGGAAGCTGAAATTTACAGGCATGTATGTTCCTTATGGACCGACGGGGTGCACTAAGAAGGGATTTCCCGAAATTGTGTGAAAAAGTGTTACTGGGATTTTCCGAATACTCAGTAGCAGCCCGGAGTCTGGTGATATGCCCGGTAACGGCAATAGGCTCGCCCCCTATTACGTGGGACCAAAAAAATAAAAATTCTTGGCGAAATGTGGGTGTCATATTGCTCTGCCTACCCCTTCGGGGATACAGGCGTGAGTCTATAAATAAATAAATTCCCGAAATTCCTACGCAATCGGGCATAAACAGTTAAATAAAAAGTGTGCGGACGTACCTGCGGGCTTCCTCTAGTATTAAAAAAAAAAACGCAAAGACGTTCGCCGTCTTTGCGTTTTTTCTAACTCAGTCTGCAGTACAGTTTGAACGAAATTAACTCGCGGTGACAACTAATTTGTTCGTCATTGGACATCTACTGAGACGTGCAGGGAATACCGCTCCCTTAAGTAATTAACATTCTTTAAATGAGTTTTAAAATTGTTTGAGTAACGTTGCAAGGAAAACGTGTACAAGATTATTCTTTTAAGGAATTTATTTTATTTATAGACTCATGCCCCGAAGGGTAACCAGAGTTTTGTGATTTTTAGGTCCCACTTAATAGGGGACGAATCTATTGCCGTTACCGAGCACTTTGCCAGACTCCGTGCCGCTACTGAGAACTCGGCAACCCAGTCACTTAAATGCCCGACTTGGGAAGCGAACCCGGGAACTCCTGATCAGTAGACGCATACGCGATCCACTGGACCACGGAGACAGAAAAGCGCATACATTTGCGCTCGCACTAGGAATAATTTTTGAAGGACTATGGAAACATTCAATCAATGGATACAAAGTAAGTAGGCACGCCCTGACTCTAGATAACAATTTGTGTATCACTCAAAGTGATTCCACAACAACAGATTTCAACATTATGTGAGGCGACCGACTAAACCACTACGCCATACGTGCAGTCTGTTTAAAATTTTTATAGGATCCTAATTCTTTATACGATCGTCGAGAACCTTTTTTTTTTCTTCTTCATGTACCCGTGTTTCGGAGGGTCGGGTGTCACCGAAGCATTCCTCGCTACCCCCCGACGGGTATTGGGGCCCGCCAGATAGTCAGACGGGCCGCGAACAAAACGCCCTTGGCGGCGGATGAAGGTGTTGGGCGCCGCCGCCAAAGCACCCAGCGGCCGCAGAGGATAGTGAGGACGGCAACCTAACAACACCGCATCTCCTCTTCCTCTGCGTCCCCACCGTAACGCAACAAATGGTGCGCCCCCATTCGGTCGCGGGAGATAGGGCGCGAGCAACGCGGGCAACGCAACACCGACACGCCTCTCCTCCTGCGACCACGCCTGACTGCGAGGGACAGAAGAACTGTCCCTCCTCGCACCCGCCCCTTTGGACGCATCCTGCGCAGGCCTCCGTCAAGCCCACGCGGAGCGTCCACTCCCGGGATCTCGCTTAGACGTGGGTGACCCAACCACGGCTACTGAGCCCCCCCCACGACAAGGTGGAGATCCCACGGGGGGGATAGTTGAGAACCTAACCTTAGTCTATCCGACTATTCATAAGCTTATTAATTCACACCGCCCGTAAGTAATAGATGAATTTAAGATTAGCCTCATATTCATTTTCTATTTTTTACATTTATATTTTATAATACGGTAATTTCACTACATTTTTTTTAACAGCTCCCGCGTTAAAGCTAAATCCTGTGTCGTGGGGCCTTTACAGACATGCAACTAACGGACACAATGAACACCCAGACTCGAAACAACAATGTATGGATCACACAAAGAGTTGTCTCGTGTGGGGATCGAACCCACAACACGCGGCGCAGTGTCATGAGGCGAGGTGGCCGCTTAAACTACGCCAACAGTATTCCGACATATAGACACGAGGAAAATATAATCGTTCAACAGTTCTACTCATAGAAATAGTAAACAATAATTCAAATTGATTCGTATTTCTAACTAAACAATAACTAGACATGAATATATAAATATCAAGTAGAACGTAAATATTTATAGCATTAATATTTTAGAGGAGATATCTTTACAAAGTGTATTTTCTTCCACAGTTTATGTGTAAATAGTCACTTAGCTATAGTTAGTTTTAATTTGATTGCAAATGAGATAAATACAAAGTTACATCAGTCGTTGAAAATAAACAGTCGATAATTATATTCCACAGTTAAATGATACTGCTGTTAATTCATTTTCGAGGACTATAATTCAATTTAGTTTATTGCTATATTTTTCACTTATAACAATGTAGTAAGAGATGGAAATAAAATAAGAGCTGTTAAACTTGTGATAGTTTCTTCACGGATAATAAAATAATATACGTTTATTTAAATATTAAATATAACTTTCAATAGTGTGTTTGCTGGCGGGTGGTGCAGAGATGGTAAGCATTATTTTAGTAAATTTTAGGTACGTAATACTTAGTTTAAATTGTAGTACATTTTATTTACCTTATAATACATATTTAATTATATTAATATTTATATAATTAGTTTATTTATATAATATTTATTTATGAGTTCCAATGAAGATGATTTGTCCTTCTGTTCTGCCAATTCATGTGATGACAGCTACTGTTCAGTGCCTGATAGAACACTTGGTGAGTTTGTGCGTGATACGTTTAATTTTAAATCTACTCGGTTGCTAAACGTATGCCATTTAAATGCTCAAAGCGTGCCAAGCCACTATAGTGACTTGTTAGAAGCGTTTAGTAATAATGACAACGTTCACGCCGTCCTGATCTCTGAGACTTGGTTTAAACCAAATTTGCTCTCCACCACATATCCTTTACCCGGTTTTATTCTTATCCGGCATGACCAGATTGACAGGAGAGGTGGTGGTGTTGCAATTTACCTCCGTAGTCACTTTCCTTTTAAAATTCTTGCAACTTCTCCTACTTCCTCGGCTTCGGCAGAATATCTCTTTTTAGAGGTTATTGTGAACGGAGTTAAAACTGTCTTGGGTGTTGTCTATTGTCCCCCAGCTGTTGACTACTTCTCCAGTTTCGAAGAGATTCTGGAATCTTTAGGGTCGGAATATGCACATCACTTCATAATGGGTGACTTTAATACTGATCTCCTTACTCCTCACTCCCCTCGAGCCCGTAAACTGCTTCATATTATTGAGTCAGCCTGTCTCCATAATTTACCACTTCAAGCAACTCATCACAATAATAATGGAGAGGATACGTGGCTTGATTTAATCCTTTCATCTAACCCTTCCCTCATATCCGTACATGGCCAATACCCCGCTCCTGGTTTTTCCCCTCATGACCTCATATTCCTCTCCTACAACCTTAAACCACCCAAACCCCAACCCAAAGTTTTGCACATGCGTAACTTTGCTCGGATCGACGAAAATAAATTATTACAGGATGCATCTGCCATTTCATGGGAACCTCTGCTGGCGGCTAGTTCTGTAGATGACAAACTTGATATTTTCAACAATGTACTGATCAACCTGTACGACAAACATGCCCCAGTCAGAAAGGTTAAACTGAAACGTCCTCCAGCCCCATGGATGACCAGGGGAGTCAAAATGGCTATGAGACGCAGGGACCGAGCATTTCGTAAATTTAAGAAAGAAAGGACTGACGACAATTGGCCAACTTTCAAGACTGCAAGAAATCGGTGCAACCAGATGGTACGGAATGCCAAACGCCGCCATATTCTCGAAAATATTTCACTCAGTTCCCCCGCTGCTACCTGGAGATTCCTCGGAACTCTTGGTATTGGCAAATTTGGCAAACAGCAAAGTTTCGATCTACCGAACAAGATCGGTTTAAATGATATAAATCGTCATTTCGCCACCACTCCGACCTTAAATTGTTTAATCCGATGTCAGACAGTCGAATATATAAGACATTTGCCCCGTATTACAGTTGATCCATTTAGATTTTCTCCAGTTGCGCCAGGTGAGATCAAAAAAATTATCCTATCCATCAAAACCAAGGCTGTAGGATGTGACAACATTAGTCGCAGAATGTTGATACTTGTTTTAGACCAGCTCCTACCCGCAATATCCCACATAATCAACTTCTCCTTTGATACCGGTATATTCCCATCCTTATGGCGTAAAGCCTACATCCGACCTTTACCCAAGATCCCAAATCCGTCATTGCCCAACCATTTCCGTCCTATATCCATCCTTCCTTTCCTTTCCAAAGTGTTGGAGGCCTGTGTCCATAAGCAACTGTCCCGCTTTGTTTATGTCAACGACTTATTAAGTCCTCTCCAGTCGGGTTTTAGACCGGGACACAGCACTACCTCCGCACTCCTAAAAGTGACTGACGATGTTAGGGCGGGCGTTGAGGATGCCAAGGTCACTGTGTTGGTCTTGGTCGATTTTTCGAACGCCTTTAACACCGTCAGTCACGATATCCTTCTATCCATTCTCTCCCACTTTATGGTCTCATCTGAAGCACTGGATTGGTTTTCCTCTTATCTTCGGGAGCGTCAGCAGGCGGTCCGCATTGATGAGTCCTGTTCATCTTGGTGTGTTCTCGACTCTGGCGTTCCACAGGGCGGTATTTTATCTCCTCTTCTGTTCGCTCTGTTCATCAATCTCATAACCCATGACCTTCGGTGTACCTACCATCTATACGCCGATGACTTGCAGTTGTATGCTCAGGCCAGGGTCGAAAATCTGTCTGAGGCTATTGACGCGGTAAATATTGACTTAGCAGCTATAAAACATTGGTCCGATAGGTTTGGCTTACATGTAAACCCTTCAAAGTGTCAGGCAATTATAATAGGAGGGAGCCGCATGATGTGCCGTGTAAATGTGGCATCTCTTCCATCAATTGTTTTTGATGGAACTACTATCGAAGTCACATCTAATGTAAAAAATTTAGGGTTACATATTGATGACACACTTACTTGGCGAACTCAGATTACGAACGTGAGCAAGCGAGTTACCGGGACCCTGCGATCCCTCTATCGGCTTAAACATTTTCTTCCCGTGAAGACAAAGATAACGTTAGTGCAAACTTTACTATTCCCGGTCATCGATTATGGTGATGTTTGTTATTTTGACCTGAATGCAGATCTTCTTGATAAACTTGACCGCCTTCTTAATAACTGCATTCGATTTATTTATAATCTTCGCAAGTATGACCATGTGTCTGCTTTTCGTTCCGAACTACGCTGGTTCCCCATTCGCCAGCGCCGTAGTTTGCGCGCTCTCACAACGCTCTTCTCTATTCTTCATTCTTCATCTCCCCCTGCATACCTTCAATCTAATTTTCAATATTTAAGCTCCAATCACGCAAAAGATCTCCGCTCCACTAATAATCTACTACTTTTATGCCCATCACACACTTCTGGACTTGTACACTCTTCTTTCACAGTCCAATCAGTCCTACTCTGGAATGCCCTTCCTCTGGAGATCAGGACGGCTACTAACCGCTGGACGTTTAAATCGAAGGTGCGTGAACATATTCGTAAGGGACTACTGGCACAATCATCCTAATCATTATTTACATATTATATTATATATATATACATATATATTTATAATTTATATTTATGTATGCTTAGGTATATATGTATATTTATTTATTTTATCTATTCATATATATACATTTATTATATAGTATGTATGTAATGTTATATCTATGTACTTATTCATGATAATTATAATAAAATTATCACTTTCAAATAAAGCAAAACTGTTTTGTACGCCTACCATACCTATCTCTGCATCACCCTATGGTTGACTGGAAGAGAATGCTTTTAGCATTAAGTCCGCCAATGTACCAATATATTGTACATGAAGTTTTAAAATAAAATAAATAAAATAAATATTTTGTTAAATTCATGCAAATACTGTTGGCATTTTGGAGTAAGTAAATTTTCAGGGCAAACATTTCGACAAAGTTTTCGAATCATGTAATACATAATACCTACTTACTTCTTTGGCCGCTCAAAATAGCTCAAAACTAGTGCCTGCAACATCTGTCCACTCCAGTACAGGCGAGACAGACATCAATAAACCAAGTTATGATTTTGATATGAAGTAGCTTTATCCAACACTAAGTTATCTTATACCCAGTATAACAAATATATCCACAAAATATAATTATTTCATTAACCAATCATTTGTTAGTACGCGAGAACATTAGGTACATAAAAGTTCCCCCAATATCTACTAAAACGTTTTATGCCTCGCAAGAAAAAGCACCCTTGTATATCCGTCCAGCCAGATATAAATATATATTGTAGCGTAAAATACAACCACAAAACATTTCGATAGGTACTAATAGCATGTAAAATTGAATGTCACTGTCACTGAAACGTTCAATTTTACGCAAGACGCGTTCCATCCCTGTAAATACCGTAAAACGGGGTGAATTGGGACGATATCGCCTTTTAGATCGGTTTTTAACCATTTTACTAACAAGTGTGAAGCCACATGCTACTAGCATTTTCTTCCGGCAGGTCAATCTATTACGTTATTATGGTTACAACTTAATTTATAGCAGGATTCGGGAGAAAATCGCGAAATTGTCGCTAATCCCTATTCACCCCACAGTCGGGGTCAATAGGGACGAGAATGGGGTGAAAAGAGAATTATGTTAGGGCTGCCTCTTAATTCTTTTTATTCAATTATGTTACTAGTAGAAGTTTTTTATTTGTAGAGATAAATAAAAAAACATTATATACTCGACATTATTTATTGACAGGTGTATTCAGTGACGATAGTTTATTAAAGTAATTATCTTTATATTTTTCAAAACAATTAAAATCAGATGTTAATAATAATCAGTCTTTCTAAATCAGTAAAAGCCTAGGTAATATAATAAACTTCCTTTAAAATTAGTAATCGTAAAAACAAAATTGTTATCTTTTTCAAACAATTAAAATTAAATATTTTATTCAGGGTTCGAAAATTAGTAACAACATAATATAATCAACCTCCTTTAAAACTTCTAATTGTAAAAACATAATATTTCTTATTATAATATAATCTGTTTCATAAACAATCAAAATCAAATAATTATGTATTATATTTAGTGTTTGCAAATTAGTAACCACATAAAGTAATCAACCACCTTTAAAAATCGTAAAAAAAACAAAAAGATACCATTAATTAACAAAAAGATGTAATGAAAATAATGTTCTGCTAAATTAACTTGAAACTAAAATAATTAAGTACATTTTTTTAATAACTCTAACTAAAAATTAAACTTTGAAAATACGAAACTATTACAACGTTGTTGTTTTAAAACAGAATTAATCATTACCATCTTGTAAAACTTTTAAAATTTCTTCATCATTATTATAAAAATAGTTTTTTTCTTCTTTTAGGTAAGGGCAGTGGCAATTTAATATCAGATATTATTTGAATATTTGTACGTTTTGTTCTACCCTTTAAGGTATTTTGATTTGCAACAACAGGTGATGGTTTATTTACTGCATTTTCGGTTAGTGGGTGATTGCTTTCGCCTATATCGACAATATCTGCAAACAATACTGGCATTTCATTGAGATTTAATAAACCCAGTTCCATATCTTCTAAGACAGGGTCTGTAAAAAGTTGACACTCATTAACATCTTTTGATGATCCAGGTTCAGATACTGGTGTATATTTCGATGATCCAGGTTCAGATACTGGATGAAAATTTTCGTCATTTTGTACGTGTGTGCGTTGTTCGCCAATTTTCTTTTTGGTAGTTTTACCCATTCCTTTTCCTTTAGCCTGTGCAGTATTTTTTGTACTTGTACTTTTTGGAACTATTTATATTTTTTCTTCACCACTGACACTTCTACCAGCAACCACTTCTATTTTCTTTTTGTGTTTTGGTTCTCTTATCTTCATAGTACCGTACCGCATTTCTTTTAACAGTTTTAGAAAACTTTCTTCTACTGCATTTATAGCAGCAGCAGAGTCCAGGTTGGTTTGTGGTAAGTTTGATAAAACTTCACTTTTATTCAATGGAACGATTCCTGCTTTACGAAAGCCGGCTTTAATATTTTTTTCAGCATTAACCTTTATTTGTTCAATTAAAAGCTTAAGTAGTCGAGGAAAACAGCCTTTAGGAACAGATGTTAACATTCTTCCGTCAGTTTTTTTCCACTGGTCTAACAAATGTCGCCAGGCTATTTTCAAAGGCCTAAAAAAAGCCAAATCTAGAGGTTGGGTTAAATGAGTTGAATTGGGTGGTAAAAAAACAAAATGTATGTCTTTGTCCTTACACAGCTGAATTACTTCTACTGAAAGATGAGACGATAGGTTATCGCCAATGAGAATCTTTTTTCCTGGCTTGTTTTCTAAAAACGGCATGACTGTCGTTAGTATCCAGTCTCGAAACATATCGCCGTCAAACCACCCAGAAGTAGTTCGGTTGTACCGTGTGCCTTCAGGGCCGTTTTCGACCCAAGTATTATAAAGATGTGCGGCCTTGTACACTACATACGGCGGTAACATTTCACCAGAGGCTGTACTAGCCATCATTATAGAAATTGAACCTTTCGAGTGGTTCAGCACTCTTTCTGGATATTTACAGCCTCGTTTTACAATCACCTTTTTTCGGCCTGGGTCATCACTGAGATTGGTTTTGTCATAGTTAATAATGTTTGACGCCGGGACGTTCTCTATAGACTTTTCTAATTCAAAAATGTAATTATTTATACCTTCAGGTGATACAGATGCTCTGGACCTCTTAATATTTTGACACATCTTTTGTGATATTTTATTTTTGTGACGATTTAAGAACGCGTTTGCAAAGTCAACACCTGGCAAGTTATTTTTAAATATTTTGTGGACTATACACTGGTTATCTAAATACATTTTAATTAAATACCTCAAATCAGTCTTATCCAACGGATAGCCCCACTCTGCGCATATATTTAAGTTTCGTACTATTAGTTCCTCTACATCCGGTGTCAAAGCAGTTTGGCCGCCAGGTCGCTTCAAATTATTATTAACATGACGATGTAGTGTCGACTTCGAGATACCGAATTTGTCAGCCACAGTTTTTATTGAATTGTGACTGGATTTTAATTCTTCTAACGCCTTTTTTATTATTTCATCATCATATTTTCTATAGGTACGTTTTCCCACCTGGTTTTGCTTTGTAAGTACGGGGCATGTTAGCGTTCTGAAAATAATATAAAATAATAAGGCTTTAACTAGGTACAATAGGATATCTATTATTTAGGCATGTCATGCAAATATTAATAGCAAAATCCAACCACCAGCTGACATTATCATAATTTTTCTTGTGCAGGACAAGAAAAATTAAAACTAAACTTTTGAATAACCCAATTACACAACATCTTTTTTGTTGTAAAACATTATATGAAAGTATTTTGTGCGTTAAAAGTATGGCTTATCAATAAATACTTAGATCATAAATAATAATCAGTAAATATGTACTTATATCATAAATAAGTTTCAAGAACTAGGTAATTACGAGTACCTACGATATAAAAAATTTCTGTAGGTACCTACTTGACATGACTTACGTGATTTTGACAACCCTAAAAACTCAATCCGAATCACCCCTCAGTCGTCCCTAATCACCTCCCAGTCGTCTCAAATAACCCCATTCCCGTCCCAAATCACCCCTTTCGTTGTCCCTATTCACCCCAAATCCGTCCTCAGTCACCCCAGAAATAACAATAAATACATGCCGCATAGAAAAATCATCATATTTATTAAAACATGTGTGGTTTGACTTACCTTACTTGATTTTTTGATAGCTTAAAATATGTTTTAACACAGTCACACCGTACCTACACTTCAATCGTAAACTGTTTTACGTTACGCCGTAAATTTTAACATTTTCTTTATAATAATGGGGTAAGCTTGCAACATTACGTCGAGTGTGGGGTATAAAACAAAATTGCTTATTGTATTTCATAATTTACGGGGTACTTGTAAATTTTAGATTTTAGTGGATTTTAAAAGATTGTTGAAAAAGGATAGCGCACAACGTGTGAGTAAAAAAAAAACACAGTTTTATGTGCAGCCTACTTGGCTCAGTTATCCTGTATAACCTCAACTTATTCGGGATTAACCTCTTGCAAAGGAGCTCAAATATAAAGCTTTTTTAGAAATAGGTTGAAATACCTATTATTTGAAGTACCTGACCCTGTATAAAGGAATACTATTACAGACGTGAGATAACAAGTGCTGAAAGTTTCTGATAAATTTAGGTGCTCACACAAATTCAAAAAACATGCCTCATGGTTCGTGATTTTAAAAATTGTGGCTAGTTCTTAATCGTTTCTGGCAACGACCAAACACGATCTCGTTGTCTCAACGGGTTCATTTAATTATCACTTAATAACAATTTATTCCACAAATTGTAATATAATATGATCTCTTGATAACCCCAATAACTAATCATTTAAACAGCTTATTAACAATTTATTCCACATATTACATGATCTCTTGTTTACTATACCAGCTTAAGGCTGCGGTTCCACTGAGGCGGAGCGGAGCAGAGCGGAGACGAGCTGTGCCGCGATTCACCAATCACATGGCTTGAAATCCACATCTCTTCTATTTCAAGCCATGTGATTTGTGAATCGCGGCACAGCTCGTCTCCGCTCTCCTCCGCTCCGCCTCAGTGGAACCGCAGCCTGAGGCTCATTTGGGGATGATTCTTCAAACCAATTGGACAGTTGTTGAAAAGCTCTATAACCTCACAAGGTAAGCCGAAAAACTTAAAACATTGCGCATCAAACGTTCCTGCAAAATACATTTGACTTCTCTGCCCATCCTTCTATGTCTTCCAAAAAATCATTATCATAATCCAGCCATCATTTGGTTGTCCTTTCATAATTTTGTTTATCATATATTCTTAATGAACTTTCATTTACCAAGCAGTCCCCAGACATGCATCACATTATAATAAAAGTGAAATCGTTGTCTAAAACAACTCCCAGTGGGATATACTTCGGTGTTAATGTGTGTGATTTTACCTACAATTGCGCGAAATGATGAAAATCCCTGACAATGTTTTCCATCATTACCTTTCTAACTAGGGTTGTCGCGAAGATGTTAATATTTACAAGTAAGGAATACTGTATAATTATTACATTCATAGTTATCTGTGCTGTATCAAGTGTCTGTAGTGTACATAGCGTGAGTTGATTTGCCGTTCGTAATAAAATTTGAGCAACGTTTGCAGAGGTCACAATTAGGATGGGTGGCCGCTTGTTGTGTATTTACATCAGAGCACTACTGAGTTTTGGACGGGACTAAAAAGCGGTGGTCTCGGTTCTTGTCTCAAAAGAAATCGTAAGTAGGCTTTGTAAAGTCTCGACATTTTCAAAGTCCCGGGACACGAGACAGGTCTATAAACTCTGCCACTGAACACAATCACACAAAATGAAAGAAATGGCTTTTTTGCCTTTATCAGTATTACTAAACCTTGGCTACAACTACGATCTATGATTCCTTCGTCTTAACTCGTCTTCACGGACGAACAAAGGTTTCATCATCATCATCATCATCTTCAGCCTGCCATAATCCACTACTGGATATAGGCCCTCCCAATGGCCCGCCATTGGGCCTGATATTGGGCTCTGCGTGTCCAGCCGCTGCCAGACAATTATTCACAGGGGTCTATAAAGGACTAACTATTCCTAACGGATGTTTCCGCTTGTGCAAGGTAGTATATGGAACAACCAAGGCGATTTTAAGGGGAAATAGAGAAGTTTGTAACTGTCGCCAAGATTCAAGTAAATAACTAGTACCTTATTATAATAAAACCTTTAAGAATAGTGCATATTCTTTTTTAAAAGGTCGGCAGCGCACTTGTGATCCGGGCAGCAGGTAGCGGCGGCCATTGCAGGTGTCTATGACTCGCTTACTCGTTTGTCTTCCTATGCAAGAAAAAATCGCATTATTCGCCTACCATTCATTTTCTTTCCTGTTAATGTTGCTGAAAAAGCTACAAATACCCACTAAACCATCCTCACAATATTTTACGTTTATAACAAAACAGATTGTATTGTGTTATGGTATCAATGTGATAAAAACTAATGATGCCTGTTTCTGAGGTGCCCAGAATTTCTAATTAGTAACCAAACTACTGGGGTGGATGGGTACTAGACCATACTGGGGTAGACTCGGCGCATGCCGACACATTATGCACGACACTACTTTGCAGCAATCTTTGAAAAAAAATATTGTAAAAGAGAAGTATTTACAAAAGTTTTGCCAACCCTGTGCTTAGGCGAGTCCAGCACAATTGGAAGCTATAATACCGCAGTAGGTACTGGCTTGCGCTAATTAAGTGTGGTTAGAAACCGGGTGGCCCTTGCTTGTGGCCACTGAATACGCGGAATGTTTTTAATTTACGCAAGTTACGACTATGCAAATGTGTCCAGATGGTTCCGTACAAAATTAGAAGAATAAAGGATTTAGTGAGGCCGTCAAGACCACGATTATTCGTTGGTCGCAAGGACAATGTAAGCTATAGATATCCATGCGCATCGTGGACTTGTTTGCCACGGTCTGCTAGTCGCTGGCTGACCTAGTTTGTGGGTCATTGCGACCAAATCTTCACATTTGCATATTAGGTATAAAATATGTCCTCATCGCGTCCTGTATGTCTATTTTGGAAGAAAGGTATAATTTACTCGGGTGGGGGCGCAGGCAAGCCTAATTATATAAGTATACATTTCAAGACGCGAATGAGGCCGCATTAGCCTCAGCAGCCGCAGGACAGCTGGCCGTTTCACAATCTGTCGTGTTCGTAGCCATGGTTTGGTCGTAGGATCGAAGTTTACAAAAATAGCTATGAATAAACTTGGTGGCCGTTCAATGTATGAAATTTTTAAGCAACGAATAAATATATAACCATACACAAAATTGTTGTAAAAAAAGTTAATTTAAGAATGTTTATTCTATAACAATAACATTCGTAATGATTTAAGTAATTTTCACATGTTCACAAAAAGTTATTCTGTTGAAATAAAACTTGTAGGTGACAATCCTTTTAAATAATTACCTAATCCCAGTTCCAGCCGACCCTAGAGGTAACTATTATTGTCCCAGTTTCACCCAAAGTTGAAGGTCAAGGTCATATTACCCCAATTTATCAGCAGAAGGGTTTTGTGATAAAAACTTCATGCGCAGTATAAGCCAACCTCTACTGTTGTTATAAATCTAGCTATAATTAATGGGCGAATGAGTTGCTTATTTTATAATAATATTAGTCTTCGAGCGCGGCTCCACCTTTGTGGAACTTTCCCCCCTTAGGAAATTACCGAAATCTCTCGGTGCCTTCTTACACTCCCAAGAAATGCCATTGTCAGCTTGTAAGCTTGCCCCTAGTAGTTTCGGCTGTGCGATATCTGTCAGTCAACCATAGACAAAAGAATTTTATATTACGAAACTAGCTGTTTCCCGCGGTGTCACCTGCGTCCTAAGGGAACTTCTTCACGTACCCGGTTAATTTATAGCCTAAGTTACTCCTTGGTACATCAGCTATCCGCCAGTGAAATTCCCGTCAAAATCGGTCCAGCAGTTCTAGAGATTAGCGAGAACAAACAGACAGAAAGACAAACATTGTAATAAATGTCATTTCGGTATACCTATGTACCGTGTATACATCCATATATGCATTTAGTAAAAAGCGGTTATTTTAATATTACAAACAGACACTCCAATTTTATTTATATGTATAGACAACTTAGGGTCTTGTGACTCACGCCGAAACGTCATTCAACATCATTCCCGAATAACTACGCGGTATAATAGGTATTAGTTTGTGCAAAATTCGCGACGGTTAGTAATTCTTCAAATCCATTTATTTGGACACATCCCGAAATGCCAGCCGCATTTCCAACGGCCCCAAAGAAGATAAATTTAATTGTGTAAGTGTTGAATTGCGTTGGAAATTACATCTTTGCACAGCACAGCCTGAACCTACGTACCGAGGAATGTTTGTCATATTATTTAAATTAAACCCGGCCGCGGTCGGTTTCACTGGGCAGTGTGGTTAATGACCGTCAGCTGTTAATGTGGAGAGCCGACATTCACTGATTTGGTTATATTTGGATTGTTAAAAATAATTTCACTGCGCGCCGTGTTTGTGTAGTACTGTCGAGTGGTAAACTATTAAATATTTATTTATTTATTTATAGACTCTCAGATTTTAAGAGTACGCGTTCTAGATAACATAAACTAGTCGTTCCGTGACCTTTAGGTGGTCGAAACATTAGGATAAAATAGGTATTTATGCCGTTAATATAAGTATCGACAATGAATACAGATTTACATAGAAGCGCAGTTCTTAAGGATTTCGTGTGCCGATTCCAAGTGGGGACTGTCTCCAGTTTAGTTCGTAGTTGGTGCCGTTGGCGGCGCTGGCGTCGTTCTCCGTGTCTCTTGCTCTCGTACTTAAGATACACAGGAGGAACGTTCGTCTCTCTTGCTCTCGTAGAAACAGCTGTCACAGCGCGACTGCCACGCCGCCAAGCGGCAATTTGGGTCACAGAAAGTTTGTCTTCAGAGCGCCCATAGGAAATGCGCCTCTATGTAAATATCTGAGCTGTTTGGTATCGACGCAGTTGGGACCCGTCAACAAACAGGTATTGTTTACTAGATACAGCCCGCAGTACCATCTGCGTGTGAGTCAACTATAGCAAAATAGCCTGTGTGTATGTGATTTATTTGATGTGTTGTATTACGGCTAAGTTTTTTGCGTGAAGGAGTAACAAACTCCCATCCATCCATTTATTTATCTTTTTTATAGTAATAGGCGACAAACGAGCAGACGGATCAATTACCGCCGCCCATGGACACAAGCAACACCATAGCAGTCACAAGTGCGTTGCCGCCCTTTGGGGATGGGAAAAGGGATAGGATGAGGAGTGGGATGAGGGAGAAGGAATAGGGGATAGGGCCTCCGGCACTCTCACTCACCGAACAAAACGCAACAGTTTAAGCACTGTTACTTTACGTCGATTTTCTGTGAGAGGGTAGTACTACCCCGTTCGAGCCAGTCCATTCATGCTGAAATCAGCAAAGCTCTACTACCTGTAAATATCTTCATAAAGCATCGCCTCCAGCTACCTCCTACACCAGTAATATAGTCTTCTTGTTTTTTTTTGTTTCGGGTTGGAAAATCCTCATGGAGTCCCTCCGCCCTGGGGGAAGGGCGAAGGGACTGTCAGACTCTTACTGACTAAAAACCAACCCGTGCTCCTCATGTACCCATGTGTCGGAGGGTAGGGTTTCACCGAAGCATTTCTCGCTACTCCCCGACGGGTATTGGCCCGCCAGATGGTCAGGCGGGTCCCGAACGAAACCCCCTTGGCGGCGGATGAAGGTGTTGGGCTCCGCCGCCAAAACACCCAGCGGCCGCAGAGGATAGGGAGGACGGCAACGCAACACCGCTTCTCCTCTTCCTCTGCGGCCCCACCGCGACGCAACGATGGTGCGCCCCCATTTGGTCGCGGGAGATAGGGCGCGCGGCAACGCAACACCGACACGCTCCTCCTCCCACGACCGCACCCGACTGCGAGGGACAGACAGAACTGTTCCCCGCACCTGCATCTTGGGACGCATCCTACGCAGGCCTCACCTAAGCCCACGTGGAGCGTCCCCTCCCAGGATCCCGCTTAGCTTCACCAACACACAACTTTGATAACTTTTGTTTGTGTCAATATATTGAAACTTTTAATTTTATTGGTCAGTAAACATCTATTGTTGCCTGCAGTTGCAGTAAACAGGCTAACACTTTGTTGGTTTCAAAGAATCAACAAATATTAAGTTTGTTAAGTTTTAATTAATAGTATTGTTTAACGCTTGTCCGAGCTCTTTTGAGAATTAATTATGTCAGCTATCAAGGACTTGCATGCGGCTGCGGGTGCCATTGCATCACATTTGCGCTGGTTTGCCTCAGCTAGTGCTCTGGTAAACCAGCCTGATCGCCAGCAGGCCCTATAACAACGATTTGAGCAGATCAATGATCGGCTAGCAAGCGTGGAACAGCAATTTTGTTCATTAAGCGCTTGCTGTCTCGAAGTGTCAGTTGTTGACTTCACCGCTGACCAGCGAAATAAAGTCAGTGAGGATTATGCCCAGATATTGGATCTCTATGATGCTGTCTCAGACTGTGCAAGACAGCTAATTGCCGAGAGGGACGGGCAACCCATTTTGAAGCAGGAGCTTCCTAGGCCAGCACCGGGACTGGTGAGTAGGCTTCCCACATTAGACCTCCCACATTTTGATGGCTGCCTAGGAAGCTACCTGGGCTTTCTTAACATGTTTGACAGCCTGGTCGATGCCCGGGCTGACCTTCGGGCGGCATAAAAATTAGCCTATTTGATGTCGGTTCTGGATGGGGAGGCCAAAGGCCTTATCCAGCATCTGCCCGTGTCTGACGAGGCCTACCAGACGGCTCGGGATTTAATTACCCGTAGGCACCACAACAAGCGAGGCCTCAAAGACACCCACACTGAGCAGATTTTGAGTTTGCCCACGCTCACTCTGGTCTTTGGGTAGCGCACCCAACTTTTGAACCCGCTATTGGTCGCGGCCAACGCTCTTAAGTGCCTGGATCTGCCCGTGGACCAATGGTCCTACCTGTTGGTGCACATCGTGCTCAAAAAGCTGCCTGCCGACCTGAGGTCGCGATTTGAACAGCGCTTTGGTGGGGATAGTGCGACGCATCTGCCCCCCTTTTGCAGACTTGGAAAAGTTCTTGGAGGACGAGTGCCGGGTTTTGGACAACTCCGGTGGTGACACGCCGGCTAAGTCGCAGCTGCCCAAGGTCAAGGAGCAGGCTCGCGTTCACACCCGAGGAAATGTTGATCGGCGTACTCCTCGATTTGCAGTCACGCAGAGCCCAGCGGAGTGCTCTTACTGCAAGGTCACGGGGCACAGAACGGCCAGTTGTAAGGCATTCTTGGACCTTCATGTCGCCTCTCGTAGGCGCATCGCGAATGCCCACCGTCTTTGCTTCTCATGTTTGGGATCTCACTACCAGCGAGACTGCCCAAACTCTCGCCCCTGTCCTCATTGTGGAGGACAGCATTTGGACATTCTCTGCATGAATGCCAGAGAGGTAGGCCACTTGTCCAACCAGCCGACGCCGCGCACGGGCGGGTGTTTTGAAGGTGGCAACCGAGGCTCACCGGCGCGTAGCCGAGATTCGCCTCGCTCACTTGATCGCCACTTCGCCACTCACCCCAATTGGAGAACCGTAGCGTCCGCACGCCTCCTCTCTCTCGCGTACCTGAATGTGCGACTGCTCAGTGTCACCAGCACCATGACTGCTGACCCAGGTATTCCCCTCCTTTGGCGGAGCGTCCCCACCTTAACTCGCGCCCACCTCGTTTCGGGCGGGTGCGTCATATTATGAACCCCCACAGATGGGGCGCGGATCGAGTCACCGCGCCTTTGAGGCCTTCAAGCCGCACCCTCATTTTGATTTGCCTGGTCCTGGCCAACGGTCGCCGCCCAGGCAACAATAGGTCATTGACTCCTGCGCTATAATGCCAACCTCCCCCATTGAGACCGTTATCCTACCAACGGTTGCTGTTAGGGTCTGGGGACCCACGGGGGCCTCTGTTGTTGTCCGCGCTATATTGGACGCAGGTTCACAGGGTTGCATTGTTTCCACTTATTTGGTAGGACAGGTTAAATTAAATATGGGTTCTTTTCCGAATTGTATACGGGGAATAGGTGACGTAGCATCTACTGTTGAAGGGCAAGTTAAGGTTTTGTTTGCCCCTGTTGAATCTTCACACCCGAGGATTAAAACCTCTGCTATTGTGCCGAAGAATATTTTGGGTATGCATCCACAGAAACAGCTACCTGCTGCTGTGGTGAATTTGACATCGGGTTTGGAACTGGCAGACCCCAAATTTGACACACCGGGACAAATCGATTTGTTGATTGGCTCTGATGTCCTCGGTGAGATTTTGATTGGTGGGAAACGGGTCTTGGTGCCAAATGGTTTGACTGCCATCCCGTCCATATTTGGATTTGCTTTGATGGGACCTGTACCTAAGGAACCCCCTCCACCTGAACTTGATAATTTGTTGACGGTAGGCTCCGCTCTCTCTGATGCGGTTGAGAAGTTTTGGGAAGTAGAGGAGCCCCCTCAAGCTGCTCGTTTGAATCCAGAACATGAGGAGTGCAAGCTATTCTTCCAGAACAATACTGGTCGACTCCGTTCTGGTCAGATTGTTACGAAGTTACCTTTTCTGTCTGTACGGCCTCCGCTTGGTGAGTCACGACCTTTAGCCGAAAAGAGATTGTTAGCTATGGAGCGTCGCATGGGTCGTGATCCGGAGCTCAGACAGAAGTAAATTGAGTTCATGAGAGAATATGAATAATTGGGACACATGTCTGTGTCAAACTTGGATTGGCGTTCGGTGGAGCACTACTTTCTCCCACATCATGCGGTATTGAAGCCGTCAACTGGCAAGCTGCGCACAGTGTTTGATGGTTCTGCGCAGACTTCAACAGGCGTATCCTTGAACCAGTGCTTGCATTCTGGTCCCAAGTTGGTCAAGGACCTTTGTGACGTCATCACCAGCTTCCGACGACATCAGGTTGTCTTTGTGGCCGATATAAAAATGATGTTTAGGCAGACGATTATCCACCCTGATGACCGTCGTTTCCAGCTGATCCTTTGGAGAGAGAATCCTCGCGATCCCATGGTCGTCTACCAGCTCAATACCAATACGTACGGGCTAAGGTTGAGCCCCTACTTGACAATACGTTCTATTTGGAAGCTCACAGACCGCGAGGGCCAACGTTTCCCACGAGCCTCCGCCATCCTGAAGGACGATATTTATGTGGATGACATTTGTTCGGGCGCCTCCACAGCGGACGAGGCGATCCTCCTGCGGGACGAATTGATAGGTATCTTGGCCTCCGCTGGTTATGAGTTGCGCAAATGGATCTCCAACTCACCAGCGCTTTTGGAGGGCTTACCCGAGGATCATCAGCAAGATCCACATTTATTTGAGACTGTTGACAACCCCGCCATGATGGCTATTCTCGGCGTTCAGTACAGACCAATCCAAGACATATTTACGTATAACGTAGACTTGAAATTGCCTTGTTCTTGGACTAAACGTCTCGTATTGGCTACTGTCGCCAGAACCTTTGTTCCAAACGGTTGGATTTGTCCTGTCATATTTTGGGCAAAATGCTTCTTACAGAAGCTTTGGACAGCAGGATTGACCTGGGACGAACCTCTACACGGTACTTTTGTTGAGGAATGGACCTCTTTTGTATCCTCACTTCCTGCCGTCAATGAGATCTCCTTGCCTCGTCCCATCCTTCCTCCCGGGAAGTACAAGGCAACCCTTCATGGGTTTTGCGATGCTTCGGAACGTGGTCACGCGGCCGTGGTGTACAGTCAGTGCCTCAGGTCAGGTGAGGGTTTCCCTGATCATCGCGAAGAGCGAGGTTGCACCCCTTCGGACATCCTTGACCATTCCGAAATTGGAGCTCTCGGGAGCAGCCCTACTTATACGCTTATTGAATCACGTTTCTAACACTTTGGGTAAAACAATTTGTATTAATGGAATCTACTCCTGGACAGACAGCCAAATTGTTCTTTGTTGGTTGAAGGCGTCTGTCCAAACTTTGAAAGTATTTGTCGCTAATTGCGATTCCCAAATGCAAAAATCTGAAGTCAAGCTTGTTTGGGACACGTGCCAGGTGAGCTCAACCCCGCTGATTGTGCCTCGCGCGGATGCTTGACGCTTAGTTTGATAGGCCATTCGCTGTGGTGGGGTCCGGAATGGTTGAGTCGACCAGAAATTGATTGGCCTCGAACGCCAGTTTTGAACACTTCCAATTTGCCGGGTCTAAGAACACTCGCTCTTGAGAAAGTAGAATGCGCCTTCGACCCCGATTTCATGTTGAATCGCTACAGCTCCCTCGACAAGTTGTTAGGTGTTACTGCTTGGATAAAGCGTTTTGTTTTTAATTTTAGGCACCCACAACAGAAACGACAGACACCATTTCTCTCACCACAGGAACGACAGGAGTCTCTCACCTTTTGGATTCGTTCTGTGCAATTGGCGCACTTTGAGAAGGAGATTGCTATCCTTAAGTCAGGGAAATCAAAATTGTCGGGAGCTGTATCTAAATTGAACCCCTTTTTGGACGATACGGGTCTCTTGCGCGTTGGAGGGCGACTCAAGAACACCAACTTCCCTTACGGGGCACGTCACCCCCTTTTGTTACCCAAGGACGGTCATTTGGTACGCTTGTTGGTAACTGACCGTCACCTCAAAAATTCGCATGCTGGTTGTAATGCTTTGTTGGCCATTTTGCAGCGCGAATTTTGGATTTTGTCTGCCCGAAGAACAATTCGCAGTGTAGTCTTTCGCTGCATCCCTTGCTATAAGCTCAAGGCTTTTACCATGCAACCCTTGATGGGAGACTTCCCGGCAGATCGCGTAACGGAGAGTAGGACGTTTGATGGTGTTGGCACGGACTTCGCTGGTCCCTTTTTGGTGAAAACGTCGACGCTTCGAAACAGCAAGACTGTTAAGGCCTACTTGTGTGTCTGCGTTTGCCTCTCAACAAAGGCCGTACATTTAGAACTGGTCTCCTCGCTTACGACCGAGGCGTTTGTAGCCACATTTGACAGATTTATATCCCGCAAAGGGCTGCGTTCCTTGATCCGTTCTGATTGCGGCACTAACTTCAAGGGCACTTATAATTATTTGAATGACGTAGTTAATATCCTTGAAACCAACAAGGCTGATATAGGCAATAGGCTTGCCCGACGTGGGATAAATTGGTTGTTTTCCCCAACAAATTGTCCACACTGGGGTGGTATATTTGAGGCCGCTGTAAAATCGGCCAAGACACACTTGCGCAGGACAATCGGTGAATCAGTCCTTACTTTTGAGTAACTCGCAACTGTGTTTTGTAAGATTGAGGCCGTTTTGAACTCTAGGCCATTGTGCCCGATCTTCTAAGATCCAAATGATTTGGAAGCCCTTACGCCGGGGCATTTTTTGATTGGTCGCCTTGCCTGAGTACCCCTATATTGATACGAGACCTAATCGTCTCTCGCGTTTTGAATTGGTACGCCAGATTACTCAGAGCCTTGGAAACGTTGGAATTTGGAATATTTGCACATACTCCAGCAACGCGATAAGTGGACCGACAAGACCGATCCACCCAAGATTGGAGACCTCGTTTTGATTAAGGAGGCTAACCTTACGCTTGCCGAGAAACCAGCCCCACTTGCAATCATTGCGGCGAACTTGGTCATTCCTTCAAAGAATGTAGCAGCAAGTCGGCCTCTCCAAATTGTGCAACGTGCAAACGTTTTAAGAGGAAATCCGACCATCAAACTGGTGACCTAAACTGTCCTGCACGTAAGTATGCTGAGGATAAATACATACAATCCATAGATTATGAGGGCGCCTAAGAGCGTCACTTTCTATTGTATTTATTAAGCGCGTTTACTTATTCAACTCTTATATTTTACTTGTTTACAGTTTTTACATATAATTATAAATGACCAACCAATTGATCAGTGACCTAGATAATTTTTCTGTGTCTGAAACAAAAATAGGTGATGTCGATGCGTGTAAATATTCTATACCGAGTAGTGAAAAGGTGCTGACTTTACTGACACAAAATATTCGCAGCATAAACCGTAATATAAATGGTTTTGAATTATTATTACATAATCTCGATGTTAACTGTGACATTATAGTGTTAACAGAATGTTGGCTGTCAAGCCATACAACTGCTCTTCCACTTCTTGATGGATATTGTGTACACAAAACGGAAACTAAGTTAAATCAAAATGATGGTCTAGTAGTCTACTCTAAAAATAATTTGAATATATCCGTGGAGGAACCTTTATTTCTGGGCAGTAATTGCTTGATAGTTAAGATCAATTTAGATACAGTAGTTTTAGCAATTTATAGGCCGCCTTCGCAAAATATTGAATTATTTTTGGAATCGCTAGACACACATTTAAAAAGATTATCGTATTTTCAGAACATTATACTGACAGGTGATATAAATATTAACATCGCGTCTCAAAGAACCGACATTCATGCACATAGTTACCTTAACATTTGCTCATTTCATGGGTTGTTACCAACACATTACCACCCAACTCACCAAAGTGGTTCACGCTCGGTCTGAGCGTGAACCATTTCAAACATTTCATTATAAAGTCAATTAAGCCAACAATAACATTAATAACTAATTCATCATTAACAGATCACTGTGCTATTCTATTGACCGTAAAATTATCTTTGCCCAGGAACAACTGCACACGCAGCTATGCAAAAGTGGACATGAAAGCCCTCGCAAGTAGTATCAGTAGCATAGATTTTAAACCAATTTTTAACTCGAAGGATGCGAATAGTTCTCTACGGTATTTTATAAGCTCAGTGCAAGATGCAGTAACAAAACATACGTCATTTATATATACGTCTCGAAAATATACTAACATAAAACCTTGGATTACTCCCGGCTTGGTTCGTTGCATAAGACACCGAGATAGACTCCATCAAAAACTGAAACTGGCACCTGACAATGAAATACTATCCGTATCATATAAAAGATACAGAAACTTCTGCAACAATCTTCTAAAAACCGTAAAAATTCAATACGACAAAAATCAATTGCAAAAGGCAGGACAAAACAGTAAGCTCGTCTGGAAATTTATAAAAAAGAATACATTTACTTGTAAAAATTCAGAAGCACCACTCGACCTACTGTCAACAGACATAAGTCCAATATCAGCAATTGATAAGATAAACGATTATTTCATTAACGTCGGTAGATCTTTAACGGCAAATACTCCTAAACCAAGTAACTTCCCGTCGCAAACGAGCCAATCACCAACGCTAAATTCTTTTGTATTGCTGGATACCGACGTTGATGAAGTAATAAGTATCATAAGTAGTTTGAAAGAGGTGTGTGCAGTGGGGTGGGATAATATACCAAACAATATTATCAAAAAAATTCAAATACATATTTGCGCCGGTGTTAACACATATTTTTAATTTATGCTTACACGAAGTAGTTTTCCCTCGCTTATTTAAAAAAGCAGTAGTTACCCCTATTTTTAAATCCGGTGACAAAAAATGTATTACTAATTATAGGCCAATTTCAGTCTTAACGGGCCTTTCTAAGATCTTAGAGAAAATAATAAACATTCGATTGATTAAGTACCTCGAAGATAATAAACTGCTTTCAGATAACCAATTTGGCTTCAGGCCTAAAAAGTCCACTAATCAAGCAGTACACCAGCTTACGGCGCACATAACCAATAGTCTAGATAAGAGCATGCACTCCATGGGAATATTTTTAGACCTTGCCAAGGCTTTCGATACAATATCTTGCTCCATACTGTTGCGCAAGCTCGAGACATTCGGAATAAGGGGTACACAACTTGCACTTTTTTCTGACTATCTGAGTGATCGCTATCAATGTGTGAAAATTGATAAATATGTTGGTTCTGAACGTAAAAATAGTGGCTTTGGCATACCACAGGGTAGTATTTTGGGGCCAACTTTGTTTCCCATCTATATAAACGACCTTTGCAGCTTAAATGTTCAAAATGGTAAATTAATATCATATGCTGACGACACAGCGCTTTTATTCTCGGCCAATACATACTCTGAGCTATATGATCGTGCCCAAAATGGTTTTAATATTGTTTCAAACTGGCTGCACCAAAACCTGCTAACCATGAATATTGACAAAACGAAGTACATATTATTTAAAATGAGAAATACTAATCCATCACCTATTAACCTACACATTTATGCACACAACTGTAGAATGCACGCTGACCTAGCATGTACTTGTCCCACATTAATTAAAACTGACAATATTACATATCTAGGTATAACACTTGACACAAATCTAAATTTTCGTAACCACATCGATATTGTTTGTGCGAGAACGCGTAAATTAATTTATATTTTCAAAAAACTACGTAACATAGCCGATTACAAATTAATAAAACAGGTTTATTTAGCTTTGTGTCAATCCATATTAACATATTGCATTACAACGTGGGGTGGTGCAGCAAAATCAGTTCTTTTGCCGCTAGAACGAGCACAAAGAGCAATACTTAAAGTTGCTACTTTTCGACCTTTTAAATTCCCTACGCACCAGCTCTATTTGTCATGCAACGTGCTAACAGTGCGCCAACTATTTATACTCAACATTATACTAAAACAGCACACCGAAATCCCTTATTCTCCTATTCCTTTTGAAAGAAGAAGAAAGGACCTAGTATGTACAACACCTCACACGAATCATGTCTTTGTTAATAGATTTTACACTTTTCTAGGCCCGTTCTTATATAATAAGTTCAATAAATTACTCTATATATACAACGTGTAAATGAAATAACGCACATCCTCAGTCACCCCAATTAGAATAACTTGTTACAATCATAATGCATGCATTGAATTTTGTTTTTTATTTGCGTAAATATTGTTTTTTGAAGAAAGTATAAACTCGATTAAAAGTAAAAAGCGTGGTCACTATAAATTTGCGCACGCACACAAACACACGAAACGGTTGCTATGGTAAACAGACGACAGCGATCTGATAGGAACGAAATACGATACGATATTAAACAAAATGTTTCAAATTTAGTCTTTATACAACACTCTGATAGAGTGGGGTTTACAAGAATGATGTTTGAGTAATTCGTCAGCTACTGTTGATATTTCCAAAGATATGACTACCTATTTCTTTCCATCACACTTTTCGGCTTTGGAGTGGACAGTCGACTTTGTATAAAATTATTTATTGTTTGTTAATAACATGGACACGATCCATTGTTTCATAATATTTTAAATGACTATTTAGTTACCTAGCATTATTGATAGATAAAGTAAAAGAATATCAATGAGAGAATAAAGCAAGATCGACGTGTTTAAAGTTGTAAATTAATAGTTACATTAATAGAATAATCAAATAACTTACAGGATAAAATCACATTATTTTAGTCCACTTTCACTGTTCCTTCACGCCTCACATCTTTTCACTGTTTCAAAAGCAGCTAATATGTATCAACTTAACTCCTAGGCACTTGTTGTCTCCTCACAATAAACTAGTGATTTAACATTTTCCCACAGTGAAAAAGTCCGGGGGCGACAAGTTAACATCAAGATGATGCAGAACGTTCCACACCAGCACCGTCATGTTGATAATTACAATTTTATTCACACAATTAAAATATTTTTTCGCAACTCTCGCTGACAGATTCCCGATGGATGACTAGAATTCACTGGATACTTGTCATAACTTGTCAAAGCGCATCGCCAGCGCTTGTCATTGGCCAGCGCGGGCGACACATTACGTCTCGCTCTTGCCTGTTGATTATTACGTAAGCGAAAGATAGATGATAGATATTTTCGTGGTAAATTGTGTGTATTGTCTTTTGCCGCTATTGTGTTGTACTAATGTGTGCGTTCGTGTGACCGAACGTCGAACCATTAAACAAATGCATTTTAAAAGAAGGCGTTCTGCTTTGACTTAAGGTTTATTTTCGTATATTTAAACTTTTGAAATAAATGAGTGACTATAATTTACGTTAGTTTTATTATTTTAGAACAAAAAATAAACAATATTAAAAATGACATGGTAATGGATTCAGTAGCCGATTCTGAACAAACTACTTTCAGGAAGTGCATTTAAATTTGTTACATGTTGTATAGTCATAATTATAAAATGTGCAACACAACAGTATCAGAATATTTGCAAAAGCTTAATTACGACGACACAGAAAAATTACTAGCAGTTTTAAAATGAACGTTAATAATATTACTATTTTTACGTGTTTTTTCGCACTGATATGTTACATTACTAACTGAACAGAATTTTAAATAGTATTTCGTAATTGTATTATCAATTTTAAATAAATTAGTCTCTAATAATTTACTATAAATGTTAATTTAATTACTTTCACAATAAGTTATATTATAGCATACAATTAAATATTATAGTCATTTGTATCATTACGTAATAATCAAGCGTCAGCTCGAAACACAGGTATAACCTAGTTCGAGCGGGTAGCCGATGTATTATAAGTATTATAACGCAATCTTAGTTTATTTTTTAGCCTTATGTACATACTTATGTATTGTTTATATGCCATATAATTATGATATTATGTAAAACTAAATATAAGACTTTAGGCTAGTTATACCAATTAATCTAATTTAAGGCTAATTGTACTGTACCTATTGTATTTTTGAGGATAAATAAATTATTATTATTTGTGGTTTGATTTGTTTATTCTCGAATAAATTCGGTACCTATATAATGAAAACCACGGGGTTATGCCAAGTGGAGATCATTTGGGACATTATTGGTCGATAAGGCCTCATCCTGCAAAAACTTGCGAACAATACGGCAAGTGTTGAGTATGGCAGCTTTCTGCATTGTAATGTAGAGGTTGGTGGGTATTTCGATTTGTCGTAAATAGTGAATAAGGTGTTTCGGTATGACACCCGTGCTAGAGAGTACCAGGGATACAATAAATACTTTGTTCATTTGCCAGATTCTAGTTAATTCCTCTTTTAATTCAGTATATTTGTGTATTTTTTCTGTTATTGTTTTCTGTAGATTATGGGTGTTGGGTACTGCTATGTCAATTAAATAGAAAAGTTTACTTAGTTTATTTATCACTGTTATGTCCGGTCTATTGTAATGTATAGTTTTGTCTGTGAGTATTGCTCTGTCAAAGTATATTTTGTGGTTACGGTTCTCTAGCACTGGTTTTGGGGTGTATTGGTAGTAAGGGACAGCTTTTGTGATGAGTTCCAACTTAATGGCTAGTTTTTGGTGGACTATATTAGCCACTTGATTGTGTCTGTGGGTATAATCTGTTTGTGCTAGGGTTGGGCAGGCGCCAATGATATGTTGGATTGTTTCGGGTGAGCGGTGACATTTCCTGCATTTATCGTTTTGTGTATTTGGGTCTTTAAGTATGAATTTGCTGTAAGTTTTTGTATTAATAACCTGATCTTGTATTGCCAGCATAAATCCTTCAGTTTCAGGAAAGAGGGACCCTAATTTTAGCCACTTATTTGAACTGTCCGAATCTATATACACTTGTTCTAAATCGTGTAGATGTCGGCCATGTAATTCTTTAGTTCGCCATCTACAAATCTTTTCCTGTCTATGTTCCTCTACATTTTTTAAAATTATATCTCTATTGGTTAAATTTAAAGGAGTATAGTTATTATCAATTTCAGTAATTGATGCATGAATTTTACTATTTATGGCTTTGGCATAGAAAAAGTCTCTAAGTTTTCGAATTTGTCCGTCCCATAACATAGTTAGGTCAATTAGTCCCCTACCACCTTTTTGCCTACTAACTGATATCCTTTCTATTGCTGCTTTAGGGTGAGAATAATTATGTTTTGTCAGTGTAGTTCTTGTCTTTATTTCTAGTCTATTTATGTCGGTGTGCGTCCATTTAATTAATCCAAACGAATAAGTTAACACGGGTATGGCAAATGTGTTAATTGCTTTAAACAAATTTTTCGAGTTTAACTGTTTTTTACATACTAGATTTAGTCGATTAGTGTATTCTGATACAAGCTGGTCTTTAATTTGTATATGGTTAATGATGTTTGACTGGTATATTCCTAAATATTTATAAGTGTCCGATGGTTGCATAGATGTAAATATGTCAGTATCTGGACCGTTAATTTGACTGTTGGCTAGTTTTCCCTTTTGTATATGAAGTGTACGACATTTATCTAACCCAAATGACATATTTATATCATCACTGAATTGAGTGGTATTTTTTAAAAGTAGATTTAAGCACTTGTCAGTTCTAGCGAATAGTTTAATATCATCCATATACATTAAATGTGTAATGAATGTGTCAGAATTTAATTTATACCCACTACTTGTACTATTGAGAAGATTAGACAAGGGATTCAAAGCTAGGCAAAACCATAATGGACTAAGAGAGTCTCCCTGGAAAATGCCATTTCCGATGTTGATTTCGCTGGTGGTGATTGTATCTATACCATTAGATAAATGTAATGTGGTTCTCCAGTCGGACATGGCATTTTTCAGAAAGCTGATTATGGTTGGATTGATCTTATAAATCTGAAGTACTCGAATTAACCATGAATGAGGTACACTGTCGAAGGCTTTTCTGTAATATATATATGAAATGTGTAGGTTTCTTTTGTTGTTATGGCCATGTTTTAAAATTGTAGAGTCTATAACTAATTGTTCTTTACATCCTTGGTGTCCCTGTCTACAACCTTTTTGTTCTTCAGCCATAATATTATTGTATTCTAAGTGTTTATTGATTTTGTGTGTAATTAAAGATGTAATGAGTTTGTAAATAGTTGGTAGACATGTGATTGGACGATATTGTGATGGATTTTGAGTGTCACTGCTTTTTGGTAACATATAGGTAATCCCTTTTGTAATAAATTTGGGTATTTCTTGTTCTCCTTTAATAATGTCTGAGATGTTTCTTGCTAAAATATTATGTAGTGTGTGAAATTTTTTGTACCAAAAGTTGTGTAACTTATCACTTCCTGCAGCTTTCCAGTTTTTTATTCTTCTAGTAGTATACTCTATATCATCTACTGTAATGTCACTGAACTCCATACTCTCCACATTCATCATTCTGCATTCTTCATCTTGTATCCATCCAGCTGTATCATTATGATCTTGCCGTTTCTTCCAGAGATCAGTCCAGTAGTTTCTTAAATCTTCCGGGTTCGGGATTTCACGCTCGAGTTGTGTATTATCTTGCCTAAACATTCTGTAAAATCTTTTTTCATTTGAAATAAATCATTTATTATTTTCCTTTCTTTGTAATGATTTAACATATCTAGCTAATCGTTGAGATTTTACTGTTAGTTTTTGTTTTAATGTGTCTAAATATTCCTCTGGTCTGATATTATTTCGTTCATGTATTGTGTGTATTTTGGTTCTATTGAAAATTGTCTCAACTGCTGCGACTACCCTTCTGCTCCTGTTGTTATTAATGTATTGAGTTAATCTGCCTATATCGGCTCTTAATTTTTTTATATCATTTTCAATTCTGAATTGCCATGCAGGTTTTTGAGATATGTAGGTTTTGTGTGACGTGTTAGCGTTAGGGCTACGTATTTTATATCCTAATTTCTCAGATATTACAAGTGCGCTACAGTAGATTAAAGTGTGAATATCAGTTAAATTTGAATCAATTGAGAAAAATCTATTTAGTATTTGTCTGTTAAAAATATCTATATAAATGTAAAGATTTCTGTATTCTCTTAGTTTTGGTAATTTAGGTCGGGCTGTTGGGTCAGTACCAGTATATTGTACAAGTGCGGTCTGTAACTGATTTTCTAATTCAGATATAATTGAGTCTTCTTGTGTAATTTGAGGGGTAATTGTGTCTTCTGTTGGTTGTGTGTCTGAATGTTGAGTAGTTGGTAGAGCGCCTGTCTGAGTAGAAGCGTTTGTCTGGGAGTGTAATATAATATGCGAATCACTTATCGAACTCGATGATACTTGTGAAAGGGGGATATTAGATGGTGTCCTTGGTGTTGATGGTGTAAAATGTTCATGTGGGGTGGGTAAATTTGTATCTGATAATAATTGGTGATTTGTGTCTTCTAATTCATTTATTCTAAGTTGTTCTGAGACTTCTTCCTTTAATTTATTTATAATTTCATCGGATAGCATTTTATTTCTAACAATTACTCTTCTTTGATCGGCTGTTCTTTGTGGAGAAACTTTTAGATGTGGGAATTTTAGAATAAATTGGTCGTGAAGTTTTTTGCAGTAGATAGTCCTATCTGTTTCTAGTTTGGTTATGTACAAGTATGTGCGCATGATAAAAGTATTAATTTCGTCATTCCATTGCATGCGCAGTCTAGGTTTGCCAACTTTAGTGGTCGCAGGACAGGTGGCTAGTGCCCTCTGCGAAACATCTTCAGCTGGGGTTATGACTGTATTATTGTTGTGTGGTTCTATATTAATCTGTTCGTTATAATGACTACTAATTGAAGGTGATGTTTGAATTGATGGTGTATATGACATGGTACTTGGGCTATATGGTTCCACAGGGGAACTTGTCCTGTCAGTGAGTCTGTCAATATTGTCTGTGGATTCGGCTGTAGCATATTGAGTGGTGGAAGCCCGCCTGTTCAGCTCCACACCGCTGACGGTTCGCATGCTGAAACACCCAGCGTCAGCTCCAGGTGTGCCCCGGCGATCACCCCCGGGCAGCGATCCTCTCAGTTTCCTTTTTAATCGGGTCTCCATATTGAATGGGTTACCATTGCCATGTTAGCCACGCCAGTAAAATGTTCGTGTGTCCGCCCCCCACGTGAGTCAGATGTTCGACTCGGACGTATGGTTGGGTTTTAGGGGGCTTATTATTATTATTACTTAGATGGCGCAGGGGGCGCATTCTTCGTTTGGTAACTGGGGCTGATGGAGTTCCCCGATTTGCTGAGGTCTTGGTGGACGGCTCGGTTCTAAGGAGAGCGGTTGCAACGTTGTCACGTCTACCAACTGATTAGCGGACTGGTAGGCCGGTCCAGGGCGGGTGGATGTTTGAAATAGAAATATTGTCTATGATAAGTTGAATCGATAAAATTAGTTGGTATCATTATTTTGTCTATTGTAAATTTTGACTATGGTCACACTATGAACTGTCAAATCATTCTCCTTGTCGTTTCCGAAAAAAATTGTTGTCTTGAGCACGCCGTCTTGGTTTTATCGCGTGATTTGTAGAATTAAAAATAGTGAAATATTGAACATTTGTAAAAATGTGTATTGATGAGCACGTGCCTCGTGTTCTGAAAACATCGTTTGGAGGAACGGCTGGGTAACTATAATGATTTCCTTGTTGAAGATTCAGGTAAGTAATTGTAATTTTCACCGCTGTGAAACACAGTAATATATGTTGGACTCTTTGCCTTGCCATAGTCAGGTAGATGTAATACAAACTTCCACTGCGCATTCTGCAACAATTTCCTACCTGCCTACGGCAACTCTAAACAGTTTTTGTTAAAAATATTAGTTTTTCTGCTGCCTAGTGCGAGCATCTTCAGATTTTGGTAAAGGCACTTCGCGATTAGTCCATTTACTGACACAACTATCGTCACAATGATCGACGAGTTCACATCCCACATCGACAATCTCATGAGCCGGGACCAAATATTTGATCTCCTTCTCGTTTCTGCTTTTACGAGATTGCCTTCATGCGATATGGTAATAACGTCTATCAATGCGAGTCGCTCTGCTGGGTCGATCACTACAATATCACGCTTATTGGCTATAATATACCTGTCTGAAATGATAGACCTATCCCAGGATTTTTTGTCATATACATGTTTCTTGGTTAGCGTAAGGCTGCACTAAAAAGGAATTTCTCGAAATTACCACAGAATCAGGCAAAAATTACTTTAAAAAAAATATGTGCGAGGATAGCTGCGGGTATCCCCTAGTATTGCATAATTTGTTAAGGGGTTTTTATAAGCATAATATTGATCCTTATCCATTTTGATCAAAATTGACTTTCAGTATCATTTGACTACAGTTTTTAGTATTAACAAATATTTTAAGAGTTCACAGCAGTCTACTTGTCATTTGCATGAGGCCAGGTTTATAATGGCTACGATTAGGTATATAATCATGATAATGACTCACACGATTAGCATCATGGTAATTTATCGTTTTAAGATTGCATACTAGTCCTTGCTATTAGTCCGGCAATCTGTCGCCACTGCAAAAAAGTAGTCAATGACTACTCAGTACTTAGTACAGTAATTAATCGTATCGTCCTAAATGTGAATTGCATTTAATTACACAAGCTTTAAACTTAGTTGTTAGCAGCAGATGGTTTTATTTGAACTTTTATAAACACGAAAGTTTGTGATGATCGATGAAAACACTTTTCTTGAGATATATCTCATCATCAGCCTTTAACAGTCCACTGCTGGACTAGGCCTCTCCTTTGATATATAATTATATTTAAGAATACTTATTTTTCAAAAAAATATTGCAGTATAGCTTCTACATCACAATAGTGCAAAGGCTACCTTTTTTTTGCAATAACTGTCACCCACATCGGCGAATACGTGGGGCGAAGCTAGTTTGTAAAATAAAAGTATAGATAAAGTTATAACGTCACTATGTTTATGCGTCACAATCTTTATACGAATAAATCAAAATGTCTATGAACGAAGTATCAAAGTATCAAATGCAGTTTTATTAAATTTTGACGGGTAATGGGTGCCCACACGGTGACCTATGTCAGACTTTTTAGTGATGGTCTTGCATATTGATCCCTCCGTCTATAACATAATATACATAGTCTAAGTGATATACATATGTATTGTCATGTGACAACAATAGCGCCGATAGCCTAGTGGTGCACGTAACGGACGATGGTCTCGGGTTCGATCCCCAGGTAACCCGGGCACACCTCTCTGACTTTTCAAAGTTATGTGTGTGTTAAAAATGTTAATTATCGCTCGCTGATGATGTGCCCGGTAGATGGCAATAGGCTCGCCCTCTATTACATTGGAACCTAAACATAACTGACGAAATGTGGGTGTGTATACACCTCTGCCTACCCCTTCGAGGATAAAAGGCGTGAAGTTATGTTGCATCAATAGCTTAATGGAGCCACCAAACAGAGGGCATCGGGTTCAAATTCCACAACACGCATTACTGCCTTTTCGAACTTATTAGGTACTCGAGGATGCCCGCGGTTACACCCGCGTTATTTAAGGCTACTGCTCCGCTCCCGTCGCTCATAGCGCAATGTTATGTAGCCTATAGCCTTCCTCGATAAATGGGCTATCTAACACTGAAATAATTTTCCAAATCGGTCCAGTAGTTCCTAAGACTAGCGCGTTCAACCAAACAAACAAACAAACTCTTCAGCTTTATATATTAGTATAAGATAAGTATAAGATATTCAGGCTGATAGAAATGTTATTCTGTTAGAATATAACCTGCAGGTGGCAATTTTCAACGAGCACAAAGAATTTGTGCAGCACACAAAGTTAAGGGCACATTACCAGACTCCGTGCTGATACTGAGAATTTCCTAACGGAAAAACCCAATAACACTTTGCCCGACCCGGGAATCGAACCCGAGACCTCCCAATCCCAGGCGCACATTTATGCCGCGAGACCAACGAGGCAGTTAGCAAATTATAGCCTATTACAAATTATAGATAATGATGTTAGGCTACATAATTATGGAAACCCACAACATAATTTATCTTCCAATGAAAGTCTCATTAGAATCGGTTTAGCCATTCCTGAGATTACCCCGGACAAACAGACAGAAAGACCAATACTTAATTAAATAATAGTTTACTATGACTACTCACACACTGTCATCAACCTTAAAATACGCATAACCGGTACTAATTTGAATGTGTGTATGGTAGAAAAGTGATGTCATAAATTCGAAATTTTACTTCTTGCTTCCGTTTGTCGTACAGTTCGGCATATACGTGATTTGTTTTACATGTATTATTGATATTATTGCAAATGTTGTGCATCGACATTTGACGGCCGGTTGGCGTAGCGGGAGTGTAAGCGACTGCTACGTCGAAGGTCGCGGGTTCGATTTCCGCTCAAGTCAAACATTTGTGTGCATGAACATGGATGTTTGTCTTGGTCTGGGTGTTTCTATGTATAATATGTATGTATTTACGAAAAAAAAGTATATATGTATGTTTATCCATTATCTAGTACCCATAGTACAAGCTCTGCTTAGTTTGGGACTAGATGGTGTTGTGTGAATGTGTTAGCCCGCCCGCATCCCGCATCCGCATCCTCCAGCCGCCTGCATCTTCGTCCCCCACCGCACCTCAAGCTGCTATAAATGCTGAGGTGCTGGCTGCGCTCCCCCTTTTCTTCTGGCGAACCGGCACCGAGCTAAGTGACCACCTCTCCTGGACGAACCGGCAGGCGGACCCTCAACAAAACCCTTACCATCGCCGAATCACGCGACCCTGTTTATATCTTTTCAAATAACATTTTTTTAGTAATTTTTTCGCTAGTGAAACGCTTGCTAAAGGATGTTTAGATGTTCTTGAGAAATAAATCAATTTTATTGTAACATCAACTCACATTTTTCATTTAAACACACCTGGTAGGTCACCTCTGTTACAGTGGCGCCCACGGGAATACATAGGTAGGGTTTTGTTGAGAATCCGCTGTCCGTGATATTGCCAACTGATCGTATGATTGTTGGTATCGTGATATAGTAGGATCGTAATATTGGTTTACGACTTATACATTTTCAATTAATTTCACTTATCTAACCCGGGTTGTCTGGTGGTGCCTACCAACAGACTGGGTGGCTATTTGCTATAAAACTCACGTATAATACCTCTTCGCGCGTCGTGTATTATAATGAATACGACTCGCATCGGGAATGAATGCTGGCTTGTTCATACGTATGATTGTGTGTGGGCCTTTTGAATGTGATGTATGTCAGGTAATAGGAACGTTCAATGTGTGGTGACGTATGAATGGTTGAGGGTTAAACTTGTTTTTTTCTCTTTCAGGGTTAATAGTTGCCTTGTATTTAACCTACTGACACCACCACCACTCGTCTGTTTCAGGGTCCCGGAATGCAGTGGCCGCCTACCAGCCACAGAATTTTCCCAGAGGGAAAATTCTGTGGCTGGTAGGCCACATTTTCCCTCTGGGAAAATTCTGGCCTAATGGGGGGAGTGTGTGACGTCGCTGTGACGTCGTGATGACACCGCCTCCCGGCCGCCTGCATCTTCGCCCCCCACTGCACCTCAAGCTGCTATAAATGCTGAGGTGCTGGCTACGCTCCCCCTTTTCTTCTGGCAAACCGGCACCGAGCTAAGTGACCACCTCTCCTGGACGAACCGGCAGGCGGACCCTCAACAAAACCCTTACCATCGCCGAATCACGCGACCCTGTTTATATCTTTTCAAATAACATTTTTTTAGTAATTTTTTTGCTAGTGAAACGCTTGCTAAATGATGTTTAGATTTTCTTGAGAAATAAATCAATTTTATTGTAACATCCACTCACATTTTTCATTTAAACACACCTGGTAGGTCACCTTTGTTACAAATATTATATTATATTCTTACGAACCAGAAGTGAGAATGGTTTTTTAAAAAATAACGCACAGATACTCCTAAAATTATTTAATTACTTAACAATCACAATGTGATAATCAGAATTACACCAAATAATTATTTAGAACTATTACATTCAAAACACTAATTACTGCAAGTAATTTTAAGAAATACGTGAAAATTATACTGGCACCGAATAAAGTATAAGCGAGGGTAGCGATGTTCAACCGTTGCCGACCGCAATCAAACTGAACCCGTTGCTAAGCGCGCGCCATCTTTTATAGCGCGTGGCTCGTTCCGGACGTTGGAGAGAGGGGTTTCGCTAAGACGGCCGTTCCTGACAGCGAGGCGTCCTCGACCGCATCTGGACTTGCACCATCACTAGGTCCACCAGCACCGGGCTGGCTATCATCATCAGACTGGCCACCATCATCTGCAATGTAACACATATAGTAAATTCGTATTCTCGCGTTTTATATGTGCCTGAAGCCAAAGAATAGTAAGCAATAGAACTAATTTTGTTGAGTACATGATAGCGAGCGTGCACTCCCACCATCAAGCACCCAACCCGAACAAAAAGGGTTCTCAGGTAATTGAGATATAAATTTAAATGCTTCAGACTAGGAAAAATCATTACAAAGCAAAAGCAGCTATTTTAAGCACGCTAATGTAAACGGGACTAAATAGCATTCCAAGCAATGAAATTCCGGACTTCCATTGAGTGGAATACTAGCCAAAGTGAATAAATAGTAGCTTCCACACCATCCACACGAACACATGAAGAAATCTGGACGATAACGCCATGCGCTCGCAAGAGCTGGGTGTGAAGCCAGGATACTTTACCAGAACAGAAGCCATGAACCACAGGTTCAGGCCAAACAGAAGTCGTAAGCCAAGGGCTTAGACTAATCAGAAGCCAAGAACCAGGGGTTCAGGCCAAACAGAAGCAATCAGCCAGAGGCTTAGGCTAGTCAGAAGTCATAAGCCAGAGGCTTAGACCAATCAGAAGCCATGAACGAGGAGTTCAGGCCAACAGAAGCCATCAGTCAGAAGCTTAGGCCAGTCAGAAGTCATAAGCCAGAGGTTTAGACCAATCAGAAGCCATGAACCAGGAGTTCAGGCCAACAGAAGCCATCAGCCAAGGGCCTAGGCCAGTCAGAATTCATAAGCCAGAGGCTCAGACCAATCAAAAGTCTTCTGATCACTCACCAGCCTCAAAGAAAGCGGAGCAGGCATCAGGTGTCCACTCGCCACGCCAGAGCACCATATGCTCGGCAGCTGCCTGGGCTTTCTTGCCATATGAACCAGCCAGTAGTTCCAGCTCATAACGGTCATGTGGCAGCACACGCAGGACCTTATAGGGTCCCCGCATGCCAGAGTCGAGTTTTCCTGTACTCTGCGATGCCTTGTTGACAAAGACATAGTCCCCAACAGCAAAGGCTCGCGGTTGTCGCCGGTTCTGGTTGGTGTACTCGTCTTGACGCCGCTGATTAGCTGTGAGTAGGTCAGAGGCACGCTGTCTCCTGAGAGTCATAAGAGCTTCTCGATTAGGGTTACGGTTCTCTAGTGCAACGTCACGCACCAGAGATCTTATTACCGGTGTGGCGGCATCAATCCCAACGAGGAGTTGCAAAGGCGAGGCTCGTGTAGTAGCCTGCCTGGTGACATTCAAGTTGAGTTGCACCTTCCATAGAGCGTCGGCCCACTGAGCACCTTTATGCCCCACCTCCACACGTAACATATTCAGGACAGTTCTACAGTACCTCTCTGCTTGTCCATTTTCGCGGTGCATTCCAGGTGTGATGAAATGAACGGAGCAGCCCAAGCTACTAACCCAGTCTCGAAAAGCCACACTTTCGAACATTCTCCCTCGGTCACATATTATGGTATTCGGAGACCCAATATACTTATAAGAAAAAAGATAATCTACAATATACTTTTACAATACGTTAATGTATTTTTCATTAACTTGACAATCATTATTACCTACATAATCAATTGACAAGTGCATTTTCCCTAATTCAGGGAAAACGGTGTCGACGTAAACTGGCAACACTTACATATTTTCTGCAGAAATACGATTTTTATCGAAATAATATTATAAAACAGTCAAATAATCCATAGTTATCTGTAAAAATATATTCCATCTTCCCGTTTTTGCTTTTGGAAACAACTTTTACAATGTTTAAAAACGCAAGACGGCATTTTATGAATTTAAAAGCTAGATTGCGTTGCGTGTGAACTGTGCGATGCTTCGCAGCGCACTGAGCCGAGTTTGTATTCGCTTTTCAATTTTGTATTTGCTTTAGTGGCCTCACGCAAGTGTTCCGCGCGTCTGCCTTTTGTTCTTTAGTCTTAGAATGTACCTATGTATTTTGTATGGCTAAATGTATATTACATTATTTATGTCTTCATATATTTATGAATTTATCTATTTATGTTTTGATGTATTTATGTACTTGTGTATGTATATATCTATCCTTACTTCATTTTATGAACCACCACTGTTTTTGTTTCTCTCATCTTTTCCAGTCCATTCCAATGTTGCCTGGAAGAAATTGCTTTTAAGCGATAGGCAGCCTATTGTACATTTGTAAAATTGTATCATGTTATATGTAGCATTTGTATTGTATCTGGTATACAATGAAGAATTTTCTATCTATCTATCTATCCATCTATCTAATTTTGGAATAAAAAGAAGACAGAAACAAACAGACAGAAAGAACGAAAAGGCGGGACTTCACTTAATACTAAGTATAACCGTCACAACCAAACTAAGTATAATTGCATTTCCATCGAGGTAAGTATACCTCGTAATTTACTTGCAAGTATAAACTAGACAGTGCAGGGTTTTCCCCAAATTCCCCCGCTATACAACACAGGGGGTGGATGTTTCATTACCGGTCACTTCCGCGGTGTCGGGGGTTCGAACTTAGATTGTTGCGCTAAGTAAAAATCAATAACTTGATAAATGTTTTATTGTGTTTAACTATAAATCAAAGATCCTTAATGGGGTAATCAGAGAACATGGCAGATTTAATAGAGACGATTTCATAAGATGGTACAGTGAAATACAAAATTTCATATCTATAAATGGCTATTCATCCAAACATATTGCCTAGTCTTTTAGTAGCCAGTTTTAATATTCGACCTATCCATTGATTTCGAGATTGGAGATACAATGTTTGACATATTTTGTATGAAGCTTAAGTATGTCAAATATGTATGGAGGGAGCATTTCAAAAAGAGTAGAAATCGTATATGCATCTCTTTTCTCTCTAATTACAGAACTGAATATGTTCCAGTGTGATAGCCATAGAGCTTTTATACAGCCTTGAATTACATATGCCAAAAAAAATGTTATGTCATGTCGATGTTCGTCCAGCTGGAGTGAAAGCCGTGTCGAAATAAACTGCAATTTTAATTGCTACAAAATATTACAATTTAAGATATTATCACTTCTAAACATTAAAAAATTATCATAGTTTGTAATGCCGTCGGATGTAAAAGCCGAATGGGACTATTGACCGAAAATGGTCAAAAAATATCCTACCACCGGTAAGTCATAATAAGTAAAATTGTAGATATCTGCCGTAATAATTTTACAATGATATTTGTAAAGCTTATATTTAAAGATAAAGATAATTACCACCGTTCACACATATTTTTATTCCATTAGTCACAATGAAATAAATATAATAGAAATATTTCGATAAAAAATATGAGGATAGTGTTGTAATACAATTGTCAGTTAGAAAACCAGTTTCTGAAAGATTATAATTTGAATAAGTAATTAGTTATTAATTGTGATTTTTGTAGATTTCCAAATAATGAAGGTTTGAAACTAAATTGGGTCCGAAATATGAGAAAGGGATAATGGCAACAGTCCAATTCTTCTAAACTTTGTTCGCTTGATTTTGTTTCTGCTTGTTATCAAGAAGGATTTCAAAGAAAAAATTTGCATTCTTATGCTGTGCCTACTATTTTTAATAACCAGATATCTAATACTGAGGTTTGTACTTCTACTTTATTATTATTAACTTATATTTTTATCAATCAATATATACCAACATTGCAACTGTTAAAATATGCTATAGTAATCATATATACATGTCTAGAATTTTGGCTAGAAGGAGCTGGGATCAATTGCAGCAGATTTGTGGAAGCGTGACTCTATTCATCAGCCCTTGTCAGCCACAACAAATCTCAGACACAACTGTACTGTGTTGCACAGCGAATACAAGTAATCTTAATATTAATGTGTTTCACTTACCCGCTATCCTTGCTGATGTCAGGCTTGAGCTAAATTAGACACATTCATACAAGTATATTGGCCAAAATAAATGAATGAAGTATCTTATACTTAGCTATTAAGCTTCAAACGCGACGTTTTCAGGACACGTTGGCACGTGGAAGTCGATACCAGATTCACAATTTTCACAAATATCAATCAATAGTTCACAATCAATTTACCGTTGCCAGCACTAGATCAGGCGGCGTTCAAGGCGGTTTACACTATTTAGTTCAATTAATCAATTCACACGAAATGCAAAAAGGTGTGCTCACAATAAGAGTCGACAACGTGGTAATTTCTCAACGGGAAGCGAACGGAAGTGACAGTTCAGTGTGACCATTGTCAGAAATTTTCAATAGACTAAACAAAATGTTACTCAATCGATCTAATCGATTTGACTTATAATAAAAACTAATTCTATTTCAAACATCCACCCGCCCCGGACCGGCCTACCGGTCCGCTAATCGGTTGGTAGACGTGACAATGTTGCAACCGCTCTCCTCAGAATCGAACCGTCCACCAAGACCTCAGCAAATCGGGGAACTCCATCAGCCCCAGTTACCAAATGAAGGATGCGCCCCCTGCGCCATCTGAGTGGCGGAAGGTTAGCCTCCTTGATCAAAACGAGGTCTCCAATCTTGGGTGGATCGGTCTTGTCGGTCCACTTAACGCGTTGCTGGAGTATGTGCAAATATTCCAAATTCCAGCGTTTCCAAAAGCTCTGAGTAATCTGGCGTACCAATTCAAAACGCGAGAGACGACCAGGTCTCGTATCAATGTAGGGGTACTCAGGCAAGGCGACAAGTGGGCGACCAATCAAAAAATGGCCCGGCGTGAGGGCCTCCAAATCATTCGGATCTGAGGAGATCGGGCACAATGGCCGAGAGTTCAAAACGGCCTCAATCTTACAAAACACAGTTGCGAGTTCCTCAAATGTAAGGACAGATTCACCGATTGTCCTGCGCAAGTGTGTTTTGGCCGATTTTAAGGCGGCCTCAAATATACCACCCCAGTGTGGACAATTTGGTGGGGAAAACAACCAATTTATCCCACGTCGGGCAAGCCTATCACCTATATCAGCTTTGTTGGTTTCAAGGAAATTAACAACATCATTCAAATAATTATAGGTGCCCTTGAAGTTAGTGCCGCAGTCAGAACGGATCAAGGAAGGCAGCCCTCTGCGAGATACAAATCTGTCAAATGTGGCTACAAACGCCTCGGTCGTAAGCGAGGAGACCAGTTCCAAATGTACGGCCTTTGTGGAAAGACAAACAAAAACACACAAGTAGGCCTTAACAGTCTTGCTGTTTCGAAGTGTCGACGTTTTCACCAAGAAGGGACCAGCGAAGTCCGTGCCAACACCGTCAAACGTCCTGCTCTCAGTTACGCGATCTGCCGGTAAGTCTCCCATCAAGGGCTGCATGGTAGAAGCCTTGAGCTTATAGCAAGGGATGCAGCGAAAGACTACACTCCGAATAATTCTTCGGGCAGACAAGATCCAAAACTCGCGTTGCAAAATGGCCAAGAGCGGATTACAACCAGCATGCGAATTTTTAAGGTGACGGTCAGTTACCAACAAGCGTACCAAATGACCGTCCTTAGGTAACAAAAGGGGGTGACGTGCTCCGTAAGGGAGGTTGGCGTTCTTGAGACGCCCTCCAACGCGCAAGAGACCCGTTTCGTCCAAAAAGGGGTTCAATTTAGATACAGCTCCCGACAATTTCGATCTCCCTGATTTAAGGATAGCAATCTCCTTTTCAAAATGCGCTAATTGCACAGAACGAACCCAAAAGGTGAGGGACTCCTGTCGTTCCTGTGGTGAGAGAAACGGTGTCAGTCGTTTCTGTTGTGGGTGCCTAAAATTAAAAACAAAACGCTTTATCCAAGCAGTGACACCTAACAACTTGTCGAGGGAGCTGTAACGATTCAACAAAAAATCGGGGTCGAAGGCGCATTCTACCTTCTCAAGAGCGAGTGTTCGTAGACCCGGCAAATTAGAAGTATTCAAAACTGGCGTTCGAGGCCAATCAATTTCTGGTCGACTCAACCATTCCGGACCCCACCACAGCGAATGACCTATCAAACTAGGCGTCAAGCATCCGCGCGAGGCACAATCAGCGGGGTTGAGCTCACCTGGCACGTGTCTCCAAACAAGTTTGACTTCGGATTTCTGGATTTGGGAAACGCGATTAGCGACAAATACCTCCAAAGTGTGGACAGAAGCCTTCAACCAACAAAGAACAATTTGGCTGTCTGTCCAGGCGTAGGTCCCATTAATGCAAATGCTTTTACCCAAAGTACTGGACACGTGGTTCAACAAGCGTACAAGAAGTGCTGCTCCCGAGAGCTCCAATTTCGGAATGGTCAAAGATGTCCGAAGGGGTGCTACCTTGCTCTTCGCCATGATCAGGGAGACTCTCACCTGACCCGAGGCACTGACTGTGCGCAAGTACACCACGGCCGCGTGACCACGTTCCGAGGCGTCACAAAACCCGTGAAGGGTGGCCTTGTACTTCCCGGGAGGAAGGATGGGACGAGGCAAGGAGATCTCATTGACGGCAGGAAGTGAGGATACAAAAGAGGTCCATTCCTCAACAAGAGTGCCGTGCAGAGGTTCGTCCCAGGTCAATCCTGCTGTCCAAAGCTTCTGCAAGAAGCATTTTGCCCAAAATATAATTGGACAGATCCAACCGTTCGGATCAAAGGTTCTGGCGACAGTAGACAACACGAGACGTTTAGTCCAAGAACAAGGCAATTTCAAGTCTACGTTGTACGTAAAGATGTCTTGGACTGGTCTGTACTGAACGCCGAGAACAGCCATCATGGCGGGGTTGTCAACAATCTCAAACAAATGTGGATCTTGCTGATGATCCTCTGGCAAGCCTTCCAAAAGCGCTGGCGAGTTGGAAATCCATTTGCGCAACTCATAACCAGCGGAGGCCAAAATACCTATCAATTCGTCCCGCAGGAGGATCGCCTCGTCCGCTGTGGAGGCGCCCGAGCAAATGTCATCGACGTAAATATCGTCCTTCAAGATGGCGGAGGCTCTTGGGAAACGTAGGCCTTCGCGGTCTGCGAGCTCCCAAAGAGAACGTATTGCCAAGTAGGGGCTTGACCTTAACCCGTACGTATTTGTATTGAGCTCGTAGACGACCATGGGATCGCGAGGAGACTCTCTCCAAAGGATCAGCTGGAAGCGACGGTCATCAGGGTGGATAATCGTCTGCCTGAACATCATTTTTATGTCGGCCACAAAGACAACCTGATGTCGTCGGAAGCTGGTGATGACGTCACAAAGGTCCTTGACCAACTTGGGACCAGAATGCAAGCACTGGTTCAAGGATACGCCTGTTGAAGTCTGCGCAGAACCATCAAACACTGTGCGCAGCTTGCCAGTCGATGGCTTCAATACCGCATGATGCGGGAGAAAGTAATGCTCCACCGAACGCCAATCCAAATTTGACACAGACATGTGTCCCAACTGTTCATATTCCCTCATGAACTCAATGTACTTCTGTCTGAGCTCCGGATCACGACCCATGCGGCGCTCCATGGCCAACAACCTCTTTTCGGCTAAAGGTCGTGACTCACCAAGCGGAGGCCGAACAGACAGGAAGGGAAGCCTCGTAATAATCCGACCAGAACGGAGTCGACCAGTGTTGTTCTGGAAGAACAGCTCGCACTCCTCATGTTCTGGATTCAAACGGGCAGCTTGAGGGGGCTCCTCTACCTCCCAAAACCTCTGAACCGCATCAGAGAGAGCGGAGCCTACAGCCAACAAATTGTCAAGTTCAGGTGGAGGGGGGTCCCTAGGTACAGGTCCCATCAAAGCAAATCCAAATATGGTCGGGATGGCAGTCAAACCATTTGGCACCAAGACCCGTTTCCCACCAATCAAAATTCCACCGAGGACATCAGAGCCAATCAACAAGTCGATTTGTCCCGGTGTGTCAAATTTGGGGTCTGCCAGTTCCAATCCCGATGTCAAATTCACCACAGCAGCAGGTAGCTGCTTCTGTGGGTGCATGCCCAAAATATTCTTCAACACAATAGCCGAGGTTTTAATCCTCGGGTGTGAAGATTCAACAGGGCCAAACAAAACTTTAACTTGCCCTTCAACATTAGAGGCTACGTCACCTATGCCCCGTATACAATTCGGAAAAGAGCCCATATTTAATTTAACCTGCCCTACCAAATAAGTGGAAACAAAGCAACCTTGTGAACCTGTGTCCAATATAGCACGGACAACAACAGAGGTCCCCGTGGGTCCCCAGACCCTAACAGCAACCGTTGGTAGGATAACGGTCTCAATGGGGGAGGTTGGCGTTATAGGGCAGGGGTCAATGACCTATTGTTGCCTGGGCGGCGACCGTTGGCCAGGACCTGGCAAGTCAAAATGAGGGTGCGGCTTGAAGTCCTCAAAAGCGCGATGACTCGATCCGCGCGCCATCTGTGGGGGGTCATAATGACGCACCCGCCCAAAACGAGGTGGGCGCGAGTCAAGGCGGGGACGCTCCGCCAAAGGAGGGGAATACCTGGGGCAGCAGTCATGGTGCTGGTGACGCTGGGCGGTCGCACATTCAGGTGCGCGAGAGAAAGGAGGCGTGCGCACGCTACGGTTCTCCAAGCGGGGTGAGTGGCGATCAATTGAGCGAGGCGACTCTCGGCTACGCGCCGGTGAGCCTCGGCTGCCACCTTCAAAACACCCGCCCGTGCGCGGCGTCGGCTGGTTGGACAAGCGGCCTACCTCTCTGGCATTCATGCAGAGAATGTCCAAATGCTGTCCTCCACAGTGAGGACAGGGGCGAGAGTTTGGGCAGTCTCGCTGGTAGTGGGACCCCAAACAAGAGAAGCAAAGGCGGCGGGCATTCGCGATGCGCCTACGAGAGGCGACATGTAGGTCCAAGAATGCCCTACAACTGGCCGTTCTGTGCCCCGTGACCTTGCAGTAGGAGCACTCCACTGGGCTCTGCGTGACTGCAAAGCGAGGAGGGCGCCGGTCAACACTGGCTCGGGTGTGAACGCGAGCCTGCTCCTTGACCTTGGGCGGCTGCGACTTAGCCGGCGTGTCACCACCGGAGTTGTCCAAGACCCGGCACTCATCCTCCAGGAACTTCTCCAGGTCAGCAAAGGGGGGCAGATGGGTCGCGCTATCCCCACCAAAGCGCTGTTCAAAACGCGACCTCAGGTCGGCAGGCAGCTTCTTCAGCACAATGTGCACCAATAGATAGGACCATTGGTCCACGGGCAGGTCAAGGCACTTAAGTGCGTTGATGGCCACCAAAAGCGGGTTCAACAGTTGGGTGCGCAACCCAGAGACCCGGGTGAGCGTCGGCAAGCCCAAAATCTGCTCAATGTGCGTGTCGGCGAGGCCACGCTTATTATGGTACCTACGGGTGATTAGGTCCCGAGCCGTCTGGTACGCCTCGTCAGACACGGGCAGATGCTGGATGAGGCCCTTTGCCTCCCCATCCAGTACCGACATTAGATAGGCCAACTTTTGTGCCGGCCGAAGGTCAGCCCTATCATGGACTAGGCTGTCGAACAAATTAACGAAGCCCAGGTAGCTTCCTAGGCAGCCATCAAAATGGGGGAGGTCCAATGTAGGGAGCCTACTCACCAGCCCCGGTGCTGACCTAGGAAGCTCCTGCTTCAGGCCGGGTTGCCCTTCCCTATTGGCAACTAGTTGTCTCGCAGTATTGGAGACAGCATCATACAGGTCTAAGACCTGGGCATAGTCTTCGCTGACCTTATTTCGCTGGTCAGCGGTGAAATCATTGATTGACACTTCAAGACAGCAAGTGCTGAAAGTGCGGAATTGCTGTTCCACACTTGCCAGGCGATCATCAATCCGCTCGTACCTCTGAAGTAAGGCCTGCTGGCGATCAGGCCGGTTCACTAAAGCATTGGCCGAGGCAAACCAGCGCAGATCTGATGCAATAGCACCAGCAGCCGCACGCAAGTCCTTGATAGCTGACATAATCAAAATATCAAAAGAGCCCGGACAAGCGTTAAACAATATTAACAATCAAAACTTAATTTTTCTCAATTCTTTGAAACCAACAAAGTATTAGCCTGTTTACTGCAAGTGCAGGCAAGTGACAGGTATATACTGCCCAACAACATTAAAGGTTTCAGTATATTGAAACAAACACAAAAGTTATCAAAGTTATAACTTATAACAAAGTAATAAAGTTGAAACTTCAACTTAATTAATTAATTATTTGCAACAGACAGACTAACTGTGTTATTTATGATATACAATAGGAAGTAAGCACAGAATATGTGTTACCTAACAATATTATCTTTATATTATAACAAACAAAGTTTTTTAATGTGACCCGCCCAAGTGGCAAGGTCAAGTTGGTTGTTATGTTTATGAATATATGCAATAAACTAAATTTACTAAATTTATTGATACATACAGCTGTTATGTATCCAAACAAACTGACTTATTAATGCAACAACAAATTTAAGTTAGATTTTCCAACAATACAAATCAACAATTACTGATTGAGGTTATATGACAATGTGTTTCAAATTATCTAGGTCAACTTATACAATTAAATATTATGTATTTTAGACAATAACTGACCTGACAAACACTACAATACTGTCTACAAGGTGAGATATATAGCTCATACAACACCAATCTGAGTTCAGATACAATCAGCGGCTAAGCTAAACTTGTAAGTTTACAATATAGGCACAGTTAACCACGCTCTGCTACCAAAAATTATGTCTAGAATTTTGGCTAGAAGGAGCTGGGATCAATTGCAGCAGATTTGTGGAAGCGTGACTCTATTCATCAGCCCTTGTCAGCCACAACAAATCTCAGACACAACTGTACTGTGTTGCACAGCGAATACAAGTAATCTTAATATTAATGTGTTTCACTTACCCGCTATCCTTGCTGATGTCAGGCTTGAGCTAAATTAGACACATTCATACAAGTATATTGGCCAAAATAAATGAATGAAGTATCTTATACTTAGCTATTAAGCTTCAAACGCGACGTTTTCAGGACACGTTGGCACGTGGAAGTCGATACCAGATTCACAATTTTCACAAATATCAATCAATAGTTCACAATCAATTTACCGTTGCCAGCACTAGATCAGGCGGCGTTCAAGGCGGTTTACACTATTTAGTTCAATTAATCAATTCACACGAAATGCAAAAAGGTGTGCTCACAATAAGAGTCGACAACGTGGTAATTTCTCAACGGGAAGCGAACGGAAGTGACAGTTCAGTGTGACCATTGTCAGACATTTTCAATAGACTAAACAAAATGTTACTCAATCGATCTAATCGATTTGACTTATAATAAAAACTAATTCTATTTCAAACAATACATATATGTATATCATTAACTGATTTGTGTTGTAATTTTCAGAAATGTCCGAAATAACGAAACCTTAATTTTAGAAACGATAATAAAGATTCAAGAGAGAACATGGCTTGCACTTCTGGAACTCAGGATGAAAATATTGTTCGTAAATGTTAACTGTTTCCGTCCATGTACATCCCATTTTGGTAACATATATGTTTAGTATATAACATATAGTATCACACCTGCCAGATATCGTGTGCGTCACTTTGTGGAATAAATAAATGATTTTGACTATTTTGACTTTATTTCAATTATTTTCCAATACCACAATGTCACAAAGTAAGAGAACATAAAATAACTTGCTGTTTAATTTTGTCTAACTGTCTAGTCGGTATTGCAACATTTGCAAAATTCAACTAGTTAAATAAACCTAATAGCGCTGTTTTTCACTCCTTCAAAAATTGTATGTATGTTTTAGTGTTTTCAATTTAAGATAAATTAAAGGTAATTATTTTCTGTCGGATTATAAGAAAATTGACAAATTGTGATACCGAGCAATGCTAAACTGCGCTGTATACTGGTCCTATCTAGGTACAGCCGAACAACTTTCCGCTAGACCACAATAAGGGTGAGAATCGCTCAGCAGGACATCGTCGCTTCCAGTGCTACTTTACACAAACATTGACATTCGTATACAAAACCAGTTTCTAGTGTGCTTCGACTCTATGAGCGAGCCAAGGGATTTTTTTCGAACTGGTCCACCGCCGACTTGTTTCATTGCACATACCTGGAGGATTCGTTTACAAATAACAAGTAACCTACTTATTGTACCAAATGTACGGTTAAGATAAAACTTCATTTTATTGTAATGCAAGTATATTATTTGGAAATTATATATATTATTTGGAAATTTCTGAAATGCGAATCATCATAGAGGTGGATAAATTATACTCTGACCACCAGTTCGAAGTGGATACTTTAATTCCTTCTGTGAATAAGCGGTAGGAGAGGAGCTTCGCGAAGGACATTGTCAATTCAACTTCCGACTTCGTAATTTTATGAGAAAATTTTAATTTACGATTAATATTGCATTTTTATTTTAGCCAAAATACTATCTTTGCTGGACATAAGATAAGTTTCCTCAGGATAGTAATCATATCTTATTATTACCTCTCTTTTTACAGTATTTGTTTCTTTGTAGGCACCCAAGTACTATACTCTAAATAAAAGCTCGTAAAATAATATACTACTGGTATATTACTTAATCAAATGCTTATCTTGTCTCTACATACCGAATTATATACCAATACCAATCAAAGATTAATGCATGAGTACCTCACTATTGACAGTCATTTCTTCTTTTGAAAAAATTGCGACATGAGTATTTCAAGAGGTAATAAATACAATACATCTGTCTCGGTTACACCTATGACATTTCCTACAAGTAAAAAGAAATTACGATAGGTTTCTTGATTATGCTTAAAGCTATCCCTCCATGTGTACTTGCTCCTTGGAGCGCCCATACAACTTAGAGGAATACCTTAAATGTAGTATACTATGTATGTATGGGGACACCATTAAATTTTCCACTTTTTTATTTTTTGTATTTTTTCCTTTATTTGTGCCCCTACCCTGCTTTTGGCCAAATTTCATGATTCTAGTTCAACGGGAACTACCATAATATGTTTTCGGCCCAAAACCTATAGGGTACTTACGGTTGACCTAGAATTGTAAATTTTGGTTAAAACCAAGGTCTTACAGCACAAGTAAAGGAAAAATTCCGAAAATTAAAAAAAGTTGAAAATTAAGGTTAATTTTGGTACTTACAAGTTTTCGCAAAAATCTAATTTTGACCATATCTTTTTATCGGGATGGATAGAAAGAATACTGAATTCAGTAGTAAATGAATTAAAATTCTTGGAATTAAACTACAGTTTAGTTTTAAATTAAAACTATCTTAACCTGATTTTAGAGAAAGCTATGTTTGTCGCTTGAAAGAGGGTTAAATGAAACGATGGTAGGTAAAAAGATGGCGGACTGTGACAAGACAAGCCCTCCGGCAAGGACAATAATAAACACATAAATTACATCAAAAGTGCGTTTGTGAGCGTTTGCTAAGTTGGTTGAATCAACAATTCATCAAGTAACTAAAATAGTTGGAATAAAAATGGGCAAACGTGGATAGCGTATGGGTCTGCTGATCGGAAGGTCCCAGGTTCGATTCCCGGGTCGGGCAAAAGTGTCACTCGGTTTTTCCTAATTCTCAGTAGCAGCATGGAGTCTAGTAATGTGTCTGATGACGGCAATAGGCTCGCACTCTACTACTCCTACACTTACGCGGGACTAAAAAATTCATAACATTGCGAAATGCGGGTGTGTACACCTCTGCCTACCCCTTTAGGGATTGAGGCGTGAGCCTATAAAAAAAAGTGAAAAGTGAAAACATACCAAGACTCACAGATCCACACCACACAGAAAGATTTTGACCCGAAATTAGGCGAGACCTACGGCCAGCACTGTTTCTTTTGCTCCTCATGTACCCATGTGTCGGAGGGTAGGGTTTCACTGAAGCATTCCTCGCTACCGACCCGACGGGTATTGGCCCGCCAGATGGTCAGGCGGGCCCCGAACGAAACCCCCTTGGCGGTGGATGAAGATGTTGGGCTCCGCCGCCAAAACACCCAGCGGCCGCAGAGGATAGGGAGGACGGCAACGCAACACCGCATCTCCTCTTCCTCTGCGGCCCCGCCGCGACGCAACGATGGTGCGCCCCCATTTGGTCGCGGGAGATAGGGCGCGCAGCAACGCAACACCGACACGCCTCTCCTCCCGCGACCACGCCCGACTGCGAGGGACAGACAGAACTGTCCCCCACACCCGCACCGTTGGACGCATCCTGCGCAGGCCCACTGCCAAGCACACGCGGAGCGTCCCCTCCAGGGATCCCTCTTAGCTTCACCGCGGGGTTCAAAGCCACGGTTACTGAGCTCCCCCAACACGACAAGGTGGAGATCCCACGGGGGGGGGATGGCCAGCACTGGCCTGCGAAAAGCTTAATGAAGGTGAAGGCGAATGGAGTCTTAAATGACATCACTCACCATGTGCCATTATGCCATGCAATAATTTATATTTGCCCAGAAGTTTCAATATGGGTCAGTCGCGGATTTTATTGAAACTAAAACGATTTACCGACAATATTTTTGCGAAAAGTAAGGGTTTGAGTAAGTTATTGTCAAGAGGAATCTCTTGACAATAACTTGTTGGTTAAAAACACTCACTGATGTAACATTCTATTGGGGATTAGTCCATGGGCCAAATGTTCTTTGGGCGAATAGTTGTTGGTCAAATCATTATGTTGGTTAAAATCAGTCACTATCGTACGCGGCTGAAAAATCCTTTGTATCAAACGTTAACGGTTTAAAGATAACGTTCACGGATCAATAGAATGTTGGTAAATCGATGTAGTTTCATTTTGGTAAAAATATGTACATCATGAGGAAGGTACTCATAAGTCTTTCACGGGCTAGCATATTAATATTATGATGATGATATTTTTACGTTTTCGTATAAATATAAGTATAACAAATCTTGTATAAAACTACGGCGCATCTCTCGACGCCCAATTAAGAAAACTATTAACTACACAGTTTAAACATCTGTTAATTAGTTGGTTTAAATTTAACTGAACAGTTGCAGCTAAACTTTGATGGGCTTGAAGTGACGATCTATTAAACAGGCCGTTAACTTTAGAGTATACTTTAGTATGTTTAGTTAAACTGAACCTATTTGTTTTATTTTAAGTGTGCTATGAAACAGTTTTAACCGCACACATATACATACATACATACATAGACTCATGCCTGTATTCCCGAAGGGGTAGGCAGAGGCATATTAAACGCCCACTTTTCGCTAGTGTTTTGATCCCACGTAATAGGTGGCGAGCCTATTGCCGCTCATCGGGATATTTTGTTTGCCAGAACCTCGGCCGTTGATCGGCAGGTGCACCACTTGCAGGTGAGGTTGGCTTGGGACCCTAAGTTCTCGGTGGGAACCCTATGCACCCTATGCACCCTACGCACACATATTTTTTTGTAAAATCGTATTTTATCTTTAAAGATGACCCTTGCACTAAGACTAAATCATGTGACGAAGGGGATTTTACAAACATTATTGACAACAAAGAACAATAATTTCGTGATACTGAACAATAATTTCGTGTGGGGATCGAACCCACAACACTCGACGCAGTGCTAATCGGCGAGTCGACCGCTTATACCACGTCGGCATCCGTGAATTTAAAGGCCAATTGAATCTATCATACATCATGCTCTGATTTGTCCGTGGTCCAGTGGAGAGTGTATGCGACTGCAGATCGGAGGTCCCGGGTTCGATTCCCGGGTCAGGGAAAGTGTTACTGGGTTTTCCCGAATTCTCTGTAGCAGCACGGAGTCTGGTGATGTGCCCGGTAAGGGCAATAGGCTCGCCCCCTATTATGTGGGACCTAAAAACTCATGGCGAAATGTGGGTGTCATATTACACATCTGCCTACCCCTTCGGGGATACAGGCGTGAGTCTATAAAAAAAAATTACAAGATCATTCAAGGATGCCTCCTCATATCGACTGTCAAAGATCTTTATGTGTCACATTTTGCAATAAAAACCGCTCTTGTACACACAATGTTAAGCCAAGCTTAAAACAGTTGCAATACGATTTTCATTCTTATTACCTATACCATAAGAACGGTACAAAGGCCAAAGTGTCTAGCTTAACGTGTTTTTATTTAATTATTGTACTTTCATTTAGTTATGTGCCCGGTAGCGGCAATAGGCTCGCCCCCTATTACGTGGGACCTAAAATTCACGGCGAAATGTGGGTGTAATATTACACCTCTGCCTACTCCTTAGGGGATAAAGGCGTGAGTCTATAAATAAATAAAAATAATTTAGTTACAGGTGTACAATATAGAATGTATCTATCATCATCATCCTAGCGCTGTCCCGGTTGCGTTGCAAAACCCACGCCTTGAAGCCCGGGGCCCGCTTTCCTGCTGTATCGCCTGCACTTCGCACGGTCTTCAGCATCACTGTTGGTGGATATAATTTATCTATATATCAACATAATAGTAGTTCCTGGTCGACGCCTCGCGTGACCAGGCTGGGTTGTAGTTTGCCCAGAAAATAAGTATCGCCATATAACGTGGCAATGCTGCCAGCGTTCTGGGCATGCTTCCAGTTGACGGCGATGTGGATGAATTTCATGACGCCCTCTAAATTATTTTCTTTTCGTTCTGTATATATTTCTTTGTATAGTATTTTAAGACTTAGTTACTTTTTGTCCGTTATTGTTATGTTAAGTTAGTTTTAAGGTTTTTATCTCTCTTTCTATTGCATGCATGTTACATAAATAAAAATAAAATATTTACATGTATAAAAAAATAGTAGTTCCACCATGTGATATGTTAACTACTAAATACACAATACTTCTCCACACTGCATTAGTAAACAAAACTAACTTATTAACCAAATTGTAACAATTAAATCGTTTGCTACCTCCAACTTTGAATATTGGATGTCTGTAATTTGTTTCTGGGTTTATATGTCGCCGATTGACACAGGCTGACCCAACTGGTGTACATGTGTAATGCCACCCATTGGACATCAAAATATTATACCAACTATTTTTGTTATTATTGCCCTTTGACCAAGCCCCTATAATACGAGCGAAGCTAAAAAAGGAAATCACTGGGGAATACTGGACTAATGAAACACATTAAGAAAGTCAATTTAAATGGGGCTATTAAAATATGATCACTAGATTATTATTCATTGTGCATTTTGTACGTTCAATGGAGATTTAAAAAATCTGGTACTTTTGACATAACATACATACATACATAGACTCACGCCTGTTTCCCCGAAGGAGTAGGCAGAGGCATATTAAACGCCCACTTTTCGCCAGTGTTTTGATCCCACGTAATAGGTGGCGAGCCTATTGCCGCTTATTGGGACATTTTGTTTGTCAGAGCCTCGTCCGTTGATCGGCAGGTGCACCACTTGCAGGTGAGGTTGGCTTGGGACCCTAAGTTCTTGGTGGGCACCCTATGCTTTTGACATAAGCGCTATAAAAAAATTGCGTATAGTTAAACATATTTTTATAGATAATAAGATAAGATATTTTAGATCTACTAATACTGTACCTACTAAAATGTAACATACTAAAAATACTGTAGTAAGTGATTATATATTTTATTGTATCTAACTAGCCCTGATCGCCTGAAAGGTTTATCCTAGTTCAGGCATATAATTTTATAAATGGAACCTAAAACTAAGCTTTTGTACTCAAAATAAGTAAACTGTACTATTTTAATTAACAGAATAAATTGAATTTGAATTGAATTGAATAGTTACCGTGAAGGGTGGAGATGCTGCATACATATAGTACTTTTATGATTATTCTGCACCAAAAATCATCTTCCAAAATGACCTCCATGTAAGCTGCGCTTAAACCACCGCAACAAATTTCTAACAAGGCGTTCAGTGGACCTCGAATCGTAACAAACTATTGACTCAACCAAAGTCTTTGATTAGAACACGCCGGCTACCTCGGACTATCCCGGAATATCGGGAATATCGACCAATACCGGAGTATCCGGATATTAAATTGACTTAGCGAACACTTTGTTATGATCGCCGATATTTAGGTTAATAAGTTTCGTAACTATGCGGCAGTTATTGTTGACATAACAAATAGGTACCTACATATATACAATTGTTTTGTTTTGATGTATCAAATGATGTATCTTAATAATATACTCTGCCACATATTTTCACTAGATAAATACACATTTCAGTGTACATAGTTATGATATATAAGATACTAATAAATAATGTCCGTCAAACAGTGTGTTTGTTAGTGCTGGCATATGTACCTACTAGCCGTTTAAGCTTATTTATTTATTTATTTAAACATTATCTGGTCCCGGCGGCATCGTTATATAATAGCAGTTATAAGATTAGCGTTACTTTTTGTGTATAATATTTATTTACTTTTTATGCACTGTAGTGTACACAAAAATGTAAGTACGCCTGTTTTCAAATGTATTAGGCATGGGCGTTTTTAGATTTTCCGCAAACCGATACAAATTCGATTTCAGATACTGAAATCGATTTCAGAAACCGATTTTAGAAATCGATTTCTGTAGCGGATGTCGGAGCGACGAGCGTAGTTACTAGTTGCGTAGACAAACGCAAACAATCGAATTCTTATTGTATTGTCATGTCATGCGTCCATATTTTGCTTGGTTTGCGTGACATATTGAAAAAGAAAACCTACTAACTACCTAAAACTAAGTGTTAAAAAACTCAGTCGCCAAACAAATAAAAATTACAAAACACGAATTGTTTCTCTTTATTTACACTTTACAATCCTAACCAACTAACTACCTAAAACTAATTGTTTAAAAACTCAGTCGCCAAACAAACTAAAATTACACAACACGAATTGTTTCTATTTATTTACACTTTACAATCTTAACAACGTAACAATAAAAGTTTTTAAATCCTAATATTATAATTATAACTTTCACGAAAACCAAATATAGGTACTTAATTATTATTACGCGCGCACCGCACTGCACGTGTCACCTTGGTCAAATGAACAAATAAATAAACATTGATCAAGTCAAAACTCTCCAAAAATAAATCCCTAATAAGTAACTATTAAAACTATTTGCAATTTTCAAAACAAACATTAAATAGTTGCAATCTGAATTAGATCTTATCGCCTCGACGTTTAAGTTTTATTTTTTCTATTCAATCTACAATTCATAAAACCGCCAAAATCCATAACGCAGACTACGACTGGCTTGCTTGGCAACGATCGATTCGCTTCATCTCTTTTGCTCTTTAAACGGATCACTAAGTAAGAAAGAAAAGGATATGAAATTCGCTCTCTCTCATTCTAACTAAGTAGTCGTTGGGTAGAGTGATAGAGAACGAATGAATATGAAAACTATCGAAAATGTAAGCTTTAGATTTACTTTGTAGTTTGGTTGCGCTTGCACCGTTTCCGTTTGGTTTGGATTAGATTGTTTGCGTTATCGTGGTATTGTTTTGCGTTTTCTAAAATCGGTTTTCTCATATTGGAATATCGATACGATACGATTTCTGACTGCAATCGGATTTCAGTTTCGTTTTGATATATCGGTCTCATGCCTAAAATGTATTAATTGTCGACGGCTCATCAAGCTAGATATCGCAGGATGTGCCAAATAAAAATACAGCTCAATTCCATATCTTTATAGTCATCTTCAATCTTCATGGTGCAAGTTCTATTTGTTTATTTAGGTTCACCAACAGACATTTAACATTCAATAAGCACATTAAGCCTATTACAATTACGTAGGTTCTGAATGCACACCTTTAATAGGTAAACACAACACGCATTATAGTAACTTTATTACATAAACATAATTATTTTTTAACAAAACACTAAACCACCTTCAAATTGGACGAAATTAAAATGATACCAAACGGAAGGCACTAAGCTTTCAAATTAATTCGTAAGTGGTAAAAAAAACAAATAATTCAAATTCTTTAACCAATTTTAAACAACCAATTTCGATGTTCTGGTAACAAACTATTTAAAAAATATTACAAAAATATCGACTCCATGCATCTACTGTTCTGGTTTGTGTATGTGTTATCACTGTTATCTGTGGCTTGTCAAGATTTTTTGACATGTGTCAAATTTTTTTTATGGCAGATTAAATCATTAATTTCGTTCAAAATATGATATAATTTGGTAATTCTTAGCTTAAAATATTACTTATTTTTTATTTACTTACCGAAAGTTAGATACTCCATCCGTTAAATTGCATTTCGGGCATTATTTTTGCAACTTTTTACTAGGCACTGCGGCATTGTGAAACGTATTGACGTTGGACTGTCTCAAACCAACTAAACACAATATACGATCGCGCTGTCAAGCGAGGCGTTATTTGCCGAGACGGTTTTTTGGCGTGGACACGATATCTGGTAGTATTATATATCGATGGATACAATACTAAATGTTACTTAAATACGCTAATAAATTGGAAGTAAATTACGACAAACATAATCATAAAAAGAGTAAAGAATAATGCCAAACATTCACATAATAACGTGTCAATAATGCTTATTGACACGCCATTACGCGATGTTCAATGCTGTGAGGACGATGACATAATATGCCTGACTTTATTTTTAAATTGTTTAATATTACAATTGAAGACATCTAGTGATACATGATATCTCGGTAAAAGGTCATTATACAAACGACACATTCTGACTAAAGGATTATAAAAGGACGTGTTGTTGATGTGAACGTCCAGAATGAAGGTTTTCAAGTGAGGATGGCGCGATCTGAATCAAGTGTTAATGTTTATTTGAGACTAGAGGACGCCAGCAGCTACGCCTGCATTTCTTTTGGAATTTACCCGATTTGGCCGATCCCGTGGGAATTTCGAGAAATCCCTTCTTAGTGCACCCCTACGGTCCCCAAGGAACATACATGCCAAATTTCAGCTTCCTGCGCCCAATAGTTTCGGCTGTAGCGTGTCTGTCAGTCAGTCAGTAACGCAAGGATTTTATATATTAAGATAGTAATTCCGGACAATCTATAGTCGAATGCACAATCTTGTGGAGAAACGTAAGATCCATGCAATTGCGGCGTGATTCAAGGGAGAGTAGATTAAAATATTTTAATCGTTCTTCATAAGAGTGCAGACTATGATTGAGCCGGTGTTTGTAACACAATATTCTCGTAATTTTTCTTTGAATTCTCTCTATCCTGTCCACATGTACGGCATAGAAAGGTGACCATACAGTAGAGCCATACTCTAGAATACTGCGGATTAAAGTGCAAAAAAGATAGAGAATGCTACGTGGTCTCTTAAATTCTTTTGTAATCCTCAGTGTGAATCCCAACAATTTGGTACCTCTAGCTATTATATGGTCAAAATGGGAACGAAATGTCAGTTTTTCGTCAAAAAATATGCCCAAATCTTTGACAACACTTTTTCGCTCTATCAAATAGTCATTTAGGTGGTAGTTATATAGTATCTTGTGAGCCCTGTTTGTAAAAGAAATGACACAACATTTTCCTGCGTTGAGAGTCATATAGTTCTCAGAGCACCAAGTCTGGATGCACTCAAGATCCTTTTGGAGTGTCTCGGCAGCGTTAATGGTATTTACAATAGAGTACACCTTCAAATCATCGGCGTATAAAAGACAAGGATTTCTAAGTCGTGCAACCAAGTCGTTGATGAAAATTATGAAAAATAGAGGTCCTAGATGCGATCCTTGTGGGACCCCGGAAGAGGCTATAGCAGCCGAAGATAGGTTCCCTTTTATAGAAACGAGTTGGCTCCTTCTAGCTAAGTATGATTCAACCCATCGAAGCAAGCTGCCATGCATGCCGTAAGCTGCTAACTTCGTGCATAACAGACTATGGTTAGCTTTATCAAAGGCCTTTGAGAAGTCAGTGTAGATGGAATCTACTTGTTGCCTTTTGCCAAAAGCGCGACATAAGTAATTCTTGTATACGAGCAAGTTAGAAACTGTGGACCTATTCTTAATGAATCCATGTTGTGATGTCGAGATATTCGGAATAAGTTTATGATAAAGATGATCGTATACAACGGACTCAAAGAGTTTAGCCATACATGACAGAATACTTATTGGTCTGTAATTTTCACAACAGGACTTATCACCCGCCTTGTGAATAGGAACAATGTGTGCAACTTTCCAGGCGACAGGAAAGACCCCAGAGCGTATGGAATTCGTAAATAAAATGGCTAAGGGTGCACACAGTTCTCTGCCGCAAGTTTTGATGAATGAGGGTGGAATGCCATCAGGGCCGGCACCTTTGTTGGCGTCTAACCTACATATTTTTGGATAAATATCACTTTCAGTGATTGCAATAGATCCTTTTTCCGCTTCCGGTTATCATAACGTAAACACGCACTTGTTTTGGTTCCTGATTATAATAATTGTTAATTACTTCGAAGTGAAAGTTTTACAATTAGAAGAACAATATAAATCAAACATCAATAAGACTTGCGAAGAAAAGCCGATACCCAAAAATTCAACGTCGACGTGTAACGGCATCCCAACATGTCCAACTCCTGAAAATAAATTAACCTCAAGAAATAAACCTACAAATCGGCAACCTAAACCAAACAAAAAGTCTCTCGGGGATGATACAGATTTGTCTGCGGCTACTGTCCCCAGGGCAACTAAAACATCGTCTTTGGCTCCTGTCCTCAGTGCTCAGAAAGTCATACAGGCAGAAACTTTCACATCGGTCTCAACGATCAATAGCCATGACTGTGAAGACCCTGATAAAGGAAACTGGGTAAAAGTGGGGCGTAGACGGTCTCGATCTTCACTTCCCGGGGTACTCAGGGGTACCGCTGAACCTGGCTCCACGATGCTACATGCCGCTGAGAGGCGAAGATACTTGCACCTATATTACGTGCAGGAACCACAGTCGAGCAAGTACGCGACTATCTTAAGTCAATATGTGGCAGTGACGAATGCACTGCTGAAAAACTGAAATCTCGTGGCCACTACGCTTCCAGCTTGGAGTACCATTAAAATATGCTGAAAATATAATGTCTTCAGATAACTGGGCTAAAGACATATGTGTTAAGCCATGGCGACAGAACTTTCGTGCTAAGAACAACACGGGATCGCAATCAAGTGTCGATCGCGATCCCGTGAGATGAAAATATGCTATCAAAATGTTCGTGGTCTAAGGACGAAGACTACTACCTTCCTTAATAATGTTACGCAAAGTGAATATGATATAATAGCATTAACTGAGACTTTTCTTACGAGCTCCGTGTCAGACAGTGAACTTTTCCCTCCGGGCTTTTATGTGATACGTAAAGATAGATCAGGTGACTGTGGATGGGGAGGAGTTTTGTTCGCGTTTCGTGATTATTATAATGTAAAAATAATTACGGACATTGATGGTATGACTGATGACAAAGAAATAATATTTGCTATTATGTCATATAAAAATGTAAAAATATTATGCTGTGTCGTGTATTTGCCTCCTAACTATAAAGATGAGCAGTATTTGAATGTTTTGACATGTATAGAAAATGTAGTTTTAACTTACCCTGACATGAATGTTATAATCCTAGGTGACTTTAACTTAAACTCTTGCAGTGCCAATGTAAAAACCAATTTTAATTATTTTTGTGACTTTTGCTCACTAAAGCAATATAACACAGTTTTAAATAATCGTGGTGGTATACTAGACCTCGTGCTGGGCAATTTTGAACCCGATCAGATTGCGGTTTCCCTCAGTGAAGATCCTCTAGTAAATATTTACCAGTACCATCCTATGCTCGATGTAATTTTAACATTTCCTTGCATTGGGATATCTATGGCGTCATCTCCGCAACAAGTGATGCCTCGCTCGGAAACCAAACTAGATTGGAACTGGCGCAAGGCGGATTTGCAGGGCTTATACAAGACATTGATCGCAACAGACTGGTCCCACTTGTCAACTATAAGAGATATCAACAGTGCTGTTCAGTCGTTTTACGATAAGTTGTATGAAAGCATAAGCCTGTTTGTACCCCCTAAAAAACAAATGACGTATATTCCGCGATATGTATATCCGAAATGGTACACCGTAGAAATAATAAAAAATATACAAAATAAGCACTACCATCATAAGAGATTTAAAAAAGAGGGTAAAGAATTCAATAAAGCAATGTTTGTATATTATAGGGACAGAGTGAAAAAGTTGATTGGTTATGAATATCGCAGATATATGACAGAACTTCAAAAAAATATAATTGATGATCCGGTACAATTTTGGAAGTATGTGAAAGAGAAGAAAAAAGATAGAAGGTAGTTAGATACATACATATATGAAAAGACTGAAGTGAAGGATCAAGCAGCCGCTGACGCTTTTGCCACATATTTTGCATCCATATTTCATGCAGATAAACCTACGTTGAACCCGGATTTGGCTGCTATAGCTGCACATAATTATCGAGATGCAACCTTCGTTTCGATAGAAGCAGTTGATGAGATCGATTTGAGAAAGGCAGTGCGGCGACTCAAGCCGCGATCATCTGGTGGACCTGATGGCATTCCTGTATTTCTAGCTAAGTACTGTATATCAGTTCTTGGTGGGCCTCTACTGTACCTTTACAATCTGTCACTAACCCAATCAAGATATCCTGAATGCTAGAAGTTATCCAGGGTCACTCCCGTTCCTAAAGGAGAGAGAGACACGAACGTTTCTTCTTTTAGACCTATTGCTGTCCTATCAGTCTTTGCTAAGATTTTTGAGGCAATTCTAAGTGATCGCATTAATAGCCAAATCGGTCACCAACTACATAATAGTCAGCATGGGTTTCGCAGCGCTCGCTCCACCACCACCAACTTGGTCGCGCATGTAGACTATGTCTGCTCACAGATGGATAGGCGTAAGCAGGTCGATGCGGCCTACTTCGACTTCAAAAAGGCCTTCGATTTGGTGGATAGTGATATACTGCTAGAGAAATTGGCGATTAGTGGATTCGCACCAAAGCTCCTCAAGTTTTTTTCCTTCTACCTAAATAATCGTCGTCAATATGTACAGCTTAGTGGATACGATTCTAGAGATTACTTTACAAGGTCAGGAGTGAGTCAGGGTAGTACGTTGGGACCTCTGTTATTCAATATATTTATTAATGATTTACCGGAAGTTGTTTTGACCTCTGAGTGTCTCCTGTATGCAGACGATCTAAAACTAAGTCTGGGTGTCGAAACAGAGGCTGACTCGGTGGCATTACAGAGAGATATTGATGCGGTGTCCACTTGCAGTCGAGACAACCATCTCCCATTCAATAATCTCAAATGTAAAATAATAACGTTTTCACGGAAATCACAGCCCATGATAATTAATTATAAGTTGACGAACGCTCCTTTTGATAGAGTTAATGAGATTAGGGACTTAGGATTAGTATTGGATCGCAAATAAGACTTCCACACGCACACTACCAAAATTTGCAAAAAAGCACAAAACACGTTAGGGTTTGTCATGAGGACTGCGTCACAGTTCGATAATATAGGGGTTGCAAAACTATTGTATAATGCTTATGTGCGCAGTAAACTCGAGTATGGTGATACTATTTGGAATCCTTATGAGGAAAAATATGCTCTTATGATCGAGAAAATCCAACGTAAATTTGCTCGATGGATATACAAGAAACAGTACGGATATTATCCCTACCTATACCCTTCTTTATTCGTCTCGGGTATGGCGGACATGGAAACATTGAGATTTAGGAGGGCTATGTCTCAAGTCACGCAATATTTGTTGATAATTCGTAATAGAATTGATAGTCCCCAAATACTGTCGCAAGTGTGTATTTTGGTCCCCGGGAACATATCAATGGATTCAGCGGGTCAAGTCGCGCCGCGCCGACGCCCACGGCTGCTGGAGCGGCCCGCCGCGCGCATCGAGCGCGGCCGACACGCGCCCACCAACCGCGCACTCCGAACTATCGGGGACATACTTGCTCAGCACCACGAACTAGACTTATTTGCCGATGGATTAGCACAACTAATTAATAAATTTCGTACAATTTTAAATGACATACAATAGGCTTAAGACACAATAATAAATCAAAATAATTATTCATATTCAATACTTTTAAACTGACATATTATAATCATTACTTCTTTTTTATATATTTTAAATTGATATTAACTGACATTTTATTCTAAATATTTAAACATTTATCGTTGTAATATAATGTACATTATTATTTACTGACTTGGACATAATTATCTTATAAAAAATATTGTATTCATATTCAATACTTTTAAACTGACATATTATAATGATTACTTCTTTTTTTAAATTTTAAATTGATAATAACTGACATTTTCTTCTACATATTAATAATTTATCATTGTTATTTATTGTACATTATTGTTTACAGGCTTGGACAATTATCTTATAAAAATATTGTATTTATAACGATGAGCATGAGTAACTTAGTATCTATATTGTTAAAAAACTAGTCTTGTAAGCGTTTTGGATTTTACATCTGTTAGCTTGTAAGATAAAATTGTATAAATAAATAAATAAATGTAAATAAATAAATAAATAAATAAAGTAGAGCTGTGATTACAAGATGAAGTCACTTGGTCCTGACGCGTTATGTCTGAGGATACATAAACAGAACTAAAATAGTTGGAAAACAGGTCACAAATGCCCTTGGAATCAGAAGATTTCATACTACCATAAGTCATTGTTGCAGGAATTGCATTAGTAGCCTTCTTGGCATTGACAAACCTCCAGAAGCCCTTTAGGTTTAGTTCCAAGTTCAATTCCACCGAAGATATAAATGAACTATAATCTTCAACCATGAGCTTTTTACACCTCGCGCGGAGCATGCTATAAGTATCATAGTCGCGAGGGTTATTATATTTGCGATACAGTCTGTGATATTTAAGTTTTTCTTTCAGGCTACGTTTTAGAGCCGTGGAAAACCAAAGTGGGTAGATATGTGAGTCATCTTTAGTGACAGGAGTATGCTGGGCAATTATGTTATTTAAAATGCTGTAAAACATATTGATAGACGAGTCTACGTTAGAATTTCCTAAGAGAGCATGCCAATCTACGTCCTTCAGTTCTTCTTTGATTTTGTCATAGTTAGATTTGTAGAAGTTTTATTTCCAGCGTCTACATGATTGTAGGGTTTTCGCAGGACAAATATTCGGACAATCTAAAACCAATGCGGGATGATGACTGTCCAGACGAACTAAGGCATCCGCACCGTATACGCGAGCGGTGTTAAGAGTGGACAGGACTAGATCCAAAAAGCGATTGTTCCTGTTAGGGATGTTATTTAACTGATGTAGATTACATAAGTCAAGAGTTTCTATTAGTAGGACTGATTTTCGATCAAGCGGTAAACTGGGCAACAGAGCAGGTGCGTGTGGGTTCATAGACCAGGTAATAGAAGTAGTATTGAAATCGCCTATAATAAAAAAATCATTTCTACTAGAATTTTCCAATATGACCTTTTGACAGTTGTTATAGAACGACTTAATTAAGTGTAGAGGAAGATCCAGTGGTAGATAGCAAACACACAAAATTATACTCTTTCCAGATCCCCCTTCGCAAGAAATGAAAGACAGCCATAGATCTTCCACAGCAGACTCCCAAGACGGTTTACGAATTATATTAAATTTCTTTTTAACAGCGACAAGTACGCCACCCCCTCCTCCTTCCTTATGGACGCATCACATCTATCCCGACGAAATATATTATATCGACTATCGAACAGTTCAGCGTCCAATACCCCATGGTTCAGGTTAGTTTCAGTAAGGCATATTACATCATAAGTGCTGTTAAGTACATTTAAATTAAATTCACAAATTTTTGACCTTATACGGTTAACATTCTGGTAGTAGACTAACATAATAAATTAAAAAAGAAACAAGATATTAGAGATATGATATTAATTAATAAAGAAAATTAAACAAATAGAAAGAGCAATTCGTTAAGTTATTTTTGTTTAACGTTTCTAAGCTTTTAATATGAATGTGATCGGCTCTATCTCATTTGCGCATGTACACTTTATCATATTTTACCCAAACAAATTTGTAACTAAGTTCCTTATTCTGGCAGCGGCGTGTAACGCTTTACATTCTGGTGAGTTGTGTTCTGAAACATATACATTGGTGTTATTGGTTGTGAGCCCCAAGTGGCTGCAGTTAAGCGGTTCGTTTTTCATAGTAGCTCTAAAGCGACGACATGTAGAAATAACTTGATCTCTGAGAAGAGAACTGGATAATGAGACCAGGATATTGCGTGGGCGATTCGAATCACGATTAATCTTAGCGACTCTTCTACATGATAGAATATTGCAGTCGTCAATCGTCAGACCAATAGTCTTGCAGAGTCTTAAAGAGGAGAAGAACGTTTTCATGTTTGTTTTCTGGTACTGCCTGTATTTCAAGGTTTGGATTGCGTGATGTTTTTTCTATAGTTGATATGCGGCGATTCAGAGTACTTATTTCCTTCTGCAGGAGTTCATTGTTTTTTTCTAATTCCTTTATGGTCTTAGACTTAGCATTTATTTCTTCTCGCAAGTGTCGTTGATCCGCACAAATATAGTCCGTGGTCTTGGTAAATTCCTCCTTTAAGTTACTAACGACAGCTGACACCTCTGACTGTACATGTTTCTTTACTTCTTCATGAATAATGCTTCGAAGATTCTCCATTAATAGTGTTTGAAATAGAATTGGTTTTTATTATAAGTCAAATCGATTAGATCGATTGAGTAACATTTTGTTTAGTCTATTGAAAATTTCTGACAATGGTCACACTGAACTGTCACTTCCGTTCGCTTCCCCTTGAAAAATTACCACGTTGTCGACTCGTACGTAAAAGAATTGGTCGCCTTTTGAAAAGCACATCCTTGTAGCTACGCGAATAGTTGTGAAATCTATTAAATTGCCGCTTTTTTGACTCCCGGCACGGTTTGTGACATATTGAACATTTGTGAAAAATCTTGTGAACTTGCATCGTGCATTGAAGATGCCGCGTGGAGTCTGGTAAAGTAAAGATAATTCACTTGCTAATATTGGCCAATTTTAGTCTTGTGTGTATCTAGCTTGCCTCCAGGACTCCACTCAAGAACATCACCAGGATATATAAGGTAAAATTTTCATGTACCTACTCAATACTTTACTCACTGTGCAACGCAGTGCATTGTGTCTGGATATATTGTCTATCGTGGTCAGGTAGATGTATTACACCTTCCACTGCGCACTCCTGATACACCTTCCTGCCTGGCTACGGTAATTCTAGACAAATAGTTGCATGGAATTATTCAATTTTTGGTCCAACAAATTGCTTATATTTTCCATTGTAACCATATTGCTTGAATTGAATGTAGCACAGCGTATATCCATGTTATTGGGTGGTGTTCGAAGTTCGAATGACATATTCATGGACTCATCTTGCGGTGTAGCAGGCGCTTGAGCTCGTCTTGTTACATTGGTACACGATACGCATAGCCAATTGGACCTATGTTTCATTGTTATTTTGTTATAATCATCGATGCTTATATTAACGCATTGGGCATGATGTTTAGTAGAACATTGCTAGCATTGTAGGAACTCGGCACCCAAGTCTCGTCTACAAGTCGAACACTTCATCGTTTATCGAACAGAAACAATTCTCAAAAAGTTATCCGTTTGGTGAGGCTCGAACCCGGCGCACTTCGTCGCTCTAGACCGCAGCGCTTATGCAGCGCGCTACCGGAACGCTGCTTTAGTAGTTCAATTAGGTGTTCACTATCGTACGGTACGGTACGAATATGTACGTAAACACACAAAATATTCACTTTGCAACGATTTATGACACTTTTTAAAACACTTTTCTACTGCGGTGCTTTATGCGTTTAACGAATTGTTTACGCGAAATTACAGTCGGGATCGTTACGAATGTTTTTATGTATCACACGGATGATATTAGTCACTTTTTACTACTTTTAACTATTAAAATTTGCGGAGCAAACAAAACACGTCTTGTACGATTAACGTCAGATGACAGATGATGCTGATGTAAGTATTAATTACTGTCAATTTAATATGTTGTGTCGGATTCCTTTCACTGGACGATGAATCCCGGCGAGATTGCACGTGTAATACCACGTTGTATATTCGCATGACCATGCCACTAAGGGTGATCAAGGATACCTCAATGGTTTTCAACGCGAAGGCCGATCTTACTTCAAAATTCGTACATACCTTGTTCCTCCACCTTGCTCTAACTGAACAGTGAATTGAACTTAACTTTGAGTGATGGGTTAAGCTAAAAAAGTTGAAGAATTAAAAAAAAATAGTTGAAATGTATGTCGTAGGTACAAACGCTTAAAATGTTTATTAATACTCAAGAATCTTGTTCACGGCCACGGCAAAGTTTCACGGTGTTACCATCGAAAGAAAAAACATTTAATGTATCATATGGAACCCGGAAACTACGATCAACAGCCTCCAAAAAGGTTCATACACAAAAAGTTTCTATTACATTCCGCCATACTTCATACTTCACGACACCTCTACCACAAACTTTTGTCCCTGCCTAACTCTTTAACATAAAAGTGGCCTAGATGATTTACCGTGTGAATAAAAGTGATTTAACATTTAATAATGGCTGGTGTATGATTTATGTGGAAACTCCTTGTTAACGCCTACCAAAGGCGGGCACATACAGACGTGAAGAATATCGCACCCCACGTCGCACCAATTCACTGTATTTCGGTAATCAGACGTGTATAGATTTCTACCATCGATGTATGTAAAATTATTCTGTATATCAATGGTTAACATCATATTTTTTGTAAATATGTGGACTTTGTGTAGTGTTCATAATTTAGTGTGTATGCAGGGGTTTGACAATCTGCCGTATATAGTTTAATTCTGTAAAGATAAATGTTAAGGAAACTCAAATCATAGACGCTGTCAAATTATTATGACGTTCAAAAGAGATGTAAATATGTTTAAGGTTGAGTTGTTCCCTCTTTCGAGTATTTTGTAAAGTACATATAAGACAAATAAAGTCAGCATGGATGTATCGAATGCACAATATTAGGCACGCTGACTCTATTTGTCCAACTATTTGGTAGATATTTTATTAGAAAAGACAAAGGCTTTATTCAATAGACGGCCGACTTCGGAAGACTAATATAAAAAAAAAAAGTTGCGTGTGTTAAATAAAAGACCTTGCTTGGCTTCACTGGCAGTACTTATAGGGTTTTTCTATACGTGGGACACTCAGAAAGTTTTGCGACACTAAAAAAAATGTTCTATAAGTAAATATTTTTTATTACTTTTTTTAAAGTACTCGTTTTTTTTAAAGTAAATTGTGTCCCTTTGAGCAGATTTTTTATTTTTGGGAATAAAAAGATGTCACACGGTGCTAGGTTAGGGCTGTAAGGAGGGTGACCCAGGAGTTTGACCGGTGTGCTGTCTAGGAAGTACCTCGTTTTGAATGCGGTGTGGGCGGGCGCATTATCGTGGTGGAGCAGTAGCCCGCGGAGCCCTGTGTTTGGTCGCTTTTTGCTCACAACAGCGAAAACTTCTGCCAAGCATTTGGTAGTATACCATTCGACGTTAATGCTTCTTTTGTTTCGTAAAGGAATTGACACCAAGTAGCCAGTCAAATTGAGAAAACTCGCGATCAAAATTTTCCTCCCGCTTCTAGGTCGCTTTACTTTGGTAGGCGTTGATTCGTTTTGGAACACGCACACCGTCGACTGGCGCTTTGTTTCTGGATTGTAGTGATAAATCCAGGATGCATCACCTGTAACGATGTCGTAAGCATGCCGAGACGAGCCTGCTTCAAATTTGTCTATCATATCATGGCACCATTCCACCCTTGCCTGATTGTGAACATTGGTGAGGTTGTGCGGCACCCAGCGTGAAATTATCCTCCGCACCCGTAGATGCACGTGTAGAATCTCGTGAAGGCTTCCAGATCCAATTTGCAGTATATGCTGAATCTTTTGGTATGTAGCTCGTCTATTGTCTTGGATCAAATTTTTCACAGCTAGCACGTTTTCTTCCGTAACAGCCGTCAAAGGGTGACCACTTCTTTCTTCATCCCCAAAAGTTAGTCGACCGCGTTTAAATTCATTATACCAACGATACTCGGTTGCCTTAGAAGAACCTTCATCCTTGAATGTCATTAGCAGTCTATCGTACGATGCGTCCGGTTTCAGGCGACACTTAAAATCGTAAAAAATCATAGCGCGAAAATGTTCTCGACGCAAATCCATTTTTCAATGAGACATGGTAATTTTAATTCATCATCATCATCATCACATCAGCCAAACGACGTCCACTGCTGGACATAGGCCTCCCCCAAGGTTCTCCACACAGACCGGTCTTGAGCCGCCCGCATCCAACCGCCTCCCGCGATCTTGACGAGATCGCCTACCTCTGCTGCGTCGTCCGGTACGTGGCCGCCACTCCAGAACCTTTCTGCCCCAACGGCCATCGGTTCTTCGAGCTATGTGCCCTGCCCACTGCCACTTCAGCTTGGCTATCCGGAGAGCTATGTCGGCGACTTTGGTTTTACTGCGGATCTCCTCATTTCTGATTCGATCTCGCAGGGAAACTCCAAGCATAGCTCTCTTCATCGCCCTCTTAGTGGCCTTCTGATAAGGCCCACAGTGAGCGACCACGTCTCGGATCCGTAAGTTATCACTGGCAACACACACTGGTCAAAGACTTTCGTCTTGAGACACTGCGGATTATCGGACGAGAAGATATGTCGAAGCTTCCCGAACGCTGCCCAACCGAGTTGGATTCGACGATTGACCTCCTTCTCGAAGTTGGACCTACCTAATTGGACTACTTGTCCCAGGTAGATCAATTTCGAGCGTAGAGTGCCCAACCTGAATAGGAGCAGGTACAACATGGACGTTCGACATGATTTTCGTCTTGTCCATGTTCATCTTAAGACCTACTTGTTGGGAGACTCTACAGAGGCCATCGAGCATTGTGCCTAGGTCTTCCATGGTCTCAGCCATGACTACGATATCGTTTGCGAATCGAAGGTGAGTGATGTACTCGCCGTTGATGTTGATGCCGAGTCCATTCCAGTCCAGAAGCTTGAAAGCATCCTCCAGCGCAGTGGTAAACAGTTTCGGGGATATGACATCCCCCTGTCTCACCCCTCGCTGGAGTTGAATAGGTTTCGAACTCTGGTCCTGGAGGTGGACTGACATAGTGGCGTTTTCATACAAACACTTCAGCACTTCGGTCAATCCGGCACCGTTGGAGAGACTGTAGCACCGCCCAGGTTTCGATCGAATCGAAGGCTTTCTCATAGTCCACAAACGCCAAGCATAGTGGCTGGTTATACTCCTCGGACTTCTGTATAACCTGCCGCAGCGTATGTATGTGTTCTATGGTATTATAGCCTTTACGGAAACCGGCTTGTTCGGGAGGCTGGAAGTCGTCTAGCTTGCTCTCGAAACGATTCGAATTTTAATTAGCTCTCAAAAAATGAGGAGGGAAGTTTTGAATTTAGAACGTACCTAGTTTTACTTATAAGTAATCATATTTTTAAATAAATTATAACTGGCCAGTCTCACATACATAAAAACTTATTCTCGTAATACTTTCTGAGTGACCTGGTACCTTTTTATCTGAAGATACAAGCTGTCCATCCGTAAGAGCCGTGTGTGCAACACACATATCGAGGGTTCACGGGCAAAATGTATTAAGCGACATTTTTAAAACTTTACAGGAGAGCGTTTTAAAGTTTCAATATTACGAAAAAAAATCGTTATAAAAAAAGTATAAGGTTATTAACAAAAAAGTGACCGAAGTTGAGTTCCATGACAAAAGCTGCATAATTGAGTATAGTTTTCATTTCTTTTAAGCTACTATTAATAGAATTAAAAGTCGCTTGATACAATATTACCCCAGTTTACTTTTATTTAGAAACAGGCTAAATGATATAAGTGCCATAAACTTCACAATACAGGTATAGGAAAAACGATTTAAGCGACACTCTGGTATTATTTTGTGTAAGGCTAAATATATGAACAACCATTGGAATACTAAAATAAAATCAGGCTAATCGGTTTAAGCAATTGAAATATTATAAAGTAGTTGCAGATTAAAATGATTTATGTAGCACTTTTCTCTAAAAGTAAATTGTTTGAAATAACAATTAATTTGTATGTATTATTAGGATTGGCGGTTAGATCAACATTAATTTGGACTATTGTTTATTTCAAAAAAATCTAAAGAAATTTTAAAATAAAACAAATACGTGTTTAAAATCAGACAAGTGATCGTTTTTATTATAATAGTAGCAAAAGGATTCACAGTTTTCGCTATTTGAAAAATATTCAGCTAACAAGCTGGTGATAACAACAAAAAAAGGTTTTTCTAAAAATAGTAATATTATTTTAACTACTACTTTACTATTAAATTGCGACCGAAACATAACTGGCGAAAAGTGGGTGTGTAATGCACCCTTCGGGGATAAAAGGCTCACGCCTTTTACCCCCTTTAGTTATGTTATCAGCATTTATGGCTTGATGTTTTAGCGCAACGAGTCACACAGGCTTGCTGCTTAGGGATTGCAGGACTGTGTTCTAACCCCCTACCCGCCTCATGACTAACTAGTCAATTGCTTGGTTGGATTCGATAGAGCATAAATAATAACGGAAATTATCAGTGATTACAAATGATTTATCCGTCTTGATATTGGCTGCGACATGCCACAATATCGGTGCCCCAATAGACAGATATCTAAGTCTCTGACCTGCGATATCCGCCGATAAAACACTAAATGTGTTCAAGAGGCGAGTAGCAGCGATAGCCGAGTAGAGAGACCGACGGACTGCTACGCAGAGGGTCTCGGGTTCGAATCCACGGGACGCACCAGTGACTTTTCAAAGTTAAGTGCGTATTAAATTGGTAATTATCGCTTGCTTATCGGTGAAGGAAAACATCGTGAGGAAACCTGCATGTTCGGGATTTTTCCATAAAGTTCTCGAAAGATATGTGAAGTCTGCCAACCCGCACTTGGCCAGCGTGGTAGACTATGGCCTTACCATTCTCATAGTGAGATGAGGCCCGTGCCCAGCAGTGGGACAGTATAAAGGGCTGATGATGAGTTCAAGAGGCGGTCGAGCGGAACAAAGGCTCTAATGTATTCTAGACAGATCTTTCTATCGGGCAAAGTCAGCTAACAAAGCTCAAGACAGAGGATGGCAGTATTGTGTCATCCAGACCTCAATTCTTGGAGGAGATCGAAAGATTCTATGGAATGTTATACATGACCCCGCGACCACACGCGACCCTAGAGCTAGATTGACCCGACACCATACCGAAGACATCCCGGACGTCAGCATGCACGAGATTAGTGTGTTTTTGGCATGATGGCCCTCACCTTGACGGCCTTGAGTAAAGCTTTTTCACGCCCCGTTTAAAGGACCTGGGATCATAAGTGGAGGGAAACACATGGACTGGTAAAGAGTTCCACATCTTAATGGTACGGCAGAGATAGAGGCGCCGAACCGTTTGGTGCGTGACGGTATCTGTTCTACCGTGTAAGAGTGGCACTTCAACCCAGCACGTGTCGTTCGGGATAGGAAAGAAGAGGGTGGGATTAGTTGAAAGAGCTCTTCGGAGCACTCACCGTGATAGATGCGGTAGAAGACAGGCATTGAGGCCACGTCTTTGCGTAATTGCAGTGACTCAAGACTTTTAGTGGCCACTGGATCCCCGATGATACGGACAGCACGCCGCTGCAACCTATCGAGGGCGTCCAATAAGTACTGAGCGGAGCCATTCCAAAGGTAAGAGCAGTATTCCACGCAGGAGCGAACCTGGGTCTTGTATAACAGACACAACTGCTCCGTCGCGAAAAACTTCCTCACCTTGTTCAGGACTCCGAGTTTCCGAAATGCGAATTTGATGACACCCTCGATGTAGTTTTTATGGTTGAGATTTCTGCGTATGTCCATACCCAGGATATTGAGGCTGTCTTGAATCGGTAGTGGAGTGTCCAGAAGAGAGTGATGAGGAAGGAATGGAGATACCTTGGCTGAGAATGCGCACACCTGTGTTTTCTTGGCGTTGAACTCGACCAGGTTCTCATCGCCTCAATGCGAGATGGGTCCTAAAACAGCTCATAAACAACAAGGCACCGGGTGATGACAGAATTACGAAAGAGCTTTTGAAAGCAGGCGGCATACCTGCTTTGGAAATGCTTCGCTTTTTAATTCCGTCATACAGGGAGATAAAACGCCACAGGCGTGGCACAGAAGTATGGTTGTGCTGTTCTTCAAAAAGTTCGACAATACCCTTTTAAAGAATTGCAGACCCATCTCTCTGAGCCACGTCTATAAGTTGTTTTCAAGGTTCATCACGAATTGTCTCGCTTGCAAGCTACACGACTTCCAGCGTTCTGAACAAGCCAGTTTCCGAAAAGGATAATAGTACTATAGACCACATACTGAACACATATAGAAGCCCGAGGAGTATAACGAGCCTCTATGCTTGGCGTTTGTAGACTATGAGAAAGCCTTCGATTCGATCGAAACCTAGGCGGTGGTGCTGCAGTCTCTCCAACGATGCCAGATCGACTATCGATACGTCGAAGTACTGAAGTTTTTGTACGAAAACGCCACCATGTCAGTCCGCCTCCAGAACCAGAGCTCGAAACCTATTCAACTACAGCGAGGGGTGAGGCAAGGTGATGTTATATTGCCGAAGCTATTCACCGGTGCGCTTGAAGAAGTCTTCAAGCTTCTGGACTGGGAAGGACTCGGTATCAACATCAACGGCGAGTACTGCTTAAACTCACCTTCGACTCACTGACAATATCGTAGTCATGGTTGAGTCCATGGTAGACCTCGGCACAATGCTCGGTGGCGTCTGTAGAGTCTCCCAACAAGTGGGTCGAACAAGACGAAAATCATGCATAACGTCCGTGCCGTACCAGCTCCTATAGATGTCTTCACGTCTGATATTCCGCAGTGTCTCTAAACGAAATTCTTTGAACAGTGTGTGTTGCCAGTGTTGTCACTCAAAGGACGATGGAGAGAGCTATGCTTGGCGTTTCCTTGCGAGATCGAATCAGAATTGAGGAGATACGCAGGCGAACCAAAGTCACCGACAATGTTCTCCGAATAGTCATGCTTGAGTGGCAGTTGCAGGGTACATAGCCAGGAGAACCGATGGTCGTTGGAGCAGAATGGTTCTGGAGTGGCGGTTACGCACCAGACGTCGTAGCAGAGCTAGCTCCTGCAAGGTGGACTGACAATCTTGTTAGGATCGCCCATAATTTTCCAAGTAAAATGTTGATTGTTCTTGTTTTGATTTATATTGTCATATCTCGATGTTATATTGGAAGGAAGCATATTAAAATGTTACTTTTGTTTTTGAATACGTGTGCTCAAAAAAAAATATTAACTACGTATTTTTTTTAACATACGATATGTTGTTTAAATGAAGCAAATATGTTTTCCTCTAAAGTTGTCAAAATTAAGATATTACCGGTTGCCAGTTCACAGTCCATATGTCTTATCCGACAATGGATAAACGATTTATACAAAATTTTGACTATCTTAACGAATATAGATTTCCTAATTCCAGTAGAGTAAAAATGTTTTAACTTCCACCACTTAGAATACAATATGCCTGTTGAGACGACTCTTTATTAATTTAGTTCAAGAAGAAGGATTTAACCGCCGAGTATAAATAATTTTTAATAAATATGAAAATGATTTAAGCGCCTGTGTGTATTAATATCAGACGCATGGTAAATGGTTTAAGCGACATAAGGTATGGATTTCAGCAGCAGGCTAAATGTTTTAAGTGACATCAAGTATGAATTTCAGGTGCAAGCAAAATGCTTTAAGCGACGGTATGTATATATTTTAGGCGCAGGCAAGACGATTCAAACACCTTATCTTACCAAACTTATGCCGGGGAAAATAGCTCAAGTAAAAAACACTAAATATATGGCCTGTATGAAGTCCATTTTTTCTTAAATTGTAAAAAAATGTTGTCGCTTCAATCAAAGCTACGCCGAACTGCGCCTAAATTTACTATTGTTTTAAGCGCCAAAAAAGTGCTCAGATCAGCACGAAACCGAGTGCAAACGACGCAGAAAAATCCGCCGATTCCGAATATGTATATAACTCAATATCGGCCAGGATGTCGCTTAATACATTTTGCCCGTGAACCCTCGATATTATCTACATATTAATATAAGTTATTATGAAGTGTTGGCACACCAACGCAGATTTATCGTTCTTGAAATTAAACATTTCACTGTTTGGAAGAATTTATCTTGTTCAAGTGACGTTAATCTTATGTAAACATCTTGCCTTTTGACTTTTAAAATGTGGACCAAGTTTAAGCATAAAATGTACATTTAGGTTGACATTATGGCGCTGATACACTTGAGCATTCACCTGTAATAAGCATTCTCCTGAATGTTACAAAACAGAAAAACAAATGAATGTGTTTCTGGCGAACCTTAGAATATATAAAATACATAAAAACCGCGCTACAATGGCGGTTAAACCCAATATATTTCCTTTACTTTGATTTATGATTTGTATCTAATGTAAGAGAAACAAAAATATACGAATGACTTTTCAAATCTTCCTAGATTGTCACTAATTTTAACTTGACTAGTGATGGGCTTACTCAGAATGAATTACGATAAAATATCCATTTTGTATATAATGTACCTCAGATTTGGTTTAATCTAATGAATAACGATTGAATGTTGATAAATCCTCAGATAAAGTAACCCAAACGCATAAATCAAATTTAAACAGCAAAATAGATCAGCAATGAGTAAACCAGAGCTGAGGATTTATTTTACACATTATCGATATTTTCTCGATATTCATTATAAGTAAGCCCATGATTAGTTAAATTAAAATTATTGACAACCTACAAAAATTCGTAAATATGACGTATTTGTTTATGTATCTTGCTCTTACACTAGAAAGAATTCATAGTCTAAGTTAAGTAAATATATTGGGTAAAACTGCTGTTGTAGTGCAGTTTCTATGTATTTTGTATATTCTAAGGATTAGAGTGGTCGAAAAGATCATAAAAATGTTCGTAGCAATATTCCGCTCTGTTCGTTGTTCGGTTCGACAAAACAAAAACCGGCGAATGCTCGCTGTTCTGTTACAAGTGAATGCTTAGGTGTATCAGCCCCATTACAATTGTTTTCCTTTTATATTAGTGCAAAACTGAAGGTGTGGCATCTACGTATGCTAACCGGGTCTAAAGTGGCCGCTACTGAATGTCGACGGACAGCGCGGTGGTTTTGAGGATTGGTCACAAATACCACAATTCTGAAGCCTGAAACATCCATGTCTGCGAGGTCCACATGTCTCATATGAAGTCAGCCAACCGGCACTTGGCTAGCACGCATAGTGAGACTGGGCCTGTGTCCAACAATCGGACAGTTTATAAACAGGGATAAAATTATTCACTAGAAAAAAATCGTACGTCGCGGGGACTTTACAAATATACAAGCAACAGACACAACGAACACCCAGACTCGAAAAACATTTGATGGGATCACACAAAGTGTTGTCGTGTGTAGGGATCGAACCCACAACACTCGGCGCAGAGTCAAGCTGCAAGGCGATTTGCCTAAACCACCACCCCATACGTGCAGTCAACAGTATTACATGTTATAATTTAAAGCTTTTGTGTCATAACAATGAAAATATGATATTCTTGTCACAACGAATCTGGTAAACTTGGCATTAGCTCTGCCGTGCACCCAGCTAACTACAGCACAATGTGAGGGACGCCTATTAATAAAAAAATCTATTTTAATTTTTTTATTTTCTATCTGTATTATTTATTGCTGTTTAAATGATCATAATTTATTATTGGCTCTCATGCTAATGGTTCTAAAAATTTAATCGATGTTTTATGGTTAGCTAGCTTCTGAACGTGGCTTCGCTTGCGTTATTTGCTGTATTTTGGCGTTTATCATTGGTTTTGCTAAGGATCTTAGAAATTGCATCATTTTAGGAGTTTAAATTTTTTACTTAGTTATAAATACATTGTAATACATACAACATATTCCTCTCTCCTGTTTTAAGACCTATTTATTAATTTTAGAATACAATCTATCGAATGTTATTTATGTACAAATGATTTTATTATAAACTATGCTGTGCCCAACAGGGTCCATAATTGTATCTAGCTTAAGAATTTATGTACCTACCACCTGTAAACACATTATGGAAAAACAAATAAAGTATTGAAGAAGTATTGAAGAAGTATTAAAAGGAGATGTACCATTTGGCCATACATTATGGGCCTGGCACGGCCAAACACGCCACCATGTGTGTTTTGAAGATAAATGACTACTCTATTAACCTGTATAATTTCTTTTTAAATAACTTTTGGTGGAAATAAGATACGAGATATTTGAAATGGAAATTATTCCGCAACTAAATATACCTCAAAATTGAATTTTAACATAAATATAATACCTAGATGTAAATAAAGGTATGTCTTTGCGTCTTAAAGAACAAAAACTACATAAAGAGTGGCCAATAATAATGAATAATCACCTGTGTACTAGGGAACCTCGTACTATGTATACTCGTCCAAAAAAGCTAACCACAATCACAAACACCGCTGCATATTCTTAGCATGGGTAGAAGGTACTCATCATTATTATTGAATTTTTATTCAATTACATTACATTAAAACCGTACGAAAACACCAATAAATCAGAGCAAAATATTTACGATACACAGTAGCAACACGAATGACATAACAGATAAAAAAAGTGTTGCAAATGGTTTGAAAAAATATTTCTACTATCGATTAAAAAACAAAACGATTTTTACCGATTAATAATTATGGAATGTATAATAAATTATATATTTCTTGATTCTTTTTACAAATAAACTTATAAAGTAAATAAAATATATTGTTTTCTAATATAATAATAAAAATATTATTTCCTTAAAACAATTTCTGCCTACCATACTTCATTTTATTTTTAATGCTGGCAACATAAGACATTCATCCGCTATTACCATAGCCTATTCAAAATAATTAATCTTTAAAAACTAAATTCTTTCACCGATACTCTATCAAGAAACGAAAACGATGTAAAAATTTTAAAAATTATATGTTTAATTTTAACGATTCACAACTTTCTGGCCGCTACAGGCCGTATTTGGTATTTCTCCTTTCCTTACTCTTAATTTTCTGGGATTTTCTACCTACTAACACATTTATATTCCAGGAAAAGTCCCATTTAAATTGATAAGACTGTTCCAAAGATGGCGGATCACGGACAAGCACTTCGATGTTATTTATATGTGGATAAACAAATGAGATTGTTTAAAAACGTTTTATTTGTTTGAAAGAAGATTATAAACATGTTTTCTAAATAAATGCAATAATATTCAATCATAAAATATGATTATAATATTTTACTCGTGTGAGTGAGGGGCCAAATCTCTTTTGGATGTCTATAAGCCATCTGAAGGCCAGCGACATGTCCTAACACTGCATGACCTGACACAGGAACTGGGACTGATGCTTTACTTACCCTTCGAAGCACGATAACGCTCGGGTTACTGTCAGTTTATTATTATAAAGCAATAAGAGAGTGAACTTCGGGCATTTGACTTGTTCTGAACCTAATATTGTGAGCCGTCTACTACTACTGCTACTGGGCAGAAGTTTCTTCCGATACTGAGGAGGGTTAAACTATAGTCCAACAAGCTAAGTGCGGTATCGTAAGACTTCACATGTCTCGCGAAAACATTAAGAAGAAGACACACTCAGTTATACAGGTATTACGATATTTTCCTTTACCGCTTAACAAGCGATAATTATATTTTAATACGCGCTTACATTCGACTTTTGGAATTGAACCTGACTCTCTGCGTAGCCGTCTGTTAGTCTCTCCACCTAGCCTATCGCTATCTTTTATAACATGGCCTTCAAGCAAGTTTATCAGCGTCTCAAACTCCTCTTAAATTAAGATGAAGTGTGACATAACTCAACACACCTTAATCCCAGAAGATTCAGTAATACTAGTGAAAATAAATAAACAACATTTACTGCACAATCTGTTTACATTAAGGCGAATATAATTATACAAACGAGTCAAGAAAACTCTCAAAAGTAACTAGTTAGTAGACTTGATATAATTATGTATGAAAGTGATTTAACAGACTGGCAATGTTAGTTCTCATACACATACTACATTGACGGATAGTAGTAGATTTTATTATCACTTATATGGACTGATCTCGTGGTCAAGTGAAAGCGTATGCATCTATATCGGGAGGTCCCGGGTTCGATTCCTGGGGCGGGCAATGTGTTACTGAGTTTTTCCGAATTCACAGTAGCAGCGCGAAGTCTGGAAATGTGCCCGGTAACGGCAATAGGCTCGCCCCCTATTACGTGGGGCATTAAAATAAGTACATGGCGAAATGTGGGTGTGATATTACACCTCTGCCTACCCCCAGGGATACAGGCGTGAATCTATTAATAATATTCATTATTACGATACGTTATTTTTTGTGCTGGTAATACTTATAAAGTGTCTTTTCTTTTCATGTGAGTGTGTGGCCAACTCTGATGTCGGAGTGTTCAGACTGTCCGACATAACCTAGTGATTCTTGTCCTGAGAAAAGAACCTGGGCTTTGCGTTATACGAAGCAGGATCGTTTCTGAGGGACCGTTTTCGGTAGTTTATCCAAGATTGTACTAAACCTCGAGATCAATCTATAGGTACATGAATTTAGATATTTTGCGGAATCCTGAAAAAACTCTATTGCATAAGCAATGTCATAGTTACGTATTGTGGTTTTAGATGGATTGTCCATGATGAATCCCGTGTGAATGAATCCTAATGCAAAAATTAAAATAAATGCAATTATAAAATAAATTGTTTGAAGTTATAAACCTGGTGACGCAATGTTTCAGTTAATCACCTAAGAGTTTCGTTATATATGTATTTGTTTTTGTCTTATTTCGTTGAATAACATAATCTCAGTACAATGCTTAATTTGGAAATAATTAGGATTAGAAGGATTTGTTTGTCGTATGCTTGCTTTTTGTTTTATTTTGTTGCATTTACTTTTAGGCTACTTTGAAGTTACTGTAGTGTACTACATAGGTATATACTCACGCCATTTTCCCGTTGGGGTAGGCAGAGACAATAGAACGTGACTTGCTTCTATCCTTATAAACCTCATACGCTTCCTCTAAATAATGAATTTAGAGAAAGCGACTGTAACTCTTTGTATAAATTACTCGCCTGTTCCGGGTGCGGCAGACCTTTCCGTTTTCAAAAAGGTATGTTTATCTAAGAAGGTATATTATCACATATACTTACCTATCTTAATTAAGCTTGATGATAATTAAGCTAAATAAACTTCTACCAAGCAAAGTCACCTGACTTGAAAAATGTGGCCACAATCCTTAAAACCCAACCATACAATATTGCAGCTGTGATTGCAGACCAAATCTGCACAATAAGACATCGGACACGTTGTTCTAATTGTAGTGCAAGGTGAATGTGGTTCAAGAGGAACATTCTATTTGTTCTTATAAGAGTTACCCTGTCACCTGAATGCTTGAAAATAAATCGGCGCAGTGCAGACAAGGAAACTAGGGTTGGGACACAATATATCGATGATTAAAAATATCTATTGTTTTTATCTTAAAGGACAATAACTCGAGTATGATCTCAAATACCATATGATAAACGGTTATATGTTTATTATAACAGGGGTGGGGTGCTTCATATATCGAAGTCTATGCTACGGTCAACTATTTGAATGACTGAGACCTAAAAGTCGTACCTAAGTCAGTTTTGTCATCAAAACAACAAATGACAACTTAGGATCGCGAGATAAACAATGTATGCGAATGTCATTATAAATTAAGCGTTAGTTCCCACAGTGATTCGAATTATGCTTCATATATTGAAATATGCATTTAATATAATTATATTCTAAGTTAAGCTATGTTATCATAATCTCTATTCTGACATTAATGTTATCTATTTTCATCTATTTTATCTGACATATCTCTCTAAACTAGCCTTTAATTTATGGTACATTTCTGTTTTTTTGAATATCTATCTTTCTTTTTTGTTAACAGCACATAGTTGTATTTAAGTTATTTTTATCTATATAACATTGTGTATTATTAGAACGCTAAATAATTCAACTGCAAATAATTTCACATATGTATTGTATGTTACCGTCCGTGTAGTCACTAGGGAACCAGTTGAAAACCAACGCCACGCTTTATAAAAAGTATGGCATATGCTGAACTAGGGTCCCATTTGGCTAAGAATTTCACACTGAATAAGATGTTGCATTATTTTATGTTTTTATACTAATCTGTTTTTTTTATTTGTGCATGATACATTTGTTTATTTTCATACCTATTTAATCTGTGTGAATTTCTTATTTGACCAAATAAACCATTTTTCTTTCTTTCCACACACTACATGATTCAGTACTAATGCAGTCTTTAAGAAAAATATTCATGATAATGGCTTTATAGCCATTATCATACACATTGTATACATATACATATACATATGGTACAAATGGATAGATAAGATATACCTACGACTCAATACAGTAGGTATATTTACCTACTCATTTGTACCTAAGACTAGAAAGCTTCCGTCATGTAGTTTTCTAATACAACAGTAAACTAAATAAAAATTACACCATCCTCGATAATTACCCGTACAAAAAATCTTTATAGATATCTATATCGACACTGTGCCAACACTAGAAACCTATTTAAAATCGTAGCCAGTTCGATAGCGATGCACTGCGGCTCTCTATAGAAATACCTCCTACGAGCACGAACCCGGCAAACAGGTCACACAAATATTTCTTTAATTTTTCACCCCAGGGTAAAAAATATACCAGAGAAAAAACAAGGTTGCTATATAAAATAAAGGTAGAGTAAAATTCATTTAATTTTTATTCATTTAAGCCACATAAGAATATGGTCTGAATTCTTCGAACTTTTGCGAATTGTACACATAGTAATATTTATGTTAGGGTTTTATGTCGCGTAATTATTTGAAAATATAGGTAAAATAACTTATATTTCCGTCGACGTTTCGGTATGGGTAACACTAGCCGTGGTCATGTCGAAACGTCGAGGAAAATATAAGTTATTATAGTCCGTGCGATACTTTTACATTTATGCATTTACCATTGTATTGTCTTGGGTTTACGCGAATGTTACACATAAAAATTATACTATGTTTACACTAAAAGTTGAACAATGTTTACTTTGACTCTTTACTTTTTTTTGTACTCGTAAAAGTTATCACTTTTACGAGTACATTCAAGACAAAGACAAATGTCATCTCAGTCTTCCGTGACCACGAGTCCCGTAAAATAAATCATGTAGTTATATAATCCATATAATCCCGACAAATAATGTTGTTTCTAGATCATTCGGTTTAAAGGTAATGTCTTTAAGACCCATATATCTCAATAGAATCAGTAAGACGGAGTTTTTATTCAACATTTTCTATTCTAAAGAAAGAGATTTGACGGCAGCAGTAGCCTAGTGGCGAAACTAAAAGAATGTTCGAGTGGTCTGAGGGGTCTTGTCTAGGTTCTCTGAAATTGAAAACCTACGACGCGACTCTGAATTTTCAAAGTGTTGCGAAGTGCTATTTGCGAATTGAATTTTCGCAGCTCGCGCCGTGTGGGTTTGAACCAGTGTACTTCTGCTTACAGTCCCTTCGTCTACCCACTAGGCTATCACTGCCCTAAACGATTTCAAACTTTAGCGATTTGTAAACACTCTAGCGATAACTGAAATATTTAGCCCATTAATTCCGTCGGAAAATACGGAGGTATTTATGTCTTAAATATCTTAGTTATCGCGAGTAAGACCCACTTTACAAACTTGAATAATATTCACAGACCTGCCTTTGTTTGCCAGTCCGCCAGGAAAACACTTCCCTTAAAGTGTAATTGCACATATCTTCGGCACACACGTAGAAATAAATAAAAAAATACCCGTTTATCTACAAACACTTTATTTCGTGTCTTGAGAAGACATTTTAATCCCTAGAGCTTTCTATTTCACGGCGCATCAAACGAATTCGGCTCGGTATAATCTAGACGTTAGTCGTCGTATACGACTGGGATGTGTAGGGCGAGCTAAGCTGTGTGTGAAATTGCCAAGCTAATAAAACGGGCATTAAAATACCGCTAATATTGTTTTTTTTTCTTAGCCGGATTCAACTATGATATGACAGATTAAAGGATGAAATCTTTTTTACGTCTACAATATTCGGTATACATATATCCAATCTCTTTGGTATACATACATATTCCCTATGTGCAGTGGGCAGTGAGAGACCGTCAAATCGATCGTAATTCTCGTTTTAACCAAACTATGTTTGGCTCTGTTCATTTTTCAGTTCGACAAATTAAAAACTGTGATTGCTTCATTATCTGTTACAAGGAAATGCTTAAGTCTATCAGGACCATGATACTTGACACAAAAGCTACGTTTTTCGTCAACCACGTGAACGGAGCCACAAACAGAATCTAGTCAGACATTCACATATATAGAAACTTTTAAACACTCGCGTTGCATGACAGACAGATATGAAATTTCAAATTGTCATCGGCGTGGAATCCTGTGATTCGGCTAACAACACCCCACTTTAACGCGCAGTCGGCGAATGTTCAATATTTGGTACTATATTCGGTACTTCGAATATCAACGACCCGGGGGTAGAAATAGAATCTTCTACCTCGCACTCGGAGACGTGACATCGCCACACCAGTCATCTTGCGACCACGGGACGTGCAACCGTCTCGAAACGTCAAGCAAAATAAGGTATGTAAATACCTAATTTGCATGTTCGCGTTAATTCCCGTATATATATATATATATATATATATATATATATTCTTAAACACATATATAGTAACTAGCTATCCCTCGAGGCTTCATTCGCAGACAAACTTTATATCTTAACTTTATATCTTAACTTTCATGCAAACTTGCGAGAGCCCTCAGACCTCCTTAATCCAGCTTTTTCGAAAAATCCGTTCTTAGCGGAATCTGTATGTATAAACCACTTCCCTGCCAAATTTCATTTATATGTGTCGAGCGCTTTTAGAGATTTCGTGATGTGACGTTATCCTTTCGCTTTTTTATTATTATATTTAAATTATTTACAATTTTATTGTGTTGTGATTCACACACACCGCTCATCTCATGTGTATACGCAGTCTCAGCCTCGTGCCGACGATACGTGTTTAATGTTTAAACATATTATTTATTTATATTAGCTGTATTGTTTTGTAATAGATTCGCACGTAATCTGTATCATGGCATGTAATCAGGAGTTGATGTTCGGGAAATTTAGCATGTTTATCTTTCAGGATACCATAACCATTTTTCCGTGTGATGAAGAATTCAATGTGTCACTACTCCATTTCATGCCGTGGGCTTTGCCCAGAGCTCAGGTATTTACATACAGGCGCATTTCCTATGGGCGCTCTGAAGACAAACTTTCTGTGACCCAAATTGCCACTTGGCGGCGTGGCAGTCGTGCTGTGACAGCTGTTTCTACGAGAGCAAGAGAGACGAACGTTCCTCCTGTGTATCTAGTTAAGATACGAGAGCAAGAGAGACGGAGAACGACGCCAGCGCCGCCAACGACGCCAACTACGAACTAAACTGGAGACAGCCCCCACTTGGAATCGGCACACGAAATCCTTAAGAACTGCGCTTCTATGTAAATTTGTATTCTTTGCCGTGGGTGTTGTAAGAGGCAACTAAGGAATACACACGATACCAATCGTATCTTGGGTAAGATACGAAAAACTCGATATCAAACTCTATGTCAACTTGTCTGGCCAGTGTGGTATAGTAGACCAAATCCTATCCTGGTTCACAATGGTATTGTGTCGCTAATTAAGACAGGCCCATGTCCAGCAATCGACTGTGATGGGCAGTTTGATGATATCATACATACATAGTCTCACGCCTATATCCCCGAACAGGTAGGCAGAGGTATATTGCTACACCCACTTTTCGCCCGATTTATTTTAGTCCCACGTAATAGGGGGCGAGCCTATTGCCGTACCGGGCACATTACCAGACTCCGAGCTGTTACTGAGAATTTTCTAACGGAAAACTCAATAACACTTTGCCCGACCCGGGGTGCCGCGAGACTAACGAGGCAGTTGATGATATAATAACATTAATAAATTAATTCTGGGAAAATTCAAACATGCTCATCTGTCTCTTTCCCCATTTTCAGACCCCATAGCTGAGAGGTTTTCGAGACCCTCAAAGTAAACCTGTAATGTTCTTTCTAGGCTGGTTTCTCCTGCACTGCCAGTATTCTATTTGTAATTATATTTCGCAGTGTATTACTTATTTTGCAGTGCCTCCAATAAACTTCTGATTAAAATTACAAGTTTCAAAACAGTTTAACTAACTCTGGGCTTAACGACTGACAAAACTTGTTCAGCTTAAATGGCTACGGCTGCTGAACCTGTTAATACAGGTGACACAGTAGTGGGAATGAAGGTGGAATTCATCATCAGCCTTTAATAGTGCACTGCTGGACTAGGCCTCTCCTTTGAAAGGAGGAATTGGCCTACTATACCACGCTGGCCAAACGGGTTGGTATAGGGTTTGTACCAAGATTTCCTTTTCTTACAGTGCTGTTCTTTGCATAATATGCTCCCTATGTCGGCTCTTACGACACACATGGGATGATATGGGGTGGTGACATTCCGTATTCTTAATCCGTCACCATACGGACGAGGTGGAATTAGTCTCAAGCAAAGATCAGTAAGAAAATCTACTTTTAGAAACACTGATAAATTGTAGAAGGATAATGAAACCTTCAAAAGTGAACTTTCTGGCAAATTACATCACTAAATAGATATTTTTTTAATAATAGAATGAGAAGGTAAATAACAACATAAACAATCCAAATCGTACCAAAGTTTCCTTGTCGTCCCTTTAATTGGTAACTGAATAATTTTCATAGATTTTACAAGAGGTAATATTTTCGTACAAAGTTTGCTCGTAATTTTTAATAGCCTGTTACGAACTAAAAGTAGGTAATTCATTGGATTATGATTATAAAGTAGGGTTCGCATGCAAACCCGAAAATGAGAAACTTTTAACGTGCAATAAAAGTAACTACTAATTAGATGAGTTTGCAAATTAATGGAGAACACGCTTCAAAGGGATAAATTATGTCAAAATTACAAGCCGGGTCATGTAAATTACATTCATTAGTTTAGTATTTATTTTATTTCCCTCGTAAAAGCGCTTCATTGTCAACCGCTGGAATTCTAACTTGCTTCACAGAAGCATTATGGCAAAGAGCTCAGATATTTACATACAGGCACATTTTATATGGGCGCTTTGAAGACAAACTTTCTGCGACTCAAATTGCCGCTTGGCGGCGTGGCAGTCACGCTGCGGCAGCTGTCTCTCTCTCTCCGCCAGTGTATCTTAACTACGAGAGCGAGAGAGACGGAGAACGACGCTAGCCCCGCCAACGGCTCCAACTACGAATTAAACTGGAGACAGTTCCCACTTGGAATTGGCACACTAATTCCTTAAGAACTACGCTTCTATGTAAATCTGTATTCATTGATTATGGTGAATAGGAGTATTTGGCCTACTATACCATGCTGATCAGACGAATTCATATACAGTTTTAGATCGAGTTGCTTCACGTCTTTTTCCCAAAGATATTATTTGTGTACCATATTCGTGTATGTTCCTAAGTTGCCTCGTACGACATTCACGACATAAAATGTGGTAGTCACACTTTGTATTCTTAATCTGTTGTTACAGGAAAGGTGTTTAAAAAAAATCGTTATTCGACGAAGGTACGAAGTCCGTTGGTTTGAAATTCAAACTTTTAATTAATCAAATATTTTCTAGAGTAAAAAGCTAAGCCGTTTTTCCGTACAATATTAGTATTATGAATGAGAATGTTGTTTGTTTAAATACTTCTTTCGTCCTAACGGATACACTACATTTTGGTATGATTTTGTGTGTGGAGATAATAAGGGAGCTGGAGTGCAACATTTTATCAAGCGGACAAAGACGCAGACGAAGTCTAGTATCAAATAAGGTAGAATGAAACCACAGATAGCTTACACAACATTGTTCTCAACAAAGTAGGTTTTATGACAGCTCATAAAAATCGCTGATATCGAGACAAACTACCCACTTTATGATCATCAGATCAACACAAGTGTGCCAGTTTGTTACTCCCGTCAAATTTGTCATATTTTGCCTCTCTATTTTCATGAGTAAGTCAGAAAAGGATGGCAATACACGATGCTGTTTAAATATTTCAACGTATAGGATTGCACGTAGAAAATCCACTCAATCCAGAGTCACTATGCATTTCAATACATGGATGCCATAAGCGACGATTATATGGCAGTGAGACGTGGCCTGTGCTTGAGCGACAAAAGCAGAGTCTGCGTGTCACGGAGATGAACATGCTGCGCAGGGTGTGTGGGGTCACGCGGAAGGACCGCATTAGGAACTACCGCATCCGGGGTAGCCTTCATGTCCGTGACATTGCTGACAAACTGCAAGAGTGTCGGCTACGCTGGTGTGGCCACTTCTTACGTCAACCGGCATCTTACGTGGTTAACAAATGTCATGCCATGCTACCTCCACTGGGCCCCGACAAACGAGGAAAGCCAAAGAAATGCTGGCTTGACGTCGTAAGGGTTATAATGATATGCGTGCCAATCGACTAACCACCAGGGATGCTAAAGACCGTGCGAAGTGGAGGAGAATCAGCCGGAAAGCGGACCCCGGGCTTCAAGGCGTAGGTTTTGGAACGCAACCGGAACAGCGTTAGGAAGATGATGATGATGATGATGCCATAAGCGACGATTAAGGAAAAGACACGAAGTAAATAGTATTTTGCAGAAGATACGGAAAACTCAGCATCAAGCCTTATACCAACCCGTCTAGGCAGCGTGGCATAGTGGGCCAAATTAACCTATTGGATCACAAAGCTGTCATGACGCAAATTAGAGACGCTTGTATCCGACGGAGGACTACAAAAAACTGTTGATGTATCATGGACACGCTATAAAAACATGGTCGAAAAAAGTTATTTAGTAATTATTTTTAGGAGGCAAAGTAAACACGGTAATCCGATATGCAGTAAGACACACAGACTAAATTTAAAATATGAGATACAGCCTGGTGACAGAGAGACAGACAGCGGAGGCTTAGTAATAGGGTCCCGTTTTATACCTCTTAGGTACGGAACCCTAAAAGGGTTGTTTATGATTTGGTATTCTGGAACTAACCACATAAAAAAATATGTTCAAATTACAGACATACACTTTTATTTTATTTATATTTATAGATTCGTACTTTATCACAGTTGCTCAATCTACTTTCCAATTTAATCTTCCGCAACAAACCTTAGAGTCAATTCCAAACACAGTATAACAATTTCATTCCGACCGTTCCCCTTTGATTGACATTCATGAGGCGGCTTTTCCCATAGAGGAAACGCGAGGATTTATAAATGTCGCCTATTCCTGAGGGACCGAGTACGCTTTCACGAAGCATCTACTGTTACCAACGGGACCTTTTAAAATGGCCCATTTTCACCCGGAAGTGTATTCGTGATGTGCTTTTTGTAGAAAATATTAATGTCCAGCAGTTTATTGGAATAGGTCACGATGCGAATGTATGGCGCTGACCTTGGCAGGATAGAAGTCAAAATTATATCAGAGAGGAGAGTTTTTAAGTGCACCACACGGCGATCGGTTAAATAGACATATTTTTAGTGTTATCCCGGTTACATCTAAAACCTATGGCTTGACGGTACACCAGTGTCCGTTTATTGACGTGTAACGACTGTTAAAAATCTTCAATATAGCGTGCTCGAAGCAAGGGGCAAAGGATAGTTACGTATCAAAAAATATGCAGAGGGAGTGTAAGCGACTGCTATGCCGAAGATCGCGTGTTCGATTCCCGCTCAAGTCAAACATTTGTGTGCATGAACATGGATGTTTGTCTTGGTCTGGGTGTTTCTATGTATAATATGTATATGTGTGTATTTACAAAAAAAAAAGTATAATATGTATGTTTATCCATTGCCTAGTACCCATAGTACAAGCTCTGCTTAGTTTGTGACTAGATGGTGTTGTGTGAATGGGGTAGAATATTATTATTAACTTGAAAAAGTTTGTGATGTTCGCCGTGTGTGTGAACCCGATACCCTCTGCATGGGAGTGTATTGGTGATGATGATTCATAAACTATATTACAGCAAAGTTTCGTCAAAATCCATTCTGCAGTTTTAGCGCCCAGGAGTACCAAACATTAATCCATTCATCCTCACACACTTTTGCATTTCTAATTGTAGCAAGATTTATTTACATATGTATTTGTTTTAGCCGGACGTATGTACGACTTAAAGACGGCCAAGTTGGATAGTTTTTTAGTTGCAGTATTGCGTCGCACGAGTCAATTTAGCTAGCAGACTAGCTAAATTGACTCGCTAAGCTTTGAGAGTTATTGACAGAGCAGAGAACAGATTCTCTGCTCTGTCAATAAGTCTCGAAGCTTAATCTTCGCAGTTGATTCTACTACGCCCGTTCTTTAAAAGAATTGATTTAATATTTTTAAATTTTCTGAGTACTTAGGTGGTGAAGAATTAACAATACAAATTGTCACTACGTAAGAAGTACGAGATGCAGCGATAGCCTAGTGGAGAGACCGACGGACTGCTACGCAGAGGGTCTTGGGTTCGAATCCACGGCGCGCACCAATGACTTTTCGAAGTTATGTGCGTATTAAATTGTTAATTATCGCATGCTAAACGGTGAAGGAAAACATCGTGAGGAAACCTGCATGTCTGAGAGTTCTCCATAATGTTCACGAAAGACATGTGAAGTCTGCCAACCCGCACTTGGCCAGCGTGGACTATGGCCTTACCCTTCTAATAGTGAGAAGAGGCCCGTGCCCAGCAATGAGACAGTTTATATATAGGGCTGATGATGATGATGAAGAAGTGACGAATGAAATCGTACGAAGTAAGTTGTATCTTTGGAAAGAGATGGAAAACTTGACATAGATCTCTATATTAATCCATCTGGCCAGGTGATATGGTGGGCCAAAATCGTCATATTGCCTCACACATATGTCCAACTGTGACGCAACTATGTCCAGCAGAGTCCTCTGCTACAAAAGGTCTAATATAATATTTATTTACAGCTGTTGAATTTTTATTGGCGTTGCAGACACAGTATTCAAATAACGATTGCACTGGAATTACGCTTAAAATGTACGTGCAACTCATCGATGCATCTATTTTACCAATGGCGTTCCATTTATGTATATAACATACGATTTTATTATTTGTAGTTATCTATTACCATATTGTTTGAAATAGAAATAGTTTTTATGATAATTCAAGTCGATTATATCGATTTAGTAACGTTTAGTTTAGTCTATTGTAAAATTTGACTATGGTCTCACTGAACTGTCAACTTCCGTTGTCGGAAAAATGGTTGCGCGGACGCCGTATCTTTGGTTTTGTAATTGAAATAAATTGATCGCCTTTTGAAAAGCACATCCTGGTAGCTTCGCGAATAGTTTGTTCGTTTCCCACGGTCAGTGAAAAAACCCGGTATAAAAAGTTGTCTGGACCACGCCGTATCTTGAATTATCGCCCCTTGAAAGCACATGGGTGCTCCGCGAGTCAAAATGGTGTCGAAGTGAATTCGTATTGTAAACCCTCTTGAATGCTTCCTTGATCAATAACTGGCACCGGTTTATTTGTGATAAAAATAGTATTTTAACGAACATTGTAAAACTTGAGTAAATCCGGTGCACGTGGTTGGTGCCGGACGATTTTGCTGATGAAGGACGCCGAACTGGACCCTGTGGTATTTATTCGATTTTCTTGTTATTTCGGCCAAAATTATGAGTTAATCTTATAGGTCCACTCAAGACCATCATCAGGAGCATCAGTAAGATATGGTAAACATTTTATTAATATTGTATTTTATATTCATCACTGTGCAATCACAGTAATGGTGTTTAGATCCTTTGCCATGGGCTAAGACTGGATGAATTAATCGCTTCCACTGATCTCTGTAAAACTTACCCAAACTTATCCCGAACTCTAGACATAATTTTTGGTAGCAGAGCGTGGTTGAAACTTAGCCGTTGATTGTACCTATACTCAGATTGGTATTGTATAAGCTTGTATCTGAGCTATATATTCATTGTTAACGTTGTTGTGGTGTTCCCAGGTTAGTGTTGTTTAAAATACATCATATTTATTTGTATTGGTTGACCTGCATAACTTGAAACACATGTCATACATAACCTCAATCAGTAATTGTTTGACTTGTATTGTTGAAATCTAGCAATAATTTGTTGTTGCTAGCATTAACAAGTCAGTTTGTTTGGATACATAACAGCTGTATGTATCAATAAATTTAGTAAATTTAGTTTATCTCATAATTATATTAAGTTTGAAACATTACTTATAACAACCAAACTTTTGATAAACCTTTGTTTTGTTATAATATATAGATAATATTGTTAGGTAACACAAACTGGTGCCTACAGTTGTAATATATAACACATTTGGTCTGTTTGTTGCAGTAATTAATTAATTACCTAATTTAAGTTTCAACTTTAATTGTTGTATGTTATAACTTTAATAAACTTTGTCTTTGAGTCAATATATTGAAACTATTAATTTTGTTGGGCAATAAATACCTGCCACTTGCTTGTACCAGCAGTAAACAGGCTAATACTTAGTTGGTTTCAAAGAATTAACAAATATTAAGTTTTGATTGTTTATATTATTTAACGCTTGTCCGGGCTCTTTTGAAATTTGATTATGTCAGCTATCAAGGACTTGCGTGCGGCTGCTGGTGCTATTGCATCAGATTAGCGCTGGTTTGCCTCGGCCAGTGCCTTAGTGAACCGGCCTGATCGCCAGCAGGCCTTCCTACAAAGGTACGAGCGGATCGATGATCGCCTGGCAAGTGTGGAACAGCAATTTCACATTTTCAGCGCTTGCTGTCTCGAAGTGTCAGTTAATGAATTCACCGCTGACCAGCGAAATAAGGTCAGCGAGGATTATGCCCAGGTCTTAGACCTGTATGATGCTGTCTCCAATAGTGCGAGACAACTAGTTGCCGATAGGGAAGGGCAACCGGGCTTGAAGCAGGAGCTTCCTAGGTCAGCACCGGGGCTGGTGAGTAGGCTTCCTACCTTAGACCTCCCCCATTTTGATGGCTGCCTAGGAAGCTATCTGGGCTTCGTTAATTTGTTTGACAGCCTGGTCAATGATAGGGCTGACCTTCGGCCGGCACAAAAATTGGCCTATTTGATGTCGGTTCTAGATGGGGAGGCCAAAGGCCTCATCCAGCATCTGCCCGTGTCTGACGAGGCGTACCAGACGGCTCGGGACCTAATTACCCGTAGGTACCATAACAAGCGTGGCCTCGCCGACACGCATATTGAACAGATTTTAGGTTTGCCCACGCTCACCCGGGTCTTTAGGTTGCGCACTCAACTTTTGAACCCGCTTTTGGTGGCCATCAACGCACTTAAGTGCCTTGACCTGCCCGTGGACCAATGGTCCTATCTATTGGTGCACATTGTGCTGAAGAAGCTGCCTGCCGACCTGAGGTCGCGTTTTGAGCAGCGCTTTGGTGGGGACAGCGCGACCCATCTGCCCCCCTTTGCTGACCTGGAGAGGTTCCTGGAGGATGAGTGCCGGGTCTTGGACAACTCCGGTGGTGACACGCCGGCTAAGACGCAGCCGCCCAAGGTCAAGGAGCAGGCTCGCGTTCACACCCGAGCCAATGTTGACCGGCGCCCTCCTCGCTTTGCAGTCACGCAGAGCCCAGCGGAGTGCTCTTACTGCAAGGTCACGGGGCACAGAACGGCCAGTTGTAGGGCATTCTTGGACCTACATGTTGCCTCTCGTAGGCGCATCGCGAATGCCCGCCGCCTTTGCTTCTCTTGCTTGGGGTCCCACTACCAGCGAGACTGCCCAAATTCTCGCCCCTGTCCTCACTGTGGAGGACAGCATTTAGACATTCTCTGTATGAATGCCAGAGAGGTGGGCCGCTTGTCCAACCAGCCGACGCCTCGCACGGGCGGGTGTTTTGAAGGTGGCAGCCGAGGCTTACCGGCGCGTAGCCCAGAGTCGCCTCGCTCAATTGATCGCCACTCACCCCGCTTGGAGAACCGTAGCGTGCGCACGCCTCCTCTCTCTCGCGCACCTGAATGTGCTGTTCAACGTCACCAGTACTAAAGGTTTAGGGAGGTAGAGGAGCCCCCTCAAGCTGCTCGTTTGAATCCAGAACATGAGGAGTGCGAGCTGTTCTTCCAGAACAACACTGGTCGACTCCGTTCTGGTCGGCTCATTACGAAGCTGCCTTTTCTGTCTGTTCGGCCTCCGCTTGAGTCACGACCTTTAGCCGAAAAGAGATTGTTGGCTATGGAGCGTCGCATGGGTCGTGATCTGCAGCTCAGGCAGAAGTACATTGAGTTCATGAGAGAATATGAACAATTGGGACACATGTCTGTGTCAAATTTGGATTGGCGTTCGGTGGAGCATTACTTTCTCCCGCATCATGCGGTATTGAAGCCATCAACCGGCAAGCTGCGCACGGTGTTTGATGGTTCTGCGCAGACTTCAACCGGCGTATCATTGAACCAGTGCTTGCATTCTGGTCCCAAGTTGGTCAAGGACCTTTGTGACGTCATCACCAGCTTCCGACGACATCAGGTTGTCTTTGTGGCCGACATAAAAATGATGTTCAGGCAGACTATTATCCACCCTGATGACCGTCGCTTCCAGCTGATCCTTTGGAGAGAGTCTCCTCGCGAACCCATGGTCGTCTACGAGCTCAGTACTAATACGTACGGGTTAAGGTCAAGCCCCTACTTGGCAATACGTTCTCTTTGGGAGCTCGCAGACCGCGAAGGCTTACGTTTCCCACGAGCCTCCGCCATCTTGAAAGACGATATTTACGTCGATGACATTTGCTCGGGCGCCTCCACAACGGACGAGGCGATCCTCCTGCGGGACGAATTGATAGGTATTTTGCCCTCCGCTGGTTATGAGTTGCGCAAATGGATTTCCAACTCACCAGCGCTTTTGGAAGGCTTGCCAGAGGATCATCAGCAGGATCCACATTTGTTTTAGATTGTTGACAACCCCGCCATGATGGCTGTTCTTGGGGTTCAGTAAAGACCAGTCCAAGACATCTTTACGTATAACGTAGACCTGAAATTGCCTTGTTCTTGAACTAAACGTCTCGTGTTGTCTACTGTCGCCAGAACCTTTGATCCGAACGGTTGGATCTGTCCTGTCATATTTTGGGCAAAATGCTTCTTGCAGAAGCTTTGGACAGTAGGATTGACCTGGGACGAACCTCTACACGGCACTCTTGTTGCGGAATGGACCTCTTGTGTATCCTCACTTCCTGCCGTCAACGAGATCTCCTTGCCTCGTCCTATCCTCCCTCCCGGGAAGTACAAGGCCACCCTTCACGGGTTTTGTGATGCCTCGGAACGTGGTCACGCAGCCGTGGTGTACTTGCGCACAGTCAGTGCCTCAGGTCAGGTGAGAGTTTCCCTGATCATGGCAAAGAGCAAGGTTGCACCCCTTCGTACATCTTTGACCATCCCAAAATTGGAGCTCTCGGGAGCAGCCCTACTTGTACGCTTATTGAACCACGTGTCCAGTACTTTGGGTAAAAGCATTTGTATCAATGGGACCTACGCCTGGACAGACAGCCAAATTGTACTTTGTTGTTTGAGCGCGTCTGTCCACACTGTGGAGGTATTTGTCGCTAATCGCGTTTCCCAAATCCAAAAATCCGAAGTCAAGCTTGTTTGGAGACACGTGCCAGGTGAGCTCAACCCCGTTGATTGTGCCTCGCGCGGATGCTTGACGCCTAGTTTAATAGGCCATTCGCTGTGGTGGGGTCCGGAATGGTTGAGTCGACCAGAAATTGATTGGCCTCGAACGCCAGTTTTGAATACTTCTAATTGGCCGGGTCTGCGAACACTCGCTCTTAAGAAGGTGGAATGCGCCTTCGACCCCGATTTCTTGTTGAATCGTTACAGCTCCCTCGACAAGTTGTTAGGTGTCACTGCTTGGATAAAGCGTTTTGTTTTTAACTTTAGGCACCCACAACAGAAACGACTGACACCGTTTCTCTCACCACAGGAACGACAGGAGTCCTTCACCTTTTGGATTCGTTCTGTGCAATTGGCGCATTTTGAGAAGGTGATGGCTATCCTTAAGTCAGGGAGATCGAAATTGTCGGGAGCTGTATCTAAATTGAACCCCGTTTTGGACGATACGGGTCTCTTGCGCGTTGGAGGGCGTCTCAAGCACGCCAACCTCCCTTACGGGGCACGTCACCCCCTGTTGTTACCTAAGGACGGTCATTTGGTACGCGTGTTGGTAACTGACCGTCACCTTAAAAATTCGCATGCTGGTTGTAATGCGCTCTTGGCCATTTTGCAAAGCGAGTTTTGGATTTTGTCTGCCCGAAGAATTATCCGGAATGTAGTCTTTCGCTGCATCCCTTGCTATAAGCTCAAGGCTTCTACTATGCAGCCCTTGATGGGAGACTTACCGGCAGATCGCGTAACGGAGAGCAGGACGTTTGACAGTGTTGGCACGGACTTCGCAGGGCCCTTTTTCGTGAAAACGTCGACACTTCGAAACAGCAAGACTGTTAAGGCCTACTTGTGTGTTTTTGTTTGTCTTTCCACAAAGACCGTACACTTGGAACTGGTCTCCTCGCTTACGACCGAGGCGTTTGTAGCCACATTTGACAGATTTGTATCCCGCAGAGGGCTGCCTTCCTTGATCCGTTCCGACTGCGGCACTAACTTCAAGGGCACGTATAATTATTTGAATGATGTTGTTAATTTTCTTGAAACCAACAAGGCTGATATAGGTGATAGGCTTGCCCGACGTGGGATAAATTGGTTGTCTTCCCCACCAAATTATCCACACTGGGGTGGTATTTTTGAGGCCGCTGTAAAATCGGCCAAAACACACTTGCGCAGGACAATCGGTGAATCTGTCCTTACATTTGAGGAACTCGCAACTGTGTTTTGTAAGATTGAGGCCGTTTTGAACTCTCGGCCATTGTGCCCGATCTCCTCAGATCCGAATGATTTGGAGGCCCTTAAGCCAGGCCATTTTTTGATTGGTCGCCCACTTGTCGCCTTGCCTGAGTACCCTTATATTGATACGAGACCTGGTCGTCTCTCGCGTTTTGAATTGGTACGCCAGATTACTCAGAGCTTTTGGAAACGCTGGAATTTGGAATATTTGCACATACTCCAGCAACGCGTTAAGTGGACCGACAAGACCGATCCACCCAAGATTGGAGACCTCGTTTTGATCAAGGAGGCTAACCTTCCGCCACTCAGATGGCGCAGGGGGCGCATTCTTCGTTTGGTAACTGGGGCTGATGGAGTTCCCCGATTTGCTGAGGTCTTGGTGGACAGTTCAATTCTGAGGAGAGCGGTTGCAACGTTGTCACGTCTACCAACTGATTAGCAGACCGGTAGGCCGGTCCGGGGCGGGTGGATGTTTGAAATAGAAATAGTTTTTATGATAAGTCAAGTCGATTATATCGATTTAGTAACGTTTAGTTTAGTCTATTGTAAAATTTGACTATGGTCTCACTGAACTGTCAACTTCCGTTGTCGGAAAAATGGTTGCGCGGACGCCGTATCTTTGGTTTTGTAATTGAAATAAATTGATCGCCTTTTGAAAAGCACATCCTGGTAGCTTCGCGAATAGTTTGTTCGTTTCCCGCGGTCGGTGAAAAAACCCGGTATAAAAAGTTGTCTGGACCACGCCGTATCTTGAATTATCGCCCCTTGAAAGCACATGGGTGCTCCGCGAGTCAAAGTGGTGTCGAAGTGAATTCGTATTGTAAACCCTCTTGAATGCTTCCTTGATCAATAACTGGCACAGGTTTATTTGTGATAAAAATAGTATTTTAACGAACATTGTAAAACTTGAGTGAATCCGATGCACGTGGTTGGTGCCGGACGATTTTGCTGATGAAGGACGCCGAACTGGACCCTGTGGTATTTATTCGATTTTCTTGTTATTTTGGCCAAAATTATGAGTTAATCTTATAGGTCCACTCAAGACCATCATCAAGAGCATCAGTAAGATTTGGTAAGACATTTTATTAATATTATATTTTATATTCATCACTGTGCAATCACAGTAATGGTGTTTAGATCCTTTGCCATGGGCTAAGACTGGATGAATTAATCGCTTCCACTGATCTCTGTAAAACTTACCCAATCTTAGCCCGAACTCTAGACACATATTTTGTAAAATAAATGCTAAAAGTAGCTTCTATATCATGGGCTGAGTAGGTACATACTTTTCGAAAACACTGCCTTAAACACGGTGTATATGAAAAACAACAAATGTACGAAGTGTAATTTAAAATAATATCTAAATATTTATGAATTATTCGAAGTCTTTGCATGCATAATGCACACAATGGCAGCTGTTACCAAAAAGAGTTCAATAGCGTAAATGCATAGACTATGCGTGTCTAGTGTGGCATTCATTTTATGTTTGCCCGGTCCGTAGTGGCACGGTAATGCCCCGGTCAAGAATCACACGCCCGGGGCTATTCCATCACAGATTTAATTTCAGATTCCTTTTGTACCCGTTTTCAACGCTTGTGACGGCTGTTTTACAGCGGGGATAGGGTTTTTAATCACAAACGTAGGTTGATGTCCAATTTCAGTCCTCTAAGAATGTAATATGTAAATTTTCTGTACAGAGAATGTTATTTTTGAAATTAATTATAACCACATTCAGCCTGTTGACATAAAATGGCTCTTACTCAGCAAGTGGATATATTTTGTGGCCAGAGTTCGCTTCTTTTCTTAAGAATCGTATTTAACTTTTGAAGGCATTATCGCCAAGAGATAATCTTAAAAACTGACCAAAAATATTTTAATAGACTTAGTGTCATGCTATTTCAGCAGAAGATTTTACCTATTTGAGTAGATTTTCAGGCCTTACGTATAATTTACATTCATGAATGAAGACAAAAAGGTTTTCCTGTGTGTTTTTATTTGACAGTATTCATCAAAAAAGATCATGAAAATCAAGAAACGATCAAGTGCTATTCTTAATTTTGGAACCCTAAAATAACACAGTGCTCATTCATACAAATCTTGAATAAATACCTAACAAAATATTTACCCTGACTAGACAATGAACCCACAACATTAACTGCATTTTACATTTTGAAATGACTACTAAAACCACTGCACCACTCAGCACATATAATATACCCAGCAATCTATCCCAGCAGATCCTGTAAAGCCGATGCAGTACCGTTAATCTCCAATTCACTCCCTGTCCAGACACCATTGTTCACTTCTATACAAACAAATTGCGCCCCTTGATTATGGTGATTGTAAGGCATTATGCTTCACACTTTGGTGGCTATGGCTGCTGCCTTTTCATGTAGCAGAACTTTAATGCTCGGCTTAGAGTGGCCTGAAGTTTTCGCGCCTAGATTTTGTAAATGGATTCTTAAGTATCGACGTCCCCAGGGAATAAACCCGTAATCGCAAAACTCAAATTTTACAGGAAAAATGGTTTAGTGTTTTTGGGGTATATCTCTTCAACAAAATGTAACTATGACAAAATTATAATATGACGAAAAAGCTAATTTTTACCCGAAAAGTTTACAGTATTTAGTGTAACTATTAAAAATGCGCATAATTAGTTATTCACCAAAATACATATTACCGAAAATAGTTTCATAAAATTTTTGGTGTATTGATATCTTACGATCCCGACTTATTAATATTCTCCCAGTTTTGTTTACTTACCGAATTATTCTTGTAAATTTCTTAAAAATCATGGGCATAATATTGCTTTACTGGATTATTAATCGTGTTTTTTATTACAGGCGAGAGATTGTAATGTTCAGTTACCGACTTGTTATGGTTAATTTTAAATAACCATAAATGGGTAACGTAGTGTAACCCGTATATTATAGAAAAAAATTGTTAGTCATATTATCGTAATCATTGAAAACCGATTATGTAAAATAAATTTGTCTTCGCTATCTTCGAGGGAATAATTAAAGAAAGCTTACAAAATTTATGAAAATTGTAACTTTTATTGGAAACCAAGTTTTCAAAGAGATCACAAATTACAATCAGTGAGAATATTAAAAATAGCCAAGTTAAAACATTGATAACTAATCGGTATTATCATTTGCATCATCATTATCATTGCGTTCATAAAATTCGTGGTAATACCGTGGACTCGCTCCACTATTACACAAGGACAGTAAATCTGTATGCTCTTCCTATGAGCCTTGCTTATAGGAAGAGGTTGATGATAAGCCTGTGCCAATACAGTGTCTTCTGTCGAAGCATCTGTCTTAGGTGCCTGTGCCAATACAGTGTCTTCAATCGAAGCATCTGTCTTAGGTTTTCGCCCACGTCGTTTGGTTTGGAATGAACTTGAAATATTTAATTCAGAATATGCATCATCATAATCATATTTAAAGAAAACTTTGTCCTGTTGGGATGATGATACATGAATTTCCATTACATCAGATCAGCGTATCGTTTTTCCATCTATATCACGACGGCAACTCAAAGGATTTACCAATTGTTTAATGACTAAAAAATATCTGTTTGCTCCAATTCTTACAAAGTATATTTTTCTCCCGAGACTTTGGAGTTTAGAATTATTATACATTTGATCAGGTGTGTAAATAGACTTATTTCTCATGTTCCTTTCAATACAAGCATGCATTGAGTCACCCTCGTTTTGGCTATGTCCAGTCTCAAAAAATCTTAGATTAGATTATAAATTTAAATGTAACGGAACCACGACAGCAAATTGGACTGCTAGTAACCTACAGGTAGCTGCTGTTGAATTTTTACGCCTATTTTGAAGTAACATAACATGTTTAATGGCTTAACAATCAACCAACAAAGAAATATCACATTTCAGTCTGGCAATAGGCTCGCCTACTATTAATAATAATAAAAGTACCCCTCTGGGGCCGTCGTTATCTCACCATGAGACTAACGCAAACTCGGAGGACAGAGTAATAGCTTTCAAACATCACCTTCATCTTGTCATATAAACAAAAAATGTATTACAAGAAGAAAAGAAAGCTTACAAACCGCAGGGCAGCTTTGTGGCGAGCTGAATGTGTGTGGCGACACTGAGGTCCCGAATGCTTCAGAGGGTTGGTCAGGGCCTCGTCTCCGGCTTGCCTTTGTTGGCTGGTTGGAGTGGATTTCCAAGAGCGCCCGCAGGACTCTCAACTCTGGCTTGCCTTTGTCGGCCGGCCTGAGAGAAGCCGCAAGAGCTATTAGCTCGGGGGTGGAAGTGTCATAGTCGACGAAGGGCGTAACTACGGAGAACCCGCTCCGGGTCTCCGTTGTCACAAGACCCGCAATGGTGAAACCAGTGCCGCACCGCTCGACACCCTTAGCCACTCGCACCGATGTTGCCCTCTGGCTGCCTCTATGGCAGAGTTTGTTTGCTTTGGGCGGCTGTTTAGAGAGGGCCCATCTAGTGAGTTGGCAAGTCACCACCTGCAACCGGACGGATGCTATAGGAGTATCACTGGCAGGTGCCGTTTGTTATGCATAGTACCATTATTTTCAGTCCATTAAACATCCAACCACATTACCCATTTAAATTAGGCTCCACATCATCACAATAGTCCTACATGTTCTGCGGCTAGTCCGTAGCTGTACTCAGTAGTGCAGTTGTGTAGGCTCCGCGGCATGTGCCCCATCCTATTTTAGATTAAAAATCTCTACGGGCCTCTGCACGTTGGATCCATATCCCCGTGTAAGCCTCCCAAAGTACCGGTTATTCTTCTGACACCAAAGTTAGAAGAATAACCGTGATAAGAGAGAAACATAATAGGAGAGTTACTGCCCTATGTAAAACTCAACTAATGGGCAAGCACCTAATAAAGGCATTTAATACTTACGCAATTCCTATTTTAACATATTCCTTTGGTTTAATAAAATGGACGAAAACTGATATACAGCAAATAGAGAGAATGACTCGTACTACACTCACCAAACATAATAATCTGCACCTTAAATTTGCTATAGAGAGGCTATCCATCAAACGCCAAAACGTAGGGAGAGGCCTGATAGACATCTACGAACTTTGGCAAAAACAAATTAGAAGTTTAAAAACCTTTTTCCACGCAAAGTCTAATACGAGTGAAATTCACCACGCCATAGTTACAAATGATATCAACTACTCACCACTTAACTTGCACGATCAAACAGAGACACAACATACTAACATCCATGATACACAAAAGCAGAAACTAGAAGATTGGAAAAAGAAAGTGTTTCATGGCCGGCACTCTCATGATTTAGAGCTACCCCACATAGATACAATAGCATCAAATAAATGGCTTAGGATAGGCAATTTATTTCCTGAAACAGAAGGCTTTATTATTGCATTTCAAGATCAGATTATGAACACAAAAAACTACAGAAAGTATATAAATAAAGATCCCAAAATCACTAATGTGAAATGTCGTAAATGCCATAACCAATCAGAAACCATACAACACATAACTGGAGCATGCACACAACTCACACAGACAAATTACACTCATAGACACAACCATGTAGCAAACATCATACATCAACAACTAGCACTCAAACATAAACTTTTACAAGACACAAAAACTCCTTCTTATAACAATTATTGTGTGCGCAATAATCTGTCGCAGTTTATTTCCGTGTTTAGAAAGAGATGCACTGACTATCACCGACGCCGCATATTAGTATTAGTGTGCGTAATGTGTATTATATGTAGAAACGCGTTCTTGAGCCGCCGAGCGCGAGCAAGTTACCGCCAATATGTATAGTAGGTATAAAATTATGTCCCGGATGATAACTGTAATAATGAATTACCGAAAATGTTTACCACAAAATTTACGATAGTAAACCTGTAATGGTGTTAACCAGCAATTTTGCTGAAATATTTTCCAGTACTATTAGTTTACCGAAATGTAGCCGCAAAACTTAATTTGTAAAAATGTATTACGTTAGTTTTCTAGTAAATTAAAAAATAAAAATTTCCAAAGAACAAAAGTGTTACAAGGAAAAGCGTTGAAAATTACAGCAGAAAAAAATTGGAAAAAATTGCATAGGTGTATCCCGACCCCTAGATACCGTAAATGGTATAACAATAAAAAGTAAGTATTAGTATAATACAGGTTTATTCCTTGGGGGCGTCGGTATGTATTTACAATAACTGATGTATATCGAACTCTCAAAGAAGTTTTATGATCGATAATTCAAGTCAGTCAGAACTCCAAGTATGAGTGGTTGTAGTTTTGATGCGGTTATCAAAAAAAGAAAGAAAGAATAATTTATTTGCACGAAATATGGTATATAAAATAGGTGGTGTATAAAATAAATGTGCTTAGCATATTTCACCCTTTGGGCATGCAAATTGCATAAATAGACTAGTCTATTATAAATCTTTAACTTATATAAATTTACATACTAAATAACAAAAGTTATTATAAACAGCAACAGTTATAATTTAACATTTTGGGTAACATTATAAACTATTTAAACTTACAGATATTACTTACATATATTTGTAATCATCATTAAAATGAGTCTCATGAGGACTTTTCAAGTATTCCTGAATGTTGTAAAAACATTTTTCTACTAGCCATTTACATAGCTTAGTTTTGAATTCAGACAGTGGCAGATCTCGTATGTTATTTGGTATTTTGTTAAATATTTTAATTGAAATAGGGTAACAGTTGATATTATAATATTTGGTCTTTATATTTGGAAGCCGAAGCCTGGATGGATACCTGGTATTAAATTTACAATTTTCACCAAAAGCTTTATATAATTGTGGATGTTTTTTGACAAATAAACTACATTCAAATATGTACATACAAGGCACAGTTAACATTTTAAGTTTGGTAAAGGGAGGTTTACACGAGGACAATGGTTCAGCATTACACATAGCACGTATACACTGATTTTGAGCAATGAATACTCTACTTATGTTAATAGAATTTACCCATAGAGGTATACAATATCTAAGGTTCGAGGCCACATATCCATGATATGCCTGCAGTGCAATCTTAATATTACATATCTTTGTGAGGCGCCAAAGTGCATATGAGAATCTATTGATTTTAGTGCAGATATTATCTATGTGTAAATTCCATGTACATTGATTATCAACATTAAGTCCTAAAAATCTTACACTATTAGCTGCAGTTAGAGGTTTATTGTTGAAGGTTACATTTAAGTTATCAATTAATTTGTGTCGGTTGTAATATTGTATGTATTTAGTTTTTTCTATATTCGCTCTTAAATTATTAATGCCCATCCAATCTATTACTTTGGAAATAGTAAGGTTAATTTCCTCATTGAAAGAAAGTGTGTTATCTGCTGAAATCACAACAGCTATATCATCAGCAAATAAACTACATGGATGATTTAAACAATTGGGGAGGTAATTTATATGAATGATAAAGAGAAGTGGCCCTAAAATGCTTCCTTGTGGAACGCCTACCTTATTATATTCTAATGAAGATCTGACTGTTATTTCTTCATTTTTATCATCAATTTCCTTAATTTCTACATATTGTTGTCTATTGTTAAGGTAACTATGCAACCATTTTTCAGCTAATCCTCGTATACCATATTGATTACATTTTTGAAGCAACGTGTTATGTTCAACGAAATCGAACGCCCTGGACATATCAAAGAACACTCTTACTGTTGGTATTTTTCTGTCTACCTTTTCTGTTATGGTACTGATAAGTTTGGATTGTTTGTTTTTATCTTTGTGGATTTACCTTTTTGGAAACCATGTTGCTCTGGTTTTATAACATTGAATTTATCTAGAATATTTGTAAGTCTTGAATGCATTATTTTTTCAAAAACCTTAGCAACTACAGGTATTAATGTTATTGGCCTATAATTATCAATACATTCCTTAGGTCCTTTTTTATGTATAGGTTTCACTACTGATATTTTCATTTTTCAGGAAAAGTACCTTCTTCTAATGATAGATTCACTCGCTAACAGTCGCTTACACTCCCGCGGCGCCAACCCGTCGTCGATGTCAGTCGAATGCCGGTCAAAATGTGTAAACAGACTTATAATATGTAGCCTGTTGTGCGCAGACCATAATAGTCTAACAGGTTAGTCATTAAAATCGAATAGCCTAACGGTGAAGTATAAATTATCATCCTCGGCCTTGCATTATCACGGCTGCATCCAGGCTCTAAGACTTTCCCCGAGAAGCCATGAATCCGCTTTAAAGTTAAACCAGATATGACAGTGTAGTATTCAGCGTCTGTCAACGTTGGGATATCCATAAATAGGTACATGTTTCTATAAATTCCACTCATAAAACATTTATTTGCCTTGTCTAGCTGTTAAGCTCTGCATTAGTCAAACAAAAAGTGTTAAAATCATCTCCGGGAGCTTTTTCAAAAGAGTAACCGTGATAAAATCCAAGATAAATACATATGTTAATCCGGCTCTAACGTACCCTTCACACGTTAAATTATTTATTGTTTACCCGGATAGTTCTGGGTAACCTCGAATGTTAGCTGGAACATCCTCGAGGCAGCTTTCGTTGAATAAATGTAGGTAGACATTTCACGGTTAAAGGGGCTTATGTAGAAAACCTGCGCACCTAAAGGCCTCAGTATTCGTGGTGTCAAGCAGGAGAAGCTTTTGACATCGCTTCCAGGAGGCCTAAGCAGTCCAACCTCGGTAACCAGTTGATCAGGTTCAAGTCGTTTGTTGACGAAAACATTTTCCATATATGTACATACCTATTTTCTATAAAGCGACCTTAGCGGTTAGGAGCAGGAACAATGTTCAGTGCCAAAGAAGTACGGAAATGAAAATATTACGAATCATTATCCGTTGATGTATAACTCTGCATTTTATTAGGTTATTTTCTTTCTTTACTAATGCGTGTGTGGTTAACTCTTTATATTCCATATATAATTAAAGGTACTTATCAAAATACATGAAAGTATTACATTAAATTATGAGTTCTTGTTTCCCCTCTAAACATAAATACTCAGGATGGGATATTTCCGAGGCAAAAGCTTTTACCCACTATTTTGAGACTCCATGTTATTTTGTGCCGTGTGGTTGACGACATAGAATACAAGTGTCACCACCCCCTATCTTCCCGTGGGTGTCGTAAGAGGCGACTAAGGGATAACACGATGCAAATACCATCTTTGCGTAGAGACGGAAAACTCGACATCAAACCCTATACGACTGCCTCATTGGTCTCGCGGCATAAATGTGCGCATGGGATCGGGAGGTCCCGGGTTCAATTCCTGGGTCGGGCAGTGTTATTGGGTTTTTCTGTCACGAAATTCTCATTAGCCGCACGGAGTCTGGAAATGTGCCCGGTACGGCAATAGGCTCGCCCCTTATTACGTGGGACTAAAGTATATCTGGCGAAAAGTGGGTGTAGAAATACACCTCTGCCTACCCCTTCGGGGATAAAAGGCGTGACGTTATGTATGTGTATGTATGTATGTTATTTTTAGAACAAAAACAAGTACAAGAGTAGAACTATAAAATTGCCCAGTGTCGAAGTTGCTGAGGCCCATTGTGAATTTATTAAGCGAGGGCTTCAAAATAAAACTTTTAGTTTTTTGTTATTTGCACTGAAACGTGTGTTCGGGGAAAAATGGCACGCAGTATTTAAAATTACGATGCACTTTTTTGTAAAAAATACACGGCCATTTGAGATAGGTAGCAACTTATTTTATACATTACAGCCAGTGTTTATTTTACGTAAATAGATGTTTGATTCATCATTTCTTCGAGTGTTGTAGTCACTCTGTAAAACATAGATTTTTTTTCCAAATCTGAGTGTTCATTGTGTCCGTTGATTGAATGTTTGTAATGTCCCTCGCGACACAGGTTTTATTCCTAATCCGGGAGTTGTCTTCTTATGAATACTAAAAATAAACTAGCACAAAAAAAATTCGCGTAAGTAAGTAGATCGAAATCTATTGTACATTTATTTGGGAAGCCAGAGAAATACATGTAAGCCATTCACCATTCATTTATTAATCAACGGACATTCGTAATCTTCGACTGGTCTCAGTTACGTACCATAAACATTCTTTGCGGCCAGTCACAAGGCGATCATTAAAAACCAATCAGAAAAAACAGAAATAAAATTGAACAACAATAAATCCTGATTCAAAACCTGCTTCTAAATTTACAGCAGATTTCTATAAATCTGTTGTACTTTTAATAAAGTAAAATATATTATAAAGTTATCGCTTAGCTAAAATAGCATTTGCTGTATAAGTTGTGCAAACTACGAGTTTGTGCCGACGTAAAAGTTCAGTCACTGGATGTAATTGGATTTCCCGTTAGTCCATCCGAATACTTAGTTGTTCAGACATCAGTCTAATAAGAGTATGAACTTTCGAGAAGCTTCGCTATTTTCTCTTTAAACGTTTTTGTGGATACCGACGACAGATTTGTCAGGGTTCTGAAATTGATGTAGATAGATTAGCTTATTAAAATTACGTTTTGTATACACGGCAGACCTCCAACTGCATTTGACCAGTGTGGTGAACTATGGGCTTAGCCTTGTCTACCTGAGAAGAGGGCCGTGCCCAGCGGTGGGATATCATACATTTTGATATTTATGTACTTACAGAGCTGATAGTGATACGCAACAGAAAATATTATTACATTTCTTTTTTCTTTTCCAGTTATTCATAGCCCGCATACATTACTATATTGTTTATGTATACTCGCAGGGCATTTTAACTTACACTAAGTAGTCAGATTGACATATTCTGTTCATATATTTGGTATCTTTTAACCTTTGTAAACTTGCATCTTGTGGTTTATGCTGATGTCCTACTTGCACTTATGACGAAGTATTTTAAGCGTCTGGTATCACACTATTTAGAACTGAGCCGAGTGTTCAATCCGAACAAGAGACAACACTCTGTGTGATCCATAAATTATTGTTAAGAGCCTGGGTGTGATCGGGTATCCCATGATTGAATGTTTGTAAAGCTGGCATGTACAGAAAGCGCAAATTATCTTTTTAAAAATATGGTTTTCTATATTACATTAATTAAAATATCCTGAATTTTGATTATTTTACTTCGTCAGGAATCCTGTTATCAGTTTGCGTTTTTAATATGGTGACAGAAACAAATTAGCTTCGCAACGTTGCAAATCTTTTCAAATCTCATCTTTGATTAAAACGCGGTAGCGACCGCTGGTCCACCATTTTTTATTCACGACACGAAACTCAATTCATAAAGTATTTCTATGTATATTTTATATTATTAAAGTTTTTCGTGGCTATGTCTTAATTTTATATAGGTCAAAAGGATTTTTGGGACTGATAATCTTCTAAAAAACCCTTAGGTATATATTTAGGAACAATTTATAAAATTCCGAGTGTTGGTCTAAGGATCTCTCATGCTCATGACTGTATACTTACGAATTAACTTACATACTTTGTAAAAATATAGTACCTACTTGACATTGCACAACATTATCGTGGCCGTAGATAAGTGAAGCAATTTTAACATAGTATATAAGTATATTTCTATTATTTACTAACAAAAATTGTATATTGTATGTATGTTAGTATGCAAGGTATGTATCTAAATAAAAAATATGTATGTCAAACCATTGTCTAGTACCCATAGCACAAGCTCTGCTTAGTTTGGGACTAGATGGTGATGCATGTAATATATGTATTGTGTATTTACTTATTTAAATAAATTGATTGATTGATTGCAGTTTCTCCGTGTAGTGACGAATTAAGAATAGGTACAGAGAGTCACTACCCTATTTCATTCCTTGGTTGTCCTAAGAGGCGACTAAGGATTACAAAGCAAAATAATAACTTTGTGAAGCGACGGAAAACTCGACCTTAAACCGACTCACAATGTGTCTTAATTGTGACTTAAATCCGGAGAGGGCTACGATCAGCAGTGGACTGTTAACACTGTATGATAAATACAATATCATTACATTAGAATTATATTTTTTCTGTACCTATTCGTTATTTAAGTCTGTAATGTCCCACTGTGTTATATTTACACCTCTGCCTTCCCCTTCGGGGATATAAGTGTAAGACTATAAATAAATAAAAATGTCTCACTGTCGGCCAAAAGTCTTCCCACTCCATATTTCTTTTTTGTTTTTAGCAAATAAGAACCCGTCCATATCAAACGACATTGACTGCACGGTTGGAGCAGTGGCTTAAGCGGCTGCCTCGTCTCCTGTGTTGTGGGTTCGATCCCCACATAAGACAACACTTTGTGTGATCTATAAATTGTTTTTTCAATTCATTGTGTCCGTTGATTGTACTCGTAAGTTTCTATATTTTTCAATAATACAATTGGTTCGGCAGTTATACCGAACCACATTTATTGGTCCTTCGAGCCGGACATGACGATAATGGCACTGTGTTCAGAAAATGTACAGGGCTTAACGCGGATGGTTCTGCAGGGTCAATACTCAATGCCGTGAGCGGACGCGAGTTGATCAGCGCCTCGACTTGTGCAAGGACAGTTAAAAGCTCTTCGTAAGAGAGGATCTGTTGACCTATAACTTTAAAGAGATGCGTTTTAATTACTTTGACCTTGCTTTCCCAATGTCCACCGAAATGTGGTGATGCTGGCGGAATAAACTTCCAGTCAATATGAGTTATGGAAAGTTCTTCCTGAAGACGAGTACGATACTCTTCCCTGAGAAAGTTATAAAGGTCGCGTAAATAAGAGCTTGCGCCCACGAAAAAAGTGCCGTTATCCGTGAACAAACACTGTATAGGGCCGCGTCGTGAAAGAAATCGTTTAAGGGCTGCCAGGAATGACACCGTGCTTAAATCCGTCGCAACTTCAATGTGCGTAGCGCGCGTCGTTAAGCATGTAAAAATACATAGCCAAGCTTTAAGGCTTTTAACACCTCGACCACGCACTGGCGTATACTGCAGTGGTCCTGCGTAATCACAACCGGTATGTGTAACCGTGTTAGCTTTGGTTGACTTCTCAAACGCCTTTAATACCGTCAGTCACGATGTTCTCCTGGCTATCTTTTCACATCTAAATATTTCATCTGAGGCTCGGGATTGGTTCTCTTCATATCTTCGTGGACGCCAGCAGTCGGTTCGCACTGATGAAACATCGTCGAATTGGTGTGATCTGGTTGCTGGGGTTCCACAACGCGGCATTCTCTCTCCACTTCTATTTTCATTGTTTATTAATCTTTTAACTCATGAACTTCAGTGTGCGTATCACCTGTATGCTGACGACTTGCAGCTTTACTCTCAGGCACGGGTGGACAAGCTGGCAGATGCAATCGACAAAGTTAACCACGATTTACAAGCGATAAAGATGTGGTCTGATCGATTCGGTCTCTCCGTGAATCCATCCAAATGCCAGGCTATCGTTGTGGGAAGTTCGCGCATGATTTCGAGAGTAGACTTCACAAGTCTGCCATCTGTCTCTTTCAATGGATGTGTAATACCATGTGCCACAACCGTGAAAAATCTTGGTTTACACATAGATGCAACTCTTGACTGGCGGGCTCAGATTTCAGCAGTTAGCCAGAAAGTTTTCGGGACTCTTCGCTCACTTTATCGCCTGAAGAACTTTCTCCCATCAAAAACCAAAGCAATGCTTGTGCAAACTCTAATCTTTCCCATAATTGACTATGGTGATGTGTGTTATCTCGACATGAATGCAGATCTGCTCAATAAACTTGAGCGACTTCTCAATTATTGCATTCGATTCGTTTTTAATCTCCGTAAGTTCGACCACGTCTCGAAATTCCGTACTGAATTAAAATGGTTACCAATTCGTCAACGACGAAATTTGCGTACGTTGACGACCTTATACTCACTTCTCCATTCCGCTAATGCCCCATCTTATCTAACGCCTTGTTTCCAATACCTCTGCTCCAACCATGTTAAGAACTTGCGATCGTCTAATAACCTTCTTCTTCTTTGTCCATCCCACACTTCTAATCTAGTTCATTCTTCCTTTCATATCCAATCTATCCTTCTTTGGAATGCTCTCCCTCCTGAAATTAGGATGGCCACTACTCGAGAAACGTTCAAGTTCAAGGTTCGTCAGCTGTATCGTGGATTGTCGGAAGCTTGTCAGTAGCAGTACTCACTTATAACCCATTAGCAGTTTTCATTTACGAAAATATAAAATATATATATACATATACATATATTTATATATACTTAATATATGTAAACGTGTATATTTATTCATATATATGTATGTATGTTGTATGTATGTATAGGGCGTTTATATTCGCAAATATATATTACCTTGAATCATATTCTATTTTTATATTTAGTTTTCTTGTTTTAGTCTCCAAAACACACCTGCCACTATCATCTCTGCATCACCCTAAGGTTGACTGGTAGAAAATGCCTTTGGCATTAAGTCCACCTTGTGCAAATTGTATTGCAGGAAGTTTAATAAATTAATAAACGCTTTATCAACCTGATTGACGCGCTGGCTAGGAAGATCTGCCATAGGAGGGAAAATCGGACGCGGACGAAATTTGAAACAGACGTTACATTTATGTATTCTTTGACGAATTATTCGTCGAGCAGCTAAAACCCAATATTTATGCCTAAGTAAGGACATAAGCATCTCTGGATCAGCATGGAGATGCTTCTTGTGATAAAAATCAACAAGAAGGTCGACAACATGATCATGACGCGGTAGAATGCAAGGATGCTTGTAGTTATAAGGTTCATCCGAGTTTGACAGACGACCACCAACGCGTATGACGCCGTGCTCATCAAGAAACGGCTTGAGCCTAAGAATAGCGGGAGAACAAGGTACATTATTTTTCAAATTTTGAATGTCGTTACTAAAATGAACAGCCTGTACAGCTCGTAGTAACTTATATTCTGCAAATTCAAGGTCAGTACTTGAAACAAAAGTCCCATTAGGTAGGTGCCTAAGAAACCTACAGACATAAACGATGGCACGGAGTAACTTAGACCACGATGACATGCGTAGTGCGAGTGCATAGATCGGAAATTCGGCAACCTCAACAATCACGGGATGAGAAACAGACTTCCGTTCGGGTACATCCTCGTTCTCTGCACTGTGGTCAAAGGGTTGCATGGGCCACTCTGACGGATCATGGGAAATCCAAGAAGGTCCACGATGCCACAATGGATGATGCAGAAGATTAAGTGGAGTAACACCACGAGACAGACAATCAGCGGGGTTCCCGATACCCGCGACGTGATTGAAACAAGTAGCAGGAACGAGTTCAATTAATTTACTAACGCGGTTGGCGACAAAAGTCTGCCAGCGGTGAGGAGAAGAATAAATCCAAGCGAGCACTATTTTGGAGTCAGAAAACGTGTATATTTTATTGATAGGGTAGTGGTGCAAAACTGTGTTTTGAACCTTGCGGAGCAACTGAGACAACAGAAGGGCCGCGCACAACTCCTAATAAAACATGTTAGGTTTGCAGACATGAAAATATATTAGGTAATCCGATTACCATGCTTCTCGACAAGACAGTGAAAAAAAACTATGACATTCTTGACTAAAGTAAACAACAGTGACATTCTACATTTAAAATAAAAAATCATAGTATAAAAGCACCACGAAGAAAAAGAAACATATCAGCCTAGAAATACAAAGAGGTTTCATATCGCTACTTCAACACCTTCTCTCGATGTGTAGACCTAGCTGTTCTTGTAGGCTGATAAGCCTCGGCCTAGCCAGTGGCTTTGTGAAGAGATCTGCCAGCTGCTTCTCAGTGCTGATCCTATTCACCTTCATTTCTCCAGCAGTCACCAGTTCTCGCACAAAGTGGCGTATTCGAATGTGCTTAGTTCTTCTATGGAACTCAGGATTCTCAGCTAATCTCACAGCCGATTCGTTATCCACATAGAGAACAGGTGAAGCCTCCATCTTCGTCATGCCTTGCATTAGACGAGCTAGCCAAATGCCTTCTTTCGCTGCTTCACTAGCTGCAACAATCTCGGCTTCTGTAGTGGAAATAGCCACACTGGGTTGTCTCTGGCTCAACCATGACACGGCGCCTCCAGCATAAATGCATACAACTCCAGTAGTTGACCTCCCTGTTGTCAGATCTCCACCGTGATCTGCATCACTGTAACATTCCAGAACACCTCCATCCACCATCTTCTGTAATCCTTCTTATACAGAATTCCCATATCTGGAGTGTACTGTAGATATCTTAGCATGCGCTTCAACCGAACACAATCCGTGTGAGTCGGGTTTTCCAAGCTTCTGGATACTACGCTGACAGGATATGCTAAGTCAGGCCTTGTGCACACCATCAGATAAGCAAGAGCACCTACTACTTGTCTATAATTCTTCAGAAAGTAGTCATCAACCTTCTCTGTTTCCTGTGGTACAGGGTCCTTTACCATAGGAGTGCTTACTGGTTTGCAGTTTTCCATACCAAATCTCTTCAAGATTTTCTTTACATAAGAAGTCTGGTGTATTTTAATATCACCGCCTTCTCTGACTTCAACCTCCATACCCAAGTAATATGATATAGTTTTATAAGTCATCGCAAACTTTTTTTTCAATTCCTTAATGAATTCATCAATCAGTCCTTCATTTGAACCAGTTATAAGACCGTCGTCGACGTACAGAGCAACTAATAATTTCCCATTAGATCTCTCTCTCTCTCTTAAACAGGCAGGGGTCAGCTTCACTGACTTCAAAGCCAATTTCCTTGAAGTAGTTTATGATCGTCGTGTTCCAACATCGTGGAGCCTGTTTTAACCCATACAAGCTTTTCTTAAGCAAGCATACTCGTCCGCTACCATCATCATATCCTTCCGGTTGCCGCATGAATATCTCATCCTCAGTCAACGAACCATATAAAAAGGCTGTACAGATGTCAAACTGACGTAATGCCATCCTTTCATTGGCTGCTAAGCTCAGCACCGCTCTAATAGTTGCCATCTTAGCTACAGGGCTAAAGGTCTGATCATAATCTTCCCCTTTCTTCTGTCTAAAACCTTTTACGACAAGACGTGCCTTATATTTATCTACTGAACCATCTGGATTTAATTTCACTTTATAGATCCATTTACAAGGTATTGCTTTCCGATTCTTAGGCAATTTCTCAAGAACCCACGTTCCATTTGCTTTTAAGGATCCAATCTCGCAATCCATAGCTTTTCGCCAAAGGTCTTTATCTGGGCAATCTATAGCTTCCTTGTAAGTTCCTGGTTCGTAGTAACAATCATCGCTGGTATTGACATAAGAAACGTAATCATTGAATTTCAATGGTCGCTGCAGGAGTGATCGATCTCTGAGCTGCATACCTTGCCTGCCCAATTCAATAGATTCGTCTTCTAACTCCTCTATACGCGCACCTTCAAATTCTTCTTCATCGCTAGTAACAGAACCCTCAATAACTTCCGTGTCCTCCGAGAGTTCAACTTCGTTATTTGTCTCAATACGTCTTCCTCTGTCTTCTTCAGCTGTGACTGGTTTCGGTATCTCAATATCATGTCGTTCCTTCCTTACATATATTGGAACTTCTATGTTAGCTGTCTCTGTTACTTGTGAACGTTCAGTATCCTCAGGTTCTTCACTTCCTAAATTAGTCTCCAGTGGTCTCTCATCAAATGTGACATCTCTGGATCTAACTATAGTATCCGACTCTCTGTACCAGAGTCTATAACCGTCATCATTGTCATAGCCAACCAAGTAACACTTCTTTGCTTTCTTCTGCATCTTTTTCCTTATCTGTTTCGGAATATGTGCGTAGCAAGTCGAACCAATGATCCTCAAATGTTCGATTTGCGGCTTCTTCCCAAACCACAACTCGTACGGAGACTTGTGTTTCACAGAAGTTGGTCCTGTTCTATTCAGAATATACGTTGCTGTATTTACCAACTCTGCCCATAGTTCTTGAGGAAGCTCTTCATGAGCATGCATCATTGCTCTGGCCATTTCAACAATCGTACGGTTTTCTCTTTCACTGCACCCGTTCTGTTCTGGAGTATAAGGCATAACTAACCGTTGATGTATTCCGTACTTCTGTAATTCTTTTTTGACTTCCGCATTGTCGAATTCCCCTCCATTGTGACTTAGAAACTCCTTAATCGTGTGTCCAACTGCCTTTGCTTCAGCTAACATCATTCGCAACTTTGCAGGGACTTCTGACTTCTGTTTCATACAATAGACATATCAATAGCGAGTGTATTCGTCTTTAAAGAGTACAAAGTATCTAAACTTAGAGCCTGAAGGTGGGAACGGACCACAGACGTCCGAATGTATGCGTTCTCCTGGACTACTTGCTTTTTCTCTAACACCAAAGTTCTTCCTATGTGTTTTCCCGAAAATGCATCCTTCGCATAATGTCCCATCATTCTTAGTTTTCACATTCAGCTCTTTCTCTATTACATCCTTCACATGATGTTTATCCTGGTGACCCATACGTTCGTGGTAAAGCTGCAGCGTATCAGCCGTATTAACAACAATGCTTCTATTTGGTTGTATCGCCTTGCAGTGTAGCTTGTATAGTCCACCATATCTCCGTCGATCTCCAGTAACGGTTACTGTTTTATTAACTTTCAATGAGCAGGTAATCATACGTGACTGAAACACGCTTCTCGGATTCATGTCCTGCGCTGCTTGTACCGAAAACAGGTTTGTAGTAATTTGAGGAACATACCAAACATTTCTCAAATAAAACGATACCTCATTCTTGGTTTTCATCAAAATGCTTCCTTTATCCAAGGCATCAACTTGCTTTCCAGTAAAGCGTTCAAATTCCTCAAACAGGTCGCCTCGCATATGTACGCATAGTGTGTGGCTCCGTTGTCAACATACCAATCATCACGATGTTGAGCGCAATCTGTCGCATTAACCTTTACTGCCAACATACTTGTTGTAGGACCTTTCTCTGGAACCTGTTCTTTCTTAGGACAGTCCTTCTTATAGTGCCCGACTTCCTTACAAATGTGACACCTGAAAGCCATTTTGTTCTTCTCTTTACTACCTTTACCATTACCCTTCTTGGTGTTTCTACATTTCTTGGTACCTTTCGCAACTAACACATTCTCAGACGTAGACTCAGACATGTTCTCCTTAGCTAACAATGCCTTCTCGTGAGTACATAACTGACTAGTAAGGTTCTCCACGGTTCTATCCTTCTTAGACATGAGTAACCAGCTCGATTTAAAGTTGAAATAGCTTTCTAGCAGGGTCTCCATAATCTTGCATATCAATAAAAATTCTGGTAATTCTTTACCTTCGTCTTTGATAAGCTCCTGGTTTAAGCTGTGCCATAAGTTTTTCATCTTTGAAATATGAGCTTTCATATCATTTCCTGAAGTAGATCCCCATTTGTATTGAAAGAATTCCATACATTTCCTGTATAAATGGTCTTCAGATACACCATCGTACAATCTATGTAGTTCATCCCATACTTCCTTAGGATTCGTGAACCTTATTACTTTGTCGAGAGTCTCGTCTAACAAATTGTTCGTAATCAATAAGAGAGCTGTACTTTCCAACTTATAGTACTCGGCTAAGTTCGTTCGATATGAAGCCATCGCCGCTTCAAAAGCTGTACCTTCCATAGTATCACTCTTTGCAGGCTTCTCTGGTTTACTTATCTTTCCCTGAACAATATCCATGAGACCATCCATGCCACGTAACATCGCCGACATGCGGTACTTCCATGATACCCAATTTTCGCCTTCAAGTTTCGAAATTTGAATTTTCGATAGCTCCATTATTTACAACAATAATTTTCTCGTGTAGGGCGCATAACCATTTAAAGTTGTGTAACGGGTTCTGGTAGTAAAACGCAGTAGAGGATCTAGATGCGTTTATTTGCCGAGTATTGTCTCACTTCCCTTGCACGAGTATGACCGACCAACAACACGACACTGGCCTGAACACTAAGGGCTGCAGTCTCCCACGCTGTTCCCTCCGGTAGTGTGCAGGGCAGGTTGCTCGAAGGGCTGTGCGTAGCGGCAGATCCTCGCAGGCCGTTGGCTCAGCTGGCAGGTGCCGGCGGTGTGTGTGCGATGAGCGGGGCAGGCCAGACTCTTCGGCAGAGGTGACGCCGAAGGCGATGCAGCAGGTGTAGCGGTCTAGGTAGTGTAGCCCGGAGCTTAAGGTAAACCTGGAACCCACAGCTGGGACCAAGATACACGTAGAATGTATATGGATATAGCGATATACATAGAATAGAGTAGCGGTAGTAGGTTAGTGTAGAGTAGCGGTGACGGCCTCTCTGTCGACCCCTTTATATACCGGCCCTCCATCAGCGTTGGTGTCGGCGCATTACCAAATAAGGGCAAAACTTACGAGCGCGGACGATGGCCTTCCCTGATTGGCCGAGCGTATGGACGGTATTATGACGCAACGCGGTAAGTACCGGACATACGTTACAATACCGCCCGCCTTAGGAGAGGATTTTACGTGACTAACAAGGAAAATCCGACTAGCTGCGTTAGGTCTATGAGTCCGCTACTGTCCAAGCTAAGACGGCACATAGAGAGAAAGAAGGGAAAGTGTGACGTCGTGCATCGGCGCTTGCGAGCCCCCGCTACGATGACGCACCGCAGCGGGGAGCCCTCCCCCGCTTGCCGACCATATATATACCAGCGACACACGTGGTTGGGCCCTTTCTTCTGCTGCGAGACACGTCAAAGCTGAGTACACACCCGAGGACCTGTGGAGTGTCAACCTACGGCCTACGCCCTGGATACTTGTCTAGTCGGTCAACCTCAAGTGCCAGTTTTTTATGTAATCAAAACCATTGTGAATCTGGAATATAACGCGAGTTTAATCTTTCCTGGTGATATTTTTTATTTATTTCCCGTAAGACAACCTAATCATCTCTTTTTAATTGCTCGGCGAGTGATCGATCCCGGTTATCCCGTGAAAATCAATCACTCGTGTGACATTGGCGCCCAATAGAATTTTTAAATATATTTTTAAAAACGTAGGTTGGCACTTTACAGGTGAGTGAAATAATTTCTTTTTCTCTTGTATATTTTTCTCCTGTGTGTGCATATATTCTGGTGTGGTGAATTGCGTACAGGTACAGTTTCTATCTATTTTGGTTGGCCATAAGCAATTTAACTGTGTAAATAACATAACGGTGATTTAATTAACGTCGGTCTAAAATCACGTTCCACTGCGGGCAGCGTGTCGAGCCGCCAACCGGTTCTAACCGCTTTGCCGTTGAACTAACGTGCCTCGTGTTCGCGAAAAAAATTGTGATTCAACCTTTGAGTGACCTTTAAGAAATTTTTCTTAATCCTTTACCAATCATCACACCATTGTATAATTTAGTGTATTTCAGTTTTTTTTAGCACGGTATTCGATTTTCTGGCGATATTTAACTTTTTTCTAGTACCGGCGTAAATACTTAGATTTTCTATTATTGTTTTGTAATAATGGCTTACATTATAAATTTCTCATTATTAACTAAAGCGGAATTAGAATATGAGACCACAATACGCGGCGTTTCAAAGCCTGACGATCCCCGCAAACAAATCGCTAAACTTTCAGTTAAAATTCCCTCGGAGGATATATTATCTTCACCCTTCCCACCAGAGGAGGATGTGGCTGAAGTGGAAAAGTCGTTATTAAGATCAAATAAACACTTAACTATGTTGGAAGCAAACTATACCTCCGAGCTTCAACAGAAGGTCGAAACCGTGCTTCACCATTGTTTTCATCGACTGAATAGGGTGGATACCGGCAGTCTTGATATTAAAAAAATTGAGTCTGTGTGGAATAAATTTAATGACTTATATGCGAAATTACAATTAATCGCGGGTCGTAGTTCGCGGTCGGATTGCTCAGCGGCAGAGGGAAACACTTCCTATAATTACGACCGTAAGCTCTTCTCGGAATTAGGTAAATTCAAATTTAACGGTAAATCATGTTTAAGATCTTTTATTGAAAAAATTGATGAATTTATGTCCTGTAGATCTATTCCACATGACAAGATGTTGTCTTTCGCTTTTGAAATATTTTCGGGTGACGCATTAGTTTGGTATCGTTAAAAATAATGTAAAGACTTGGTTAGAACTTTGCGAACTTTTAAAACGAGATTTTAGCCCGCATAACTACGATTATCGACTTATGACGGAGATTCGTCAGCGCTCACAAGGCGAGAACGAATCAATAACTATTTACGTGGCGAAAATGCACGGTCTGTTTTCGCGACTTAGTTCTCCTATCGCTGATTCGGAGAAGCTAGAAATTTTACTAAATAATATTAGACCTTGTTACACTAATTGTCTGCTCACTGCAAAGGTTGTTGATGTTGATAGTCTGATCGAAGTTTGTCGTCTTTTCGAAAATTACCAAAGTCTGCGACTTTGGTAATTTTCGAAAAGACGAATAAGCAATTTTCTGAACCCCCTAAAGTTTCAAAGAATACTGTAGCACCCGATCTAGCGTATAATTATCCGTTTTCTAATTTTTCTTCAAACAAAAATGTTTACAATCATAATCACTTCAATAAATATAACTCTGTCGCCGATACATCGAGATACAAGTCTGTACCACAAGTCAACGCCGTATCGAGTACTTCTAATATAAATAAAACTTTTTGCGTGCGTTGTAGATGCAATTCGCACTCATTACGTAATTGCCGTCAGCCACACTACCTAATCTGTTTTAAGTGCGGCACAAAGGGTTTCAGGGTGTCAGACTGCCCCAATTGTAAATCTAAGTCGACCCCTACAGTTTCAAAAAACTAGTTAATAAGGATTGTGGAAAATCAAATTATACAACTAATTGTAATAAAACAGAGTGGAATAATTGGTTGGACTTTTTAAAAAAATTCTTTAATAGCTATCATATTTCCTCAATCCGTAATTCTAAAGTAGAATATTTACCTTACGTTACTCTAAAATTAAACGGAATACCTACCACAGGTCTTTTAGATTCTGGATCTTGCGTTACAATTTTAGGTAATAATTTGCATAACTTATTTTTGAAAGACAATGTTTTGGATAAATCGAAACCTTTAAGGTTAATAACAGCAGGCGGCGAACGATTTGAGTCCTTGGGATCGGTGTTTCTACCCTTCGAGTTTCAGGATAAATTGATTAACTTAGAAGTTCATGTTGTACCTGGGATTCAAAATTCCCTTATCCTTGGCATGGATTTTTGGCGAAGCTTTGGCCTATTTCCTAACAAATTGGAGTCTGTTTTGATTGTGAACAAGTCTGACGCTCAAGTAATGGAGTTGCAGGCAGTTCCCCCTACACATCTTGTTTCTTATGATCATCTTACAGTCGACCAGAGAGCTACCGCTGACAACATTATTTCTAAATTTACCGATATTTCATACGAGAAGCGGGGTCTCGGTTGCACAAATATTATTTCTCATTCAATTGATACAGGTGATTGTCCCCCTATTCGGCAAAGATTTTATCGCATGTCTCCCGATAAACAAAGAATATTAATAAAGCATCTTGACGACATGCTCTCAGAGGATGTTGTTGAACGATCCGAAAGCCCGTGGTCAAATCCGGTCATTTTGACACCAAAGAAGAATGGAGAACTGCGTTTCTGTTTGGACAGTCGAAAATTAAATTCCGTTACAAAAAAAGATGCTTATAGCTTGCCTTATATTTCAGAAATTTTAGATAATCTGAGAGATGCTAAATACTTGTCTAGTTTAGACCTGTCTAAATCTTTTTGGCAAACATTAATTAAAGAAGAGGACCGTTGCAAAACAGCCTTTTATATTCCCACGCGTGGCACATTTCAATTCAAAAGAATGCCTTTCGGTCTTACGAATGCGCCAGCTACTCAACAACGATTAGTTGATATTTTATTTTATGGCCCAGAATTTGAAAATAAGGTTTTCTGTTTTATCGATGACATAATCTGTATCACGTCCAGCTTTAGCGAGCATATTACTCTTTTATTACGCATTCTTGATAAACTAAAAAGCGCTAATTTAACAATTAATCTCGAAAAATGTCAATTTTTTAGAGATAAACTAAAATATTTAGGCTATGTTGTCGACTCTAGTGGATTGCATCCCGATCCGGATAAAGTAAATTCAATGAAAAATTATCCCACTCCTTCTAATAGAAAAGAAGTACGTCGATTTTTAGGCGCAGCCTCGTGGTACAGGCGTTTTATACTGAATTTTAGCTCTATTGCTGCACCCTTAAATAAGTTAACATCTCAAAGTAAAAACGCACCTCCATTCTGCTGGACGACAGAGGCTAATGAGGCGTTTAATAACCTAAAGAATTGTTTGATTTCCTCCTCGGTGTTGGCTTGTCCTGACTACTCGCAACCGTTTGAAATACACTCAGATGCTAGCGATTTTGGTCTGGGCGCGATCCTCTGTCAAAGGTTAAATGGTGAGGAAAGAGTCATAGCGTACTATAGCAAATCACTCAGTAAGCAAGAAAAAAATTACAGTGCCACAGAGCGCGAGGCCCTGGCTGTTCTATCTGCTATAGAACACTGGCGTTGTTACGTTGAAAATGGTAAAAAGTTTATTGTTTACACTGATCACGCTGCTTTGAAATGGTTCTTGACCTTAAATAACCCTACTGGCCGGTTAGCCAGATGGGGAGTTCGCTTATCTTCCTATAATTTCGAAATACGTCATCGTCGGGGTTCCGATAACGTTTTACCCGATTTTCTGTCTCGCTCTTTACCCGTTTCTGCTATTGCTAATGATATAAATATAGATATTAATTCTAATCAGAATTTACCAGTTTCTACTAATGATCCTTGGTATTTAAATATCTATAAAGGCTGTTTAAGTTTTCCGACTTCCTTTGTTAACTATCAAGTAATAAACAATAAATTGTATTGTTTTAAAAAAACATTAAACCCTCTCACTAGAGAATTTCAATGGAAAGAGGTTATTCCGTCTGACCAAAGAATTGACATTCTAAGGGAGAATCATTCTTCGCCCACTGCTGGACATCTGGGTATTTTTAAGACATACAAACGTCTTGCACTTAATTACTTTTGGCCTGGTATGTACTCCGATGTTGTCAAGTTCGTCAGTTCATGTGAACCTTGTATCACCCATAAACACCAAAACCACCCAAATTTAGGTCTAATGGGAAAACCCAAATCATGTCAAAAGCCCTTTCAGACGATTAGTATTGATTTTATTGGTCCATTGCCCCCCAGCAGAAAGCAAAACACTTTTATATTTGTGGTCAGTTGTTGTTTCTCTAAATATTGTTTGCTTTTCCCCATTAAACGGGCAACTGCAGAAGTGATAACAAAAATTCTCGAGGAAAATGTATTTTTGGTGCATGGAATTCCATCTACTATTGTTTTGGATAACGGTAAACAATTTATTAGCGCAACCTTTAAAAGTATGTTGTCAAAATATAAAATTCCAAATTTGCATTTTACACCGTTGTATACTCCCCACGTTAACTCAGTTGAACGTTACAACAAAACCATTATTACAGCTATTTCAACTTTCATAGAATCTGATCATCGAATCTGGGACACTTTAATCACTAAGGTTCAGTTCGCCCTTAACTGCGCAGTTAGTGAGGTTACTGGTTATTCTCCTAATTTCCTTGTTTTTGGTAGGGAGGTCATAACATGTGGTTCTCAGTATATTGACAAGGAATTTAATTCCAATATGGTGCTTGAACCACGGGACGGCTATGCCGAAACTTTAGGCTACTTATCTTCTATTTTCGAGAAGGTACATTCAGCTCTGTTGTCGGCCCACCAACGAAATTGTTCATCTTATAATCTTCGCCGTAAACCGGCAGAATTCAATGTCGGTGATATAGTTTGGCGCAGAACGTTTCTACTTAGTGACAAGGATAAATACTTTAGCAAGAAATTGGCGCCTAAATTTATTAAATGTAAGATTGCCTCAAAAAAGTCACCCCTAGTATACAAACTTAACGACATGGCCGGTAAACCTTTAGGAGAATGGCACATCAAAGATTTAAAGTTGATTAATTACAAAGAATAATAAAAGCATAAAAACAACAATGTAAGACGCATATCTATACTAAGTTATAATTACCTACATAATCATTTGCGAAGGCCAACAATGGATCTTATGTTTTCGAGTCGAAGCCCACAAGATAATGTATTGTATTGTGTTAATGATTTATGTAAACATGCTAACATAAAATGAATAAATGTTTCAGTTATAAATGGTAATAAAGTTTATTACATGTAATATTGTTACAAAGAATCTGTTGTTTATCTAACTATCAGTTATGGCTCAGTGGTTAAAAGGTCGTTGTAGGATCGGTCTGGTGTTCGATTCTCGCATGTGTATTTTCTATAAATGCATATTGATTGGCGTGTCGTTTTTCGCCGTGCCTTGTTCTGAAGTTCTGTTGTTATTCTTAATTCTGTATAAATTCCATAATCAAATTGTTATTATAGGTACTTTATAAACATTCAGAGTAATTAACCGTGCGCCGCGAGCTCGGAACAGTCGAATAGTACCTACCATTTAGATCGTACCTACCTAGTTGTCGTTATGACGCACGCGCGTTCACTCAGCGACGCGCCGATAAATAAATGCCTAACTAATGATTCACCATTGTTTACATTCAAAAGGTGTTTACTGGTCGTGTTGTAGTTATTAATTAGAGCAAAATATTTATTAAATTCTTTCCTTTGACATTGAGCGGTCCGGTCGTGTCTGCGGCTTATATTATCTTTGTTCATCGTTACGAAAAATCTGTTGTTACACCTAACTATATTCAAAAAGTTTACTTATCTAGTGGCAAAGGCCGAACCCAAGATTTTTAAGTCGTAGGGCTAGATCAAGTTCTTATATCTACAAATCATTATTACCTAATAATTACCCTAAGCGCTTCTCCATAGATTGTTATCCTTGCTATTGGGCCATTACACTGGCCTTGGCATTTACATGAAGGTATGTGTGATGAATTATGAATGATAAATGTTTATGTTCAAGTTCAGACTGCCGTTGTACGCGTGAAGAATGCAAGCGTGGGTCATTATTATTTAGGTATACTAATTAGCGTATAGGGTTGTCACTTGTTCAAGGTACTCATGCCCTTGTTTTCTCTAATTCCAGGGAGTATCTTCAGGGCTGCTACGCCCGTTGGGCTAGGGAATTTTCCTTAGGGAAAATCCCGGCCTAACGGGGGGGGGGGGGGGGTGTGTGACGTCGTGCATCGGCGCTTGCGAGCCCCCGCTACGATGACACACCGCAGCGGGGAGCCCTCCCCCGCTTGCCGACCATATATATACCAGCGACACACGTGGTTGGGCCCTTTCTTCTGCTGCGAGACACGTCAAAGCTGAGTACACACCCGAGGACCTGTGGAGTGTCAACCTACGACCTACGCCCTGGATACTTGTCTAGTCGGTTAACCTCAAGTGCCAGTTTTTTATGTAATCAAAACCATTGTGAATCTGGAATATAACGCGAGTTTAATCTTTCCTGGTGATATTTTTTATTTATTTCCCGTAAGACAACCTAATCATCTCTTTTTAATTGCTCGGCGAGTGATCGATCCCGGCTATCCCGTGAAAATCAATCACTCGTGCGACAAAAGTCTTCTACGGTTTGTAACAAATAGTTAGGCACCATAGTGTATAAGTTTTAGGTCCTTTATGTGCCAAAACCCAATAGAATTTCCAGACGCGTCCGACAACTCGTAAACGAGGGGCGACTTTTTATTAATCACTGTGCACTTCACGAATTTAGGGGCTAGTTTCTTACAGAAGGACTTATCCTTGTCGCTCTGATAAAAAGTCCTTTTCCACACAGTGTCTCCCACATTAAACTCAGCTGGTTTACGGCGTAAATTATACGTTTGAGAATTCCTAGCATGAGCTTGAATGAGGAGTGCCTGAACTTTGTCAAATATGTCTGATAAGTGACCTATGTTTTCTGCGTAATCGTCCCTAGGTATGTATTCTATATCATCAGCGTCCGTGTCGACATAGTGTGAGCCGCATGGAACTAATTCATGTCCATTGACTAAAAAACTAGGTGTGTAGCCCGTGACTTCATTAACTGCAGTATTTAATGCAAACTGCACCTTAGGTAGGAGAGTGTTCCATAATCTCTGGTCATTTCCTACAAACGCCACTAAGGTAGAACCAATGGTTTTATTATAGCGTTCGACCGTATTCACATGTGGAGAATATTTAGGAGTATAATGAAGATTAGAGATTTTGTACTTGCGCAACATAGCTTTTAAAGTAACACCGACAAACTGTTTACCATTGTCCAATATAATTGTAGATGGTATACCATGAACTAAAAATATTTTTTCTTCCAAAATATTAGTTATTATTTCAGCAGTTGCGCGCCTGATAGGAAAAAGTAGACAGTATTTACTAAAACAACAAGTTACAACAAAGATGTAGGCGTTTTGTTTTCTTGTGACGGGTAGTGGCCCCACCAAATCTACACTAATGGTTTGGAAGGGTCGTGAACACACTTTGGGTCGTCCCATGGTTCCCAATGGTGCATGGTTCTGATGTTTGTGCGCGATACAAGTGTCGCAAGAATTTATGAACTTAACTACGTCATCGCGCATTTTGGGCCAATAGTAACGCAGTGCTAAGCGCTTTATAAGTTTTAAATATACCGAAATGCCCCGAAGTGGGTTAGGCATGGTTCTCTAATATGGCATTATTTCGATCAGAAGAAGGTAGTACTTCTTTCCATTCGAATTCCTTACGTAGCATACACCTAGATTTAATCAAACGATACAATTTATTATTTTTAATATAATAGTCTGGATAGTCACTAGGCGAAGATAAACAACCATAGTAGGTGGCTGAATACCATTGATCAGTGTCAACATTAGGGTCATTCACGTTATTATTATTCGCGTTAATTATTTTTACAGGTAGGGATCGTGATAACGCATCGGCTATAATATTATCTGCGCCGCGCCGATGCTTTATTTCGAAGTTAAAGGCTGACAGACGAACCGACCACTGAGCTAATCTACCAGTCGGGTTGCTCAAGTTTAGGAACCATTTCAGGGCAGAATGGTCAGTATACACCACGAACTTTAACCCGTTATCTAAATAACAGCGCCAATATTCGAGGGCTGTTAGAACTGCTAATGTCTCCCGTTCTGTTATACTGTAGTTTTGTTCCTGTGCATTTAGTGACCTACTAATGTAAGCGATAGGTAGTTCCACGCCATCTATTTCTTGTGTAAGTAACCCACCAATGCCGCTCGCACTCGCATCTGTGTGAACTTGAAAAGGTTTCTCGTAATCGGGAAACGATAATATTGGTGCGGAGCTTAACAATTGTTTTAGTTTACAAAAGGAGTCATCAGCTTCCACCGACCACTGGAATGGTGCAGCTTTCTTACCGGTAGAAGTAAGTTTATTCAAAGGACCGGCAATAGTACTAAAATTAGGTATAAATCGCCGATACCATGATGCAATGCCTAAGAACCTTTTGACTTCTTTTTTATTCTTAGGCGTAGCATATTGAAGAATGGCTTCCACCTTACATGGGTCTACTTGTAATCCTTTAGAGTTTTCTACGTAGCCCAAGTACTTCAATTCATCACGGAAGAATAAAAGCACCACGAAGAAAAAGAAACATATCAGCCCAGAAATACAAAGAGGTTTCATATCGCTACTTCAACAATGTCATCCATATATAAAGCGGAAGTAGCAACAGCTGCTGTGGCGGGAAAGTGATCGCCTTCATCAGCGATCAACTGGCGAACAACTCGTAACGCGTGATATGGGCTAGACTTGAGTCCAAAACAAACACGATTGAACTGATACACGGATAAAGGTTCCTTATTGTCAAAACGATAGAAAATCCGTTGAAATCTACGGTCAGATTCGCGAATGCCGATACTGAGAAACATTTGGCGGCAATCAGCTGACAGAGCGATTTGGAAAAGACGAAACTTTATTATGATGTCAAATAAATCACCCTGTAGATTAGGGCCGGCATGCAAAATGTCATTAATCGACTGACCCGATGTAGTCCTACAACTAGCATCTAAAACCACACGAAGTTTAGTAGAGGTTTTATCTTGGTGAACTACGTCGTGATCCGGGATATAATATGAGGGAAGAGAATTACCCTCGTTGTTTACAACTACACTCAAAAAACCTTTATTTAGGTAGTCACGAATGACGTCATTATAGGCGCCGCGTAACTCAAGTGATGCATCAAGTTTACGTTCTAAACAATGAAAATGTCTAAACGCATTAGCGTACGAGTCGCCTAACGAATAAGGGTCACCATAGAATGGCAACGCCACAACGTATCTGCCACTGTCGTCACAAACAGTGGTAGCGCGGAAATGTTCTTCACACTCGAGATCCTTGCGCCTCATCGAGGGCGGTGCGGTAATCTCTTCCAACTCCCAAAATCGCTTGAGGAGAGAATCAATATTATTTTCTTGAAGAACAGAACAACAACAAGACGTAATATAATGAGAAGTATGTAACGTAGGTACGGTACCCATAATCACATACCCAAATACCGTCTCAATAGCGGGCGGTAAATTATGTTGCTCACTACGTACAACTTTAGGTAGTAACAAGTGCGGAAATATTGAAGCTCCGATCAAAACATCAATGTCTGCCGGATCCGCAAATTCCGCGTCTGCTAGCGGCAATGTCTCGAGATGTGTGAGTAGCGATACGTCCACATTAGCGTTCGGCAATGTGTCCGTAATACGCTCCACGATAAGCGAAGAAATGTTAAAATTAATATTCCTATCAAAACGCGAATGTATTTTAATATCTACGGAACCCTTGCAATGTTTTCTGGCCCCCCGATCCCCTTGACTACTAATTTAGTATTTTTAAAGTTATCCCACAGTTCGAGGCGTTTGAAACAAACAGAAGTAATAAAGTTACTCTGTGAGGCGCTATCGAGTAAACAACGAAACGAACGAACATATTAATAACGAAATATGTGCGGTTCGTTATTAATATCATAAGCGATAACTTGTGCTTTTGCTAATAGAACCGTTTCGGACGCCGTACACTGCGGTTTAGCATCGCGCTGAGCATGACGAGCGCGCGAGGGTTGTCCTCGTGTGTGCGCCGCCAGCGCAATGGACGTCGTACACAACGATACTTCGCACTGAGACGCGGAGGGGGAAGCCACCGTGGCGGCCTGCACCTGCGACGTAAGTGGGCCAGAAACAAGGTCAAGGCTACCGAACTGACCCGACATCAGATAACTTTTATCAAAATGTAATAATGAGTGATGTCGTTGATCACATGAACGACACTTCGTCTTACTAGAACAATCACTCGTTATATGTTTTATACTTAAACAATTAAGGCAAGCTTTGTTTTCTTATACACATTTGAAACGAGCAGTCAGATTTAAATTATTAAAAGCGGGACATTTATAGAAATGGTCGAGTACTATATTACTGCACAGACACTTCTGCGAATTATTATTATTAGATTCCAAGCATGCTACGTAAGATTGCGGATTAGGGACCGAGTTATTATTGCTATTTATTCGACTTTTGTTTGCTATTATTATTATTAAACGAGCTAGATGAACTAGGCTGCGTATTATGAAATATTCGACTCTGATCTTTGATGAAAGAAGTAAAACTATCTAGTGTAGGTATTTTATGATTACGTTCCGTCATCTCGAAAGCACGAATTGTTTCAGTGTTAAACTTTTTTAAAGCGTGTTTAAGAAACATATAGTCGGAAAGATCTTTTAATTTTAAGTTTTTAAGGGAACTAACTGCGGTAACAAAGTTGTCTATAAACAGCTGGAAATTCGAAACAGACGCAGCACCGGACAATTTAAGATTTAAAGCTTCATCAAAGTAAGAAGACGCTAGAACACGAGTATCTTGATACCTATCAAGTAGTGACTGGAATATAACCTGATAGTTCTCAGCACTGGGTGTGACACCTGCAAATACGGACTGAGCCTTCGGTGACAGCTTACCTATTAAATAGTACAACCTGTCAGCATCTGTCAGAGAACCATTATCGTGCACTGTTGACTTAAAACTCGCATAGAATAACGGCCAATTTCGTATATCTCCATCAAACGACATAAGCTCAATTGGCGGTAATCTTGGCCCTCGAACCGCCGGTCCGGCAGAAACGGGCTGTGCGGAACATTTACCGTCCAATTGTGATTGTATGCGCTTGATGATACAATAAAGATCTTCGAATGAGGTGTACGCCTGATAATTCGGCTGTTCATCAGGATTAATAGAAAGCAATCTTGCGTTATAATCGTCTAACAACTTATGAAAATCTGTTCGAATACTATCTACTGTCATACAATAACTAAGAAATGATTCCCTATTAATATCGGAAGTAGCGGCAGTTTTTGAGCGCTCGTAAATGTTTTGAATACGCTCAAATAAAATATTACGTTTAGCTTCCAAGATTGTCAGCTCTTTTTCTTCCGACATGCATGGCTTCTTTTGTTGCGCCATATTTAGTAGGTATAAGTTAATGAGACCGAATCAAAATAAGAATACCTAAAGTACCTATTATTTGACCTAAGTAGGTGTTGTTATTATGTAGGTGGTAGTTATTCGTAAGTAGGCAACAACAACAACAACAAGGCGGTGGAATTAAAAGGTGCTTGAAATATGGAATTTACAAGACAACTATGATAGTTCCAGTAATAATAATTGGGTAGATATATCAGGTTAGTAGGTAGCTACATAAAAGTATATTACCTATGGAAGCGTGCGGAAGTAACCACGTAATGGGTATGTAAATGGACTAGGAGTATAGCTAGGTGCTATAACTACCTAGGTAGGTACTTCTAGAAGATACCTACGCGGGATAAACGAGAGGTTACGTATAAACGCAAATGAATCCGACTCGTACGGACCAAAAAATGTGGTTCGGCGTTGCACCGAAATATGTACTAGGCGATTTGGTGCTATAGAAAATATTAATATAATGGACTGTATAAAGGATGGCTGGTAAATCGCCTTAGTAGGTGTAGGTGAATGTGAATGAGTATAGGATATTATAAGGAGACACGCCTTACCTTGCAGCCACTGGCGTCTTCAAGAGTCGGGCTATAAAACCGATCACTCCACCTGGTTCCAGCCCAAAGCTGCACAGATCACTCCACTACACCCGCGGGCGGTTTAGTTCTCGTTTATAGTATAAAATAGCGGTAAAATATTGCGGTGCTGCATGTGTTCGTCAAGGCGCGGAGCTGCGCCAGGACACAGCCGGTCAGCGGGACGGTTGATTTTCGACTTGATTGCAGCGTCATTGAATTCCGCGACCAATTAGAGCTAGGCGTGCCTTTGGGAGGGGAAGGGATAAAAGATCGCTCGTTTTAACACTGCGGTACGCAAAGAAATTTATTAGCTAGGTGTTGACATAATTAACTATCAATAGAAAAGATAGATGGCGCTACCAACAATGAAATGTTAGAATCCTAATTCGGTCCTAGTACGGTACAGAATACTTATCATAATATTTTTTTTCTTTATTTGAAGTTGATTTAATACATACATACATGGGCTCACGCCTGTTTCCTGGAGGGGTAGGCAGAGACTACGGCACGCCATTTGCAACGATCCTGACATAACTCACTTGCTTCATTCACTCCCATCAAGTTTCCCATGCCTGCTCTTCTGTTTGATTTAGTAAACGTGAATAAAGGGAACGGCGTGCATAGCGTGACTTGACTTGCTGTTCGTTATAGTTCCATAAAGTTAGGCACAGGTTGCACAGGTCACCACTTGGATGGATGACCATTTGTGGCACTCACATGAGGGCGCTGCCATACTATGAAGCAAGGACAAGAATTGAAGAGCCGTGTGATCAAAATACTCCAACACTTAGAGTTGGTCACATTATCACACGAAAATAAATTCTGAAAGACAAATTCTCTTTACACGGCGCTGTTTTTGATAGTCTCTTACTTATTGAACTTACCACCGAGATGACGAAGACTGTACTAAGGTGTCACGTTATAGCAGGAAAGCAGATCTCGGCCTCCAAGTCCGTCATCAAAGTCCAGATACTAAATATTATGATGATATTGTTACGAGCTGGGGTTCAGTGATTAATTAAATGCACTATGCCACTAAACTGTACTTTATTTACTAACACAACACTATACACACTTAATTCTCAACACTAATAAAAACACACTTATTTCACACTTCTAGAAACACCACTAAACACTTCCGACTTACTTCCCTTCGCTTCGATGTTGCTTTCACTTATTCAATTGAACTGTCCTGACTCGCGCGTTCACGCGGTATTTATACCGGCTAGCGGCTGGAACACATAACTAGTCTGTTCGAGACGCTTCAGGAAAATTCTGGTAACGTGCGAGCGTTCTAGGGTTCACGCATTGTTCTAGTAGCACCAGGCAACGCCATCAATTAGAGGATACATGAAACACTGATATATCAGTTCTCTTCTAGTTCTCTCATTCACCGATAGATGGCGTTATTCTCAAATAACGTCATTCGCAACAATATCATAAGCCATATCGAATGATCATAAATCTACGAATATTCCTATAGTAAGCCAATAGTTTTCACTGTAGTCTGAAACATAATGTCATTGAATATCTTAAACCAGGTATCGAACCCAGTGCCACATCCCAATACTAGATACATAGCTATATGTTGCAAATAGGTTGATAGATTAATAAAGTCTTTAAGTACCTAGAGATTATATTAATCCTTACATATTGCTGCGCAGAAGGTTTCTGGTTCAAGCTCATGGTATGCTCTACTGACATTTCGAAGTCATGGGCTTATTAATTGTTAATTATTGCTTGCCACACCAACTTGGAAAAAAAACCTTGAGAGGAAACCTGCGAGTCAGAGTTTTCTAATATTTTCGACGAACTTGGGAAATATGCCAATCGGCACATGGCCAGCGTCGTGGTCTAAGACCTTACTCTTCTCATAGTAACAAGAGGGCCGTGCCCAGCAGTGGGACAGGTCATATACAGGGCTGATAAAAATGAAACAAAACGTATGAAATATAGCTTTAATCACGTTTAATAATGTATCTATTTACATTGGGCTTAAAACTATAAAAACGTTTGGATTTCTACAGTAAACATTGTAAAAATATCGTACGAAGTACACTTTACAAATAAAAAGTGGAATAATGCGAGATGTTAAGGCGAGGATTTCCCAAAATACAGTGTTATCTAGCGTGGTCAAACGCGTTTTATTTGTAAATAACAGAGATTTAAATTCGGAAAAAAATATATGTTATTCTACAGCATTAGATCTTTATATTTCGGCCATTCGAAATACGATTACTGTCATTTGATACGATAGAAAATAATCGCGAATATAGGTCTGTTTAAACAACTTTTCCCGTTTCATTTGAGTTGTATTGGGATTAGAATTTTCAAAAGTATACCAAAAGAAAGGTCATGTAAAAGCGAATGGTTCTCGGCAATCACATTATGAATTTTAATATATACAAAAATATAATACCGAAAATACGTAATTTCCTACTGCCGTCGCGCTCTCTCCGCCGTCGTTCAGTCCCGCGCGGGATGTAATGGAGACAGGACGTATCGCTAGTTTGCAGAGCGCACCGCAGGATTACGAATTATTTTATCGTCAGTTACGAATGTCATCATCACTTATTGATAAATATATTACATCTAGGTTTAGTTTGTAAATAGGTATTGTAAATTTTTAGTAAGTAATAATAGTGTATATAAGTAAGAAGTATAGTTTTAAAAATATCGTTTTGATTATTGGACAAGATAACGACTTGATAACAACAGCATAGTTAGGTAACAGTACTTTAGAAAAATATTGATTTGTTGTATATTGTGGATGATTTATAGTATTATTGTTGTATTGGGTACCTACCTAATACAATAATTCACACTTTTATTCTGTGTACCTATATACGGAAATAAAATGTGAGATGTACCTAAAAGCTATACAAGCGAATTTTATAGGTACCTACCTACCTAAATAAATACAAATATATCCGCAGTTACCTACTTAGTGGTATTTATGGTTACTGCCCTACCCTCGTGGGTAGTAGCGTGATGTTATTTGGTATAACCTTCCTCAACAAATGGGCTAGAGAAGCAAATAAATCTTAGAAATTGGCCTGCTAGTTCCTAAGACTAGCGCGATCAAAAACAAAAAAAAAAGAATTTCCGTCTATTCAATAATTCTATTGACTATTTCCACCAATAATATCATTGATTTCCACACTATTACCAAACACGGAACAATGGACACCTAATAATATTATAGTAATTATTTATCACGCCGAGGAAGAATGCACTGGTGTCACAGCTTAGAAAGGTAGGTAAGGTGTTCGGTAGGTAAGTATATCAATTTGACCGACAAATAATAACGA